>CAWUFW010004117.1:417500-1020422 GCA_963921515.1 Calotriton arnoldi | reverse complement strand
AGGCTCTCAGCGATGACAGAGAGCAGAGGCTGATCTCAAGGCTCTCAGAGAGCTGAGGCTGAGCTCAAGGCTCTCAGAGAGCAGAGGCTGAGCTCAAGGCTCTCAGAGATGACAGAGAGCGGAGAGCAGAGGCTGAGCTCAAGGCTCTCAGAGAGCAGAGGCTGAGCTCAAGGCTCTCAGAGATGCCAGAGAGCGGAGGCTGAGTTTAAAGCTCTCAGAGATGACAGAGTGTGAGCTCAAGGCTCTCAGACATGCCATCGAAGAGCAGAGGCTGAGTTTAAGGCTCTCTGAGAGCGGAGAGCAGAGGCTGAGCTGAAGGCTCTCAGACATGACAGAGAGCAGAGGCTGAGCTCAAGGCTCTCTGAGATAACAGAGAGGAGAGGCTGAGCTCAAGGCTCTCAGAGATAACAGAGAGCAGAGGCTGAGCTCAAGGCTCTCAGAGATAACAGAGAGCAGAGGCTGAGCTCAAGGCTGTCAGCGATGACAGAGAACGGAGAGCAGAGGCTGAGCTCAAGGCTCTCAGCGATGACAGAGAACGGAGAGCAGAGGCTGAGCTCAAGGCTCTCAGCGATGACAGAGAGCGGAGAGCAGAGGCTGAGCTCAAGGCTCTCAGAGTTGACCGAGAGCGGAGAGCAGAGGCTGATCTCAAGGCTCTCAGAGAGCAGATGCTGAGCTCAAGGCTCTCAGCGATGCCAGAGAGCGGAGGCTGAGTTTAAAGCTCTCAGACATGCCAGCGGAGAGCACAGGCTGAGCTCAAGGCTCTCGGAGAGCAGAGGCTGATCTCAAGGCTCTCAGATGACAGAGAGCAGAGGCTGAGCTCCAGGCTCTCTGAGAATGTAGAGCAGAGGCTGATCTCAAGACTCTCAGATGCCAGAGCGTAGAGCACAGGCTGAGCTCAAGGCTCTGAAAGAGCAGAGGCTGAGCTCAAGGCTCTCAGAGATGCCAGAGGGCAGAGGCTGAGCTCAAGGCTCTCAGAGAGCAGAGGCTGAGCTCAAGGCTCTCAGAGATGCCAGTGAAGAGCAGAGGCTGAGTTCAAGGCTCTCTGAGAGCGGAGAGCAGAGGCTGAGCTGAAGGCTCTCTGAGATAACAGAGAGCAGAGGCTGAGCTCAAGGCTCTCAGAGATGACAGAGAGCAGAGGCTGAGCTCAAGGCTCTCTGAGATAACCGAGAGCAGAGGCTGAGCTCAAGGCTCTCAGAGATAACAGAGAGCAGAGGCTGAGCTCAAGGCTCTCAGAGATAACAGAGAGCAGAGGCTGAGCTCAAGGCTCTCAGCGATGACAGAGAGCGGAGCGCAGAGGCTGAGCTCAAGGCTCTCAGCGATGACAGAGAGCAGAGGCTGAGCTCAAGGCTCTCAGAGATGACAGAGAGCGGAGAGCAGAAGCTGAGCTCAAGGCTCTCAGCGATGACAGAGAGCGGAGAGCAGAGGCTGAGCTCAAGGCTCTCAGAGATGCCAGAGAGCGGAGGCTGAGTTTAAAGCTCTCAGAGATGACAGAGTGTGAGCTCAAGGCTCTCAGACATGCCAGCAGAGAGCACAGGCTGAGCTCAAGGCTCTCGGAGAGCAGAGGCTGAGCTCAAGGCTCTCAGACATGACAGAGAGCGGAGAGCAGAGGCTGAGCTCAAGGCTCTCAGAGATGACAGAGAGCAGAGGCTGATCTCAAGGCTCTCAGAGGTGCCAGAGCGTAGAGCAGAGGCTGAGCTCAAGGCTCTCAGAGAGCAGAGGCTGAGCTCAAGGCTCTCAGAGATGCCAGAGAGCAGAGGCTGAGCTCAAGGCTCTCAGAGAGCAGAGAGCAGAGGCTGAGCTCAAGGCTCTCAGAGATGACAGAGAGCAGAGGCTGAGCTCAAGGCTCTCAGAGATAAAAGAGAGCAGAGGCTGAGCTCAAGGCTCTCAGACATGACAGAGAGCGGAGAGCAGAGGCCGAGCTGAAGGCTCTCAGAGAGCAGAGGCTGAGCTCAAGGCTCTCAGACATGACAGAGCGGAGAGCAGAGGCTGAGCTCAAGGCTCTCAGAGATGACAGAGAGCAGAGGCTGAGCTCAAGGCTCTCATAGATAACAGAGAGCAGAGGCTGAGCTCAAGGCTCTCAGCGATGACAGAGAGCGGAGAGCAGAGGCTGATCTCAAGGCTCTCAGAGAGCAGAGGCTGAGCTCAAGGCTCTCAGAGAGCAGAGGCTGAGCTCAAGGCTCTCAGAGATGACAGAGCGGAGAGCAGAGGCTGAGCTCAAGGCTCTCAGAGAGCAGAGGCTGAGCTCAAGGCTCTCAGAGATGACAGAGAGCGGAGAGCAGAGGCTGAGCTCAAGACTCTCAGCGATGACAGAGAGCGGAGAGCAGAGGCTGAGCTCAAGGCTCTCAGAGAGCGGAGAGCAGAGGCTGAGCTCAAGGCTCTCAGAGATGACAGAGAGCGGAGAGCAGAGGCTGATCTCAAGGCTCTCAGAGAGCAGAGGCTGATCTCAAGGCTCTCAGAGAGCAGAGGCTGAGCTCAAGGCTCTCAGAGATGACAGAGCGGAGAGCAGAGGCTGAGCTCAAGGCTCTCAGAGAGCAGAGGCTGAGCTCAAGGCTCTCGGAGATGCCAGAGAGCAGAGGCTGAGGTCAAGGCTCTCAGAGATGACAGAGAGCAGAGGCTGAGCTCAAGGCTCTCAGAGATGCCAGCGAAGAGCAGAGGCTGAGTTCAAGGCTCTCTGAGAGCAGAGGCTGAGCTCAAGGCTCTCAGACATGACAGAGAGCGGAGAGCAGAGGCCGAGCTGAAGGCTCTCAGACATGACAGAGAGCGGAGAGCAGAGGCTGAGCTCAAGGCTCTCAGAGATGACAGAGAGCAGAGGCTGAGCTCAAGGCTCTCAGACATGACAGAGAGCGGAGAGCAGAGGCTGAGCTCAAGGCTCTGAGATGACAGAGAGCAGAGGCTGAGCTCAAGGCTCTCAGAGATGACAGAGAGCAGAGGCTGAGCTCAAGGCTCTCAGAGATGACAGAGAGCAGAGGCTGAGCTCAAGGCTCTCAGAGATAACAGAGAGCAGAGGCTGAGCTCAAGGTTCTCAGAGATGACAGAGAACGGAGAGCAGAGGCTGAGCTCAAGGCTCTCAGCGATGACAGAGAGCGGAGAGCAGAGGCTGATCTCAAGGCTCTCAGAGAGCAGAGGCTGAGCTCAAGGCTCTCAGACATGCCAGCGGAGAGCACAGGCTGACCTCAAGGCTCTCGGAGAGCAGAGGCTGATCTCAAGGCTCTCAGATGACAGAGAGCAGAGGCTGAGCTCAAGGCTCTCTGAGAATGTAGAGCAGAGGCTGATCTCAAGGCTCTCAGAGGTGCCAGAGCGTAGAGCAGAGGCTGAGCTCAAGGCTCTCAGAGAGCAGAGGCCGAGCTGAAGGCTCTCTGAGATAACAGAGAGCAGAGGCTGAGCTCAAAGCTCTCAGAGATGACAGAGTGGAGAGCAGAGGCTGAGCTCAAGGCTCTCAGACATGACAGAGAGCGGAGAGCAGAGGCTGAGCTCAAGGCTCTCTGAGATAACATAGAGCAGAGGCTGAGCTCAAGGCTCTCAGAGGCTGAGCTCAAGGCTCTCAGCGATGCCAGAGAGCGGAGGCTGAGTTTAAAGCTCTCAGACATGCCAGCGGAGAGCACAGGCTGAGCTCAAGGCTCTCGGAGAGCAGAGGCTGATCTCAAGGCTCTCAGATGACAGAGAGCAGAGGCTGAGCTCAAGGCTCTCTGAGAATGTAGAGCAGAGGCTGATCTCAAGGCTCTCAGATGCCAGAGCGTAGAGCAGAGGCTGAGCTCAAGGCTCTCAAAGAGCAGAGGCTGAGCTCAAGGCTCTCAGAGATGCCAGAGAGCAGAGGCTGAGCTCAAGGCTCTCAGCGATGACAGAGAGCAGAGGCTGATCTCAAGGCTCTCAGAGAGCTGAGGCTGAGCTCAAGGCTCTCAGAGAGCAGAGGCTGAGCTGTAGGCTCTCTGAGATGACAGAGAGCAGAGGCTGAGCTGAAGGCTCTCTGAGATAAGAGAGAGGAGAGGCTGAGCTCAAGGCTCTCAGAGCTAACAGAGAGCAGAGGCTGAGCTCAAGGCTCTCAGACATGACAGAGAGTGGAGAGCAGAGGCTGAGCTCAAGACTCTCAGAGATGACAGAGCAGAGGCTGAGCTCAAGGCTCTCTGAGATAACAGAGAGGAGAGGCTGAGCTCAAGGCTCTCAGAGCTAACAGAGAGCAGAGGCTGAGCTCAAGGCTCTCAGATGACAGAGCGGAGAGGAGAGGCTGAGCTCAAGGCTCTCAGACATGCCAGCGGAGAGCACAGGCTGAGCTCCAGGCTCTCGGAGAGCAGACGCTGATCTCAAGGCTCTCAGATGCCAGAGCGTAGAGCAGAGGCTGAGCTCAAGGCTCTCAAAGAGCAGAGGCTGAGCTCAAGGCTCTCAGATGACAGACAGCAGAGGCTGAGCTCAAGGCTCTCAGAGATGCCAGCGAAGAGCAGAGGCTGAGTTCAAGGCTCTCTGAGAGCGGAGAGCAGAGGCTGAGCTCAAGGCTCTCAGAGATGACAGAGAGCAGAGGCTGAGCTCAAGGCTCTCTGAGATAACAGAGAGCAGAGGCTGAGCTCAAGGCTCTCAGCGATGACAGAGAGCAGAGGCTGATCTCAAGGCTCTCAGAGAGCTGAGGCTGAGCTCAAGGCTCTCAGAGAGCAGAGGCTGAGCTCAAGGCTCTCAGAGATGACAGAGAGCGGAGAGCAGAGGCTGAGCTCAAGGCTCTCAGAGAGCAGAGGCTGAGCTCAAGGCTCTCAGAGATGCCAGAGAGCGGAGGCTGAGTTTAAAGCTCTCAGAGATGACAGAGTGTGAGCTCAAGGCTCTCAGACATGCCATCGAAGAGCAGAGGCTGAGTTTAAGGCTCTCTGAGAGCGGAGAGCAGAGGCTGAGCTGAAGGCTCTCAGACATGACAGAGAGCAGAGGCTGAGCTCAAGGCTCTCTGAGATAACAGAGAGGAGAGGCTGAGCTCAAGGCTCTCAGAGATAACAGAGAGCAGAGGCTGAGCTCAAGGCTCTCAGAGATAACAGAGAGCAGAGGCTGAGCTCAAGGCTCTCAGCGATGACAGAGAACGGAGAGAAGAGGCTGAGCTCAAGGCTCTCAGCGTTGACAGAGAACGGAGAGCAGAGGCTGAGCTCAAGGCTCTCAGCGATGACAGAGAGCGGAGAGCAGAGGCTGAGCTCAAGGCTCTCAGAGTTGACCGAGAGCGGAGAGCAGAGGCTGATCTCAAGGCTCTCAGAGAGCAGATGCTGAGCTCAAGGCTCTCAGCGATGCCAGAGAGCGGAGGCTGAGTTTAAAGCTCTCAGACATGCCAGCGGAGAGCACAGGCTGAGCTCAAGGCTCTCGGAGAGCAGAGGCTGATCTCAAGGCTCTCAGATGACAGAGAGCAGAGGCTGAGCTCCAGGCTCTCTGAGAATGTAGAGCAGAGGCTGATCTCAAGACTCTCAGATGCCAGAGCATAGAGCACAGGCTGAGCTCAAGGCTCTGAAAGAGCAGAGGCTGAGCTCAAGGCTCTCAGAGATGCCAGAGGGCAGAGGCTGAGCTCAAGGCTCTCAGAGAGCAGAGGCTGAGCTCAAGGCTCTCAGAGATGCCAGTGAAGAGCAGAGGCTGAGTTCAAGGCTCTCTGAGAGCGGAGAGCAGAGGCTGAGCTGAAGGCTCTCTGAGATAACAGAGAGCAGAGGCTGAGCTCAAGGCTCTCAGAGATGACAGAGAGCAGAGGCTGAGCTCAAGGCTCTCTGAGATAACCGAGAGCAGAGGCTGAGCTCAAGGCTCTCAGAGATAACAGAGAGCAGAGGCTGAGCTCAAGGCTCTCAGAGATAACAGAGAGCAGAGGCTGAGCTCAAGGCTCTCAGCGATGACAGAGAGCGGAGCGCAGAGGCTGAGCTCAAGGCTCTCAGCGATGACAGAGAGCAGAGGCTGAGCTCAAGGCTCTCAGACATGACAGAGAGCGGAGAGCAGAAGCTGAGCTCAAGGCTCTCAGCGATGACAGAGAGCGGAGAGCAGAGGCTGAGCTCAAGGCTCTCAGAGATGCCAGAGAGCGGAGGCTGAGTTTAAAGCTCTCAGAGATGACAGAGTGTGAGCTCAAGGCTCTCAGACATGCCAGCAGAGAGCACAGGATGAGCTCAAGGCTCTCGGAGAGCAGAGGCTGAGCTCAAGGCTCTCAGACATGACAGAGAGCGGAGAGCAGAGGCTGAGCTCAAGGCTCTCAGAGATGACAGAGAGCAGAGGCTGATCTCAAGGTTCTCAGAGGTGCCAGAGCGTAGAGCAGAGGCTGAGCTCAAGGCTCTCAGAGAGCAGAGGCTGAGCTCAAGGCTCTCAGAGATGCCAGAGAGCAGAGGCTGAGCTCAAGGCTCTCAGAGAGCAGAGGCTGAGCTCAAGGCTCTCAGAGATGACAGAGAGCAGAGGCTGAGCTCAAGGCTCTCAGAGATAAAAGAGAGCAGAGGCTGAGCTCAAGGCTCTCAGACATGACAGAGAGCGGAGAGCAGAGGCCGAGCTGAAGGCTCTCAGAGAGCAGAGGCTGAGCTCAAGGCTCTCAGACATGACAGAGCGGAGAGCAGAGGCTGAGCTCAAGGCTCTCAGAGATGACAGAGAGCAGAGGCTGAGCTCAAGGCTCTCATAGATAACAGAGAGCAGAGGCTGAGCTCAAGGCTCTCAGCGATGACAGAGAGCGGAGAGCAGAGGCTGATCTCAAGGCTCTCAGAGAGCAGAGGCTGAGCTCAAGGCTCTCAGAGATGACAGAGCGGAGAGCAGAGGCTGAGCTCAAGGCTCTCAGAGAGCAGAGGCTGAGCTCAAGGCTCTCAGAGATGACAGAGAGCAGAGGCTGAGCTCAAGACTCTCAGCGATGACAGAGAGCGGAGAGCAGAGGCTGAGCTCAAGGCTCTCAGAGAGCGGAGAGCAGAGGCTGAGCTCAAGGCTCTCAGAGATGACAGAGAGCGGAGAGCAGAGGCTGATCTCAAGGCTCTCAGAGAGCAGAGGCTGATCTCAAGGCTCTCAGAGAGCAGAGGCTGAGCTCAAGGCTCTCAGAGATGACAGAGCGGAGAGCAGAGGCTGAGCTCAAGGCTCTCAGAGAGCAGAGGCTGAGCTCAAGGCTCTCGGAGATGCCAGAGAGCAGAGGCTGAGGTCAAGGCTCTCAGAGATGACAGAGAGCAGAGGCTGAGCTCAAGGCTCTCAGAGATGCCAGCGAAGAGCAGAGGCTGAGTTCAAGGCTCTCTGAGAGCAGAGGCTGAGCTCAAGGCTCTCAGACATGACAGAGAGCGGAGAGCAGAGGCCGAGCTGAAGGCTCTCAGACATGACAGAGAGCGGAGAGCAGAGGCTGAGCTCAAGGCTCTGAGATGACAGAGAGCAGAGGCTGAGCTCAAGGCTCTCAGAGATGACAGAGAGCAGAGGCTGAGCTCAAGGCTCTCAGACATGACAGAGAGCGGAGAGCAGAGGCTGAGCTCAAGGCTCTGAGATGACAGAGAGCAGAGGCTGAGCTCAAGGCTCTCAGAGATGACAGAGAGCAGAGGCTGAGCTCAAGGCTCTCAGAGATGACAGAGAGCAGAGGCTGAGCTCAAGGCTCTCAGAGATAACAGAGAGCAGAGGCTGAGATCAAGGTTCTCAGAGATGACAGAGAACGGAGAGCAGAGGCTGAGCTCAAGGCTCTCAGCGATAACAGAGAGCGGAGAGCAGAGGCTGATCTCAAGGCTCTCAGAGAGCAGAGGCTGAGCTCAAGGCTCTCAGACATGCCAGCGGAAAGCACAGGCTGACCTCAAGGCTCTCGGAGAGCAGAGGCTGATCTCAAGGCTCTCAGATGACAGAGAGCAGAGGCTGAGCTCAAGGCTCTCTGAGAATGTAGAGCAGAGGCTGATCTCAAGGCTCTCAGAGGTGCCAGAGCGTAGAGCAGAGGCTGAGCTCAAGGCTCTCAGAGAGCAGAGGCCGAGCTGAAGGCTCTCTGAGATAACAGAGAGCAGAGGCTGAGCTCAAAGCTCTCAGAGATGACAGAGTGGAGAGCAGAGGCTGAGCTCAAGGCTCTCAGACATGACAGAGAGCGGAGAGCAGAGGCTGAGCTCAAGGCTCTCTGAGATAACATAGAGCAGAGCCTGAGCTCAAGGCTCTCAGAGGCTGAGCTCAAGGCTCTCAGCGATGCCAGAGAGCGGAGGCTGAGTTTAAAGCTCTCAGACATGCCAGCGGAGAGCACAGGCTGAGCTCAAGGCTCTCGGAGAGCAGAGGCTGATCTCAAGGCTCTCAGATGACAGAGAGCAGAGGCTGAGCTCAAGGCTCTCTGAGAATGTAGAGCAGAGGCTGATCTCAAGGCTCTCAGATGCCAGAGCGTAGAGCAGAGGCTGAGCTCAAGGCTCTCAAAGAGCAGAGGCTGAGCTCAAGGCTCTCAGAGATGCCAGAGAGCAGAGGCTGAGCTCAAGGCTCTCAGAGATGACAGAGAGCAGAGGCTGAGCTCAAGGCTCTCAGAGATGACAGAGAGCAGAGGCTGAGCTCAAGGCTCTCAGATGCCAGCGAAGAGCAGAGGCTGAGCTCAAGGCTCTTAGAGATGACAGAGAGCAGAGGCTGAGCTCAAGGCTCTTAGAGATGACAGAGAGCAGAGGCTGAGCTGATGGCTCTCTGAGACAACAGAGAGCAGAGGCTGAGCTCAAGGCTCTCAGACATGACAGAGAGCGGAGAGCAGAGGCTGAGCTCAAGGCTCTCTGAGATAACCGAGAGCAGCGGCTGAGCTCAAGGCTCTCTGAGATAACCGAGAGCAGCGGCTGAGCTCAAGGCTCTCAGAGATAACAGAGAGCAGGGGCTGAGCTCAAGGCTCTCAGAGATAACAGAGAGGAGAGGCTGAGCTCAAGACTCTCAGAGCTAACAGAGAGCAGAGGCTGAGCTCAAGGCTCTCAGAGATGACAGAGCGGAGAGCAGAGGCTGAGCTCAAGGCTCTCAGAGAGCAGAGGCTGAGCTCAAGGCTCTCAGAGAGCAGAGGCTGAGCTCAAGGCTCTCAGAGAGCAGAGGCTGAGCTCAAGGCTCTCAGAGAGCAGAGGCTGAGCTCAAGGCTCTCAGGGATGCCAGAGAGCAGAGGCTGAGCTCAAGGCTCTCAGCGATGCCAGAGAGCGGAGGCTGAGTTTAAAGCTCTCAGACATGCCAGCGGAGAGCACAGGCTGAGCTCAAGGCTCTCAGAGAGCAGAGGCTGATCTCAAGTGTAGGAGAGTAGGATCTGCTTCACATGGGTACCCCCACTTTTTGCTGATGCTTCACTGTTTTTCGACATTAGTCTGGCTGGGGCCCTGCTAATCAGAACCCCAGCCTAGCTGCTTCCTCTCTAAAATGGTTTCCATGTGCCTTAGGCACATCACTGATTGGGATCTGGAGTGCCCTTATAAGTCCCTAGTATATGGTATACTATGTACCAAGGGCATAGGTACCTCAGAGGCCTGCCAGGGGCTGCAGCATGTATTATGCCACCCCTGGAAGGCCATCCAAACTGACACCACAGGTCTGCTACTGCAGCCTGGGTAAGGTGGTGCATGCACTCCTTACTGTGATATAGGTTACCTATATCACGAGATACATACACACATATAAACCTATAAGTCACTCCTAAGGCAGGCCTTATCAATCCTAAAGGCAGAGTGCGTGGTTCCTATGTGAGAGGGTGCCCCTGCATGAGCAGGGCCCCTCTGCAGCGTTCGGAGACCCTCTCTGATGCTGTTTGTAGTGCAGCCTGACCATATACTCTTAAGCGCATTATATCCTCGCGGTAAAATGCTAACTTTGGAATGGCTGCACCTAAACATGTTGTGTTTGGTGTCAAACATCTTGGAATACTACCCCCCCGCCAATCCTGGCAGCGGGGGTAGCATTCCACCCTTCTAGAGGGAAAGACATGTTAACTCTGACTAGTCCGGTAACTTCTTTCCAGAGCCCTGGCATCACAAAATTGATGCTGCCGCCACAGACACGAGTCTGGCCTCCTGCTGCTGGACGAAACTCCGGCAGGGGAGGCCTGGACAATAGGGTTCCTGTCCCAGGGAGGTGTGACCACCTCCCCAGACAGGATAATGTGTATTGGGGCTGGGCGGGAGCACTTTCGGGTGCTTTGAAGTCCTGCACTGGGGGCACATTTGGTGTCCCTGTGCATACCCCAGTTCAAACCGGATCAGGGGCTTGCAGCCCCTGCTTTGGCGCGAACTGGACAAAGGGAAAGGGTGTAGCCACCCCTCTGCCCTGACCCACCCATAGGTGGGGCCACAGAGTAGTCCAACCCCTATCTTTAGAATAAAGGTAGGAACCCAGTCCTTAGGACTTTAGATTATACCTGGACGAAACTCTGAAACTGAATCCTGGACCTTCGACGCTCTACGACAAGATTAGAGGACTGAAGAATCTCCCTTGGGGTCAAGGAGTGACTCCCCTGCTTGGCAGGCACCAAAGAAGCATCTGTCTGGTTCGCATTTCTGAAGCTCCCGTCGGACGCCAAAGTCATCGCATCACCAGAGGTGGATTCTCAGACTTCCCCGAGGCTACCCTGAGTCCCCAGCAAAGCTGAGGCCCGTGGCTATCGTGGGTGACTTGAGACCGTGACCCCTGGACACCAAGCACATTTGCAAGTGCATCATCTTCTGGGTCTCCCAAGAAGTCGTGCTTTGGGCTCCGAGTAGCCCTAGCCTCCAGCACCACCTGCACCGAAGATCACTGGCCCTCACTCCACGAGTGTCCTGTAAGCCAGCTCCACGTGCGGCGTCACGAGGCTCCTTCGCGGTCGCTAGCCCGTTGGCTAGTAGCCCTTAACGAAGGCCAATCCTTTTCTTACTTGGCATCCTGGTTGCTCCAGGCCTGCCCTCACTTACCCTCGCTGGGTGAGTTCCACAGACCTTGCTGGTCTGCACAATCGACGATCTACATCTTAATCGAGACTTGCCGTTGCCAAGGCTTGTTGGGTCCAATCCGGTCGCCGACACCTCAGCACTCGACAGACATCGTGTACCAGCCCGAATCCTGCTCCTGGTCACCGACAACGCCTCCTGGACCTCGTGGCTGAAGAGTCAAGACGACCGTCAACGCACCTGAAGCACTCGACATCGGTGGGCATCTGTCCATCGCCTTCCTGGTCACTGGCTAGTGACCCAGACTCTGTCCCCTCTGCTTTCAGGTTCATCAGAACTCCGATCCACTCTTGGATCCACCCGGACACTTTTCTCTTGGCCGTCAGCAGCACTTTGCAGCAGATCGCCATTCGAATCGACGACGAAACCCGACCCCGAAAGGCACCTATGCACCCGGCTTCCCTGGGTGAGGTAACACGAGTACTCCGGTGCTCCCGTGGGTAGAGACTCTTCAAAGTCCTAGATCTCAAAGGGTTTTGTCCTAGTCCTATTTTAAGTGTCCCTTTCCTCTATTTTCCCGAACCCGACTTTCTCCATAGAAGTTAACGGCGTATCGCAGTTGTGTATTTACACTGCACGCGTCTCCCGTGGGTCCCCTGTGTCACTACCTTGGGTGGTTCCTTGTGGTCCAAGCACTTCTAGAGGCTCTAGGCCTAGTGTCTAGTTCAGTCGTGGTTCGCATACCACTTTATTGGTATATGGTTTGGTACGCCCTAGGGCCCAAACGTGTATTTGTGCTATTACTGTGATTTAATATCTTATAACTTATGTACTTCGAACTCTAGCCTCATAAAGAGACTAGAGGGGGTGTGTTTAGCAATAAATACATATATTTTGAATATATACCTGGTGTGGTGCTCTTTCATTTGGTCACTCAACAGATTATAGACTGGTAAAACAAGCTGCTTTACATTCCTTCAAGACTTAGCCTGAAGGCTGCTCTCCATAGCTACCAATAGGATAGCTTTCAATAAGGTTGTCTTTAACCTATCTCCAATAAGGGGTTGTTTGGACTGGTGCAAGGTGCCCACTATAATTAGTGGACAGCATATGCCAGGCCAACTTCTCACATCAAGGCTCTCAGATGACAGAGAGCAGAGGCTGAGCTCAAGGCTCTCTGAGAATGTAGAGCAGAGGCTGATCTCAAGGCTCTCAGATGACAGAGCGTAGAGCAGAGGCTGAGCTCAAGGCTCTCAAAGAGCAGAGGCTGAGCTCAAGGCTCTCAGAGATGCCAGCGAAGAGCAGAGGCTGAGTTCAAGGCTCTCTGAGAGCGGAGAGCAGAGGCTGAGCTCAAGGCTCTTAGAGATGACAGAGAGCAGAGGCTGAGCTGATGGCTCTCTGAGATAACAGAGAGCAGAGGCTGAGCTCAAGGCTCTCAGAGATAACAGAGAGCAGAGGATGAGCTCAAGGCTCTCAGAGATGACAGAGAGCGGAGAGCAGAGGCTGACCTCAAGGCTCTCAGAGAGCAGATGCTGAGCTCAAGGCTCTCAGCGATGCCAGAGAGCGGAGGCTGAGTTTAAAGCTCTCAGACATGCCAGCGGAGAGCACAGGCTGAGCTCAAGGCTCTCGGAGAGCAGAGGCTGATCTCAAGGCTCTCGGAGAGCAGAGGCTGATCTCAAGGCTCTCAGATGACAGAGAGCAGAGGCTGAGCTCAAGGCTCTCTGAGAATGTAGAGCAGAGGCTGATCTCAAGACTCTCAGATGCCAGAGCGTAGAGCACAGGCTGAGCTCAAGGCTCTCAAAGAGCAGAGGCTGAGCTCAAGGATCTCAGAGGGCAGAGGCTGAGCTCAAGGCTCTTAGAGATGACAGAGAGCAGAGGCTGAGCTCAAGGATCTCAGAGATGCCAGTGAAGAGCAGAGGCTGAGTTCAAGGCTCTCTGAGAGCGGAGAGCAGAGTCTGAGCTCAAGGCTCTTAGAGATGACAGAGAGCAGAGGCTGAGCTGAAGGCTCTCTGAGATAACAGAGAGCAGAGGCTGAGTTCAAGGCTCTCAGAGATGACAGAGCGGAGAGCAGAGGCTGAGCTCAAGGCTCTCAGAGATGACAGAGAGCAGAGGCTGAGCTCAAGGCTCTCTGAGATAACAGAGAGCAGAGGCTGAGCTCAAGGCTCTCAGCGATGACAGAGAGCAGAGGCTGATCTCAAGGCTCTCAGAGAGCTGAGGCTGAGCTCAAGGCTCTCAGAGAGCAGAGGCTGAGCTCAAGGCTCTCAGAGATGACAGAGAGCGGAGAGCAGAGGCTGAGCTCAAGGCTCTCAGAGAGCAGAGGCTGAGCTCAAGGCTCTCAGAGATGACAGAGAGCGGAGAGCAGAGGCTGAGCTCAAGGCACTCAGAGATGCCAGAGAGCGGAGGCTGAGTTTAAAGCTCTCAGAGATGACAGAGTGTGAGCTCAAGGCTCTCAGACATGCCAGCGAAGAGCAGAGGCTGAGTTTAAGGCTCTCTGAGAGCGGAGAGCAGAGGCTGAGCTGAAGGCTCTCAGACATGACAGAGAGTGGAGAGCAGAGGCTGAGCTCAAGACTCTCAGAGATGACAGAGAGCAGAGGCTGAGCTCAAGGCTCTCTGAGATAACAGAGAGGAGAGGCTGAGCTCAAGGCTCTCAGAGATAACAGAGAGCAGAGGCTGAGCTCAAGGCTCTCAGAGATAACAGAGAGCAGAGGCTGAGCTCAAGGCTCTCAGCGATGACAGAGAACGGAGAGCAGAGGCTGAGCTCAAGGCTCTCAGCGATGACAGAGCGGAGAGCAGAGGCTGAGCTCAAGGCTCTCAGAGATGACAGAGAGCAGAGGCTGAGCTCAAGGCTCTCTGAGATAACAGAGAGCAGAGGCTGAGCTCAAGGCTCTCAGCGGTGACAGAGAGCAGAGGCTGATCTCAAGGCTCTCAGAGAGCTGAGGCTGAGCTCAAGGCTCTCAGAGAGCAGAGGCTGAGCTCAAGGCTCTCAGAGATGAAAGAGAGCGGAGAGCAGAGGCTGAGCTCAAGGCTCTCAGAGAGCAGAGGCTGAGCTCAAGGCTCTCAGAGATGACAGAGAGCGGAGAGCAGAGGCTGAGCTCAAGGCTCTCAGAGATGCCAGAGAGAGGAGGCTGAGTTTAAAGCTCTCAGAGATGACAGAGTGTGAGCTCAAGGCTCTCAGACATGCCAGCGAAGAGCAGAGGCTGAGTTTAAGGCTCTCTGAGAGTGGAGAGCAGAGGCTGAGCTGAAGGCTCTCAGACATGACAGAGAGTGGAGAGCAGAGGCTGAGCTCAAGACTCTCAGAGATGACAGAGAGCAGAGGCTGAGCTCAAGGCTCTCTGAGATAACAGAGAGGAGAGGCTGAGCTCAAGGCTCTCAGAGATAACAGAGAGCAGAGGCTGAGCTCAAGGCTCTCAGAGATAACAGAGAGCAGAGGCTGAGCTCAAGGCTCTCAGAGATAACAGAGAGCAGAGGCTGAGCTCAAGGCTCTCAGCGATGACAGAGAACGGAGAGCAGAGGCTGAGCTCAAGGCTCTCAGCGATGACAGAGAACGGAGAGCAGAGGCTGAGCTCAAGGCTCTCAGCGATGACAGAGAGCGGAGAGCAGAGGCTGAGCTCAAGGCTCTCAGAGATGACCGAGAGCGGAGAGCAGAGGCTGATCTCAAGGCTCTCAGAGAGCAGATGCTGAGCTCAAGGCTCTCAGCGATGCCAGAGAGCGGAGGCTGAGTTTAAAGCTCTCAGACATGCCAGCGGAGAGCACAGGCTGAGCTCAAGGCTCTCGGAGAGCAGAGGCTGATCTCAAGGCTCTCAGATGACAGAGAGCAGAGGCTGAGCTCAAGGCTCTGAGAGCAGAGGCTGAGCTCAAGGCTCTCAGAGATGCCAGCGAAGAGCAGAGGCTGAGTTCAAGGCTCTCTGAGAGCGGAGAGCAGAGGCTGAGCTCAAGGATGTTTCTCAGGCAGACTTCTTACTCATTGGATGGCCATTAGTGAGCTTTTGATCCAGCCAAATTCCAAGATACTACACCACCTGGGTAGGAATAGGGAGCGCAAGAGCAGATGCGGAGCTCAAGGCTCTCTGCAATGACAGAGAACGGAGAGCAGAGGCTGAGCTCAAGGCCCTCAGAGATTCCAGCAGAGTCTGAGCTCAAGGCTCAGAGATTCCAGCAGAGAGCAGAGGCTGAGCTCAAGGCCCTCAGAGATTCCAGCAGAGAGCAGAGGCTGAGCTCAAGGCCCTCAGAGATTCCAGCAGAGTCTGAGCTCAAGGCCCTCAGAGATTCCAGCAGAGTCTGAGCTCAAGGCTCAGAGATTCCAGCAGAGAGCAGAGGCTGAGCTCAAGGCCCTCAGAGATTCCAGCAGAGTGAGCTCAAGGCTCAGAGATTCCAGCAGAGGCTGAGCTCAAGGCTCAGAGATTCCAGCAGCGAGCAGAGGCTCAGCTCAAGGCCCTCAGAGATTCCAGCAGAGGCTGAGCTCAAGGCTCAGAGATTCCAGCAGAGGCTGAGCTCAAGGCTCAGAGATTCCAGCAGAGGCTGAGCTCAAGGCCCTCAGATTCCAGCAGAGGCTGAGCTCAAGGCTCAGATTCCAGCAGAGAGCAGAGGCTGAGATCAAGGCTCTCAGAGATGCCAGTGAAGAGCAGAGGCTGAGTTCAAGGCTCTCTGAGAGCGGAGAGCAGAGGCTGAGCTGAAGGCTCTCTGAGATAACAGAGAGCAGAGGCTGAGCTCAAGGCTCTCAGAGATGACAGAGAGCAGAGGCTGAGCTCAAGGCTCTCTGAGATAACCGAGAGCAGAGGCTGAGCTCAAGGCTCTCAGAGATAACAGAGAGCAGAGGCTGAGCTCAAGGCTCTCAGAGATAACAGAGAGCAGAGGCTGAGCTCAAGGCTCCCAGCGATGACAGAGAGCGGAGAGCAGAGGCTGATCTCAAGGCTCTCAGAGAGCAGAGGCTGAGCTCAAGGCTCTCAGCGATGACAGAGCAGAGGCTGAGCTCAAGGCTCTCAGAGATGACAGAGAGCGGAGAGCAGAAGCTGAGCTCAAGGCTCTCAGCGATGACAGAGAGCGGAGAGCAGAGGCTGAGCTCAAGGCTCTCAGACATGCCAGCAGAGAGCACAGGCTGAGCTCAAGGCTCTCGGAGAGCAGAGGCTGAGCTCAAGGCTCTCAGACATGACAGAGAGCGGAGAGCAGAGGCTGAGCTCAAGGCTCTCAGAGATGACAGAGCAGAGGCTGATCTCAAGGCTCTCAGAGGTGCCAGAGCGTAGAGCAGAGGCTGAGCTCAAGGCTCTCAGAGAGCAGAGGCTGAGCTCAAGGCTCTGAGAGATGCCAGAGAGCAGAGGCTGAGCTCAAGGCTCTCAGAGAGCAGAGGCTGAGCTCAAGGCTCTCAGAGATGACAGAGAGCAGAGGCTGAGCTCAAGGCTCTCAGAGATAACAGAGATCAGAGGCTGAGCTCAAGGCTCTCAGACATGACAGAGAGCGGAGAGCAGAGGCCGAGCTGAAGGCTCTCTGAGATAAGAGAGCAGAGGCTGAGCTCAAGGCTCTCAGACATGACAGAGCGGAGAGCAGAGGCTGAGCTCAAGGCTCTCAGACATGACAGAGCGGAGAGCAGAGGCTGAGCTCAAGGCTCTCAGCGATGACAGAGAGCGGAGAGCAGAGGCTGATCTCAAGGCTCTCAGAGAGCAGAGGCTGAGCTCAAGGCTCTCAGAGATGACAGAGCGGAGAGCAGAGGCTGAGCTCAAGGCTCTCAGAGAGCAGAGGCTGAGCTCAAGGCTCTCAGAGATGACAGAGAGTGGAGAGCAGAGGCTGAGCTCAAGACTCTCAGCGATGACAGAGAGCGGAGAGCAGAGGCTGAGCTCAAGGCTCTCAGAGAGCGGAGAGCAGAGGCTGAGCTCAAGGCTCTCAGAGATGACAGAGAGCGGAGAGCAGAGGCTGAGCTCAAGGCTCTCAGAGATGCCAGAGAGCGGAGGCCGAGTTTAAAGCTCTCAGAGATGACAGAGTGTGAGCTCAAGGCTCTCAGACATGCCAGCGGAGAGCACAGGCTGAGCTCAAGGCTCTCGGAGAGCAGAGGCTGATCTCAAGGTTCTCAGATGACAGAGAGCGGAGAGCAGAGGCCGAGCTGAAGGCTCTCTGAGATAACAGAGAGCAGAGGCTGAGCTCAAGGCTCTCAGAGATGACAGAGAGCAGAGGCTGATCTCAAGGCTCTCAGAGGTGCCAGAGCGTAGAGCAGAGACTGAGCTCAAGGCTCTCAGAGAGCAGAGGCTGAGCTCAAGGCTCTCAGAGAGCAGAGGCTGAGCTCAAGGCTCTCGGAGATGCCAGAGAGCAGAGGCTGAGCTCAAGGCTCTCAGAGATGACAGAGAGCAGAGGCTGAGCTCAAGGCTCTCAGAGATGCCAGCGAAGAGCAGAGGCTGAGTTCAAGGCTCTCTGAGAGCAGAGGCTGAGCTCAAGGCTCTCAGACATGACAGAGAGCGGAGAGCAGAGGCCGAGCTGAAGGCTCTCAGACATGACAGAGAGCGGAGAGCAGAGGCTGAGCTCAAGGCTCTCAGACATGACAGAGAGCGGAGAGCAGAGGCTGAGCTCAAGGCTCTGAGATGACAGAGAGCAGAGGCTGAGCTCAAGGCTCTCAGAGATGACAGAGAGCAGAGGCTGAGCTCAAGGCTCTCAGAGATGACAGAGAGCAGAGGCTGAGCTCAAGGCTCTCAGAGATAACAGAGAGCAGAGGCTGAGCTCAAGGTTCTCAGAGATGACAGAGAGCGGAGAGCAGAGGCTGAGCTCAAGGCTCTCAGAGAGCAGAGGCTGAGCTCAAGGCTCTCAGACATGCCAGCGGAGAGCACAGGCTGACCTCAAGGCTCTCGGAGAGCAGAGGCTGATCTCAAGGCTCTCAGATGACAGAGAGCAGAGGCTGAGCTCAAGGCTCTCTGAGAATGTAGAGCAGAGGCTGATCTCAAGGCTCTCAGAGGTGCCAGAGCGTAGAGCAGAGGCTGAGCTCAAGGCTCTCAGAGAGCAGAGGCTGAGCTCAAGGCTCTCAGAGATGACAGACAGCAGAGAGCAGAGGCCGAGCTGAAGGCTCTCTGAGATAACAGAGAGCAGAGGCTGAGCTCAAGGCTCTCAGAGATGACAGAGAGCGTAGAGCAGAGGCTGAGCTCAAGGCTCTCTGAGATAACATAGAGCAGAGGCTGAGCTCAAGGCTCTCAGAGGCTGAGCTCAAGGCTCTCAGCGATGCCAGAGAGCGGAGGCTGAGTTTAAAGCTCTCAGACATGCCAGCGGAGAGCACAGGCTGAGCTCAAGGCTCTCGGAGAGCAGAGGCTGATCTCGAGGCTCTCAGATGACAGAGAGCAGAGGCTGAGCTCAAGGCTCTCTGAGAATGTAGAGCAGAGGCTGATCACAAGGCTCTCAGATGCCAGAGCGTAGAGCAGAGGCTGAGCTCAAGGCTCTCAAAGAGCAGAGGCTGAGCTCAAGGCTCTCAGAGATGCCAGAGAGCAGAGGCTGAGCTCAAGGCTCTCAGAGATGACAGTGAGCAGAGGCTGAGCTCAAGGCTCTCAGAGATGACAGAGAGCAGAGGCTGAGCTCAAGGCTCTCAGATGCCAGCGAAGAGCAGAGGCTGAGCTCAAGGCTCTCAGATGCCAGCGAAGAGCAGAGGCTGAGCTCAAGGCTCTTAGAGATGACAGAGAGCAGAGGCTGAGCTCAAGGCTCTTAGAGATGACAGAGAGCAGAGGCTGAGCTCAAGGCTCTTAGAGATGACAGAGAGCAGAGGCTGAGCTCAAGGCTCTCAGAGATGCCAGAGAGCAGAGGCTGAGCTCAAGGCTCTCAGACATGACAGAGAGCGGAGAGCAGAGGCTGAGCTCAAGGCTCTCTGAGATAACCGAGAGCAGCGGCTGAGCTCAAGGCTCTCTGAGATAACCGAGAGCAGCGGCTGAGCTCAAGGCTCTCAGAGATAACAGAGAGCAGGGGCTGAGCTCAAGGCTCTCAGAGATGACAGAGAGCGGAGAGCAGAGGCTGATCTCAAGGCTCTCAGAGAGCAGAGGCTGAGCTCAAGGCTCTCAGAGATGACGGAGAGCAGAGGCTGAGCTCAAGGCTCTCAGAGAGCAGAGGCTGAGCTCAAGCCTCTCAGAGATGCCAGCGAAGAGCAGAGGCTGAGCTCAAGGCTCTCTGAGAGCGGAGAGCAGAGGCTGAGCTCAAGGCTCTCAGCGATGACAGAGAACGGAGAGCAGAGGCTGAGCTCAAGGCTCTCAGAGATGCCAGAGTGTGAGCTCAAGGCTCTCAGACATGCCAGCGGAGAGCACAGGCTGAGCTCAAGGCTCTCGGAGACCAGAGGCTAATCTCAAGGCTCTCAGATGACAGAGAGCACAGGCTGAGCTCAAGGCTCTCTGAAAATGTAGAGCAGAGGCTGATCTCAAGGCTCTCAGATGCCAGAGCGTAGAGCAGAGGCTGAGCTCAAGGCTCTCAGAGAGCAGAGGCTCAGCTCAAGGCTCTCAGAGAGCAGAGGCTGAGCTCAAGGCTCTCAGAGAGCAGAGGCTGAGCTCAAGGCTCTCAGAGATGCCAGAGAGCAGAGGCTGAGCTCAAGGCTCTCAGAGATGCCGGAGAGCAGAGGCTGAGCTCAAGGCTCTCAGAGATGCCAGGGAAGAGCAGAGGCTGAGTTCAAGGCTCTCTGAGAGCGGAGAGCAGAGGCTGAGCTCAAGGCTCTCAGATGACAGAGAGCAGAGGCTGAGCTCAAGGCTCTCTGAGAATGTAGAGCAGAGGCTGAGCTCAAGGCTCTCAGAGATGCCAGAGCGTAGAGCAGAGGCTGAGCTCAAAGCTCTCAGAGAGCAGAGGCTGAGCTCAAGGCTCTCAGAGATGACAGACAGCAGAGAGCAGAGGCTGAGCTCAAGGCTCTCAGAGATGCCAGCGAAGAGCAGAGGCTGAGTTCAAGGCTCTCTGAGAGCGGAGAGCAGAGGCTGAGCTCAAGGCTCTCAGAGATGCCAGCGAAGAGCAGAGGCTGAGTTCAAGGCTCTCTGAGAGCGGAGAGCAGAGGCTGAGCTGAAGGCTCTCTGAGATAACAGAGAGCAGAGGCTGAGCTCAAGGCTCTCAGACATGACAGAGCAGAGGCTGAGCTGAAGGCTCTCTGAGATAACAGAGAGCAGAGGCTGAGCTCAAGGCTCTCAGCGATGACAGAGCAGAGGCTGAGCTCAAGGCTCTCTGAGATGACAGAGAGCGGAGAGCAGAGGCTGAGCTCAAGGCTCTCAGACATGCCAGCGGAGAGCACAGGCTGAGCTCAAGGCTCTCGGAGAGCAGAGGCTGAGCTCAAGGCTCTCAGAGAGCAGAGGCTGAGCTCAAGGCTCTCAGAGAGCAGAGGCTGAGCTCAAGGCTCTCAGAGAGCAGAGGCTGAGCTCAAGGCTCTCAGAGATGCCAGAGAGCAGAGGCTGAGCTCAAGGCTCTCAGAGATGACAGACAGCAGAGAGCAGAGGCTGAGCTCAAGGCTCTCAGAGATGCCAGCGAAGAGCAGAGGCTGAGTTCAAGGCTCTCTGAGAGTGGAGAGCAGAGGCTGAGCTCAAGGCTCTCAGAGATGCCAGCGAAGAGCAGAGGCTGAGCTCAAGGCTCTCAAAGAGCAGAGGCTGAGCTCAAGGCTCTCAGAGATGCCAGAGAGCAGAGGCTGAGCTCAAGGCTCTCAGAGATGACAGTGAGCAGAGGCTGAGCTCAAGGCTCTCAGAGATGACAGAGAGCAGAGGCTGAGCTCAAGGCTCTCAGATGCCAGCGAAGAGCAGAGGCTGAGCTCAAGGCTCTCAGATGCCAGCGAAGAGCAGAGGCTGAGCTCAAGGCTCTTAGAGATGACAGAGAGCAGAGGCTGAGCTCAAGGCTCTTAGAGATGACAGAGAGCAGAGGCTGAGCTCAAGGCTCTTAGAGATGACAGAGAGCAGAGGCTGAGCTCAAGGCTCTCAGAGATGCCAGAGAGCAGAGGCTGAGCTCAAGGCTCTCAGACATGACAGAGAGCGGAGAGCAGAGGCTGAGCTCAAGGCTCTCTGAGATAACCGAGAGCAGCGGCTGAGCTCAAGGCTCTCTGAGATAACCGAGAGCAGCGGCT
Organism: Calotriton arnoldi; assembly: GCA_963921515.1. NCBI lineage: Eukaryota > Metazoa > Chordata > Amphibia > Caudata > Salamandridae > Calotriton > Calotriton arnoldi. The sequence continues at coordinate 999,620 of CAWUFW010004117.1, read as the reverse complement.
GAGCTCAAGGCTCTCAGAGATAACAGAGAGCAGGGGCTGAGCTCAAGGCTCTCAGAGATGACAGAGAGCGGAGAGCAGAGGCTGATCTCAAGGCTCTCAGAGAGCAGAGGCTGAGCTCAAGGCTCTCAGAGATGACGGAGAGCAGAGGCTGAGCTCAAGGCTCTCAGAGAGCAGAGGCTGAGCTCAAGCCTCTCAGAGATGCCAGCGAAGAGCAGAGGCTGAGCTCAAGGCTCTCTGAGAGCGGAGAGCAGAGGCTGAGCTCAAGGCTCTCAGCGATGACAGAGAACGGAGAGCAGAGGCTGAGCTCAAGGCTCTCAGAGATGCCAGAGTGTGAGCTCAAGGCTCTCAGACATGCCAGCGGAGAGCACAGGCTGAGCTCAAGGCTCTCGGAGACCAGAGGCTAATCTCAAGGCTCTCAGATGACAGAGAGCACAGGCTGAGCTCAAGGCTCTCTGAAAATGTAGAGCAGAGGCTGATCTCAAGGCTCTCAGATGCCAGAGCGTAGAGCAGAGGCTGAGCTCAAGGCTCTCAGAGAGCAGAGGCTCAGCTCAAGGCTCTCAGAGAGCAGAGGCTGAGCTCAAGGCTCTCAGAGAGCAGAGGCTGAGCTCAAGGCTCTCAGAGATGCCAGAGAGCAGAGGCTGAGCTCAAGGCTCTCAGAGATGCCGGAGAGCAGAGGCTGAGCTCAAGGCTCTCAGAGATGCCAGGGAAGAGCAGAGGCTGAGTTCAAGGCTCTCTGAGAGCGGAGAGCAGAGGCTGAGCTCAAGGCTCTCAGATGACAGAGAGCAGAGGCTGAGCTCAAGGCTCTCTGAGAATGTAGAGCAGAGGCTGAGCTCAAGGCTCTCAGAGATGCCAGAGCGTAGAGCAGAGGCTGAGCTCAAAGCTCTCAGAGAGCAGAGGCTGAGCTCAAGGCTCTCAGAGATGACAGACAGCAGAGAGCAGAGGCTGAGCTCAAGGCTCTCAGAGATGCCAGCGAAGAGCAGAGGCTGAGTTCAAGGCTCTCTGAGAGCGGAGAGCAGAGGCTGAGCTCAAGGCTCTCAGAGATGCCAGCGAAGAGCAGAGGCTGAGTTCAAGGCTCTCTGAGAGCGGAGAGCAGAGGCTGAGCTGAAGGCTCTCTGAGATAACAGAGAGCAGAGGCTGAGCTCAAGGCTCTCAGACATGACAGAGCAGAGGCTGAGCTGAAGGCTCTCTGAGATAACAGAGAGCAGAGGCTGAGCTCAAGGCTCTCAGCGATGACAGAGCAGAGGCTGAGCTCAAGGCTCTCTGAGATGACAGAGAGCGGAGAGCAGAGGCTGAGCTCAAGGCTCTCAGACATGCCAGCGGAGAGCACAGGCTGAGCTCAAGGCTCTCGGAGAGCAGAGGCTGAGCTCAAGGCTCTCAGAGAGCAGAGGCTGAGCTCAAGGCTCTCAGAGAGCAGAGGCTGAGCTCAAGGCTCTCAGAGAGCAGAGGCTGAGCTCAAGGCTCTCAGAGATGCCAGAGAGCAGAGGCTGAGCTCAAGGCTCTCAGAGATGACAGACAGCAGAGAGCAGAGGCTGAGCTCAAGGCTCTCAGAGATGCCAGCGAAGAGCAGAGGCTGAGTTCAAGGCTCTCTGAGAGTGGAGAGCAGAGGCTGAGCTCAAGGCTCTCAGAGATGCCAGCGAAGAGCAGAGGCTGAGCTCAAGGCTCTCAGACATGACAGAGAGCGGAGAGCAGAGGCTGAGCTCAAGGCTCTCAGAGATGCCAGTGAAGAGCAGAGGCTGAGCTCAAGGCTCTCAGACATGACAGAGAGCGGAGAGCAGAGGCCGAGCTGAAGGCTCTCTGAGATAACGGAGAGCAGAGGCTGAGCTCAAGGCTCTCAGAGATAACAGAGAGCAGAGGCTGAGCTCAAGGCTCTCAGATGCCAGAGAGCAAAGGCTGAGCTCAAGGCTCTCAGAGATGCCAGCGAAGAGCAGAGGCTGAGTTCAAGGCTCTCTGAGAGCGGAGAGCAGAGGCTGAGCTCAAGGCTCTCTGAGATAGAGAGCAGAGGCTGAGCTCAAGGCTCTCAGAGATGACCGAGAGCAGAGCCTGAGCTCAAGGCTCTCTGAGATAACAGAGAGGAGAGGCTGAGCTCAAGGCTCTCTGAGATAACAGAGAGGAGAGGCTGAGCTCAAGGCTCTCTGAGATAACAGAGAGGAGAGGCTGAGCTCAAGGCTCTCAGAGATGACAGAGAGCGGAGAGCAGAGGCTGATCTCAAGGCTCTCAGAGAGCAGAGGCTGAGCTCAATGCTCTCAGAGAGCAGATGCTGAGCTCAAGGCTCTCAGCGATGCCAGAGAGCGGAGGCTGAGTTTAAAGCTCTCAGACATGCCAGCGGAGAGCACAGGCTGAGCTCAAGGCTCTCGGAGAGCAGAGGCTGATCTCAAGGCTGTCAGATGACAGAGAGCAGAGGCTGAGCTCAAGGATCTCTGAGAATGTAGAGCAGAGGCTGATCTCAAGACTCTCAGATGCCAGAGCGTAGAGCACAGGCTGAGCTCAAGGCTCTCAAAGAGCAGAGGCTGAGCTCAAGGCTCTCAGAGATGCCAGAGGGCAGAGGCTGAGCTCAAGGCTCTCAGAGAGCAGAGGCTGAGCTCAAGGCTCTCAGAGATGCCAGTGAAGAGCAGAGGCTGAGTTCAAGGCTCTCTGAGAGCAGAGGCTGAGCTCAAGGCTCTTAGAGATGACAGAGAGGAGAGGCTGAGCTCAAGGCTCTCAGACATGACAGAGAGCGGAGAGCAGAGGCTGAGCTCAAGGCTCTCAGAGATGACAGAGAGCGGAGTGCAGAGGCTGAGCTCAAGGCTCTCAGAGATAACAGAGAGCAGAGGCTGAGCTCAAGGCTCTCTGAGAGCGGAGAGCAGAGGCTGAGCTCAAGGCTCTCAGACATGACAGAGAGCGGAGAGCAGAGGCCAAGCTGAAGGCTCTCTGAGATAACAGAGAGCAGAGGCTGAGCTCAAGGCTCTCAGACATGACAGAGAGCGGAGAGCAGAGGCTGATCTCAAGCCTCTCAGAGATGACAGAGAGCGGAGAGCAGAGGCTGAGCTCAAGGCTCTCAGAGAGCAGAGGCTGAGCTCAAGGCTCTCAGAGATGACAGAGAGCGGAGAGCAGAGGCTGAGCTCAAGGCTCTCAGTGATGGCAGAGAGCAGAGGCTGAGCTCAAGGCTCTCAGAGATGACAGAGAGCAGAGGCTGAGCTGAAGGCTCTCAGCGATGACAGAGAACGGAGAGCAGAGGCTGAGCTCAAGGCTCTCAGCGATGACAGAGAGCGGAGTGCAGAGGCTGAGCTCAAGCCTCTCAGAGATGCCAGAGAGCGGAGGCTGAGTTTAAAGCTCTTAGAGATGACCGAGTGTGAGCTCAAGGCTCTCAGACATGCCAGCAGAGAGCACAGGCTGAGCTCAAGGCTCTTGGAGAGCAGAGGCTGAGCTCAAGGCTCTCTGGAGAATGTAGAGCAGAGGCCGAGCTGAAGGCTCTCTGAGATAACAGAGAGCAGAGGCTGATCTCAAGGCTCTCAGAGGTGCCAGAGCGTAGAGCAGAGGCTGAGCTCAAGGCTCTCAGAGAGCAGAGGCTGAACTCAAGGCTCACAGAGATGCCAGAGAGCAGAGGCTGAGCTCAAGGCTCTCAGAGATGACAGACAGCAGAGAGCAGAGGCTGAGCTCAAGGCTCTCAGAGATGCCAGCGAAGAGCAGAGGCTGAGTTCAAGGCTCTCTGAGAGCGGAGAGCAGAGGCTGAGCTCAAGGCTCTCAGACATGACAGAGAGCGGAGAGCAGAGGCCAAGCTGAAGGCTCTCTGAGATAACAGAGAGCAGAGGCTGAGCTCAAGGCTCTCAGAGGTGCTAGAGCGAAGAGCAGAGGCTGAGCTCAAGGCTCTCAGAGAGCAGAGGCTGAGCTCAAGGCTCTCAGAGATAACAGAGAGCAGAGGCTGAGCTCAAGGCTCTCAGAGATGACAGACAGCAGAGAGCAGAGGCTGAGCTCAAGGCTCTCAGAGATGCCAGCGAAGAGCAGAGGCTGAGTTCAAGGCTCTCTGAGAGCGGAGAGCAGAGGCTGAGCTCAAGGCTCTCAGACATGACAGAGGGCGGAGAGCAGAGGCCGAGCTGAAGGCTCTCTGAGATAACAGAGAGCAGAGGCTGAGCTCAAGGCTCTCAGAGATGACAGACAGCAGAGAGCAGAGGCTGAGCTCAAGGCTCTCAGAGATGCCAGCGAAGAGCAGAGGCTGAGTTCAAGGCTCTCTGAGAGCGGAGAGCAGAGGCTGAGCTCAAGGCTCTCAGACATGACAGAGAGCGGAGAGCAGAGGCTGAGCTCAAGGCTCTCAGAGATGACAGACAGCAGAGAGAAGAGGCTGAGCTCAAGGCTCTCAGAGATGCCAGCGAAGAGCAGAGGCTGAGTTCAAGGCTCTCTGAGAGCGGAGAGCAGAGGCTGAGCTCAAGGCTCTCAGACATGACAGAGGGCGGAGAGCAGAGGCCGAGCTGAAGGCTCTCTGAGATAACAGAGAGCAGAGGCTGATCTCAAGGCTCTCAGAGGTGCCAGAGCGTAGAGCAGAGGCTGAGCTCAAGGCTCTCAGAGAGCAGAGGCTGAACTCAAGGCTCTCAGAGATGCCAGAGAGCAGAGGCTGAGCTCAAGGCTCTCAGACATGACAGAGAGCGGAGCGGAGAGCAGAGGCTGAGCTCAAGGCTCTCAGAGATGCCAGAGAGCAGAGGCTGAGCTCAAGGCTCTCAGAGATGACAGACAGCAGAGAGCAGAGGCTGAGCTCAAGGCTCTCAGAGATGCCAGCGAAGAGCAGAGGCTGAGTTCAAGGCTCTCTGAGAGTGGAGAGCAGAGGCTGAGCTCAAGGCTCTCAGAGATGCCAGCGAAGAGCAGAGGCTGAGCTCAAGGCTCTCAGACATGACAGAGAGCGGAGAGCAGAGGCTGAGCTCAAGGCTCTCAGAGATGCCAGCGAAGAGCAGAGGCTGAGCTCAAGGCTCTCAGACATGACAGAGAGCGGAGAGCAGAGGCCGAGCTGAAGGCTCTCTGAGATAACGGAGAGCAGAGGCTGAGCTCAAGGCTCTCAGAGATAACAGAGAGCAGAGGCTGATCTCAAGGCTCTCAGAGAGCAGAGGCTGAGCTCAAGGCTCTCAGAGATGACAGAGAGGAGAGGCTGAGCTCAAGGCTCTCAGAGATAACAGAGAGCAGAGGCTGAGCTCAAGGCTCTCAGATGACAGAGAGCAGAGGCTGAGCTCAAGGCTCTCTGAGAATGTAGAGCAGAGGCTGAGCTCAAGGCTCTCAGAGATGCCAGAGCGTAGAGCAGAGGCTGAGCTCAAGGCTCTCAGAGAGCAGAGGCTGAGCTCAAGGCTCTCAGATGCCAGAGAGCAGAGGCTGAGCTCAAGGCTCTCAGAGATGCCAGCGAAGAGCAGAGGCTGAGTTCAAGGCTCTCTGAGAGCGGAGAGCAGAGGCTGAGCTCAAGGCTCTCTGAGATAGAGAGCAGAGGCTGAGCTCAAGGCTCTCAGAGATGACCGAGAGCAGAGCCTGAGCTCAAGGCTCTCTGAGATAACAGAGAGGAGAGGCTGAGCTCAAGGCTCTCTGAGATAACAGAGAGGAGAGGCTGAGCTCAAGGCTCTCTGAGATAACAGAGAGGAGAGGCTGAGCTCAAGGCTCTCAGAGATGACAGAGAGCGGAGAGCAGAGGCTGATCTCAAGGCTCTCAGAGAGCAGAGGCTGAGCTCAATGCTCTCAGAGAGCAGATGCTGAGCTCAAGGCTCTCAGCGATGCCAGAGAGCGGAGGCTGAGTTTAAAGCTCTCAGACATGCCAGCGGAGAGCACAGGCTGAGCTCAAGGCTCTCGGAGAGCAGAGGCTGATCTCAAGGCTGTCAGATGACAGAGAGCAGAGGCTGAGCTCAAGGATCTCTGAGAATGTAGAGCAGAGGCTGATCTCAAGACTCTCAGATGCCAGAGCGTAGAGCACAGGCTGAGCTCAAGGCTCTCAAAGAGCAGAGGCTGAGCTCAAGGCTCTCAGAGATGCCAGAGGGCAGAGGCTGAGCTCAAGGCTCTCAGAGAGCAGAGGCTGAGCTCAAGGCTCTCAGAGATGCCAGTGAAGAGCAGAGGCTGAGTTCAAGGCTCTCTGAGAGCAGAGGCTGAGCTCAAGGCTCTTAGAGATGACAGAGAGCAGAGGCTGAGCTCAAGGCTCTCAGACATGACAGAGAGCGGAGAGCAGAGGCTGAGCTCAAGGCTCTCAGAGATGACAGAGAGCGGAGTGCAGAGGCTGAGCTCAAGGCTCTCAGAGATAACAGAGAGCAGAGGCTGAGCTCAAGGCTCTCTGAGAGCGGAGAGCAGAGGCTGAGCTCAAGGCTCTCAGACATGACAGAGAGCGGAGAGCAGAGGCCGAGCTGAAGGCTCTCTGAGATAACAGAGAGCAGAGGCTGAGCTCAAGGCTCTCAGACATGACAGAGAGCGGAGAGCAGAGGCTGATCTCAAGCCTCTCAGAGATGACAGAGAGCGGAGAGCAGAGGCTGAGCTCAAGGCTCTCAGAGAGCAGAGGCTGAGCTCAAGGCTCTCAGAGATGACAGAGAGCGGAGAGCAGAGGCTGAGCTCAAGGCTCTCAGTGATGGCAGAGAGTAGAGGCTGAGCTCAAGGCTCTCAGAGATGACAGAGAGCAGAGGCTGAGCTCAAGGCTCTCAGCGATGACAGAGAACGGAGAGCAGAGGCTGAGCTCAAGGCTCTCAGCGATGACAGAGAGCGGAGTGCAGAGGCTGAGCTCAAGCCTCTCAGAGATGCCAGAGAGCGGAGGCTGAGTTTAAAGCTCTTAGAGATGACCGAGTGTGAGCTCAAGGCTCTCAGACATGCCAGCAGAGAGCACAGGCTGAGCTCAAGGCTCTTGGAGAGCAGAGGCTGAGCTCAAGGCTCTCTGAGAATGTAGAGCAGAGGCCGAGCTGAAGGCTCTCTGAGATAACAGAGAGCAGAGGCTGATCTCAAGGCTCTCAGAGGTGCCAGAGCGTAGAGCAGAGGCTGAGCTCAAGGCTCTCAGAGAGCAGAGGCTGAACTCAAGGCTCACAGAGATGCCAGAGAGCAGAGGCTGAGCTCAAGGCTCTCAGAGATGACAGACAGCAGAGAGCAGAGGCTGAGCTCAAGGCTCTCAGAGATGCCAGCGAAGAGCAGAGGCTGAGTTCAAGGCTCTCTGAGAGCGGAGAGCAGAGGCTGAGCTCAAGGCTCTCAGACATGACAGAGAGCGGAGAGCAGAGGCCAAGCTGAAGGCTCTCTGAGATAACAGAGAGCAGAGGCTGAGCTCAAGGCTCTCAGAGGTGCTAGAGCGTAGAGCAGAGGCTGAGCTCAAGGCTCTCAGAGAGCAGAGGCTGAGCTCAAGGCTCTCAGAGATAACAGAGAGCAGAGGCTGAGCTCAAGGCTCTCAGAGATGACAGACAGCAGAGAGCAGAGGCTGAGCTCAAGGCTCTCAGAGATGCCAGCGAAGAGCAGAGGCTGAGTTCAAGGCTCTCTGAGAGCGGAGAGCAGAGGCTGAGCTCAAGGCTCTCAGACATGACAGAGGGCGGAGAGCAGAGGCCGAGCTGAAGGCTCTCTGAGATAACAGAGAGCAGAGGCTGAGCTCAAGGCTCTCAGACATGACAGAGAGCGGAGCGGAGAGCACAGGCTGAGCTCAAGGCTCTCAGAGATGCCAGAGAGCAGAGGCTGAGCTCAAGGCTCTCAGAGATGACAGACAGCAGAGAGCAGAGGCTGAGCTCAAGGCTCTCAGAGATGCCAGCGAAGAGCAGAGGCTGAGTTCAAGGCTCTCTGAGAGCGGAGAGCAGAGGCTGAGCTCAAGGCTCTCAGACATGACAGAGAGCGGAGAGCAGAGGCTGAGCTCAAGGCTCTCAGAGATGACAGACAGCAGAGAGCAGAGGCTGAGCTCAAGGCTCTCAGAGATGCCAGCGAAGAGCAGAGGCTGAGTTCAAGGCTCTCTGAGAGCGGAGAGCAGAGGCTGAGCTCAAGGCTCTCAGACATGACAGAGGGCGGAGAGCAGAGGCCGAGCTGAAGGCTCTCTGAGATAACAGAGAGCAGAGGCTGATCTCAAGGCTCTCAGAGGTGCCAGAGCGTAGAGCAGAGGCTGAGCTCAAGGCTCTCAGAGAGCAGAGGCTGAACTCAAGGCTCTCAGAGATGCCAGAGAGCAGAGGCTGAGCTCAAGGCTCTCAGAGATGACAGACAGCAGAGAGCAGAGGCTGAGCTCAAGGCTCTCAGAGATGCCAGCGAAGAGCAGAGGCTAAGTTCAAGGCTCTCTGAGAGCGGAGAGCAGAGGCTGAGCTCAAGGCTCTCAGACATGACAGAGAGCGGAGCGGAGAGCAGAGGCTGAGCTCAAGGCTCTCAGAGATGCCAGAGAGCAGAGGCTGAGCTCAAGGCTCTCAGAGATGACAGACAGCAGAGAGCAGAGGCTGAGCTCAAGGCTCTCAGAGATGCCAGCGAAGAGCAGAGGCTAAGTTCAAGGCTCTCTGAGAGCGGAGAGCAGAGGCTGAGCTCAAGGCTCTCAGACATGACAGAGAGCGGAGAGCAGAGGCTGAGCTCAAGGCTCTCAGAGATGACAGACAGCAGAGAGCAGAGGATGAGCTCAAGGCTCTCAGAGAGCAGAGGCTGATCTCATGGCTCTCAGATGACAGAGAGCAGAGGCTGAGCTCAAGGCTCTCCGAGAATGTAGAGCAGAGGCTGATCTCAAGGCTCTCAGAGGTGCCAGAGCGTAGAGCAGAGGCTGAGTTCAAGGCTCTCTGAGAGCAGATGCTGAGCTCAAGGCTCTCAGAGAGCAGAGGCCGAGCTGAAGGCTCTCTGAGATAACAGAGAGCAGAGGCTGAGCTCAAGGCTCTCAGACATGACAGAGAGCGGAGAGCAGAGGCTGAGCTCAAGGCTCTCAGAGATAACAGAGAGCAGAGGCTGAGCTCAAGGCTCTCAGAGATGACAGAGAACGGAGAGCAGAGGCTGAGCTCAAGGCTCTCAGCGATGACAGAGAGCGGAGAGCAGAGGCTGATCTCAAGGCTCTCAGAGAGCAGAGGCTGATCTCAAGGCTCTCTGAGAATGTAGAGCAGAGGCTGATCTCAAGGCTCTCAGAGGTGCCAGAGCGTAGAGCAGAGGCTGAGCTCAAGGCTCTCAGAGAGCAGAGGCTGAGCTCAAGGCTCTCAGAGAGCAGAGGCTGAGCTCAAGGCTCTCAGAGAATGTAGAGCAGAGGCTGATCTCAAGGCTCTCAGAGGTGCCAGAGTGTAGAGCAGAGGCTGAGCTCAAGGCTCTCAGAGAGCAGAGGCTGAGCTCAAGGCTCTCAGAGAGCAGAGGCTGAGCTCAAGGCTCTCAGAGAGCAGAGGCTGAGCTCAAGGCTCTCAGAGAGCAGAGGCTGAGCTCAAGGCTCTCAGAGAGCAGAGGCTGAGCTCAAGGCTCTCAGAGAGCAGAGGCTGAGCTCAAGGCTCTCAGAGATGCCAGAGAGCAGAGGCTGAGCTCAAGGCTCTCAGAGATGCCAGAGAGCAGAGGCTGAGCTCAAGGCTCTCAGAGATGACAGACAGCAGAGAGCAGAGGCTGAGCTCAAGGCTCTCAGAGATGCCAGCGAAGAGCAGAGGCTGAGTTCAAGGCTCTCAGACATGCCAGCGGAGAGCACAGGCTGAGCTCAAGGCTCTCAGAGATGCCAGCGAAGAGCAGAGGCTGAGTTCAAGGCTCTCTGAGAGCGGAGAGCAGAGGCCGAGCTGAAGGCTCTCAGAGAGCAGAGGCTGAGTTTAAAGCTCTCAAAGAGCAGAGGCTGAGCTCAAGGCTCTCGGAGAGCAGAGGCTGAGCTCAAGGCTCTCAGAGATGACGGAGAGCAGAGGCTGAGCTCAAGGCTCTCGGAGATGACGGAGAGCAGAGGCTGAGCTCAAGGCTCTCAGAGATGACAGAGAGCGGAGAGCAGAGGCTGATCTCAAGGCTCAGAGATGACAGAGAGCAGAGGCTGAGCTTAAAGCTCTCAGAGATGATAGAGAACGGAGAGCAGAGGGTGAGTTCAAGGCTCTCAGAGATGACAGATAGCAGAGGCTGAGTTTAAGGATCTCAGAGATGACAGATAGCAGAGGATGTTTAAGGATCTCAGAGATGATAGAGCGGAGAGCAGAGGCTGAGCTTAAGACTTTCAGAGATGACAGAGAGCGGAGGCTGAGCTCAAGGCTCTCAGAGGTTGCAGAAGCTGAGCTCAAGGCTCTCAGAAATGCTAAAGAGCAGAGGCTGAGCTCAAGGCTCTCGGAGATGACAGAGAGCGGAGAGCAGGGCTGAGCTAAAGACTCTCTGAGATGACAGAGAGCTTAGAGCAGAGGCTGAGATCAAGGCTCTCAGAGAGCAGAGGCTGAGCTCAAGGCTCTCAGCGATGCCAGAGAGCAGAGGCTGAGTTTAAAGCTCTCAAAGAGCAGAGGCTGAGCTCAAGGCTCTCGGAGAGCAGAGGCTGAGCTCAAGGCTCTCAGATGACAGAGAGCAGAGGCTGAGCTCAAGGCTCTCTGAGAATGTAGAGCAGAGGCTGATCTCAAGGCTCTCAGATGCCAGAGCTTAGAGCAGAGGCTGAGCTCAAGGCTCTCAAAGAGCAGAGGCTGAGCTCAAGGCTCTCAGAGATGCCAGAGAGCAGAGGCTGAGCTCAAGGCTCTCAGAGATGCCAGCGAAGAGCAGAGGCTGAGTTCAAGGCTCTCTGGGAGCGGAGAGCAGAGGCTGAGCTCAAGGCTCTTAGAGATGACAGAGAGCAGAGGCTGAGCTGAAGGCTCTCTGAGATAATAGAGAGCAGAGGCTGAGCTCAAGGTTCTCAGACATGACAGAGAGCGGAGAGCAGAGGCTGAGTTCAAGGCTCTCTGAGAGCGGAGAGCAGAGGCTGAGCTCAAGGCTCTTAGAGATGACCGAGAGCAGAGGCTGAGCTGAAGGCTCTCTGAGATGCCAGAGAGCAGAGGCTGAGCTCAAGGCTCTCGGACATGGCGGAGAGCAGAGGCTGAGTTCAAGGCTCTCGGAGATGACAGAGAGCGGAGAGCAGAGGTTGAGTTCAAAGCTCTCAGAGGTGACAGAGAGCAGAGACTGAGCTCAAGGCTCTCAGAGGTGACAGAGAGCAGAGGCTGAGCTCAAGGCTCTCGGAGAGCAGAGGCTGAGCTCAAGGCTCTCCAAGATGAAAGGGAGTGGAGAGCAGAGGCTGAGCTCAAGGCTCTCAGAGATGACAGAGCAGAGATATACAGTGTACCCCGGCTGTCTCCTGGCATCGGGTGGCTTCCCTGAGAGATCCACAACATTACACTGGGGAAAAGAAGCTCACTGAGGTGCACAACAATCTGATTGGACAGCAAAAGTTCCCCTTCCTCAGGGTTAGTCTGTCATTGCTTGAGTTTACAGAGCCCTGCAGAAATACTTTTAATCACAGATTCTTTACCTTAGATTATTCTCTAGTTACCAAACTAAATGCTGTGATATTTTGCAGCAGTGCTCCCGCGCGCCGCTAGTGGCGTAGTGTGACTATGCATTTGCCCCATACGTCCCCGAAGTGATGGACCAGAGCTGCATAGATGTGCCACCCTTGTGTGCTGGTGCCAGCTCAATTCTTTCCACTCCTGACTTTCTCCCAAAGGTTTCCACATTGTGCTAGGGGATGTCCCCACGGAAAATGATAGGATTCAAGTCTAGCCACGACTACATGAAACGGATGTCGGTCACAGATTTCTACAAGGTGTGCCTTTGGAGCCCAAGGATATGACTCCTAGTATTGGACAAGTGTGTCCTAATGCACCCAAATGGTATTCGAAACTGCGAGGTGTCATTGTATGTCACTGAACACAAGAAGTCATGGCCTTCATTCAGATCCTGCTCCAAGTCCATTCCTGTGACCAGTCCACGCCAGCTCAGAGTCCTGCGATAAGTCAAAACTTAAGCATAAACAAGGCGAAGTGGGACTCAACCACATCCCGCCCTTCTGACTCCAAAAAGGAGGCACAAAGGTGTTGAGATGTCGGTCTCACTCTGTCAAGGTCACCTGCTGCAGAGCCAATTCCTCAGTTGATACCAATGCACCCAGAGTTTTCCGGGCCATCATCGACCCTGCAGTTCATCGCGATCTTCAAATAAGTTATGCTGCAAATTTGCAGTCTACTTCCAGCTTCCTCTGGTGTGCCCTTGGGCCCAATGGCACCACAGGGTCCTGCAGTTAGACTAAGGCTGGTACGTCTCTCCCTGGCACTATCACTGCCCCCTTTGTACTCATTATTGAGTCAATACAGACTCTGCTTCAGATTTCTACTCTGGTACAATGATCCATACTGGTTCCTGACACCCAACCGGTGATGCTTGTCCCGGTGAATGTTCCAGAGATAGCGCCTATGACAGATCCCTAATCTATGTCCCTGCAAGCATGAATGCTGAGCGCTTTGAGAGATAAAGGTGCCTGTTGGACTTGGCCCTTTTTGGTAGGTTCACCCCTAAACGTTTTGCCTTGTATGTTAGTAGTTTTAAGTCTCTGGGCACTTTAGCACTGTGGTCCAGTATAAAGTGCGTGCGCGCTATGTGCGTGTGTGGTGAGACTGGCCTGCCCTCCCATAGGAATGCATTGAGGTTGAGTGTGTCAGTGGTAATTCCTGTTATGAGAGGAGCAGTGTGGTCAAGTTTAGTATGTCTGAATTCGTGAGAATAAATGCTGCGCAATGGTGTGCGCAGATTTATGGTGACTGGTAGAGAAATGCCACTTCTAGAAGTTGGCATTTCTGTGTGCTCTGTGTCTGCCTGCCTGATGTGAATTGCATGTCTGGCTTGTGAGTGACAGGGGCTGGGAGGTGTGTGTGGCTCCAGGAGGGGCAGGGTGAGTCAGCGCAGGGCTGAATAGAGAGATCTGCATGCAGATGGGAGGGAGGAGTTGCACCTGGGACCTGAATAGGGCTGTGCCTTCCCTCCACAATGCTGGCTCCACCTCCTGTGGTGCGTCTGATGTCCCTGGCCTACACTATGAAAAGGAGAGAGGAGCTGAGCAAAACAAAGTGCTCCAAAGCTCCCCTAAACCAGTTCTAACTGGTATCCCCCAAGCCCTGCACCTTTAGACAAAGGAATTCTGTGTATAAATGTAGGGGCTGTAACCCCATGAAGTTGTTCAGTCTTGGTGTGCTGTTCCTGCTGGGGCGTGCTGCTGCTGGGGCCCAGGGGGGGCTGCCATGAGGGCTTGCCTCCCTGGGCCCTGCATTGCCCCTTGATGCCCAAAGGACTTTGTGCTTGGGACCCTTTACTTTGCTTTTGATCCTCCAGGACCTTGGAGGAGCTCGCTCTGCATTTCTTTTTGCCTACAGGACTTTTGCCTGCATCTTGCGCCCTGTGAGCGCTGAAATCCGGCTCCTGGAGGAGCGCTGGAGCTTCGCAGCGCGGAGCTGCATTTTGCCTTGAGGGAATCCCCAGTGTAGGGATTCCCCCAAAATTGCTGTGATCGAGCGGGAGCCCACCCCGCTTTATGATGTTTACTTTTACTGCGGGAGCCCACCCCGCTTTCCTGGTTCTTTATATTCAAATAGCGGGTGCCACCCCGCTTATTTTTATATTTAAATTGCGGGAGCCCACCCCGCTTTATAGTTTAAATGACGAGGGAGCCTACCCCTCATTGCCACCAAGAGAAGGAGCAGTCGCCAAAAGAAACGGCCGCCGCGATCGCGCGGTGACCCGGAAGCCAGGCGCATCCGCCTGACTGTGGGCGGGGCCTGCCTACGTCTTGGAGCCTCGAGGGCTCCACTTCCGCGCGCCGCACGGAGGGAGAGGTCCCGGCAGTGAGGAGAAGTGCCGCAGTGGTTCGGCGGGGCTCCTATGGGAAAGGGAGAGCCCCGCGGTGTCAGCAGCGATGATCGAGAGAGCCCCCGAGGAGTGGGGTCTCTCCTGATGCACTCCGCCGAGATCCCCGGTGAAGTGAGGAGGATCCCCGGCGCCTGTCCCGAGTCCAGAGGAGACCGGTGAGTAGGTCCGATCGTGAGGCAGCATTTGGTTAGTTAGGAGTCCCAGTGGGGGCCCCAGGTGCACACGGGTAGTACCCGAGCGGTCACGCCGTTGCGGGCCGCTCCAACGATGGGCACAGGAGTTTTCAGGGCCCCAGAGGGGGTCCCGTGGTGCCTACTTCCTAAGATGCATTTTACAGCTGCCCCGCTTGCTAGGGGGCAGCTGCAACATTGGGGACAATTTCATTTAGTTATAGGCCCCGAGGGCCCCAGTGAGACATTGGTTTGGAGGGCACAGATGTGCCAGGGCCCCTTTGTTTTGTTTATCCCCAGCTGCGCCGCACCAGCGCGGGCAGCTGCAACGCTTTGCATATTGGTCCACCCAAAGGGCCCCGTGAGTGTCCAGGCCTCATTTGATACTCACAGCTGCCCAGCAAGTAGTGGGCAGCTGCACCGTTTAGGTTATTCTTTATTTGGGGACATACCTTTTGAGTTAGGAGTGAGATGCACTCCTTTGCCCCTGACATTCACAGTTGCGCAGCACTTAGTGCCAGCAGCTACGTTTAGGCCTGTGCAAAGTGCGCACAATTGGATTTCGCTGCATAGGCAGCAGCCCTGACTCTGGGACAGAGGGCATTTGAGCCCCGTTGAGATGGCCAGTTGGCCAGGGGGACTGTTAGGTTAATAGGGCGCCAGGCCCTAACGTGATTTATGTAGGTGCGCAGGAAAGGTAATTCATGTACTGTTTTATGCACCCTGATTTATGCCTCTACTATGGTTTTTACTGTGAGGTTATGTGCTAATGTGATATTGTGGTGCTAGGAAATGTGATTCCTATAGTATGATTTACGCACCCTGTATTATACCTCTAATGTGATTCATGATTATGAGGTTGTGTCTACTGTGGTTTAGGTATGAGTTATCCCTACTGCGGTTTATGTTAGTACAAGTTTATTTCCTAAGGTGAGTTATACTTAGGAGGTTATGGTCTAATATGTTTAGGCTTATGAGGTAGGCGCAGAATATATTTCGCGCCTAAATGTGATACGGTGCATAATGTGGTTTATGTTACAGGATGATGCTGAGTATAGTGTTTGCCAGTAATTACTGGTTGTGTTCTATGTTTATGATATGTCTTACATTTACTATTTTTACTAAGTGATGATTCTGACAGTGGTCCATGTGGCCCTGTCAGGTGTATATAATCCCTTGTAGATATGACCCAGTGCCAGGTGGCACAATGTATATTATGTGATTACTATTCTAATGTGTTTTATGATAATACAAAGGCTATTTTTATATATAACCTTGTGTGGAGTTCCTTTTGTGGTGTGCCTAGTATGTTGTTGCTGTGTGTGTGTTGCGCAAACGCATTACACATTGCCTCCGGGATAAGCCTGACTGCTCGTGCCATGCTACCAAGGGGGTGAGCAGGGGTTATCTTCGGCGTGTAACTCCCTCGCCCTGACTAGAGTGGTGGTTTCTGCTTGGCTTTGGCGCAAGCCTTAGCCAACCAGAAAGCCCATTTCTAACATTGGTTGTCAGCGGTGAGGATAGGACTTGCGTTTGCTCAATACCTCAGCGACAACTGGTTGCACTACAAGCTCTGCATTTTAGATAGTCACATGGAAAGGGATTATTGTGTCTGAGTTTGTTTTAAGTGTCATTTCTTTTTGAAATGTGTTTTATTGTTGCACTATGAGTTGGGTGTCCTGCCAAGGACAGAAACCAGAGAATCTGGAGGAGTGTGACTGCCCTTGTGCAGACTGTTATTTCTTGGGTTGGCCTGAAGCTGAAGGAGTGTGACTGCCCTTGTGCCATCGTGCTATTTCTTGGGTTGGCCTGAAGCTGAAGGAGTTGACTGCCCCTTTGCTGTCTGCTATTTCTAGGGTTGGCCTACAGTGGTGACTTAATTGGCATGGAGTAACTAGCTCGGGAGGGTAGATTATCCCCTAAGTGCAGTGTTAGTTTCTGGAATTCCCAGTAAGGATGGGATCCAGTGGTGGCACAATATGTAGTCCAGTGCAGGAAGTCCCATTCCCAGTTCCCATAGTATGGTACCTGGTTCCCGGTTAAGAGGGGGACAGGTTGTGTTTCAGGGGCAGTAAGATGCTGTCTCACCAGTCTTGTGGGGGGAGTGTGGATGAATGTTGTGATGCACTGGACGTTTGGGTGGTCGGGTAGCACGGTAAATGGTGTTAAAGGGCTGTTCAATCTGTTTTGTCAGAAAGAACATGCCCCGTAATTGCTTTCCGGAGTCGCGCCAACACCTGTTGGAGTGTGTGAGTTCTTTGGTTATAAAGAGCTTGCATTGGGGAGTGAGAATAGAGGAATGGTGCAGGTGTCTTCCAACCCAGAGTGGTGGAAGTGGTTCAGAGTAGCCCAGCTAGGTAACCTTATTGTGAGGAGGTTGTGTGGCCTCACGCCCAAACTCGCTGAAGCGGGCGTGAGACTGGGTCGTATTCCGAACCCCAACCTCGGTCTCCAGGACTGGTTGGTTCTTAGAGGAAACACCAGGTAGGGAGCCTAGTCTGTCCTGTTGGACCGTTCTTCGAGGGGGATCTCCCCGTGTTAGGTGAGCTGGGAGTGCCTGTAATCAGACCTCCATCAGTTCTAGTGTCTGGCAGTACCACTCCAGTTGGGAGGGTGCACAATTCCAGAGTGAGGGCTGAGAGGGGGAAAGAGTCCCCAGTGGAAGAACCAGTGGGTCAGGGGCCAGCCAGAAGGGCTGAGTTCCCATTGATTGGCCATGGTGACGCCACTTCTGTCCTGGGGCATCTTCACACACTGTCAGAGGGACAGGAGGTCGTGAGCTCTGCGCCAGGTTGCTGGGGCATCTTCACGCACTGTCGGAGGGACAGGAGGTCGTGAGCTCTGCGCCAGATTGCTGGGGCATCTTCACGCACTGTCAGAGGGACAGGAGGTCGTGAGCTCTGCGCCAGGCAGACTGTCACACGACACATTAGGTATGTGTCACCCTCAGGAAGTCCTTGTACGCCGGGCAATTGTCTGACCAAAGGGTAGCGTTCAGGTGTTTCCTGACCTGGACGGCAGGGTGACTGTAATCAGTGTCCTGGCCGGTTTGCCTTTTAGGGGTACCCCGTTGAACACAGGTGGGGCCCATCTTAAGTGAAGAGACCCTGTGTTTCCCAGAAGGGGTGGTGCAGGCCTAGCCGGGATCTTTAGGGTCCCTGGCTGAATGTGGTAGTACTACCCTGAGAGCAGGTGGGGCCCATCTTAAGTGAAGGGACCCTGCTCTACAGTGGGAGGGTGCAGAACTCTGGAAGGGGGTGCAGAGGAAGGGAGTCCTCGCCTCTGACCCTGGTGCATCCGGTGAATTTGGATCCCAGGTGGTAGACCAGTTGATGGAGAGAGGTCCTGAACTGGTGGGAGAGTTGTGTTCTGGTGGGTGCTTCCCCTGGGAGGGTGCGTAACCCCAGAAGAGGGGTAGGGTGAGGAGATGCTTCGCCCGTGACCTCTGGTCAGCCTGATGGTGCGGACCCTAGGTTGGAGGATCAGTGGTAGTTTGGAACTACACTGAGAGGGAGAGTGGAGAATGGCTATTGGATGCCAGGGGTTACTGCCCCCCACTCTGTGGATTGGCAAGGACCAGTGACGTCTGGGTGGCCTAGGGCCTGGTCCTGGCCGTGGACAACTAGGAAGTACCAGTGGGGTAGCCTAGTTGGGCCTGAGAGTTCTTTTCAGAGGGAACCACATGGGTTCAGAGTGGCATAGAACCGGAGTGTGTCCCTGCAGTGCGGGCCCGCGTCCGTGTTCTATCGCCCCAAGCAGGGAAGCCCATCAAGGTAGTGATTGGTCTGCCCTGCGTTTTGGCTGGAAGGGGGTTGTGTTGGACTTGGCCCTTTTTGGCAGGTTCACCCCTAAACTTTTTGCCTTGTATGTTAGTAGTTTTAAGTCTCTGGGCACTTTAGCACTGTGGTCCAGTGTAAAGTGCGTGCGTGCTGTGTGCGTGTGTGGTGAGACTGGCCTGCCCTCCCATAGGAATGCATTGAGGTTGAGTGTGTCAGTGGTAATTCCTGTTATGAGAGGAGCAGTGTGGTCAAGTTTAGTATGTCTGAATTCGTGAGAATAAATGCTGCGCAATGGTGTGCGCAGATTTATGGTGACTGGTAGAGAAATGCCACTTCTAGAAGTTGGCATTTCTGTGTGCTCTGTGTCTGCCTGCCTGATGTGAATTGCATGTCTGGCTTGTGAGTGACAGGGGCTGGGAGGTGTGTGTGGCTCCAGGAGGGGCAGGGTGAGTCAGCGCAGGGCTGAATAGAGAGATCTGCATGCAGATGGGAGGGAGGAGTTGCACCTGGGACCTGAATAGGGCTGTGCCTTCCCTCCACAATGCTGGCTCCACCTCCTGTGGTGCGTCTGATGTCCCTGGCCTACACTATGAAAAGGAGAGAGGAGCTGAGCAAAACAAAGTGCTCCAAAGCTCCCCTAAACCAGTTCTAACTGGTATCCCCAAGCCCTGCACCTTTAGACAAAGGAATTCTGTGTATAAATGTAGGGGCTGTAACCCCATGAAGTTGTTCAGTCTTGGTGTGCTGTTCCTGCTGGGGCGTGCTGCTGCTGGGGCCCAGGGGGCTGCCATGAGGGCTTGCCTCCCTGGGCCCTGCATTGCCCCTTGATGCCCAAAGGACTTTGTGCTTGGGACCCTTTACTTTGCTTTTGATCCTCCAGGACCTTGGAGGAGCTCGCTCTGCATTTCTTTTTGCCTACAGGACTTTTGCCTGCATCTTGCGCCCTGTGAGCGCTGAAATCTGGCTCCTGGAGGAGCGCTGGAGCTTCGCAGCGCGGAGCTGCATTTTGCCTTGAGGGAATCCCCAGTGTAGGGATTCCCCCAAAATTGCTGTGATCGAGCGGGAGCCCACCCCGCTTTATGATGTTTACTTTTACTGCGGGAGCCCACCCCGCTTTCCTGGTTCTTTATATTCAAATAGCGGGTGCCACCCCGCTTATTTTTATATTTAAATTGCGGGAGCCCACCCCGCTTTATAGTTTAAATGACGAGGGAGCCTACCCCTCATTGCCACCAAGAGAAGGAGAAGTCGCCAAAAGAAACGGCCGCCGCGATCGCGCGGCGACCCGGGAGCCAGGCGCATCCGCCTGACTGTGGGCGGGGCCTGCCTACGTCTTGGAGCCTCGAGGGCTCCACTTCCGCCCGCCGCACGGAGGGAGAGGTCCCGGCAGTGAGAAGTGCCGCAGTGGTTCGGCGGGGCTCCCATGGGAAAGGGAGAGCCCCGCGGTGTCAGCAGCGATGATCGAGAGAGCCCCCGAGGAGTGGGGGCTCTCCTGATGCACTCCGCCGAGATCCCCGGTGAAGTGAGGAGGATCCCCAGCACCTGTCCCGAGTCCAGAGGAGACCGGTGAGTAGGTCCGATCGTGAGGCAGCATTTGGTTAGTTAGGAGTCCCAGTGGGGGCCCCAGGTGCACACGGGTAGTACCCGAGTGGTCCCGCCGTTGCGGGCCGCTCCAACGATGGGCACAGGAGTTTTCAGGGCCCCAGAGGGGGTTCCGTGGTGCCCGTGCCTACTTCCTAAGATACATTTTACAGCTGCCCCGCTTGCTAGGGGGCTGCTGCAACATTGGGGACAATTTAATTTAGTTATAGGCCCCGAGGGCCCCAGTGAGACATTGGTTTGAAGGGCACAGATGTGCCAGGGCCCCTTCGTTTTGTTTATCCCCAGCTGCGCCTCACCAGCGCGGGCAGCTGCAACGCTTTGCAAATTGGTTCACCCAAAGGGCCCCGTGAGTGTCCAGGCCTCATTTGATACTCACAGCTGCCCAGCAAGTAGTGGGCAGCTGCACCGTTTAGGTTATTCTTTATTTGGGGACATACCTTTTGAGTTAGGAGTGAGATGCACTCCTTTGCCCCTGACATTCACAGCTGCGCAGCACTTAGTGCCAGCAGCTACGTTTAGGCCTGCGCAAAGTGCGCACAATTGATTTCGCTGCATAGGCAGCAGCCCTGACTCTGGGACAGAGGGCATTTGAGCCCCGTTGAGATGGCCAGTTGGCCAGGGGGACTGTTAGGTTAATAGGGCGCCAGGCCCTAACGTGATTTATGTAGGTGCGCAGGAAAGGTAATTCATGTACTGTTTTATGCACCCTGATTTATGCCTCTACTATGGTTTTTACTGTGAGGTTATGTGCTAATGTGATATTGTGGTGCTAGGAAATGTGATTCCTATAGTATGATTTACGCACCCTGTATTATACCTCTAATGTGATTCATGATTATGAGGTTGTGTCTACTGTGGTTTAGGTATGAGTTATCCCCTACTGCGGTTTATGTTAGTACGAGTTTATTTCCTAAGGTGAGTTATACTTAGGAGGTTATGGTCTAATATGTTTAGGCTTATGAGGTTGGCGCAGAATATATTTCGCGCCTAAATGTGATACGGTGCATAATGTGGTTTATGTTACAGGATGATGCCGAGTATAGTGTTTGCCAGTAATTACTGGTTGTGTTCTATGTTTATGATATGTCTTACATTTACTATTTTTACTAAGTGATGATTCTGACAGTGGTCCATGTGGCCCTGTCAGGTGTATATAATCCCTTGTAGATATGACCCAGTGCCAGGTGGCACAATGTATATTATGTGATTACTATTCTAATGTGTTTTATGATAATACAAAGGCTATTTTTATATATAACCTTGTGTGGAGTTCCTTTTGTGGTGTGCCTAGTATGTTGTTGCTGTGTGTGTGTTGCGCAAACGCTTTACACATTGCCTCCGGGATAAGCCTGACTGCTCGTGCCATGCTACCAAGGGGGTGAGCAGGGGTTATCTTCGGCGTGTAACTCCCTCGCCCTGACTAGAGTGGTGGTTTCTGCTTGGCTTTGGCGCAAGCCTTAGCCAACCAGAAATCCCATTTCTAACATTGGTTGTCAGCGGTGAGGATAGGACTTGCGTTTGCTCAATACCGCAGCGACAACTGGTTGCACTACAAGCTCTGCATTTTAGATAGTCACATGGAAAGGGATTATTGTGTCTGAGTTTGTTTTAAGTGTCATTTCTTTTTGAAATGTGTTTTATTGTTGCACTATGAGTTGTGACCCTAAATGCCAAAGCCTGTTTGCCATTTATTACAGGCTGCTGTTTGTATTTGCCCAGATTACTGGGGCTCACCAGGAAGGACATGTCAATGTCTCCATCACAAATCAGCATTGCCTGAGTGGGTACTCTGACTAGGCCAGAGTCCACTTCAGAACCCAGGGTCAACCCTACTACACCCTTATTCTGAGTACCACCTCCACCAGTAGCTGAACTAGGGGGAACAGTTGTCTTAGGGGCAGGAGTGGTGGTGGTTTGGTCTTTGGACTTGTTACAATCAGAAGTCCAGTGCCCTTTCTGTTTACAGAATTTGCACCAGGGCTTCTTTTGGCCTTTTCCCTTGTTGGATTGTGACTCCCCACCAGATGCAGATTTTTGGGGCCCTTTTGAAGACTTCTGGTCTTTTGACTTATCCCCACTTTTCTCAGAGCCCTTAGAATCCTGCTTCTTTGTGTCACCCCCTTGGTTCTGGGTTTTCTGCCTCACCCTGGTTCTGACCCACTTGTCTGCCTTCTTTCCCAATTCTTGGGGAGAGGTCAGATCTGAGTCCACCAGGTATTGATGCAACAACTGGTTCTGGCAATTATTAAGGATCTGTTCTCTCATCATTAGATTATACAATCCCTTGAAATCAGTAACCCTACTGCCAACCAGCCAACCCTCCAGAGCCTTGGTTGCACAATCTACAAAGTCAGTCCAGTCCTGAGTCTGTGCCTTCTGGGTGTCTCTGAACTTCAACCTGTACTGTTCAGTGGTTAAGCCAAACCCATCTATCAGTGCACTCTTCAGGACTTCATAGTCATCAGCATCCTCTTCTCTGACAGTGAGGAGCTTGTCTCTACCTTTATCTGAAAAGGAGAGCCACAAGATTGCTGCCCACTGCTTTTGGGGGACCTGTTGTACTCTATAGGCCCTTTCCATAGCAGTTACCCACTTATGGATATCATCCCCACTCTGGTAGGGAGGAACAACCTTGCTCAGGTTCCTATGGTCTGGAATATATTCTCTGCCTCTAGGGACACTGTTGCTGCCACCAGGGGGTTCTAACCCCTCTTTTCTAGAAGCTCTCTGGAGCTCCAGGGCTTCCTTATCTAATGCCAACTGCTTGGTTTTGAGGGCAAACCTTGCTTCCTCATACTGCAGCAGTTTGTACATTCTGTCAGAGGAGGTCTCTCTTCTTGAGAAGTAGGAGTTCCTCTGGTAGACAGATTCTCTGCCAGAGTGATAGGAGTGTTCAGATTCCCTAGAAAGGGACCTAGGCAACTCCTCCACTATGTCAGTTCTCTTAGGGAGAATTCCTCTGTCCTGTTCAGACCCCTTGGGACCTGGCCCTACAATCACAGAGTCTTGGTCATCCTGATGTTCATCATCTGACCCAGACACTGTAATTGACCCACTCACTGATTCAGACCCATTAGCTCCTAGAGCTAATCTAAGATCATCTGCTGTCAGCAGATCTATCAGGTGTAGTGTGGATGGACTCTGTCCTAGCTTCAGGTGCCTTGCAGCACACATGGCTCTCAAGTCAGAGAAAGCCATGTCCTTATACTGAGGCTGAGTGGATCCACTGGGTCCACCCTTTAAGGACATTCTAGTGTTGTTCAGTGTTGTACTACCTACACTAGTTTGTGGCCTACTGATACTAGCTTGAGCTGTAGAAAGGGTGTGCTATTCCTTGGCACACAGCTCTAAGTTCAGTAGAACTTATTGATACTAAGCTTGACTTTATATGTACCTTGAGTACCTATAGTGGTTTTCAGTTAGTAATTCAAATAGAGATTTTCTGGTAAAACAATAGCAAGCTGGAATCCCACACGCTGCCACCAATGTGAGAAGTTGGCCTGGTATATGCTGTTCACTAGTTAAAGTGGACACCTTGCACCAGTACAATTCGACTCTTATGGTAGGTAGGTTTAAGACAACCTTTATAGAAAGCTATCCTAGTGGTAGCTGTGGAGAGCAGCCTTCAGGCTAAGTCTTGGAGGAATGTAAAGCAGCTTGTTTTACCACACAATCTCCTGAATCACCAAATGAAAAGACACCACACAGGTATATATATCAAATATATATGTATTTATTACTAAACAACTCTCTACTAATCTCTTTATGAGATTAGAAGTCAGGAACATATGCACAAATCAACGTTTCACAATAAATTAAGCACAAATATGGCTGGGGCCCTAGTAGCGTACCAGACCATATACTAAAAAAGAGACTTAAGAACAACGACTTGCAAAGGGACAAGGCCTAGGGCCTTCAGAAGTGCTGGGGCCTCACGAAACCACCCAAGGTAGGTAAGTAAAGGACCCACGGGGGACGCGTGCAGTGCGTGAACACAGGAGCAGATCGCTGTAGACTTCAATGGGGCAAGTCGCGGTTGGAAATTAAGAGTTTAAGGGCACTTCGGGAGTAGCTACAAGCAAGTCACTTACAGGGTAAGTAGTTCTAGGGCCAACACCCACAGGAGCACCATAGTGCTGGAGTTACCTCACCCAGGGAAGCTGGGTGCATAGGTGTCCTTTGGTGTCGGGTCGCGGCGTCGTTTTCAATGGGAGCCAATGAAGACTTGCTGCTTGCGGCGACAGAAGAAGTGTCCGGTGGAATCCAAGCCTGGATTCGGAAGAAGGAAGACCTGAAAGCAGAGGGGACAGTGTTCAAAGTCACTGGGCAGTGACCCGGGGCAAGGAAGATGAATGCCCACCGTCGTCGACAGATTCAGGTTGTTCACGGGTGTCTTGACTCTTCGGCCACGAGGTCCAGGAGGTGTCGAGGACAACCAGGAGCTGGATTCAGCATGTCCCACAAAGTCTGCAGCTGACTGCGGTGTCAGCGACCCGATTGGAGCCAACAAGCCTTGGTAGCAGCAAGTCTTGTGGAAAGAACAAAAAGTCAATGGTGCAGACCAGCAAGGTCTGGGGAACTCACCCAGCAAGGGTAAGTCAGAGCAGGCCTGGAGCAACCAGGGGAGCCCTTTGGTTCTGTAGAAAAGTCTTCAGGGGACCCACAAGCCGGCTGGCAAGGGATCGCAAAGATGCCTCGGGAGGATTCCTTCAACAGGGGCCCACGGTCACCCGGGACGGGGTAGGCCTCTGATCTTCGGAGGGATTCTTGCTAGAGGCTGGAACCACACGTGGTCCAAAGCACAGATTCGTAGAACGTCGTGAAGGGGTTGCACTTGACAATAGTGCACGGTACCCAGGGACTGCGGTTCCTCATCACTCGTGGGGTCCACTTGCCTCAGCTTCACTGGGGACTCACGATGGCCTTGGAGAAGTCAGGAAATCCTCGTCTTGGGCTGCAGGGACCTCGGGCTCCGGCGGGAGCGGCGTAGTTTGCGACCGTCGTTTCAGTTTTTGGTGCCTGCCAAGCAGGGAAGTTACTCCTTGACTTCAAGGGAGATTTTTCAGTCTTCCAGAGGTAGTGGAACGTCGAAGGTCCAGGATTCTTATTCAGAGCGTCGTCCAGGAATATCTAGTTTGCAAGTTCAAGGGTTCCCTACCTTATACTAAAAAGGAAGGGAGGGACTAGCTCTAAGACCCCACCTATGGGAGGGTCAGGGGAGTGGGTGGCTACACCCACTTCCCTTTGTCCAGTTTCATGCCAGAGCAGGGGCAGGTAGCCCCTGAGCCGGTTTGAACTGGTGTATGCACAGAGGAGCCTTCTGCTCCCCCAGTGCAGGACTTCAAAGCACTCTAGGAGTGCACCCACCCAGCCCCAATACACTAAACCCTGTCTGGGAGGTGGTCACACCTCCCTGGGACAGGATACCTATTGTTGGGCTTCCTCCACTGCGAGTTTCGGTCATCAGCAGGAGGGCAGCCCAGTGTCTGTGACTGGTGGCATCCATTTTGTGATGCCAGGGCTCTTCAGGATTCTACCGCGTTTCCACAGTAGGTACATGTCTATCCCTCTAGAAGGGTGGAATGCTACCCCCGCCGCCAGAACTGGCGGGGGGTAGTATTCCAAGATGTTTGACACCAAACACAACATGTTTCCGTGCAGCCATCCCAAAGTTAGCATTTAACGCGGGGTTATAATGCGCTTAAGAGTATATGGTCAGGCTGCACTACAAACAGCATCAGAGAAGGGTCTCCGAATGCTGCAGAGGGGCTCTGCTCATGCAGGGGCACCCTCTCACATAGGAACCAAGCACTCTGCCTTCAGGATTGATAAGGCCTGCCATAGGAGTGACTTATAGGTTTATATGTGTGTATCTATGTAGTAATATAGGTAGCCTATATCACAGTAAGGGGTGCATGCACCACCTTACCCAGGCTGCAGTAGCAGACCTGTGGTGTCAGATTTAGTCTGCTTCCCAGGGGTGGCATAATACATGCTTCTGCCCCTGGTAGGCCTGTGAAGTACCTATGCCCTTGGCACCTAAGGTACCATATACTAGGGACTCATAAGGTACCACAGTATCCAATCACTAGTGCACCTAGAGTGCACTCCAAGTCGTTTAGAGAGAACAGAGAGGCTGGGGCCCTGATTGGCAGGGTCCCAGCCTGACTAAAGCCAGAAACCAGTGTAAACATCAGAAAAAAAGTGGGGGCAACATAAGAGGCAGATCCTACTCTCCTACACCACAGTTATGTAGTCTTCCCCATTTTTGTGTGCATTGCACTTCACTACCGCAATCTGTTTAGGCAGCTGTATCGCCTCAAGCAACTTTTTCACAAACTCACCATTTCTGATTGGGGTTCCTGCAGACGTCAAGAAACCTCTCTGGGACCAGAACTGCCCAAAATCATGAACCACTCCGAAGCCATATTGGCTATCATTGATTACTGTGATTCGAACATTCTTTCCCAATTTGCATGCCTGAATTAGAGCAACTAGTTCAGCCACTTGGGCAGAACGTATTCCCCTTAAACAAGATGCTTCCATTATAGCAGCTACTGTGCATACTGCATATGCCGCACTCAAAACTCCTTCACTCATTCTCAAACATGAACCATCCACAAACAATACATAATCTGATTCTTTTAAAGGCTCGTCCTTAATGTCCGGCCTTGGTTTTGTACAATACTCGAGTACATTCAAGCAATCATGGTCAACTTCATCCATATCTATCACACTCCCTTCATCTGGCAGTGATGTTGAAGGATTTACATTAGTGCATCTGTCAATGGTGACATTGTCTGCACTTAAAATCACCTTTTCATACCTAGTCAGCCGACTATGTGTCATGTATTGAGTTTTGGTTCTTGTCAAAAGAATTTCCACAGAATGAGGAACATATACTCTCAATGGATATCCCATCACTATGCCTTCACTCTGTTCCAGACTCACACAAGTAGCAGCTACTGCTTTCAGACATCCAGGCAACGCTTTTGCTACCGGGTCTAAAACAGCTGAAAAATATGCAATAGGTCTTTTCATCTTTCCATGTCTTTGCACTAAGACTGAAAGCGCACACCCAATCTCACTACAATACAGCTCAAAATCTTTTTCATAGTCAGGCATTCCCAGTGCTGGAGCTTCACACAGTTTTGTTTTTAATTCTCGAAACGCTTTCATTTCTTCATCATTCAATTCAAAAGGATCCTTAACATCCCTTTTTGTCAAACGCTGTAATGGTTTTGCAATCAATGAAAATCCACTTATCCATTGTCGACAATATCCAACCATTCCCAGGAACATTCTTACCTCTCTTTGTGTCATTGGAGCTCTCATTCCTTGAATTATTTTTATTCTCTCAGTCGTTACTTTTCGCACTCCCTTTTCAATCTTATGACCTAAGTATTGGACCTCCTGTTGACAAAACTGCAATTTTGAGGGGGATACTTTATGTCCTCCTTTTGCTAAATGGTTCAGCAAAGCAATTGTGTCGGTAACACAAGCTTCCTTTGTTTTTGATGCCACCAATAGGTCATCAATGTACTGAACCATCACAGATTTTTCGGGCATTTTTAAATCTTCCAATGATTTCTTTAGAATCTGATTAAAGATCGAGGGGCTTTCTGTATACCCCTGAGGAATTCGGCACCATGCCAAAATACGCTCTCCGAACCTAAATGCAAATAATGGCTGGCTATCTGAATGTAATGGGATAGAGAAAAATGCATGGCACAAATCAATGACAGTATACCATTCTGCTTCACGTGGAGTCTGATACAGAATTACAGCAGGGTTTGGTACAATTGGACAACAAGGGACAACGACTTTATTGACCTTTCTTAAATCTTGTACTATTCTATATGTTCCGTTCGGCTTTTTCAGTCCCATTATAGGCAAATTACATGGACTGCTCATTATTTCTCTCAGAATTCCTTGTTCAATCATTTTATTTATTACAGGTGTTATTCCTTCAATTATTTCTGGTGTCAATTTATACTGTGGAGTATTTGGGTAACTTGTTCCTTCTTTAACAGAAATTTTATCAGGGTCTACTCCTTTCATTAACCCTATATCTTCGCCCGTAAAATCCCATACCTCCTGTTTTACTGTTTCTTTCAATTCAATTGGGATTTTCTCTACATCAAACACAGGAAATAAATCATTCACTTCTGACTCTAAATTCACCATTGTCATTTTATACAGTACATCTTCATCGGGGGTCTGAAATGCTATTCCATCCGGGGTACAATAGATGGTGCAATTCATTTTGCAAAGTAGATCGCGTCCTAATAAATTCACAGGACTGCAATCGCATACCACAAATCGGTGCATTTCTCTGAATGGTCCAATCTTTACCTCTACTAATTTGGTAAGAGGCACCTTAATTTGTTGGTTTGAGACACCAACGACTTGGATATGTTCACCTGAGAGAGGAAGGTTTGAAATTTCCACTGACCTAACAGTAGAACGGGTAGCTCCAGTGTCCACAAGGAATGTTACATTTGCACCATTCACTTCTCCATCCACAAATGGACCTGCTTGATCTACCTCTAGAGTTGCGCCAAGTACGCACTCTTCCTCCTCTCCTAGGCACCGTCATAAACTTTCATCCGACTCATTCCCATCCTGTCGTAACCAATACTGCGTTATCGCAGCTGCGCGCGGCAATTGTGTTACCTGCTCTCCTCCGTAGAATCCTGTCTCTGTACTGTATCTCTGTGGATTTACACTCTTGTAAAGTGGTGGTTGAGGCACCTGACTCTGCTGAGTAACTACCTGCGGTTGCTGCACCTGTTGGTAACTCACCTCACTCTGCACCTGTGGATTTAATGATTAATTTTCCGCATTAGCTTTTGGAGGGAATTTACACTCGTTTCTCCAATGCCCTAACTTTCCGCAGTTGTGGCATGGCCACTTCTTCTTTGCTTCTTCTATACTCATTTGGCCTTTTCCTTTACCTATATTTGGTTTGGATTTAGTTTGTCCTGTCTCGTTAACCTGATTATTCAGTTGAGCTTCTTGTTTCTCTGCAACTTTCACTTGTGCCCACATTGCTTTCTCTTTTAATTTACGTTGCCTACACTCAATGTCATCACTGCAATATTTAGCATACCTCAACACTTTGTCTACTGTGCTGTTCTGCCAACAGATCATATGCTGTTTGATCATTTCACTTATTTCTGGTTTTAACCCATAAACAAATCTATATACAAAATGGCTCATGTGCTTTTCATTTAAAGTCTCATAGCCACTATACTGTTTGAAAACCAGAAGTAGCCTTTCATAATAGGCATGTACAGATTCCTTACTCTCCTGCATGGTTCTATCAATTTTTACCCAATCTGTTTCTTTGGGTGGAATTTTATTTTTCAAAAAGGTAATTACTTGGTCATATTTCCTCATAACTTCTTGTCCTGGCGCTCCTGTTTTTGCATCTCTTGGGTATTCTACAGTTGGCCAATCGATGGTAATCTTACACTCTGTCCATAAATCAGCTGGTACTACAATGTCAAATAATCCATCCAAATCTACCCACAACACCTTTGAAACCTTAACAAACCTTTCCACTTGTCTGTACCATTCTACAGGTTTTTCTCTTAATTTTGGGAAGTCATTAGTAAATGACAATATATCTTGTCTGGACCAAGGGACATGCACATAACTACCTCCTGGAGTTTCTCTCATCTGATACTCCCTTACAATTCGTTCCTTGTCGGTCACCGCAAAAGCCAAAGACGCTTTATCGGTTGTTTTCTCACTCTTTTTAGTCCACCTGCTTCTCCATCTGTCCACATCACCCCATTTTCTCAACAAAACAATCAATTCTTTAATTTGGGTCAACCGTCCTGATGTGTTCAAATTTTCTATATCTTTCTCACAAAAATCTACCCTATATGGTTTCTGCAAGCTTCTCACCTTTACAAATTCTACTCCTAGCTCATTCTTCTAATTTGTCATGCACATTTCTAGCTCTCCATGTAATGCTCTTGCATAAAAACATAATCTCATCATCCTGATATGTTTTCAATTTTTCTGTACCAATAGTCCCTAAAATTAACTATTCCATATCTATTTTTAGCCTAATTACATCTAGTGGTTTTGGTTCTGTCTCTTTCTTTGCAGGGTTTTCATCCATTCACTTAATTCATCCGGAGTCGGACCTACAGGTGTACTATTTAATTCTACCCAATTTCTACTCCTCTCTGGTGTTTCTGATGCAGACTCAGTTCCCATAGGAATCCTCCTTAACTCACTCTCATTTATTGTAAAATTAGTAGGTGGGCTCGGCCTATACGAGCTGACCAAATTTCTTGCTTCCTCATTTTTTAGTTCCATCCCTTCTTTTGTTCTTTGTAAATTTGAATTCATGGGAATGACTAAAGAATGTTCATTTATTCTCTCGTTCTCAAAAACTGGTATTACTGGACCGATTGTTACTGGTACAGTTACGGCTTCCATATTCATTGTTAATTCTCTTATTTTCTCAGTCAATTCTCTTGTAGTTTTTGCTAATTCGGTTGTATTGTCACTTTCAACCTTTTCGCTTTGTGGGGTTTTCAACTGTTCTTTTGACCTATTTATTTCGTATCTTCGTTCTGGACTTTTATTCCTCCCAGTTTCCATTGGCGGTGCATTAGGTGTCACCACCGCAGAATTCTGTTGGTATGGAGGTGGGTTTCTGTTTAAAATATCTTCCAGCAATTCATCCTCTGTCTCGCTACCACCATACCCGTATCTTTCGGTAACTATATGTTTCTTTTTCTCTGTACACTTTCTCCTTGCTTCCTCTTCAACTGTAAAGGCTGGAAACAAACCTGTCATATTAGCATATCTCCAATGCTTTATTCTGTCCTCATGATTCACTCCCCACAATCTTCCAGGAACAAAATCATGATTCTTAACTCCTCTGAATCTTTCTCGTTCATACATCTCATCTTCCCATTCACTTAATGCTTCAAACTGTGTTGGTCTAGGTTTTGGCTCAAGCTTCGTCATTTTCTCTCTCAAATTCCGAAGTACAGCTACGCTAAATGAACCATTCTCAGGAAAGGCCAATGCTCCATCATTTTGAGTATATTTAGTCCAATTTTCTAACCATATACAAGTATGATAACCGTATTTCAGCATCATATGCGGAGGAATTACTTGTCCCTCTCTAGTCACTACCTTTTTGTCTTTCTTAAAGAAGTTCTTAATTTTCGCCATCCACGACGTTTTCTCTCTACCATATTCATAATAAGCCATATTTCACGATTTCTTTTCCTTTTTCAAAACTCGTAACTCAACTCTGTTCTCTATGTGCTATTCGGACCTATCACAGCGCGACTCACACCAACGCACCAATCCGAAGCTTCTACGTCACTGCTTACCCAACCTATCCCAGCGCGTCTCACACCAACGCACCAATCAGGGCGTTTTCCGTGTTTCTATTTCACTTGCCAATCCCAGCGCGGCTCTTTATCGACGTCAGTTCTGCTCCTGACCCCTCCTTTACAAAATTTATCGGCAATTTCTTTTCAACTGTTCTTGGTTAGTTACGACATTAAAAACACATTTCGATTGTCTGATTTCGCTAAACAAAAGTGACAGTTTAACTCTATTTCGCAAGAATACAGTTTTGTTCGATAAGTGTAGCACTTCCCTCTACCTTACCCTTCTTTCAAGCAAGGGGTAAACCCGATTCTCTGGGGATAAAACACATGTGGAGACTACACTGCTCCTGAGAATTAAGGCAAGAGTTTCACAAGAAAACCGGTTGCTATTTCACTCCCACACCTTTTATACGGAAATTGTCCCTATCATAACACAACCTGTGTTATCACCAATTATGAAACTCAGACAATGCACTATTCCATGTGACTTCTCTTGCCACACGTGTCCACTTCCTACTTCCCGGAAGCTTCAAAATTTCCGACTTACATATAACATAACACGACTCAACATAAAGGGTTAAACATGGAATAATCAATAATCGATAATCAATAATCACCAAACTAATCTATAGTAATCATAACTCTGCTACCAAGAAATCTGATCCAGCGCTATCAATAAAATTTCTCCTCCTCTAGGCATTGACGTCCAGGTTGGAAAACATTCCTCTTCACAACTATACCAATATGACGGTGGGGCCCATAACACCGCATAAAACATTCACCCTCTCATATATTCCCTGGAACTCACCCGCCTTTACTTAGGAGGAAAAGTTAATGAGTTGCTGGAAGGAGACGGGATACCTTTTTAAATCAACATAATAATTCTCAAATTTCTCAGGTATTCCGCTCATTGGTCAATGGACCAACTAGTAGGAATCAGTTGATGGTGATTAAGACCAGCTCAATCACTATAAACTCTTATTAAACATTTACATTTATTATTGAGCTAAAGAACCACAGACTCGTAATTTTAATTATAATATAGTTTATCTAAATTTTATAAGCACAAATAAAATCAGTTTTATTAATCAGATCAATACATTTATTATCATATAAAGAGATAAATTGAAATTGAAATGCATACCCTTTTAGATGGAAAAATAAAGTTCGTCACAGCAATAAAATTCAGATCCCAGCATAGAACTCCCAAAAACTGACCTGCTAAACAGGCCTCCTCGACGGACCACCTATACAGGTTTCCCGCCACAATCTCGTTCTTTCTCAATCAAAATTTAAGATTAAAAGATTAATCATATTAAATATAAAGGCCTATAGGAAAATAGCCACAGCTTCTCCAGCATCAGCGTCCAGTGCTCAATAAAATATGTAAAAAGCAGCGCCCCTCCTACTTAAGAGTAGGTCCTCTTATACCCTAATACTAGCTTACTAAACAGAAATGTTTCATTTTAGGGGGCGAGATTCACTCTAATTGGTCCATTGGAGTGGTGGCAAACATCTCCTCATTACCCTCCTTGCTCAAACCAGTTCTGAAAAATGTTTATAATTTTGTCCTTCTCACGGGTTCAGGACATTACCAAATCCAATTGACATTCTTTCTTTGTATCTTCTTTCCGATACTTCATTTAAACAGTTCATTGTCAATTCACGGATACACTTCTGGTTCTCACACTCTTTCGCTGAGTCCCCCTTGGCACACGCTTGGGTAAAAAAAAGGTCATCATAACCTTGATCCCTCTTCCATCCTAGGCTTTGGAAGCACCACGTGACGCATTTGCTCACAGCCTTTTCTTCCGCTTGGAAGCCATCTTGCGCTTGCGCATTTAAGCTTGTTTGCCTCAGCAGCCATTTTTACAGCACGGCCTAGCAGGCTCGAACGAACTATAATAGTTAAGAATAAAGAAAATAAGCCTTTTCGTTTCCCTCCCGTCATTCTACGTACCCCAGTTAGGTCTTACCTAGCAAAATCGATATATAAAGCTATTTCTTACTTACCAACCACTTTTCTTTTGTCACCATACAATTTACTACGTAGCACAGATCATGCAATATTATTCTAATTAGTATGCAAATCCTTATGTTATCGTTATTTACATTAACAATTGTAAGTAGATTAGTTTGCACAGATACTGCATGTTACCAAAAACACTTATAAAGAAAACATACGATGTTGGTTATTCATTGAAACGAACAATTGTATTAATTATTAACGTTAATATTAGGGGGTTCAAAATTTTCTCGTTTACCTTGCTCCATCAGCCTGCCCACACAAGTGAGGTACCATTTTTATCGGGAGACTTTGAGGAATGCTGGGTGGGTGGAAGTTTGTTGATACGTGCAGATTCCAGAACTTTGCATCACAGAAATGTGAGGAAAATGTATTTTTTTTTTTTACAAAGTTTGAGGTTTGCAAGGGATTCTGGGTAACAGAACCTAGTGAGAACCATACAAGTCACCACATCCTGGATTTCCTTGGGTGTTTAGTTTTAAGAAATGTATAGGTTTGCTAGGTTTCCTTAGGTGCCGGCTATGCTAGGGTTAAAAAATCTACAGGTATGCACATTGCGAAAAAAAAGTCAGTTCCTAGTGGGCTTTCTGCTGCTCTGGGGGGGGGGGGATCCGGGGCTATTACCCAGAGATGCCCCCAAGGGGGGGCAGAAAGACTGGCTATTTTATTTGGGGGGAGGGGCCATTGGTATGCCCATTCTGGGCAGCCCCCACCCCTACATATAAAAAAGCCAACATAATCGCTGGCGCCTAGTGGGCTCTCTGCCCCCCTGAGGGGCAGATCGGGGCTTTTGCATCTGCCTCCTGGGGGGGGGGCAGAAAGACTGTGGCATTTTTTGGGGGGTGGGGGCATTGGCATGCCCATTCTGGGCAGCCACCACCCCTGAACTTTGGAAAAAATATTCCCTGGTGGCTAGTGGGCTTTCTGCGCCACCCGAGAAGCAGTTAGGGGGCTATTGCCCCCATATGCCTCCTGGGGGGCTGAAAGACTGTGCCATTTTTTTGGGAGCCCCCACCCCTGAACTTTGAAAATAATATTCCCTGGTGTCTAGTGGGCTTTCTGCCCCCCACAGAGGGGCAGATAAGGGGCTATTGCCCCCCCATATGCCTCCTGGGGGGGGCAGAAAGACTTTTGCCTTTTTTGGGGGAAAGGGTGGGGGCATTGCCATGCCCATTCTGGGCAGCCCCCACCCCTGGCCTTTAAAAAAATAATCCCTGGTGTCTAGGGTGCTTTCTGTCCCCCCGAGGGGGCAGATATGGGGCTATTGCCCCCATCTGCCTCCATGGAGGGCAGAAAGACTTTTGCCTTTGTTGGGGGGAAAGGGTGGGGGCATTAGCATGCCCATTCTGGGCAGCCCCCACCCCTGGCCTTTAAAAAAATAATCCTTGGTGTCTAGGGTGCTTTCTGTCCCCCCGAGGGGGCAGATATGGGGCTATTGCCCCCATCTGCCTCCCGGAGGGGGCAAAAAAACTAGCACATTTTAGGGTGGGGGCATTGGCATGCCTGTTCTGGCCAGGCCCCACCCCTACATACAAAAAAACAAATCCCTGGTGCCTAGTGGGCCTTCTGCCTCCCCGGGGGTCAGATC
This sequence comes from Calotriton arnoldi, assembly GCA_963921515.1. Taxonomy (NCBI): domain Eukaryota; kingdom Metazoa; phylum Chordata; class Amphibia; order Caudata; family Salamandridae; genus Calotriton; species Calotriton arnoldi. The sequence continues at coordinate 965,368 of CAWUFW010004117.1, read as the reverse complement.
AGGGGCTATTGCCCCATCTACCTCCTAGGGGGGCAGAAAGACTTTTGCCTTTTTTTCAGGGGAAGGGGTGGAGGCATTGGCATGCCCATTGTGGGCAGCCCCCACCACTGGCCTATAAAATCCCTAGTGTCTAGGGTGCTTTCTGCCCCTCCCCCCCGGGGAGGCATATTGGGGGCTTCTGCCCCCATCTGCCCCCCAGGGGTGGCAGAAAGACTGGTTATGCCAGAATTTAATGGGGGGAGCAAAGACCCTTGCCCAATGGGCCGCTCCCCCCTCCCTGGTGGCTAGTGGGTGGATCCCTGCTTGGGGATCACCCTTCTGGAGCGATCCCCAAGCAGGGATCCACTAGGAATGGGTAGCATTGGAAAGGGGAGATTCTCTCCTTTCCAACAATGCCTCTCCCATGAGTTTCGGTGCCATGCGCGCGATCGTCATTACATTGAAAGAAAAAAAAAAGGCTTGGGAGGTTTGGGAAACTCTTCCCCACCTCCCGAGGCCCCCGCCCCCCCCCAAAAAAGGAAATCCCTCTGCTGTTTGCAGCATTGGGATTTAGTGCGCCTGTGCACGTGACGGAATGGTTCCGTCAAGAGCACAGGAGCACTGGTGCTCATGACGGAACTATTCCGTAATGAGCACCGAAAGGGTTAATTATAGTTCTAGCAGCAAAGTGAAACATAACATAACATGGAAGATAAAAGTATCGTTAACTATTGTGGAGGGCAGGGTCGGATAATCTTCTCCTCCATGTCTTTAATAGAATGCAAACCTCCTATCACGTTAGTGGGGGACATTTACATTCTATTACAAGACAGGAGGCTTGATTATGACAAGTTTAAAACTGTGCAACAACATTTGAAGCAACGTGATCAATTGGTTTAAAATAGAGTGTTTGGAAAGTGGACTCTCTCGACCAATCTGCTGCTTTAATGATGTCTTCCAGACGACCTGAAATAAAGGCTTTAGAGGCCGTAGCTCCTCTGACTGAATGGGCGCCGAACAAAGTAATGTCTATGCCCGCCTCTGCCATGATCCATCTAACCAACCTGGCCAAAGTAGAAGGAGACACGGGAGCATAAGTTTTTGTTATCATCATCAAGTGCTTTATTTTATTTTTTTCTGGAGTTTTATATAGCGTGAACTTGACCCGAAGGTATCCGGTATCAGAGCGCTTTACATCAGCACCAGTTACGCTACACAAGGACACATTCATTTTTGTTAGGCATGGGGAGATTAAGTGATTTGCCCAGAATCACAGGATGTGTTGAGCGTCATTGCCGAGACTCGAACCCTGTTCCCCAGATTTGAGATCGACAGCCCTAGCCCGATCGGCCACATCCTCTCCCCAAGAGTTTAACATCGAAACTCTCCTAAAAGACAACAAACATAAGAGAATTGTAAATATTGTAGGCAATTGGTTCAAAGAAAGGAATTTATTATGAGGCCAAGAAAGAAAGAGATCCAATGCAACTTTTACGTCCCAAAGAGATGAATATTTCAGTTTTGGGGGAATTTTGAGCCTGATTGATTTTAGAGCTCAACATACAAAAAAATGTTTACCTACTAGTTCTCCTTTCAGAAGGAAATGTCCTGCAGAAATAGCTGAGCAGTAAGAATTGATTGTTCTATAGGCTTTTCCAGCCACAAAATGGGTAACAAGGAAATTGACTATGTCTACAGGAGATGCAGATATGGGATTAATCTCGCTCCACACACCAGCTAACAGGAAGCCCAGGCGTATTTATAACTGGATTGAGTGGAAGGAGCCCAGGAATCGTTGATAACTGACAATGTGTCTGACAAAAGTCCTGAGACATGCCAGGCTGATCTGAAATCTTCCAGGTCATCAGATGCAATTGTCCTTTGATGGTCAAATCGTGAGGATGACCTTGAGGGTTCAAGAGTAACTTGGGAAATGGGGAATTATTCTTGGAAAGCCCACTGAAAGTTCTAGAAGTTGAGGAAACCACACTTGTGAGGGCCAGAAAAGAGTTACTATTATTATTGTGGCCCAGTCACTTTCGACCTGAAGGAGTGTTCGAAGAATCATTGAAAAAGGAGGAAAGGCGTATGCTTGGAGAGAGTGCCAGGGTTGAAGGAAAGTGTCCACCGCTTCTGCTGCCACATCTGGTCTCCAGCTGAAGATTCGAGGAAGCTTGTGGTTGAGGCGGGATGCAAATAGATCTACATGTAGGCGGTTCTCAAAGATGTAGAATCTTGTGGAAAACCTGAGGATGAAGGGACCAATCGTTGTTGTCTACTAGGAATCAGGAACCCCAATCTGCCACTGAAGTTAAAGTCCAGGAATGTATTCTGCTTTGAGGGAAATTCCTTTTTCTAGACAATAGTGCCAAAAATCTTTGGTAAGATCTGCCAGACCTTTGGACTTTACTCCACCCAGTATGGTTATGTAACGTACCGCGGAGACATTGTCCATCCACAGAAGAATACAACAATGTAATTTAGACGGAGCAAAGCATTTTACAGCAAAAGAACCTGCAAGCACCTCTAAGCAGTTTATATGATTTTGCATTTCTTCTGGGGGCTATTTTCCTCTTGTTACAACATTTCCGCATCGTGCTCCCCAGCCTGATCTGCTGGCGTCGGATTCTAACGTGATATCTGGGACCTGGCCAAAAATGGATTCTCCATTCCACGCCTCCATCTGGCAGAGCCACCACTTCAACTCCTCTTGTGCCTCTGTGGAAAGGGAAACTAACGCTGATTAAGGGAGGCCCCTTTGCAGATTACAAGCCTTGAGGCGTTGGAGCGCTCGTTATTGAAGAGGAGCAGGAAAACTAGCTTGAATGGATGCCGAAAGAAGGCCCACGATTCCTGTCAGTCTGCGGAGAGAAAGTTTGTTTAGTTTTAGAACAGAATGAATCTCTTTTTGATTACTTTGATCTACTTCAGAGGAAGAAAGAGAGCGGATTTCTTGGAGTCCATTAAGAAACCCAAGAACTGAATTGTCTGAGATGGAATTTGAATTGCTTTCTTTTGATTTATTACAAACCCTAGATTCTGTAGAAGAGATACTGCCCACACTGTCTGTGTTTCTAGTAATTTTCTGGAGTTGGCCATTATTAACATATCATCCTGATATTTAATTAATCCTACTCCATGAAGACGTAACAAGGCTATCTCTGGCTTCAGGAGTTTGGAGAAACAATAGGGGGCTGAAGACAGGCTGAAAGGTGATAATAGGAATTGGAGCTGTCAGAAGTGAAAAATATTTAGGGGCATATTAACAAGGCGGCGTTAATGAATTATCGCCGCTTTAGCGTCCGTTTTCGGATGAAAAGCGGCGATAATTTTATCGCCGAATTAACAAGGACACGCTAGCGCGTGATTCCTGACCTAGCGTCCGTTTTCTGCACGCCTCCCATCGCATCGCTAATGAGATGCAAAGGGGGCGTGCCTGTGAATACAACAGGGGGAAATATCGCTAACCCAGGTATCGCCATATTAGCAACGTGGGTTAGCGATATTTTAAATTGCGTTAAGTATGCCTTAACGCAGGAATTTAACGTCTGCTAAATTCCTGACTAAGGCATACCTAACATGGGGGGTGGATTGTGTGGCTAAGACCACAGGCCCTATCGCCAAGTATATCGCCGTTTTCCATGGGACATCGCTGGAAAACCAGCGATGTTCCATGGAAAACATCGCTATCACTGGAAAATTATCGCCTTTGCGCTAAGCGTTGTTAATACAGCGCTAGCATGGCGATAATTTCCAGCGATAGCCGGCGATAGGATTCCTCACGCTAAGCACGGCCAGCGATAATTATCGCTGGCCGTTGTTAATATGCCCCATAGTTTTTTCACTCCTTATCATTACCTTATATTTACTCAGTGTTTGTTTATATTTTCCTCTTTCTGCAGGATTATAGGCTGATCAATGGAGCTGTCAGAAGTATCTTATTTGTTTGATAAATGTGCACTTTCAGCAGGACTGAAAACTAGGGAAGTGAAAGGCTGAATAAAGCACAATAACACTGCCGGGTGAAGCCGATGTGCACTACTCACTGTCCCGAGTGTGAAGACAGCTGAGAGAACCAGCGGAGTCACTGGACACGTGAGGGTTCATGCGCTCACGCGCACAGGATAGTTATTCCAGGAGAAAAAAGCACATTTCGCTCAATTACAGTTATATTCAAGGTATATTAGAACACAGTGCATATTAACAATAAATGGTCACATGAAATAAAATATACATATACTTATCTCTGCTAGAGCAGCAAAGAAGAGGACGGTTGCTGCTCAGTAGGGATAATTATACCAGAGACTGTTCACTGATTGGTGGATTGCACATGAGGTCACAGCTGATCTAGGCAGCAGACCTCCTTCATACTTTTGCTTATAATTTTCTTCCATGTTATATTAGGTTTCAATTTGCTGCTAGAGCTATAAGTAAAGAAGTTAAGTCATAATTGAGCCTATGGTCTTGTAATGGAATTCCCGTTCTTCCTCATCTCTGGTATAGTGTGCGTTGGCAGTTAAAGAAAATTCAAAGTCGCTTGTTCTCCAGCTCTTCTGCATACTGATGGCCTTCCTGGGTTGGAAGAGAGAGAGGTGGTTTACACTTAACATTTGTATAGGATGTGTCCTGCCCTCACACAAAGGGCTGATTTACCCTGTAATGATCGTCTGGAGCCAGGGCTGGGTTGAAAGGGATTGTTGTGCACTTCTAAGGGTTCCTTTGAAGTCACCCCTTCATCAAAGACATTTTTTAATATAAGTACGGGGGCTCTGACCCCATGCTTTTTGACACTGCGTGTACTTGTAGCCAGACGCTGATGGCTCTACAAACTGCACATTGCCAGAGGACTGCTGTGCTGCCAGGAGGAACCACCATCCGGACTACCTCCTTTGTTGGGCTGCCTACTGCCTGCTGGGCTGCTGGAGGGACTGCCACTATGCATCTTGACCTATGTGCTGGCCTGCCTGCTGCTCCCTGTGTGCCACCAAGTGTTCTCCAAGGGCTTGTTGGCTTGCCCCTGTGTTCTGGCAACCTCAGAGCCATAAAATGTTGCATTGCAGCACCTCTGCCATTGGACTCTGCCTCTTGTGAATTCGGCAGCAGTGTGCTGAGTGAGGAGCCTTGTCTGACAAGCACAGCATGGTTGGAGCGCTTTGTCTGCCCCCAAAACCTGGAGTGCAGGAACTTTCTGAGAGAAGTACAAGTCAGCACGTTGAGTGCTCTGTTTCTGTCACTATGGGCCTGATTTAGATGTTGGTGGGACCGTGACGGAGTGGCCTTTTTTGGCGGTCTTCCCACCCGCCAACCTGGGGGACCGCCCGCCCTATTTAGATGTTGGCTGGGAATGGGAGAAAAGACCGCCGAAGTCCTGTTGACTCACCAGGACTTCGCTCCCCGCCCCTATGACGGGATGAGCTGCAGCAGGCAGTTCCAGTCAGGATTTTTGTCCTCCAGATTTGGATCTGGGTCGTTTCTAAGGAAATTCTGGCAGGAATCCCTCCAGCTTCGAGTTGGCAGAAAGGTAAGAAAAGGGGTGAATACTCATCTTTTCCGGGGGTGCGAGATGTGTTTTCCTCCTCTTTGCTGCTGTCCAGGTCCCTCCTGTCCTACTGCACCCTGACCGCGACGGACCAGCACCCCGTTTTGACGCAATCGAAGATAGGTGTTTGTGGTGTGTGCGGGTATAGACTGCATGGTGTGTGTATGTTGGTTGTGTGCACAGCAGTATGTGCATTTTAAGATCACTACACATATCCTACACACACATATGTACATATATACTGCACTGAAATCCCGAGTGCCGAGTGAAAACACTGAATGTTGGTTCTTTTTCCTTACCACCGCACCTCGAGGACCTCTCTCAGGGCAGCCCACTTCAGAGAGCGACTGGCCCGCGTCATGTGATACTGCTCATGGGTGCCGAAATCAGCATTGCCGAAGTTTTCCCCCACAACAAGCCAGCATGGGCATTTCAGGCCGACCCTTTGCCAGAGAAGCTCTCTGTGTAGGCGGGCTTCAAACCAGACAAAGACGGTCCTGTGGTCGGTGCACTACTTCAGGTATCGAATTCAGTGGGGACTTGACTTGCAGACTAGGACAAGTCTCCTGAGTGTGCCACACCCCATTGCTGCCTGCTGACTTCTTTTGAGTCCCCTTATTAAGGAGGATGCCGCTCCCGGGTCAGGGGAGACCTCTGTGGTGCCTGTTATGTATTGTGCTTGACAGCTGCACTGTGTGCTCGTTGGCAGCTGCAGTTATGAGTTGCTAGTGGGGGACCCGTCAGGTCTCCCGTGTGGTCCTGAAGTGTGTGCCCCCCCTTGTTGGGCCGTACCGAGGGGGCTCTTGATAAGTTGTGACAGGACGGGGTGAAAACTCTATGGAGGCCCCTGCTTGTCACCAGAATCCTGTTGAATTCAGGAAACCTGCGGATTACAGTATGATAGGGCAGTAGGCAAACAGGTGTTTATGATGAAAGATTGTGATTCACATGTTTTTCTGTTGCCTAACCTGCATTACATGCACTAAGTATTACTGATGTATGTCGTTTTTAGGTTTCGCCTGCACATCGCTGTGCTTGTGACATTTATTGTATTAAATATATCTGTAAAGGGACTTACATCCCGCCCTCACTTCTTATTGGTCCTTGTGCTTGCCAGTTTACTTTTCCTCGTTGCTATTGGTTGAAGGCGTTCTATTTCCTGTTCTTCTATGTGTTTCTCTTATCACTTTCCCATTGGCAAAGTACTGTGTTCATACTCTTTGGTGGAACTTCTTTTAAGTCTCAAGCAATGATCTGGAAAACCAAACAAAAACATGAGCTACACGGAGTGCCCTGGGCTGAGTGAGCTGTGCTGTCTCAGTCGAGACCTCTGAATCCAGTTCTGGCATGACACTCACCAGTCCTCCCGGGTCACCGTGTGCTCACCAGTTGCCCCAGGGCAAAGCAGGCACTCACTCTGGGGCTCCCTTTTGTTGCCCAGGCATGGATGCTGGAACAATAAGCTGCGCCCCCCCCTTTAACACTAACAATATTACTAAAGCCATTATGTATGCACAATAAGTGGTGGGTGACCTATCATACTTGATAGGAGACACCGTGACATCTCTATAACCCAGAGCACAGACGCCAGTCAGAGACTCTGAGGCTTGCGACACATACATATATGGACAGATCTCTCCTTTCCACAAGCTAGAAGTGACAAGCCCTTCCTGCCCTGTTATTTCTTGTGCAAGACAATCTATGGCTGTGGTGGGTCCACCCATTGCTGCATGCTGTGTGTTGTGATGGGAGAAGCAAGTGTGAATGTCATATCCAGTCAATGAAAGAGGAGCTGAGAGATGCCAGGAAGCAGAAGTAACAACGGTTAAAGTGAGAGTCAACCTTCTCTGAATGAAAGTGCTGGCAAAACTAACAACTGGGAATACATTTATTTCATAAATAAGAATTTTGGGTTTATTTGCTTTGCCCATATAATTTGCCAATGGTGTGCAACATCAGTCAAAAGCAACAAGCTTGGCAAAGCCAATAGGACTTGCCTATCCAAAATCTATTGACTTTGCCAGTGATTTTTATTAGCCATGTTACACAGCAGCGCGGCTGCGGTATAGCATGATTTAAAAAAAAAGCTCTATTATGCTTTCAACACTAGCCGCGTCATAGCACTTTCTTTTCTTTTTACTTTCAAACATGCTGCACAACAGCCGTGCTGCTGTATAACATGGCTAGAAATAAACACTGACAAAGTTAATAGATCTCATTGGATCACTGACAGAATATCGATGAGAAGAATATCGACCTTCAACAATATCGAAGTAAAAATATAGAATGCCAAAATATCGAATCCCTATCTACAAACAGGTAAGTACAAAAATATCGAATCCAAAATATAGTTGTAAAAAATATAGTTAGTCAAAATATCGAATTTTTTAAATATCTTAAAAGTAATGTAAAATTAATGAAATAATATATATAATTAACTAAAACATACTTAAAAATACTTAAATAACTTTAAAATTAATAAATAATTAATGTAAGTAAAAAAAAGAAACATACATTTTTATTTTTTAATACATATATATATTAACGTAATATTTATAAAAATATTCAATATTTTTAGCGTTGGATAGCGGGAGGGTAAAATTTACTATTACCACTCCAGTGAGTGCAACAGTAGGGAAAGCATTGGATAGCGGGAGGGTAAAAATTACTATTCCCACTCCAGTGAGTGCAACAGTAGGGAAAGCGTTGGATAGCGGGAGGGTAAAAATGGCTATTCCCACTCCAGAGAGTGCAACAGTAGGGAAAACGTTGGATAGCGTAGGGGTAAAAATTACTATTCCCACTCCAGAGAGTGCAACAGTAGGGAAAACGTTGGATAGCGGGAGGGTAAAAATTACTATTCCCACTACAGAGAGTGCAACAGTAGGGAAAGCGTTGGATAGCGGGAGGGTAAAAATTACTATTCCACTCCAGTGAGTGCAACAGTAGGGAAAGCGTTGGATAGCGGGAGGGTAAAAATTACTATTATTGACAAAAAGGGAGACACAAGGGAAAATGGGCGTTTATCAAAAGGTCCAGCATACATGCCCAACTATCATAAACCAAAGAAGTAGTATGCAGTTCCTGAAAAAGTTAGTGTAAGTAACCGGCAGAGAGAGGCTACGAAAAGTTTAATTTAACCAGCAAGGGGACGGGGAATTCCTCCTTTCGGATAAAGTGCCCTCACACACCCAGCCTGCTGGGTGTCATGCTTCATCATTGGGCATGCTCCTCGTCGGTCGGCGGTGCAATACCCGACGGGCACCCTCAGTGGGGGCTCTTTGGCGGAGATCTTTTATCCTTGCCGTATGGTGCGTGTGTGTGAGGGGCTCTAAAGTGTAGAGGTGTAACAAGTGAAAAGGTGCATAAAACAGGGGTCGGTGGTCAGGGCCTCTTCTTTAATAATCCTGCCTCCTACCCTGATTAAAAAGGTGTATCGCGGCTAGCTACAGTAATGTTGCAGCTAGTGGCAATAGCCAGGTCGTCAGGTCAACATGTTTCTTGCCTATCAGTCCCGTAATGGGATCAAGCGGCAATTCTTCAGGACCAAGGGATAAATAGAATTTTTTTAAAACAGTGGTACAGGATCTACACTGATGTTAGGTATGGTGGTGTAATAACCTCAAAATTACCAGTTCACAAGCACCATCGGCTGAAGGTCCGTAGGTGCTGTAGCCAATCTAGAAAAGAAAAACATTGTGAAACCAACCGGTCACTTATTTAACAAAACATGAGCACAATTGGTGTCAATTCCAGTGCTGTTGATTATGATAGGCTCTGACCACATGCGATCTAGTTAGCCCCAAAGGTCGTGTGAGTCATACAGTGAACTCGAATCATTCCAGGTAAAAACAATTGAAAATTAAAGTAGCAGCAGAGATAAAATAGGAATAGCTGTCAAGGAAAATGGCGCATGGACTCCCATTCTGGCCACTCACCTAATAAATAAGTAGAAATGGCCACATCGGTCATCGGCAGTAAAATGAGCGCGTTTAATCAACGCGTGGTTTCCTAGATGCAGGAATGTAGAGAAGCTCATTGTCATTGAGACATTCTTAACGAGTGAGAAAAACAGGCATGGTAGACCCTGAAAGACCCAGCGTTCAATAGTCATACAAGCGGTGTATCACCCCACAAATTATTCATAGTCAAGGTGAATTGCCTACAAGAACTCATTATGCACCCAGTCGGGTATGGTAGCAGGTGCGGAGGTGGCGGTGGGGTATCCTCCAATGTAGGAGGTATCCCGTTTAGCCTAAACTCACCACCGCGTCCCTCCCAGAATTGGCAGGTGAAAGCCCAATGGTGCAAAGAGACTAGGCAATCACTAATACCTTGACAATATAAACTTGTTAGGGGTGGCGAGATGACCACAAGTTTGCTTGCTATCTGGCGTTGGTGGGTCTTACCTTGGTCAACGGTTCCGTAACAACAAGGGATGGTTACTTACAGAGACTCGCGCCCACTCGGCGGAAAACCTAACCCAGACTGCCGAACCCGGAAGGATACTGTCTGGAATGTACTATTTTCCATATTGCAGCGTTTCTTCATTTTTTACACCTTTCCAATATGGCGCAGAATTTGGAGTTAAGAATTTTTATTCACCCAAGATGGCCGCCAGTAATACCTTTCACACGAGGGTGTCTTACATTCTAGTGACCACGCCACGAGCGTGACGCCACCCAGACGCACCTATTCAGTCAAGTTATCTGCAGCAAGAATCGTGCTGACAGTATCCTTCCGGGTTCGGCAGTCTGGGTTAGGTTTTCCGCCGAGTGGGCGCGAGTCTCTGTAAGTAACCATCCCTTGTTGTTACGGAACCGTTGACCAAGGTAAGACCCACCAACGCCAGATAGCAAGCAAACTTGTGGTCATCTCGCCACCCCTAACAAGTTTATATTGTCAAGGTATTAGTGATTGCCTAGTCTCTTTGCACCATTGGGCTTTCACCTGCCAATTCTGGGAGGGACGCGGTGGTGAGTTTAGGCTAAACGGGATACCTCCTACATTGGAGGATACCCCACTGCCACCTCCGCACCTGCTACCATACCCGACTGGGTGCATAATGAGTTCTTGTAGGCAATTCACCTTGACTATGAATAATTTGTGGGGTGATACACCGCTTGTATGACTATTGAACGCTGGGTCTTTCAGGGTCTACCATGCCTGTTTTTCTCACTCGTTAAGAATGTCTCAATGACAATGAGCTTCTCTACATTCCTGCATCTAGGAAACCACGCGTTGATTAAACGCGCTCATTTTACTGCCGATGACCGATGTGGCCATTTCTACTTATTTATTAGGTGAGTGGCCAGAATGGGAGTCCATGCGCCATTTTCCTTGACAGCTATTCCTATTTTATCTCTGCTGCTACTTTAATTTTCAATTGTTTTTACCTGGAATGATTCGAGTTCACTGTATGACTCACACGACCTTTGGGGCTAACTAGATCGCATGTGGTCAGAGCCTATCATAATCAACAGCACTGGAATTGACACCAATTGTGCTCATGTTTTGTTAAATAAGTGACCGGTTGTTTTCACAATGTTTTTCTTTTCTAGATTGGCTACAGCACCTACGGACCTTCAGCCGATGGTGCTTGTGAACTGGTAATTTTGAGGTTATTACACCACCATACCTAACATCAGTGTAGATCCTGTACCACTGTTTTAAAAATTTTCTATTTATCCCTTGGTCCTGAAGAATTGCCGCTTGATCCCATTACGGGACTGATAGGCAAGAAACATGTTGACCTGACGACCTGGCTATTGCCACTAGCTGCAACATTACTGTAGCTAGCCGCGATACACCTTTTTAATCAGGGTAGGAGGCAGGATTATTAAAGAAGAGGCCCTGACCACCGACCCCTGTTTTATGCACCTTTTCACTTGTTACACCTCTACACTTTAGAGCCCCTCACACACACGCACCATACGGCAAGGATAAAAAGATCTCCGCCAAAGAGCCCCCACTGAGGGTGCCCGTCGGGTATTGCACCGCCGACCCGACGAGGAGCATGCCCAATGATGAAGCATGACACCCAGCAGGCTGGGTGTGTGAGGGCACTTTATCCGAAAGGAGGAATTCCCCGTCCCCTTGCTGGTTAAATTAAACTTTTCGTAGCCTCTCTCTGCCGGTTACTTACACTAACTTTTTCAGGAACTGCATACTACTTCTTTGGTTTATAAAAATTACTATTCCCACTCCAGAGAGTGCAACAGTAGGGAAAACGTTGGATAGCGTAGGGGTAAAAATTACTATTCCCACTCCAGAGAGTGCAACAGTAGGGAAAACGTTGGATAGCGTAGGGGTAAAAATTACTATTCCCACTCCAGAGAGTGCAACAGTAGGGAAAGCGTTGGATAGCGGGAGGGTAAAAATTACTATTCCCACTCCAGAGAGTGCAACAGTAGGGAAAACGTTGGATAGCGTAGGGGTAAAAATTACTATTCCCACTCCAGAGAGTGCTACAGTAGGGAAAACGTTGGATAGCAGGAGGGTAAAAATTACTATTCCCACTCCAGAGAGTGCAACAGTAGGGAAAGCGTTGGATAGCGGGAGGGTAAAAATTACTATTCCCACTCCAGTGAGTGCAACAGTAGGGAAAGCGTTGGATAGCGGGAGGGTAAAAATTACTATTCCCACTCCAGAGAGTGCAACAGTAGGGAAAGCGTTGGATAGCGTAGGGGTAAAAATTACTATTCCCACTCCAGAGAGTGGAACAGTAGGGAAAGCGTTGAATAGCGTAGGGGTATAAATTACTATTCCCATTCCAGAGAGTGCAACAGTAGGGAAAGAGTTGGATAGCGTAGGGGTAAAAATTACTATTCCCACTCCAATGAGTGCAACAGTAGGGAAAATAATGATTTAATATTTTAATAAAAATAAAATAATTATCAATACCAATAAAAAATTAATTAAAATGACTTACCAATTACAAAATATTTAATAATTAATTCTAAATACCAATAAATATTATTTCTTAAAAATCAATTACCTATTAATAAAAATTAATTACCAATTAATAAAAATTAATTACCAAATAAGAATTAATTAACAATAAATTAATAATTAATACCAATAAATAAAAATACATAATTACTGAATTACAATTAAATTACTTCCCACCCTATTCCCCTATAAACCCACAACCCACTCTGAATAATAAATTAATACAATTAATATAATTATCAATTAAATAATTATTAAAAATTAATTACCAATTAATAAAAATTAATTACCAATTAATAAAAATTAATGACCAATTAATAATTAATTAACAATGAATTATTTATCAATACCAATAAATAAAATTTAATTATTACTTAATTAAATTTAAATTACTTCCCACCCTATTCCCCTATGAACCCACAACCCGCTACAGAACTAAAACGCAAAATTAAATTAAATATAATTAATAATTCCTAAAAATTAATATTTAATTTACTATAATTAAATTACTTCCCACCCTATTCCCCTAAAAACCCACAACCCGCTACAGAATTAAATTACGCAAAAATTAAATAACATAAAATTCATTACTTTAAAAAAATTAAAACATACATTACAAAAATAATACATACTTTTAACACATATACTAACACTTAAAACACTATAAAAAAATCGATATTTTTAACAACTATATTATGACTGTCGATATTTTGACAATCGATATTTCTTACCTGAATTTCGATATTCTTAACCACTATATTTTGGCAATTCGATATTCTGTCCATTCTATATTTACAACTCGATATTTTGGCAATTCGATATTATGTCTGTTTACCATCTCATTCATGCACCACTCACCCTACACAGAGAGCACTCCCTGCACTCATACACTGCTCCCACACCTCTTAGTGTTAATCTCATAGGTGAAACCTAATGCATTTACCAATGCTTGTTATTCTTGCCATGTTCAGGATAACGAGTACTACCTGAGTAATTGCATTATATGTGCAGTATTTATGATTTATGTCATTGTGGTCTGGCTTTCTGTACAGTATACCATATATATTTTTATATAATCCTGTGTGGAGTCTCTTTTGTGGTGTATTCATTGTGTTTCTTTGTGAGTGTGTTGCCAAACGCTTTACACATTGCCTCTGATAAACCTGCCTGCTCTGTGCCAAGCTACCAGAAGGTGAGCACAGGTTATCTTCGGTGTGTAACTGGCTTGCCCTGACAAGAGTGGTGGATTCTGCCTGGCTTAAGTGCATACCCTAGCAACCAGAAACCCCATTTCTATCAGGATGTCATTAGTGACGTCATAAATGATGTCACAAAAATGTCATGAGTAATGTAATGTATGAGGTCATAAGCAGTGCATGCAAGGGGCGCAAGTTATAGTTAGCTCTGCTAACTCTAACTGGTGAATATCTTTGTGTTGTTTTTTTCAAAACGTTAATATTGTCACTGACATGTTCACCTAACTATAAAGTTACTTTCACTAATAACTTTGCCACTGTTTGGCAAATCTTCACCGAACTTTCCAAAAAGGTCTCACCCACCTCAGCTCCTTACTGGTTTTGCCACTTTGCCACTGGATTCAAGCTAGCCTGGCTGATGAGGGCTGTTAGCCCGAAACTGGTCCCAGGATGCTTGTTTCCGGTCCAGGGAATACATGGCTTGGCAGTTCGGGCTGGACTGTTCCCATGAGGCACAGGGTCAAGACTGATTTGCATATTGCTGTGTCTGAACTGGGGTGGCAAAGTGAGCTAAAGAACGATGATGGATTCAACCCAGATCTGTGACTGGGGGTGAGTGTCTGAAAAGTTTCAGCGCTCCGTCCATCTCCTTGTGTTTGCTTTGTTCGCCCTAAGTTGGCAGGGTATGCCCAGACGTGGGTCCCTTGCTCACTTTGCCACTGGATTCAAGCTAGCCTGGCTGATGAGGTCCCAGAATGCTTGTTTCCGGTCCAGGGAAGACATGGCTTGGCAGTTCTGGCTGGACTGTTCCCATGATGCACAGGGTCAAGACTGATTTGCATATAGATGTGTCTGAACTGGGGTGGCAAAGTGAGCTAAAGAACGATGATGGATTCAACCCAGATCTGTGACTGGGGGTGAGTGACTGAAAAGTTTCAGCGCTCCGTCCATCATCTCCTTGTGTTTGCTTTGTAATAAAACATGGCACAGAATATTTCCGAGAACATCAGACATGCATTCACTCAAAATTTACTTCAACATGGCCTCACACTAGATGGTGTGGATGTTACCTTCGTGGTAGAGGCACACAAGGCATTTAGAACGGAGGTATTTTACTTATGGGTTAAATTATCTGCTGCTGATGATGCTAGACGGCTATTTTACGAATATGAAATAGGTGAAACACCGAGCGAATACACTCCTTACGAGGAGGTATAAATTCCTCTAACTTACCAGGAACATACTAATTGGTTTAAGGACACCCATACCCATACTATACAAAATGTGAGACTAGGCCCGCTCAACAATGAGGAGGCGACATGGCAGTCCTAGCCAGATACACACTGCATCCCAATGTTGATCATCTGATTGCAGGCCAGATGCGGGATTTATATAATAATCTAGTATCAATATACAGAAGTCTTACACAATTCGTGATGTGAACATTAACACTCGCTCCTGCATGGACTGTTCAAGCAGTAGCACCTCAAATAGCTACACCAGGCATCAGCCCTCACACATTAAATGCATTGATGGAAAAGATTCCCACCAAAAGGGAAGAGATTCCGTTTTGGATCGCACAAAAAACAAACCAGCTTGAAGCAGTATTTCCCCATATGGGCCAACAGGATATTAACAATTTGCTTGCCAATGGGGATGGCTCTACCGATACAAGATTTTACCACTTGGGGTACAGTATTTGCTGCAGTTTATACCAGAACATATGGTGCCCCTTCTTTGGCGGTTCCACCTGAGATATTGAAAAAGGTACAGAATGAGCACGGGGCAGCACCTGATCTGGATTTTCCTATGCGTTGAGTAAAATGATTTAGTTTCTTATACGGATGATAAATAGTGGGGACACCGTCTCCCCAAGATGGTTTGGCATTCACCTCATAGTACCTGCCAGATGGTGCTGCTGCTCCTGAACACAACGCACCTCAGGTCCTGCAAAGGAGGCACTCCCTAGGAAGTGGAATATTAACCTAACAGCCAAAACTGTGACAGTGACAAATCATCCACTGAAGCCCGATCTACTGGGATTGTAGCAAAGTAGTGACAATAAGTCTGCCAGAGAGCTAACGCTGCCTGTAGCCAACAGTAGGGAAAGCACTGGACTCAGGAGAGATACAATTTACCATTCTCACTCCAGTCTGTGCAACAGCAGGGACCTATTTGTTTGAAAGCATCACATGCTAGTTTACAGGCGTTTTGCACTGGTTCACATGTATATCCTACTGATATGCATGAATACCGTTGCATGTTTACTTTACTGGTTGACATACATATTGTTAGACCTGGCATCATTGGTGTGGGTTTCCCCTGTATTTTTGCCTTCGCCTCCTATTATTTTGATGTGTGTTGGACTTCGTTTTTGCTGGTCTAGATGCTTTGGGCACTAAGCCACTGCTGTTCAGTGCCAAAGTGCGAGTGCTCCCTTTGTAAAATATTGTTATGGATTAGTGATTCCCTGTTTGGCATATTTGACTTACTAGTCAGGCCCTAGTACAGTGCACTGTGTATGCCCAGGGACTGTAAATCAAATGCTGCTAGTTGGCCTGCAGCACTGATTGTGCCACCCACATCAGCAGCCTGTAAATGTGACTCAGATCTGCCACTGCAGTGTCTGTGCGCACTCTAGTACTGCCATGTTGACTTGGCAAAAGCCACCACTTGCCAAGCCCTACCCTTCCCTTTTCTTACATGCGAGTCACCCCTAAGGTAGGCCCAAGGTACCCCTGTGGGCAGGGTGCAGTCTATGTGAAAGGTAGGACATGCCCTGGTGTGTGTGACATGTCCTGATAGTGAAATACTGCCAATTTCTTTTTTCACTATTGTAAGGCTACCTGTTCCCATAGGATAGAATGGCGAGTTTGCTTATAACATCTTATATACATAACTACCCCTGGGAACAAGGTAGGAAAATAAAGTTTACTATGCCTGAACACAGAATGTTAAAATACATATTTTAGTGAGGGTGATTTTTACATTCTGTGTTTGAAAATACCACTTTTAGAAAGTAGGTATTTTCTTGCTTAGACATCTAGTGTGCCTCTGCTAGGATGTGTATTGACTGTCTGGCTTTGGAGTGACAGGGGCTGGGGACATGCAGTGGCTCCAGAGAGTCTGGATGAATCAGGGCTGGGCTGAATAGACCTGGGCTGCATTTAGAGTAGGGAGAGGAGATTTCCTTTCACCTGAATGGGCCTGGTCTGCCTTCCATAATGCTGTCTCCACCTCCTGCCAGGAAGCTGCACCTGAGAGGACAGAACTGGTTTTGACTGAGCACAGGGCTTCTCTGCCACCAGAGAACAAAGGCTTTTGCTGTATAAATATTGGGGCCCAGACCCTAGAACTTTAGATCACTTCTGGGACTTCAAGAGGAACCTCTGCTAAGGAGAAGAGCTGGAGAAACTGGAGGAGGAGTACTGCCCCTCTGCTATGTGCTATCTTGGGTAGGCATGCAGTGGCTGCTTCTGCCAAGGAGAGGAAATGTGTGTGTATCCTGTTTGAGAAAGTATCTCCAAGGGCTTGAAGTGGAGCTTGCCCCCTGTTCAAGACGTCTCAGGAACAGCAAAGACCTCACCATCCTTCTGGGCACCATCTCTGGTTCTGCTGGTTCCAGTTGCCACAGAAGAAAAGAGCAGCCGATTCCGTCACCGAGTCTGTCGCAGACTCCGTGTCCTGAAGGCACCGCAGAGAGCACTGCCTCGCTTCGCAATGCAACCCTGGTCTCACCAACTCTGTCAACGAGCCGCTGCCTGCACTACGTCCTGTGGGCACCGCACTCCGCACCGCTTCGCTACACGCTGCACAGACATCACCGACTCAGTCGCTGCCCGACTTACACATCAACCAACTCCGTCTCCGCATCGTGACCTGCCAGCACCACATCGAGCACTGTCTCACCCTGCAATGCAAGCCTTGGTCTCACGGACTCCGTCAACGAGCCGCTGCCTGCACCGAGCCGTGAGGACATAGCACGCTGCAATGCTTCCATCTCACACCGCAACTCCGACGGTTGCCTCTGACCGGCCCGTACCATCGTGTCGTCCGCAACAAGAAAGGTACTGTCTCCGAGTCTGTCGACTCTATAGATAACCCGTACCGACGCAGTTGGCTGGATTTGTTAGGCTCTGTCGTATTCAGTATCGCGGTATCCCCAAAAGGAGCTACCGAGTCGGAGGAACTGTGTTTTCACGTTATTCCTGCACTTTAAAGGTTATTTTGCACAGTAACTATTTTTACAGTATTGAATGTTGGATTTTTATGTCGTTTTTGGTCTTGTTGGTTTAGATAAAGTTTTGCTTATTTTTCTAAACTGGTGTGGTGTCCATTTGTAATGTTTTCACTGTGTTACTGTATGCATGCACAAATGCTTTACACACTGCCTCTGAGATAAGCCTGTGTGCTCGTGCCATGTTACCAAGGGGGTGAGCAGGGGTTAGTTTGGAAGTGTAACCCCTTACCCTGACTAGGTAGAAGGGTCCCTACTTTGACTAAGGTACCTACCTCTGCCAACTAGAGACCCCGATTTCTAACATTGGTGGTCAGCGGTAAGGATCTGGACTTGCATTTGTGTTTTACATACAGTGACTGGTGTACACTACTAGCATAGTGCAGACCATTACGCAACCACATACTATTACTGAACTTTTCTCCTTGGATTTTCTGCAACTTGAGAACTGCAAATGTTTTCATCATGACCAAGCCAGCATCCATTGCATATATTTGTATTAAATTTTAAGAAGATAGGGTGGAAACCTACACTGTGTCTCACCTTAAAGCCATCTGCAAGAAGTTTAATATCTCTGTGAGAGGCCCCAGCAGAAAGGATGAATACCGAAAGGCGCTGAGGGCCTGGTTGGAGTCCAGAAGTGCCAGTGGACAAGAGGAGGAGCCTCCATTGGAGGCAGAAAAATCAGATGGGCAGCAGGAGGGGCTGTTGAATCTGCCAGGGGGGAGGCCATCTTTCAGAGATGGAAGCAGTGTCTCTTCAAGAGGTCTGTCTCCAGAGGAGTTGGAGGACAGAGAAAGAAATAGGGTGCATGAGAGGGAGCTTGTTAAGCTCTGGCTGGGGAAGGAGAGTGATATGGAGAGTAAGAAATTGGAGTTAGAAAAGCAGAGATTGGCCATGGAGGAAAAGAAGATGCTTTTAGAGCATGAAAGAGGTTTGAGGGAATTGGATCTGAAAGCAAACAGTTTGAAGTCCAATCCCTCTGGTGGCAGCATACCATCAGTGCCTGGGGAAGGGAAGGTATACATCCCCAAGGAAGTGATTAAGGATTTTGTAAAAAGTGAGGACATTGGTCAGTGGGTTAAGGCATATAAGGTAGCAAAGAGGTCCCTTAAAGTCCCTGAGAGAGACTGGGGAGCGGGTTAAGGTAGCAATGAGGTCCCATAGAGTCCCTGAGAGAGACTGGGGAGCAGGGTTGTGGAGCCACTTCGTGACAGAGGGAAGGGAAACTTTGTTAGCCTTAACCAGCGAGGAGCAAATGTCTTATACCCACTTGAAGGAAGCCTTAATCAGGAGGTATGGTTTGACCCCAGAGTTGTACAGGCAGAAGTTGAGGGCCTGTAAGAAGCTTGAGTCAAGAACGCGGGTGCAGTATGTGTTCTATTTTTGCAGAACACTGGATGGTTGGGTGAAGGGTAGCCAGGAAAGTAATTCCCAAGGGAACCAAGGTAAGGGTTCCCAGCCCCCCAGTGAGAAGAAGCCATGGGTCCCAGGAGGTAAGCCTGCCCCGAAGGGCCCCAGGACATGTTTTGCTTGTGGTCAGGTGGGCCACTTCATAGGGGATCCTAGGTGTCTCAAGAAAGCCACTACTGCACCCACAGGTGCTCCGCCCCGTGAGTTGGCTAGTGTAGCCTTGGGGGAGGAGCCGGGTTCCCAGGAGGGGTGTGGGTCCGCAGTGATGACCCTGGTCTCTATAGGAGACAGTGAGATGGTCCCAAGAGCTCATCTGCCTGATAACACTAAAAAATACAGGCAGTGGGTGACCATCAGTGTGGAAGCTCTGAGAGACACTGCAGCCAGTATGACAGCTGTCAGTTGTCGGCTAGTGTCTGAGGAGCAGGTGGCCCCCAACACATTCTACCCAGTAGTTGCAGCTGACAACTCTGAGTGCCTCTGCAAAGTGGCACAGGTTCCCTTTGAGTGGGGGGGGGATGGTCTCAGGTACCTTGAGAGTAGCTGTGAGGCCAGCCATGCTCATGACTGTCTGCTAGGCAACAATTTGGAGAGTTCCCCTTGGGAGAAGGTGGAGCAGAAGTCTCATTTGAGATGTTGGGTCTGCCTGAGTGGGCGTGTGTGACCACTTGGTCTATGGCAGCCGGTAAGGGCAATAAAGAGGACTTGGAGCCTGAAACAGTGGCCCAGGTGCCTGCCAGAAAGAGGAGAGGCAGGGGCCATGGGATACTGGCCCCGAAGTTCTCACGGTTCAGGAGGAGGCACACCTTGAGGGGGATGCCCTGAAGCCTACAGGGGAGCAAGTGGCCGAGCTGGGGGGCCTGCCTGAGGTGACCCATTGGCAGCAGGAAGGGGGCCCCTCCAGGGAGGAATTCTGCCAGGAGCAGCAGAAATGCCCTTCTCTTGTTGGTTTGCGGCAGCAGGCTACAAACCAGGCAGCAGGTGATCAGTCTGGATCACATTGGATTTATTGGGAGAATGGTCTCTTATATAGTGAGCCTAAGGTTGCTAAGCCTGGGTCAGTCTGGGTGCTAGTGGTACCCCAGCACTTCAGAGCCTTCCTACTGGGTCTGGCTCATGATGTGCCTTTGGCAGGGCATTTGGCGCAAGACAAGACCTTTGAAAGGCTTGTCATCCACTTTTACTGGCCCCAAATGCGCAAGCACTCTGACACGCATTGTAGGTCTTGCCAGACTTGCCAAGTGTAAGGCTCCTCTCCAACCTTTCCCTGTAGTGAGCACCCCCTTTGAGAGGGTGGGTATTGACATTGTGGGGCCTCTGGATCCCAAGACAGCCATGGGCTACAGGTTCATCCTAGTCTTGGTGGACCATGCCACCGGGTACCCGGAAGCCACCCCTCTCCGGACTGTGACGCCCCCGTGGTGGGCCATGCGCTGATGGGGATTTTCTCCCATGTGGGGTTCCCCAGAGAGGAGGTGTCCGACCGGTGTACCAACTTCATATCCAAGTATATGAAGTCCCTGTGGCAGGAGTGCGGTGTTACCTACAAGTTCACAACTCCTTACCACCCCCAAGGTAATGGGCTGGTTGAGAGATTCAACCGGACCCTGAAGGGCATGATTATGGGTCTTGGTGAACCCATGAGGCATAAGTGGGACGTCCTCTTGCCATGCCTTTTGTTTGCTTACAGAGAGGTATCGCAGAAGTCCTTAGGGTTCAGTCCCTTTGAACTCCTGTATGGGCATCCTGTAAGAGGACCCCTTAGTCTGGTCAAAGAAGGTTGGGAGAAAGCTCCCAGTAAACCTCCCAGGATGTATATAGCTACATGCTGGCCTTCAGGAACCAGACTAAGCGCTTCAGGCAACTCGCTCAGGCGAATCTGGAAGCCAGCCAGGAAGAGATTAAAACGTTGGTATGATCAGAATGCCACTCTGATCGAGTTTCAGCCTGGACAGACAGTATGGGTCATGGCCCCAGTGGAGCCTTGTGCACTCCGGGATAAGTGGACTGGGCCATTTGAGGTGGTGGAGCGCAAGAGTAAAGTCACCTACTTGGTGGTCTTGCAGTCTCCAAGGAACCCTTTGCGGTTCCTTCATGTGAACCACCTTAAGCCCCACTTGGAGCGGTCCGAAGCGGGCATGCTCCTGGCGACAGATGCTGGAATAGAAGAGGAGACTGAGCCTTTTCCTGACCTCCTGTATGCTATGGAACATGATGGGTCAGTGGACGGTGTAACGCTCTCCCCCGCCCTGAATCCTGAACAGCAGAGTGACTGTCGACAACTGTTGGGATAGTTTGCTGCTCTGTTCTCCCTGACCCATGGTGTCACGCAGTGGTATGTCCATGATGTTGACACTGGGGACAGTCCTCCTGTGAAGCACAAGATTTACAGAGTGACTGACAGGATCAAAGCTTACATCAAGGAGGAGGTCTCCAAGGTGCTGGCACCACGGGTGATTGAGCCCTCAAACAGCCCTTAGTCCAGCCCAGTGATCTTGGTCCCAAAGGCTGCCGCACCCGGTGCTACCCTAGAACTCCGGTTCTGTGTGGACTACTGAGGGCTCAATTCAGTCACCAGGACTGATGCGCACCCCATCCCCAGAGCTGATGAGCTCATCGATCGGTTGGGAGCTGCCCGGTACCTCAGTACGTTTGATTTATCGTCTGGGTACTGGCAGATTGCTTTGACTGATGGGGCCAGCAAACCGGGGCAGCTGTGAAAGGAAATGTGGCCACCCAAAGGGGAGAAAGCGTGGGCCCTTCTGGGCCCTTTTTAAAATAACTAGGCCATCGTTGGAGCCACCTAGGCTCTAAAAACAATTATGCCACGTTATTAGAGGCATACTGGGCTCTAAAACAATTATCCATGTTGGAGCGGCCCGCTACGGCGGGTCCGCTCTGGGAGACAGACACGGTGCCCTCACTGGCACCACATGGGGCTTTTTAAAATACTTAGCCCCATCGTTGGAGCGGCCCGCTGCCAGACGGGGCCGCTCAGGCACTGGCACATCTCGCTCCCGCCATCCCCACTCACCGGGCTCTTCATTCTGTGCTGCTCCGGTCTCGTCTTGGCTTTGCTGGGACCGGCCGCACTTCTCTCCTTCACCCGGGCCCCCTCCTGGGACCCGGGACTCTGCACGGCTTCGCCTGGGCCCCCTCCTGGGGCTCCAGACTTCTCTGTGGAGCCTGCGAGGCTCCGGGCGGCTTCTCCGGCGGGCGTCTCTTCCTGGCGGCAAAGCTGTGGCTGCACGCGGGGCTCCCTCTTCACCACGGGAGCCCCGTCAGGCATCGGCGGCCTCTCTACTTCACCCGGGTCCCCTCTTGGGACCCGGGACTTCAACGTGGAGCCTGCACGGCTCCGGACGGGTGAACCCGCCTCCCTCCCTTCAAGACGAGGAGGGGGGCGGAAATGGAGCCCGCAAGGCTCCCTTTTCCCCTCGCTTCACCCGGGCCCCCTCCTGGGACCCGGGACTTGTTCCTCGGCACTCGAGGATGCGGGGTAGGCTCCCGTCCTCCTCATCACGCGGCCAAGCTTCCGGCCGCACTCCTCTCCAGCTTCCGTCCGGCCGGCCCTGCCCACAACCAGGCGGGCCGCGGATTGCGGCGGCAATTTCTGCTCGGTAATGAGGGGTAGGCTCCCTCGCAATTAAAATCAATCAGCGGGGTGGGCTCCCGCTTACCACAGGCACCATAATGCGGGGTGGGCACCCGCATAGAGAGATAAACATAAAGCGGCAAAACGCGGGGAAGGCACCCGCGAAAAATGCAGCATAAGCGGGGTGGGCACCCGCATTTCAGGCATCACGGGGGAATCCCTCACGTCGGGATTCCCTCCATCTCCATATGTAGCGCAGCGCTGCATCAGCCCAGGCGCTCCTCCGGTTTAGGAGCCACAGCTCCACAGCAAAAGTCCAGGAGAGTTTCCAGGGGCAGAGCTGGGCCCAGGGGCCAGCACACAGGGCCCTCCAGCAGGGAGGCAGCCCCCATGGCGGTCCCTCCTGGGCCCCAGCAGCAGCAAGCCCCCCCCTCCGTCAGGATCAGGAACAGAACAGAACTGAACAACTTTCATGGGGTCACAGCCCCTATATTTATACCAACATTTCCTTTGTGCACAGCACAGGGCTTGGGGATACCAGTCAGAACTGGTTTGGTGTCGTCCTGGAGCACTTTATTTACGATGCAGCATCCTGCCTTTGAGGAAGAGGGGGTCTGCTATCAGACTCACCGTGGGAGGTGGAGCCATCACTCACTTTGCCAGGCACAGCCCTGCTCAGATCAAAGGGTCCCCTCCCCATACTCCAACTGCAGATCTGTCTATTCAACCCACGTCTGGCTCAGCCTGCCCTGTCCCTCCAAAACCAGACATGCAATCCACATCAGGCAGGCAGGCACATAGCACACAGAAATGCCAACTTCTAAAAGTGGCATTTCTCACATAGTCATAACAAATCTGCGAACACCTTTGCGCGGCATTTATTCTCACAATTTCATACATACCAGACTTAACCATGCTGCTACTCTCATAACAGGAATTACCACTGACACACTCATCCTCAATGCATTCCTATGGGAGGACAGGCCAGTCTCACCACACACGCACACAGCGCGCACGCACTTTACACTGGACCACAGTGCTAAAGTGCCCAGCGGCCTAAAACCCCTGACACTACACAGAGAAAAAGGCTGGGAGAAATGCAAAAAGTTTAGGGGTGAACCTGCAAAAAGGGCCAAGTCCAACACAACCCCCTTCCAGCCAAAATGCAAGGTAGACCAATCAATACCTTGATGGGCTTCCCTGCTTGGGGCGATAGAACACGGACGCGGGCCTGCACAGCAGGGACACCCTCCGGTCCTACGCCACTTGGAACCCATGGAATCCATCTAAGAGAAAAAAAACTCAGGACCAACTATGCTACTCCACCGGTACTCCTTAGCTGTCCACGGCCAGGACCAGGCCCTAGGCCACCCAGATGCCACTGGTCCTTGCCAATCCACAGAGTGGGGGGCAGTAACCCCTGGCATACAATAGCCATTCTCCACTCTCCCTCTCAGTATAGTTCCAACTACCACTGATCCTTCAACCTAGGGTCCGCACCCTCAGGCTGACCAGAGGTCACGGGTGAAGCATCTCCTCACCCTACCTCTACTTCTGGGGTTCTGCACTCCCCAAGGAGAAGCACCCACCAGAACACAACTCTCCCACCAGTTCAGGACCTCACTCCATCAACTGGTCTACCACCTGGGACACAATTCACCGGCTGCACCGGGGTCAGAGGCGAGGACTCCCTCCCTCTGCACCCCCTTCCAGAGTCCGATACCCTCCCCACTGGAGTGGTACCCCCTAGAAGGCAAACCGGCCAGGACACTGACTACAGCCGCCCTGCTGTCCAGGACAGGCAAACACCTGAACCTGGCTCCCCAACCCAGGGACGCTACCCTTTGGTCAGATGCCTGGCGAACCAGGACTTCCTGAGGGTGACACATACCTAGCGTGCCATGTGACAGTCTGCCTGGCGCAGAGCTCACGACCTCCTGTCCCTCTGACAGTGCGTGAAGATGCCCCAGCAATCTGGTGCTGAGCTCACGACCTCCTGTCCCTCTGACAGTGCGTGAAGATGCCCCAGCAATCTGGCGCAGAGCTCACGACCTCCTGTCCCTCTGACAGTGCGTGAAGATGCCCCAGCAACCTGGCGCAGAGCTCACGACCTCCTGTCCCTCTGACAGTGTGTGAAGATGCCTCAGCAATCGGGCGCAGAGCTCACGACCTCCTGTCCCTCTGACAGTGCGTGAAGATGCCACAGCAACCTGGCGCAGAGCTCACGACCTCCTGTCTCTCTGACAGTGCGTGAAGATGCCCCAACAATCTGGCGCAGAGCTCACGACCTCCTGTCCCTCTGACAGTGCGTGAAGATGCCCCAGGACAAAAGTGGCGTCACCATGGCCAATCCTATGAGGCTCAGCCCTTCTGGCTGGCCCCTGATCCAATGGTTCTTCCACTGGGGACTCTTTCCCCCTCTCACCCCTCACTCTGGACTTCTGCACCCTCCCAACTAAGAGTGGCACTGCCATACACCAAAACTGATGGAGGCCTGACTACAGACACTCCCAGCTCACCTAAAATGGGAAAAACCACCTCGAAGAACGGTCCAACAGGACAGACTAGGCTCCCTACCTGGTGTTCCCTCATGGAACCAACCAGTCCTGGAGACCGAGGTTGGGGTTTGGAATACGTCCCAGTCCCACGCCCGCTTCAGCGAGTTTGAGCGTGAGGCCACACAACCTCCTCACAATAAGGGTACCTAGCTGGGCTACTCTGAACCATCTCCGCCGCAAGGGTTGTGGAGATACCTGCACCATTCTTCTAGGGTCACTCCCAATGCAAGCTCCCTAGAATCAAAGAACTCACACACTCCAACGGATGCTGGCGCGACTCCGGAAAACAATTACGGGGCATGTTCTCTCTGACAAAACAGATTGAACAGCCCTTTAACACCATTTACCGTGCTAACCAATCACCCAAACGTCCAGTGCATCACAACATTCATCCACACTCCCCCCACAAGACTGGTGAGACAGCATCTTACTGCCCCTGAAACACACCCTTTCCCCCTCTTAACCGGGAACTAGGTACCATACTATGGGAACTGGGAATAGGACTTCCTGCTCTGGACTACATATTGCTGCCACCACTGGATCCCATCCTACTGGGGATTCCAGAAAACTAAAACTGCACTTAGGGGATAATCTACCCTCCAGAGCGAATTACTCCATGCCAATTAAGTTACCACTGTAGGCCAACCCTAGAAATAGCAGACAGCACAGGGGCAGTAACAACTCCTTCAGCTTCAGGCCAACCCAAGGAATAGCAGACAGTACAGGGGCAGTAACAACTCCTTTAGCTTGCGCTGCAGGCCAACCCCATAAACAGCAGTCTGCACAAATGCAGTACAAAACTCCTTCAGCTTCTCTGGTTTCTGTCCTTGGCAGGACACCCAACTCATAGTGCAACACGAAACCACATTTCAAAGAAATGATACTTAGACAAAATCAGAAACAATAATCCCCAAACATGTTACTATCTAAATGCAGAGCTTGTAGTGCACCCAGTTGTCGCTGTGGTATTGCGCACGCGCAAGTCCGGTCCCCACCGCTGATCACCAATGTTAGAAATGGGATTTCTGGTTGGCTAAGGCTTGCGCCAAAGCCAGGCAGAGACCACCACTCTAGTCAGGGCAAGGGAGTTACACACCCAAGATAACCCCTGCTCACCCCCTTGGTAGCTTGGCACGAGCAGTCAGGCCTATCTCGGAGGCAATGTGTAAAGCGTTTGCGCAACACACACACAGCAACAACATACTAGGCACACTACAAAAAGGAACTCCACACAAGGTTATATATAAAAATAGCCTTTGTATTATCATAAAACACATTAGAATAGTACTCACATAATATACATCGTGCCACCTGGCACTAGGTCATATTTACAGGGGATTATGTACACATGACAGGGCCACGTGGGCCACTGTCAGAACCATCACTTAGTAAAGATCATAAATGTAGAACATATCATCAACGTACAACCAGTAATCACTGGTGACCACTGTACTCAGCATCAGCCTGTAACATAAACCACATTATGCACAGTATCACATTAGGCGCAAAATACCTTATACGCCAACCTCACCAGCATAAACACATTATGCACACATCTCATGAGTCTAAACGCATTAGACCCTAACCTCCTAAGTATAAATCACAGTAGAGAATAACTCACAACCTAAACGCATTAGG
This sequence comes from Calotriton arnoldi, assembly GCA_963921515.1. Classification (NCBI taxonomy): domain Eukaryota; kingdom Metazoa; phylum Chordata; class Amphibia; order Caudata; family Salamandridae; genus Calotriton; species Calotriton arnoldi. The sequence continues at coordinate 938,262 of CAWUFW010004117.1, read as the reverse complement.
GAATAATAACCTCACAAGCATAACACATTATGCAAAACCTCATAATCATGAAAGTACATTAGAGGTATAAACAGGGTGCGTAAATCATAGTAAATGCATCACATTTCCTAGCACCACATATTAGGACACAAATCACATTAGCACATAACCTCACAGTAGAAACCATAGCAGAGGCATAAATCACATTAGGGCCTGGCGCCCTACAAACCTAACAGTCCCCTGGCCACTGGCCATCTCAAAAGGGGCTCAAATGCCCTATGTCCAAAAGTCAGGGCGCGCTGCCTAGCAGCTGAGTCCAAGTGTGCCATGCGCAAACCTAAACATAGCAGCTGGCACTAAGTGCTGCGCAGCTGTGAATGTCAGGGGCAAAGGAGTGCATCTCACTCCTAACTCAAAAGGTATGTTCCCAAAGAAAGAATGGCCTAAACGGCGCAGCTGGCACTAATTGCTGCGCAGCTGTGGAAACCAAATGGCGGCCTAAACGATGCAGCTGCCCACTACTTGCTGGGCAGCTGTGAATATTAAAATAAGGCCTGGACACTCCTGGTGCCCTTAGACAAATGTGCGAAAGTGTTGCAGCTGCCCGCGCTGGTGCGGCACAGCTGATAATACAGTAAAGGGGCCCTGCCACATCTGTGCCCTGCAAAACAAATATGCCCAAACTGGCAGGAACACGAGCACAGACAATGTGCTCCGCTCTGGGGACCAACCTGCCCCACAGACGTTGCAGCTGCCCTCTAGCAAACCGGGGCAGCTGTGAAAGGAAATGTGGCCACCCAAAGGGGAGAAAGCGTGGGCCCTTCTGGGCCCTTTTTAAAATAACTAGGCCATCGTTGGAGCCACCTAGGCTCTAAAAACAATTATGCCACGTTGTTGGAGACATACTGGGCTCTAAAACAATTATCCATGTTGGAGCGGCCCGCTACGGCGGGTCCGCTCTGGGAGACAGACACGGTGCCCTCACTGGCACCACACAGGGCTTTTTAAAATACTTAGCCCCATCGTTGGAGCGGCCCGCTGCCAGACGGGGCCGCTCAGGCACTGGCACATCTCGATCCCGCCATCCCCACTCACCGGGCTCTTCATTCTGTGCTGCTCCGGTCTCGTCTTGGCTTTGCTGGGACCGGCCGCACTTCTCTCCTTCACCCGGGCCCCCTCCTGGGACCCGGGACTCTGCACGGCTTCGCCTGGGCCCCCTCCTGGGGCTCCGGACTTCTCTGTGGAGCCTGCGAGGCTCCGGGCGGCTTCTCCGGCGGGCGTCTCTTCCTGGCGGCAAAGCTGTGGCTGCACGCGGGGCTCCCTCTTCACCACGGGAGCCCCGTCAGGCATCGGCGGCCTCTCTACTTCACCCGGGCCCCCTCCTGGGACCCGGGACTTCAACGTGGAGCCTGCACGGCTCCGGACGGGCGAACCCGCCTCCCTCCCTTCAAGACGAGGAGGGGGGCGGAAATGGAGCCCACAAGGCTCCCTTTTCCCCTCGCTTCACCCGGGCCCCCTCCTGGGACCCAGGACTTGTTCCTCGGCACTCGAGGAGGCGGGGTAGGCTCCCATCCTCCTCATCACGCGGCCAAGCTTCTGGCCGCACTCCTCTCCAGCTACCGTCCGGCCGGCCCCGCCCATAACCAGGCGGGTTGCGGATCGCGGCGGCAATTTCTGCTCGGTAATGAGGGGTAGGCTCCCTCGCAATTAAAATCAATCAGCGGGGTGGGCTCCCGCTTACCACAGGCACCATAATGCGGGGTGGGCACCCGCATAGAGAGATAAACATAAAGCGGCAAAACACGGGGTAGGCACCCGCGAAAAATGCAGCATAAGTGGGGTGGGGACCCGCAATTCAGGCATCATGGGGGAATCCCTCCCGTCGGGATTCCCTCCATCTCCATATGTAGCGCAGCACTGCATCAGCACACGCGCTCCTCCGGTTTAGGAGCCACAGCTCCACAGCAAAAGTCCAGGAGAGTTTCCAGGGGCAGAGCTGGGCCCAGGGGCCAGCACACAGGGCCCTCCAGCAGGGAGGCAGCCCCCATGGCGGTCCCTCCTGGGCCCCAGCAGCAGCAAGCTCCCCCCTCCGTCAGGATCAGGAACAGAACAGAACTGAACAACTTTCATGGGGTCACAGCCCCTATATTTATACCAACATTTCCTTTGTGCACAGCACAGGGCTTGGGGATACCAGTCAGAACTGGTTTGGTGTCATCCTGGAGCACTTTATTTACGATGCGGCATCTTGCTTTTGAGGAAGAGGGGGTCTGCTATCAGGCGCACTGTGGGAGGTGGAGCCATCACTCACTTTGCCAGGCACAGCCCTGCTCAGATCAAAGGGTCCCCTCCCCATACTCCAACTGCAGATCTCTCTATTCAACCCACGTCTGGCTCAGCCTGCCCTGTCCCTCCAAAACCAGACATGCAATCCATATCAGGCAGGCAGGCACATAGCACACAGAAATGCCAACTTCTAAAAGTGGCATTTCTCACATAGTCATAACAAATCTGCGCACACCATTGCGCGGCATTTATTCTCACAATTTCATACATACCAGACTTGACCATGCTGCTACTCTCATAACAGGAATTACCACTGACACACTCATCCTCAATGCATTCCTATGGGAGGGCAGGCCAGTCTCACCACACACGCACACAGCGCGCACGCACTTTACACTGGACCACAGTGCTAAAGTGCCCAGCGGCCTAAAACCCCTAACACTACACAGAGAAAAAGGCTGGGAGAAATGCAAAACGTTTAGGGGTGAACCTGCAAAAAGGGCCAAGTCCAACATTATTCTGTTCTGGTCAGTCCTTATTACCTAGACAAAACATGTAACCAACAGCTGCAATGCGGAAGAATCGTGCTTTGATATAACGTTGTTGCATGTTTTTAAAACACACTCGAAGAAAGCCGTTCCATGGAGCTGAACGCTGCTGTTCCTATGATGTAAACCCTTGTGTTTAGGCTTTCAGGTATGGGTCTGCTAATAACGCCTAGAGATCTTCTGTTATATAAAATAACTTCTTACTGCCTTGGGGAGGGTGATTAGGCCCAGTTATTTTGCCTTTTTCACAGTCTTTATAAAATGACGAATCCTTTTATATTCTATGGTATTGTAACAATGCTAATGATTCTTGCTTTATGCATTTTGCTGCTGGTTGTGGTTCACATACTGTATCATGGATCACTATAGTCAAAATAAACATTTTGAACTTATTTAGTGACTCTGATTATTTTTATTGTGGACAAGTACATGAGAGCGAAAGAGTGTCTTGCTCCCGCGACTCTGAGGAGAGTCGGGAGTGCTCGTGTTCTGTGTTGTCTAAACATTCGTAGCTTCTTGATATTTGTAGGAGACCGAATGAGACACTATTGCTAGTCGGTTGGGATTTTGGGTACTAAGGTGATAGGAGGTACACCCCTATTTACTGAGGTCCTGTTTTCTTGTGCATAGTTCTGTGTATGAGCAGAATCCCCGCAACAGTGATGCCACCCTTGAAATAGTGGTACAGCATCTGACTATATGCTAATTGCAGTGCACTACACACCACTAGACACACTGCCCTCCCCTTTCACAGTGATCCCAGCATGAGAGGGTTCCTTATTTTCCTTATTTTCAAGGCATTGTTAAGCCACAGTAAGAGGCTGACTGAGGACTTGCACTTCAGGAGAAGTCCCTATTGCCAACACAACTTCACTGAAACAGACATTGTGGTTCCCATAGCGGCTTGTAAATATGTGCCCTTACTCTTCATCATCTATGTGAATATGGTGTTTGCTCTGTCTTGAAATGTGACATGCCATTACACCCATCACAACAAGCTTTGTCCACCCCGTTGAGTGTGAGTAGATCTGCCAAATTAGACTTGTCAGCAGTGCTAGTTGAAGACACTTCTTGTGGCATGAGACTGACTTGGACATATTTCAGCACATGCCTATTCCCATCATGTACGTCGGGCAATGTTGGATTCTTGTAAGAATGTAGTATTTTAGGGCACGGCTGGTTCACACATACCCGGTCATCTCACTGCCTATCGGAGACACAGACTCAACATGACCATTTATCAAATGTCCCTCTGAGTAAGTTTCGATGGATTCAGTGGCTATACAATTTTTGACACTTCTATACTTGACAGGTCATAAGCAACACACATCTGTGTGACTTTACATTTTTTATTTACATGTGCATTCACATTGGTAGAAGACTGGCCCAGAAATTGGTCATACAGACCCCACATTGTATGGATGCCCAGTGGAGGGCCTGACAGAGTACTTTGGGGGTAACATGTCCAGAGACATGTTGAGGAAGAGGCAGAGTTCAGTCAGCAGGCTGATTGCAGTGTCATTGGAAACAATGCCAACATTGGCAGGCCTTATTGAAGACCAAGGTGCGTGTAGCAGAGTCATTCATAGGACATTGGAATATGGTGTTGCGAGTCATGATGGTAAGCACAGATCCAAGAAGAAACTGTCCATTTGGTCCAGATGAATGCTACCACTGATTTTTTCGCAGAAATGTGGATTCATCTACATCTTCCTCCTCTGATGTGTCATGTGCCTCCCGTGTGCGTGATGGTGTATTGGCTGGAGCAGTATGAGGCTGTGACACATCAGGGGGGTGAGAGGTGGATGTGGAAGTAGCAGCAGCATTCATCTGTTCCACATGATGAGGCATCACTGCAGCGATAATGAGCTGCAGGGCTTGCAAGACTCCAGCAACGTCTCTCTGGTATGCAGCCATGACTGCCAAGTGTAGGAGAGTAGGATCTGCTTCACATGGGTACCCCCACTTTTTGCTGAAGCTTCACTGTTTTTCGACATTAGTCTGGCTGGGGCCCTGCTAATCAGAACCCCACCCTAGCTGCTTCCTCTCTAAAATGGTTTCCATGTGCCTTAGGCACATCACTGATTGGGATCTGGAGTGCCCTTATAAGTCCCTAGTATATGGTATACTATGTACCAAGGGCATAGGTACCTCAGAGGCCTGCCAGGGGCTGCAGCATGTATTATGCCACTCCTGGAAGGCCATCCAAACTGACACCACAGGTCTGCTAGTGCAGCCTGGGTAAGGTGGTGCATGCACCCCTTACTGTGATATAGGTTACCTATATCACGAAATACATACACACATATAAACCTATAAGTCACTCCTAAGGCAGGCCTTATCAATCCTAAAGGCAGAGTGCATGGTTCCTATGTGAGAGGGTGCCCCTGCATGAGCAGGGCCCCTCTGCAGCGTTCGGAGACCATCTCTGATGCTGTTTGTAGTGCAGCCTGACCATATACTCTTAAGCGCATTATATCCTCGCGGTAAAATGCTAACTTTGGAATGGCTGCACCTAAACATGTCGTGTTTGGTGTCAAACATCTTGGAATACTACCCCCCGCCAATCCTGGCAGCGGGGGTAGCATTCCACCCTTCTAGAGGGAAAGACATGTTAACTCTGACGAGTCCGGTAACTTCTTTCCAGAGCCCTGGCATCACAAAATGGATGCTGCTGCCACAGACACGAGTCTGGCCTCCTGCTGCTGGACGAAACTCCGGCAGGGGAGGCCTGGACAACAGGTTTCCTGTCCCAGGGAGGTGTGACCACCTCCCCAGACAGGATAATGTGTATTGGGGCTGGGCGGGGGCACTTTCGGGTGCTTTGAAGTCCTGCACTGGGGGCACATTTGGTGTCCCTAGTGCATACCCCAGTTCAAACCGGATCAGGGGCTTGCAGCCCCTGCTTTGGCGCGAACTGGACAAAGGGAAAGGGTGTAGCCACCCCTCTGCCCTGACCCACCCATAGGTGGGGCCACAGAGTAGTCCAACCCCTATTTTTAGAATAAAGGTAGGAACCCAGTCCTTAGGACTTTAGATTATACCTGGACGAAACTCTGAAACTGAATCCTGGACCTTCGACGCTCTACTCACGATTAGAGGACTGAAGAATCTCCCTTGGGGTCAAGGAGTGACTCCCCTGCTTGGCAGGCACCAAAGAAGCATCTGTCCGGTTTGCATTTCTGAAGCTCCCGTCGGACGCCGAAGTCATCGCATCACCAGAGGTGGATTCTCAGACTTCCCCGAGGCTACCCTGAGCCCCAGCAAAGCTGAGGCCCGTGGCTATCGTGGGTGACTTGAGACCGTGACCCCTGGACACCGAGCACATTTGCAAGTGCATCCTCTTCTGGGTCTCCCAAGAAGTCGTGCTTTGGGCTCCGAGTAGCCCTAGCCTCCAGCACCACCTGCACCGAAGATCACTGGCCCCCACTCCACGAGTGTCCTGTAAGCCAGCTCCACGTGCGGCGTCACGAGGCTCCTTCGCGGTCGCTAGCCCGTTGGCTAGTAGCCCTTAACGAAGGCCAATCCTTTTCTTACTTGGCATCCTGGTTGCTCCAGGCCTGCCCTCACTTACCCTCGCTGGGTGAGTTCCACAGACCTTGCTGGTCTGCACCATCGACGATCTACATCTTCACCGAGACTTGCCGTTGCCAAGGCTTGTTGGGTCCAATCCGGTCGCCGACACCTCAGCACTCGACAGACATCGTGTACCAGCCCGAATCCTGCTCCTGGTCGCCGACAACACCTCCTGGACCTCGTGGCTGAAGAGTCAAGATGACCGTCAACGCACCTGAAGCACTCGACATCGGTGGGCATCTCTCCATCGCCTTCCTGGTCACTGGCTAGTGACCCAGACTCTGTCCCCTCTGCTTTCAGGTTCTTCAGAACTCCGATCCACTCTTGGATCCACCCGGACACTTTTCTCTTGGCCGCCAGCAGCACTTTGCAGCAGATCGCCATTCGAATCGACGACGAAACCCGACCCCGAAAGGCACCTATGCACCCGGCTTCCCTGGGTGAGGTAACACGAGTACTCCGGTGCTCCCGTGGGTAGAGACTCTTCAAAGTCCTAGATCTCAAAGGGTTTTGTCCTAGTCCTCTTTTAAGTGTCCCTTTCCTCTATTTTCCCGATCCCGACTTTCTCCATAGAAGTTAACGGCGTATCGCGGTTGTGTATTTACACTGCATGCGTCTCCCGTGGGTCCCCTGTGTCACTACCTGGGGTGGTTCTTTGTGGTCCAAGCACTTCTAGAGGCTCTAGGCCTAGTGTCTAGTTCAGTCGTGGTTCGCATACCACTTTATTGGTATATGGTTTGGTACGCCCCTAGGGCCCAAACGTGTATTTGTGCTATTACTGTGAATTAATAACTTATAACTTATGTACTTCGAACTCTAGCCTCATAAAGAGACTAGGGGGTGTGTTTAGTAATAAATACATATATTTTGAATATATACCTGGTGTGGTGCTCTTTCATTTGGTCACTCAAGAGATTATAGACTGGTAAAACAAGCTGCTTTACATTCCTTCAAGACTTAGCCTGAAGGCTGCTCTCCATAGCTACCACTAGGATAGCTTTCAATAAGGTTGTCTTTAACCTATCTCCAATAAGGGGTTGTTTGGACTGGTGCAAGGTGCCCACTATAATTAGTGGACAGCATATGCCAGCATATGCCAGCATTGGTGGCAGCGGTGGGATTCCAGCTTGCTATTGTTTTACCAGATAATCTCAATTGAATTGATCAACTGAAAACCACTAAAGGTACCTAAGGTATATATAATTTAAGCTTAGAATACAGTAAGTTCTACTGAACTTAGAGTTGTGTGTTAAGGGATAGCACAACCCTTTCTACAACTCAAGAGAGTTTAGTAGGCCACACTAGAGTAGGTAGTGCATACACCACACCACACTAGTAATGTCTTTAAGGGCAGGATCCAAAGAATCCTTGCAGGAAGCCATTGAGCTTCCACCCTCCAAATATGATACACTCCCATTCTTGGAATTGAGAGCTTTATGTAACTTGAGAAAAATAAGGACAGGCCAAAGCTCCCACCACCCAACACCTCAAGGAGTTGTTGGTGGCTTATGATCTTAGTAAGCCTGTAGGGACTGAAGGGGTAGGAGCTGAGGGTGGGGCAGACGAAGAGGACGAGGCCAGGGGTACCAGTACCCCCAGCCCCCCTCTGAAACTGGCCAGGAGGGTGACAATGACCCTGACCTGGAAAACCCAATCCCTCCTGTGGATGATGATGAGGATGAGCAAGATGATGCCCTCTTTGTCCCCCAGGAAGGATTAAGAGTGTGCCCAGGAAGTCTAGATCTCCTTCTCAGGAGTCTAACCACTCTGGCACCTCTATAGGGAGCTCTGTCTCACCTCACAGGAGGGAATCCTCTCATGAGAGGAGAACCCGACTGGTCCAGTATGAGGAAACTCAGCTGGAGATCAGAAAAAAGCAATTGGCTTTAGATAGGGAATCCCTAGATCTCCTTAGAGAGAGAAGAAAGTTGGGACTAGAGTCCCATGGTGGCAGCCATGTCCCTAGAGACAGGGAAAGGTCCTATGACCATAGGAACCTGAGCAAGATTGTCCCTCCCTACCAGATTGGGGATGATATCCACAAATGGATAACTGCTTTAGAGAGGGCCTGTAAAATACAGAAGGTCCCTCAGGAGCAGTGGGCAGCAATCTTGTGGCTCTCCTTTGCTGACAAAGGTAGAGATAAGCTCCTCACTGTTAGAGAGGAGGATGCTGATAATTACAAGGTCTTGAAGAGTGCTCTTATTGATGGGTTTGGCCTAACCACTGAACAGTACAGGTTGAAGTTCAGAGACACCCAAAAAGCACAGACTCAAGACTGGGTAGACTATGTGGATTGTTCTGCCAAGGCTCTGGAAGGCTGGTTGATGGGCAGTAAGGTGTGTGACTTCTCAGGATTGTACAATCTGATAATGAGGGAGCAGATTCTTAATAACTGTCAAAATCAGCTGTTGCGTCAATACCTGGTAGACTCTGATCTGACCTCTCCCCAAGAATTGGGAAAGAAGGCAGACAAATGGGTCAGAACCAGGGTGAAGCAGAAGGTACAGAACCAAGGTGGGGAAACCAAGAAGCAAGATGCTAAGAACTCTGACAAGGGTGGGGAGAAGGGTAAAGATCAAAAGTCTTCATCAGGCCCCCAAAAATCTTCTTCTGGTGGGGATTCACAGTCTACCAAAGGGAAAGGCCAAAGAAAACCATGGTGCAAGGTCTGTAAGCAAAAGACCCACTGGACCAGTGATTGCACCAAGTCCAAAGACTCCAGTCCAGCACCCACCAATGCCCCTAAGGCACCTGTTCCCCCTAGTACAGTTGGTGGAAGTGCTCCAGCAAAGGGTTTAGTAGGGTTCACCCTGGGAACTGAGTTGGGCTCTGACTTAGTCAGAGAACTGACTCAGGCTGTGTTAGTCTGTGATGGAGGCATGGATGTGACCTCCACTGTGAGTCCCAGTAATCTGGGCAAGTACAGACAACAGCCTTTAATTAATGGACGTGAGGCTTTGGCATTTAGGGACACAGGGGCAAGTGTCACAATGGTGACACAAGACCTTGTGCTACCTGGGCAAGTTATGCTTGGTGAGATGTACCAAGTGACCAATGCTAGCAATGTCAGAACAGACCATACTCTGGCAGTTGTTAACTTCTCCTGGGGAGGGGTAACTGGCCTTAAGAAGGTTGTGGTAAGTGCAAACCTACCAGTCGAATGCTTGCTTGGCAATGACTTAGAGACTTCTGCTTGGGCAGAAGTGGAGCTCAGGACCCATGCAGAAATGCTGGGGATCCCTGCAGATGTGTTTGCTGTGACCAGGTCACAAGCCAAAATGTCTAGCACTGAACAGGCCTTGGATTCTGGAAGAATGGACCAAGTGCCTTCCAAGAGGAGGAGTAGTAGGGTTAAGGCAGTGCCTTCCCCTTGGCTCAGGAGGAAGATCAGTCCCTTGAGGGGATGATCTCAGCCCTGAAGAAGGAACTGTCCGAGAGGAACTTGAACCTGATCAGGTTGAGTTCTTGGGGACAGGGGGACCTTCTAGGGCAGATCTGAGCCAGGAGCAGCAGAGCTGCCCCTCCCTTGAACCCCTCAGACAGCAAGCTGCTGCTGAGGCTGCTGGGAAGGCTAGTGGTCCCCATACAGTGTATTGGGATGATGGACTCCTGTACTCAGAGAGTAGAGACCCCAAGCCTGGTGCTACCAGGAGGTTGGTAATACCTTTGAAGTTCAGGGGCTTCCTATTGACCCTAGCCCATGATATTCCCTTAGCAGGTCACCTGGGCCAGAACAAGACTTGGGACAGAATTGTCCCTCACTTTCACTGGCCCCACATGTCTGAAGACAGTAAGGAGTTTTGTCGCTCCTGTGTAACCTGCCAAGCCAGTGGCAAAGCAGGTGGCACTACAAAGGCCCCCTGATACCACTACCTGTGGTGGGGGTGCCCTTTGAAAGGGTAGGGATTGACATTGTTGGTCCCATGGATCCCCAAACAGCCTCTGGGCACAGGTTTATCCTGGTGGTAGTGGATCATGCCACCAGGTACCCAGAAGCTATTCCCCTCAGGACCACTACAGCACCTGTGGTGGCAAGGGCCCTCCTGGGAATCTTCTCAAGAGTGGGCTTTCCTAAGGAGGTAGTATCAGACAGGGGTGCTACCTTCATGTCTGGGTACTTAAAAGCAATGTGGAAGGAGTGTGGAGTGACTTATAAGTTCACCACACCCTATCACCCACAATGCAATGGTTTAGTTGAGAGAATCAACAAAACCTTGAAGGGCATGATTAAAGGGCTCCCAGAAAAGCTTAGGCGTAGATGGGACATACTCTTGCCCTGCCTTTTATTCGCATATAGGGAGGTGCCTCAGAAGGGGGTTGGTTACAGCCCTTTTGAACTTCTGTTTGGCCACCCTGTGAGGGGTCCACTGTGCTTGAGGAAGGAAGGATGGGAGTTACCTCTCAAGCCCCCAAAGCAAGATATAGTGGACTATGTACTTGGTCTCCGCTCCAGGATGGCTGAGTACATGAAAAAGGCAACCAAAAACCTTGAGGCTAGCCAGGAACTTCAAAAGGCCTGGCATGACCAAAAGGCTGTTCTGACTGTTTACCAGCCAGGACAGAAGGTGTGGGTGTTGGAGCCAGTGGCCCCAGCAGCTCTCCAAGATAAATGGAGTGGACCCCACACTATTGTTGAGCAGAAGGGTGAGGTCACTTATTTAGTAGACCTAGGAACACCCAGGAGTCCCCACAGGGTTCTCCATGTCAACAGGTTAAAACCATATGTGGACAGGGCAGACATGGGCTTGCTCATGGCTACTGATGAAGGGCAGGAGGAAGAGAGTGACCCACTCCCTGACCTGCTCTCACAGAACCCTGACGATGGGTCAGTTGATGGTGTAGCCTTGGCAGGCAGCCTCACTACCCAGCAACAAGCTGATTGCAGGCAAGTCCTCATGTTTTCACTGACACCCAGTCAGACCACCTGGTGCACTCATGAAGTGGACACTGGGGACAGTCTGCCTATTAAAAACAAGATTTATAGGCAACCTGACCATGTCAGGGACTGTATCAGGACTGAAGTCCAGAAAATGTTGGAATTGGGAGTTATTGAACCCTCAGATAGCCCTTGGGCTAGTCCAGTAGTCCTTGTACCGAAACCTCACACCAGTGGTGGAAAGAGAGAGATGAGGTTCTGTGTAGACTACAGGGGTCTCAATGCAGTCACTAGGACTGATGCCCATCCAATACCCAGGGCAGATGAGCTCATAGATACTTTGGCCTCTGCCAAATATCTCAGCACATTTGACCTAACAGCTGGCTACTGGCAGATCAGACTAGCTGATACTGCAAAGCCCAAAACAGCATTCTCAACCCCTAGTGGGCATTATCAATTTGTGGTAATGCCCTTTGGTCTGAAGAATGCACCTGCCACTTTCCAGAGGTTGGTGAATACAGTTCTCACAGGACTGGAAGCCTATAGTGCAGCTTATCTAGATGATATTGCTGTCTTTAGCTCCACCTGGGAGGATCACCTGGTCCACCTCAGGAATGTTTTACAGGCCCTGCAAAGGCAGGCCTGACTATCAAGGCCACTAAGTGCCAGATAGGGCAGAGTCAGGTTGTGTACCTGGGCCACCTTGTGGGTGGAGGCCAGGTTCAACCTTTGCAGAGCAAGATCCAGACCATCATGGACTGGACTGCTCCCACTACCCAGACTCAGGTGAGAGCCTTCTTAGGCCTGACTGGGTACTATAGGAGATTTGTCAAGGGGTATGGATCAATAGTGACACCCCTGAATGACTTAACTTCTAAGAAAATGCCCAAAAGGTTCAGTGGACAGTTAGCTGTCAAAAGGCATTTGATGACCTCAAGCAGGCCATGTGCACTGCTCCAATTCTGCAGAGTCCTGATTACTCCAAGAAGTTCATTGTTCAAACTGATGCATCTGAATTGGGGGTAGGGGCTGTACTGTCACAATTGAATGAAGAAGGTCAGGATCAGCCAGTAGCTTTTATTAGCAGAAGGCTGACCCCTAGAGAGAAACGTTGGTCAGCCATAGAGAGGGAGGCCTTTGCTGTGGTCTGGGCTCTGAAGAAGTTGAGGCCATACTTGTTTGGTACACACTTCCTGGTTCAGACAGACCATAAGCCCCTCTTATGGCTAAAACAAATGAAGGGTGAAAACCCCAAACTGCTTAGGTGGTCCATTTCCCTACAGGGGATGGACTTTACAGTGGAACATAGGCCTGGGAGTAACCATGCGAATGCAGATGGACTCTCTAGGTATTTCCACTTAGAACATGAAGACTTAACTGGGCAAGGTTAGTTTAATGTCCCTATGTTTGGGGGGTTGTGTAGGAGAGTAGGATCTGCTTCACATGGGTACCCCCACTTTTTGCTGAAGCTTCACTGTTTTTCGACATTAGTCTGGCTGGGGCCCTGCTAATCAGAACCCCAGCCTAGCTGCTTCCTCTCTAAAATGGTTTCCATGTGCCTTAGGCACATCACTGATTGGGATCTGGAGTGCCCTTATAAGTCCCTAGTATATGGTATACTATGTACCAAGGGCATAGGTACCTCAGAGGCCTGCCAGGGGCTGCAGCATGTATTATGCCACCCCTGGAAGGCCATCCAAACTGACACCACAGGTCTGCTAGTGCAGCCTGGGTAAGGTGGTGCATGCACCCCTTACTGTGATATAGGTTACCTATATCACGAAATACATACACACATATAAACCTATAAGTCACTCCTAAGGCAGGCCTTATCAATCCTAAAGGCAGAGTGCATGGTTCCTATGTGAGAGGGTGCCCCTGCATGAGCAGGGCCCCTCTGCAGCGTTCGGAGACCATCTCTGATGCTGTTTGTAGTGCAGCCTGACCATATACTCTTAAGCGCATTATATCCTCGCGGTAAAATGCTAACTTTGGAATGGCTGCACCTAAACATGTCGTGTTTGGTGTCAAACATCTTGGAATACTACCCCCCCGCCAATACTGGCGGCGGGGTAGCATTCCACCCTTCTAGAGGGAAAGACATGTTAACTCTGACAAGTCCGGTAACTTCTTTCCAGAGCCCTGGCATCACAAAATGGATGCTGCTGCCACAGACACGAGTCTGGCCTCCTGCTGCTGGACGAAACTCCGGCAGGGGAGGCCTGGACAATAGGTTTCCTGTCCCAGGGAGGTGTGACCACCTCCCCAGACAGGATAATGTGTATTGGGGCTGGGCGGGAGCACTTTCGGGTGCTTTGAAGTCCTGCACTGGGGGCACATTTGGTGTCCCAGTGCATACCCCAGTTCAAACCGGATCAGGGCTTGCAGCCCCTGCTTTGGCGCGAACTGGACAAAGGGAAAGGGGTGTAGCCACCCCTCTGCCCTGACCCACCCATAGGTGGGGCCACAGAGTAGTCCAACCCCTATTTTTAGAATAAAGGTAGGAACCCGGACGTCGCCTTCCTCACCGAAACCTGGATGAACGCCTCCTCAGCGCCCGACATCGCCATAGCCATCCCGGACGGATACAAGATCACCCGGAGGGACCGCGTCAACCAGACGGGAGGAGGCATCGCCATCGTACACAAGAACACCATCCGCATCTCGACTAACTCCGACGAGACCTTCACCGCCGCCGAACACCTACACTTCCAGATACACACTGACCCCAAGACCACCCTCCGAGGCACCCTCATCTACAGACCCCCGGGACCACGCACACTATTCAGCGAAGACATCGCAGACTTCATCAGCCCGCACGCCATGCCCTCCGCCGACTACATCCTCCTAGGGGACCTCAACTTCCACCTGGAGAACAACAACGACAGAAACACCACCGCCCTGCTGGACAACCTCGCCAACCTCGGACTCAAGCAACTGGTGAACACACCCACCCACTACGCCGGCCACATGCTTGACCCCGTCTTCTCTTCCAGCAAACACATCTCCTTCAGCCACGCCACCGGACTCCACTGGACCGACCACAGCTGCGTCCACTTCAGCTTCAGAAAGACTGCGACCCACCACCACCCGCAACAGGCTCCCCGCCGGAGCTGGAGCAAGATCACCGCCGAGCAGCTCACCGCCTCCCTCAGCCAGAACACACCCACCAACACAACGGACCCAAACGAAGCAGCCAGCAACCTCGCCAAGTGGCTGACCGCCTGCGCCGACGACCTCGCACCACTAAAAACCCTCCCAGCAGACCCGGAAGCAAGAAAACCCCTTGGTTCACCAACGAACTCAAGGAATCCAAGAAGAACTGCCGCACTCTCGAGAAAGCCTGGCGACTCGACCAGACCACAGACAACAGGACCGCCCTCAAGCACGCCACCCGCAAACACCACCAGCTGATCCGTGCCACCAAGAAGTCAGCACTCAAAGAACGACTGGACAACAACGCCCACGACAGCAAGGAACTTTTCAGCATCGTCAAAGAGTTCTCCAACCCCAGCGCCGGAAACAACGACATCACCCCCTCGCAAGACCTCTGCAACTCACTCGCCGCGTTCTTCCACCGCAAGATCACCGACATACATAACAGCTTCGACGCACAGACCACGCACCCTACCGCCGAACCAACGCCCGCCACCACCACCCTCTGCAACTGGACCCCGATCAGCACCGAAGACACCACCCGCACGATGAACTCCATCCACTCCGGATCACCAACCGACCCCTGCCCACACCACGTCTTCAACAAAGCCGACGCCACCATCGCACCCCATCTCCGGGACATCATCAACTCCTCCTTCCACACCGCCACCTTCCCGGAGAGCTGGAAGCACGCCGAGCTTACCGCCCTCCTGAAGAAACCAACGGCGGACCCCACCGACCTCAAGAACTACCGTCCCATCTCGCTCCTTCCGTTTCCGGCCAAAGTCATCGAGAAGACCGTCAACAGACAGCTTGCCGCCTTCCTCGAGACGAATGGATCCTCGACCCCTCGCAGTCCGGGTTTCGGGCCAACCACAGCACCGAGACCGCCCTTATCGCAGCCACCGACGACATCAGAACCCTAACCGACAACGGGGAAACAGCAGCCCTCATCCTCTTGGACCTCTCCGCGGCGTTCGACACCGTCTGCCACCGCACCCTAGTGAAGCGCCTCAGCAACATCGGAATCCGAGAGAAAGCACTGGAATGGATCATCTCGTTCCTCGCCGGAAGAACCCAGAGAGTCCGCCTCCCCCGTTCAGATCCGAGGCCACCGAAGTCATCTGCGGCGTTCCACAAGGATCTTCACTCAGTCCAACCCTCTTCAACGTCTACATGAGCCCCCTCGCAGCCATCGCACGCCAACACAACCTCAACATCATCTCCTACGCCGACGACACCCAGCTGATCCTCTCCCTCACCAACGACCCCACCACCGCCAGAGCCAACCTACACGACGGGATGAGAGACGTCGCCGACTGGATGAGGAACAGCCGCCTTAAACTGAACTCAGACAAGACGGAAGTCCTCATCCTGGGCTCATCACCCTCCGCCTGGGACGACTCTTGGTGGCCCCCGGCCCTGGGCACCGCACCCAAGCCAACGGACCACGCACGCAACCTGGGCTTCATCCTGGACTCCTCCCTGTCGATGACCAGACAAGTCAACGCCGTCTCATCTTCGTGCTTCAACACCCTGCGCATGCTCCGCAAGATCTTCAGATGGATCCCCACTGAAACCAGGAAGACCGTCACCCAGGCACTCGTCACCAGCTGACTGGACTATGGGAACACCCTCTACGCCGGAACCACAGCCAAACTTCAAAAAGACTCCAGCGCATCCAGAACGACTCCGCACGACTCATCCTGGACATCCCCCGACACAGCCACATCACCGGACACCTGAAAGACCTGCACTGGCTCCCCGTCAGCAAGAGAATCACGTTCAGACTCCTCACCCACGCACACAAGGCCCTCCACGACCTGGGCCCCAAGTACCTCAACGACCGCATGACCTTCTACACGCCCACCCGCCAGCTACGATCAACCAGCCACGCCCTCGCCACCGTACCACGCATCCGCAGAGCCACCGCCGGAGGAAGATCCTTCTCCTACCTGGCAGCCAAGACCTGGAACTCCCTCCCCACTCACCTTCGGCGAACCCAGGACCATCTCTCCTTCAGGAAGCAGCTCAAGACCTGGCTGTTCGAGCAGTAACTTACCCCTTCCCCCAGTGCCTTGAGACCCTCCCGGGTGAGTAGCGCGCTCTATAAATGCCGTGATTGATTGATTGATTGATTGAACCCAGTCCTTAGGACTTTAGATTATACCTGGACGAAACTCTGAAACTGAATCCTGGACCTTCGACGCTCTACTCACGATTAGAGGACTGAAGAATCTCCCTTGGGGTCAAGGAGTGACTCCCCTGCTTGGCAGGCACCAAAGAAGCATCTGTCCGGTTCGCATTTCTGAAGCTCCCGTCGGACGCCGAAGTCATCGCATCACCAGAGGTGGATTCTCAGACTTCCCCGAGGCTACCCTGAGTCCCCAGCAAAGCTGAGGCCCGTGGCTATCGTGGGTGACTTGAGACCGTGACCCCTGGACACCGAGCACATTTGCAAGTGCATCCTCTTCTGGGTCTCCCAAGAAGTCGTGCTTTGGGCTCCGAGTAGCCCTAGCCTCCAGCACCACCTGCACCGAAGATCACTGGCCCCCACTCCACGAGTGTCCTGTAAGCCAGCTCCACGTGCGGCGTCACGAGGCTCCTTCGCGGTCGCTAGCCCGTTGGCTAGTAGCCCTTAACGAAGGCCAATCCTTTTCTTACTTGGCATCCTGGTTGCTCCAGGCCTGCCCTCACTTACCCTCGCTGGGTGAGTTCCACAGACCTTGCTGGTCTGCACCATCGACGATCTACATCTTCACCGAGACTTGCCGTTGCCAAGGCTTGTTGGGTCCAATCCGGTCGCCGACACCTCAGCACTCGACAGACATCGTGTACCAGCCCGAATCCTGCTCCTGGTTGCCGACAACGCCTCCTGGACCTCGTGGCTGAAGAGTCAAGACGACCGTCAACGCACCTGAAGCACTCGACATCGGTGGGCATCTGTCCATCGCCTTCCTGGTCACTGGCTAGTGACCCAGACTCTGTCCCCTCTGCTTTCAGGTTCTTCAGAACTCCGATCCACTCTTGGATCCACCCGGACACTTTTCTCTTGGCCGCCAGCAGCACTTTGCAGCAGATCGCCATTCGAATCGACGACGAAACCCGACCCCGAAAGGCACATATGCACCCGGCTTCCCTGGGTGAGGTAACACGAGTACTCCGGTGCTCCCGTGGGTAGAGACTCTTCAAAGTCCTAGATCTCAAAGGGTTTTGTCCTAGTCCTCTTTTAAGTGTCCCTTTCCTCTATTTTCCCGATCCCGACTTTCTCCATAGAAGTTAACGGCGTATCGCGGTTGTGTATTTACACTGCACGCGTCTCCCGTGGGTCCCCTGTGTCACTACCTTGGGTGGTTCCTTGTGGTCCAAGCACTTCTAGAGGCTCTAGGCCTAGTGTCTAGTTCAGTCGTGGTTCGCATACCACTTTATTGGTATATGGTTTGGTACGCCCCTAGGGCCCAAACGTGTATTTGTGCTATTACTGTGAATTAATAACTTATAACTTATGTACTTCGAACTCTAGCCTCATAAAGAGACTAGGGGGTGTGTTTAGTAATAAATACATATATTTTGAATATATACCTGGTGTGGTGCTCTTTCATTTGGTCACTCAAGAGATTATAGACTGGTAAAACAAGCTGCTTTACATTCCTTCAAGACTTAGCCTGAAGGCTGCTCTCCATAGCTACCACTAGGATAGCTTTCAATAAGGTTGTCTTTAACCTATCTCCAATAAGGGGTTGTTTGGACTGGTGCAAGGTGCCCACTATAATTAGTGGACAGCATATGCCAGGCCAACTTCTCACACCAAGTATGAGCTCTGCATCCGCTCCATGTTCTCCATGATCTTTCTCATTTCATGCAACGCCTTGGTGACATCGCTGGAGCCACTTTGACTGTACAGTTGTTCTTGTCTCAGAGTCAGTACTCCAGCGATGTCAGCCATGGAATGCTGGAGAGCATGGAGCGGACTGTGGGTGCCTGTGATGGACTCTAGGTGGTCCCTAATGGGACTGAGACACCCGCGGACCCCATCTAGTTTGGCTGTCAAATCCCACCCGCATCTGACCAGCCATCTCCTGCTGGACCTCTACCGCACAACGTTGAAATGTGAGAAGTGGGTCCTCAAGGTCCTGGGAGACAGCTGTGGTGGTAGGTGCTTGCTGCTGTGTGTTTTGGGCAGGGGGTGCAGCTTCTACGACGCTGCTGGATGCCCCTGCTTCCGGAGATGGGCTGCCAATGGAGTTGAGCAGGTCTTGGAGGGTGTCCTGGTCGATGGTTGAGATGTCTTCATCTTCATCATTGAAGAGTGGGACAGGTTGCTGCACAGGAGGTGATGTTTCTCCCTCTGCAATGTAAAGGGGAGATGCTGTTGTATGTGTGTCTCAAGTATGGTAATGCACAATGCAGTACACATGGAAAGATCAAGAGCGTTGGGAAAATGTGATTTCATATATATTTGCATGTTAGGGATCAGGTTTATCGTTACATACATTTCTTACTAGCCTCCTAGTGTCTTCACCCTTGTGAGTATAGGGCAGCGTGTTTTTCTATGGGTGTTGCAGTGTGGACACCCATTACCCTCACCTCTCCTACCACGTAAAGTGTGTATGTGTGCCTTGGTTACATGGCAGTGATTTACAGTGGCTTGTAAGTGATGGTAAGACAATATCACCACCACAACATCAAAGCAAGTGATCTTGGCATGGGGATGGGTGCTTAGAAATTCTGCTCAGGCTGATTGGATGCCTTTGCTTGTGTAAGGATGTTTACATACATGACTACCTATGCATTTGTTCACTGCTACTGTTGACTTTCCCCAAGGACTGGTTTCCATGCATGTCAATGTCTAATGGCCATCTCACACCAGGACTGTGATTTCTGTACAATACTGTTTACTACATGACACTTGTAGATAGTTTGATGTGGATGACTGCATTTTGATGTATCATGTGAAGGTGACATGTAGCAAGTTGAAATGCATATGTGCAACATTGTGAATCTTGCTCTGTGTCATACTTCACTTGACATGCACCTTGAGAGGGACTGTATGGGTCAGAGAGCATGGCACACACAAAACATGTTTTATTTGTAATGGGACACATTCCTGATGTGCATAGTCTTTACAATGTACTTTTGCTGGAATTTACCTTCTGCTCATAGTTGTACATTACATTGGCCCTCCAGTTTGTTGGTTTTGGACAATATGGTCTATGCACCTTTGAGGCACAAGGATGCATATTTGCAATGCATGGGGGATGCATGTGTTTAGGCTACAGAGACTCACAACATGATTTGTCACTTTGGGAACACCGGGCTGCATCTCATGAACAAGCAAAGGGGCCAATTGCTTGGAGAGTTAGCAGAGTGTGGCATTGGCCTCCTAGGCACAACACCATGCTCAGCCAAATTGTCAACACAGGGCTGCATATCATTGTCAAAAATGAGATGCAGCCCTGTGAAATTCCCATCTCTGTGGCCTAACTTCACAGGCCCACACTGATGCCGGCACACATGCAGTATTGTGCAGGGGTGTCTGAGTGGAGTTGAAGATTGTACATGTGCATGTAGGGGGACCTTACTGCACATGCACATTCTTCCACACAACACAGGCTCTCCAGGAAATTTGCCCCTTTGCGTGTTCATGTTGCCCTTATTTGTTAAACTAAAGCATATGATTTTGGTTCTATCTTAGAATATTTTTTAAGGCAGAATTCCAGGCCAGTGCCACCACCATTATGTGTCTTTATATTTATTCAACGACTACGGTGACATGCCTCTATCCCCCCAGGGAGCGATGTGTGTGGAAATTGATCTGCAGACAGTCTTGGTGCACACTGAGGGATATTTAATAGGACATAAGTGACATTAGTGCCCACACCCCCTCCCCCCTGACCCTGGTTGTTACTCACCCTGTTGCTGATGTAGTTGGTCATGTTCAGCACTATCCTGTCCCTGGACTCCAACAACCGACTCCTTGCAGATGACCGCGGATACCTGATCCTCCAAGGCATCCAGCTCCTCCTGTGGTGCTGGACTCCCACATCCGGTCTGCAGTGCTGCCTGGCGATTGTTGGCCAGTTTCTGCTTGGTCTTGCGCTTAGCATCATGCCAGCGCTTCTTGTAGTCGGTCACTGTCCTCTTGACCTCTGCTACAGCATTCACCTTGGCTACTATGGACTGCCATATTCCATTTTTGGTCCCAATGACACCGTGGAGCTGACAAACAGCTAGCGTTGTTTGTCTGTCACCTCCGCAATCAGGATCTTCCTGCTGGCTGAACCTGGTTTTCTTGGCTGTTAGGGGGGTTGTTCTCTCCTGCATTACTGGGTCCAGCTTCCTCCATGATACTCTTTTTTTTGTGGTGTTTTCTGAACTGCGCGGGCATTTTGTAGTTATTTTTCCAGCGAAACATGAAAAAAGTGGCGTCACACTGATTAGCGTGCGTTTTCTGATCGCTGACTGACCGGCCGGCACTTTTTTCATGTGGCGGCAAGATTTTTATCGCCATAACGCAGGTGTTAACGTGGACAATTCCCGCCGCGATGAGACACTTTTGCCATGTAGCGACGTATTGTAAATACGTCGGTACCATGGCGATAGTTTTTGGCGGGATGCGGCGGTAAGAAAATTGCTGCTAACTAACGTTAGCGTTAGTTAGCAGCAGTTCTTGTACATATCCCCCTGAGAGTCACTGACTGGGCTTGACTCATGCTTGTAGTCACTGTCCAGTGTTGCCACATGCTGAGAGTCACTTACTGGGCTTGGTACACACGCTTATACCAAGTTTAGGCCTATCTTTTATGTCTGGGGTTCTGTCCCGACAGCTAAGTCTCTGCAGTCATAAAGGCCCACATGCATCAAAGCAAAACCGGTCGCAAACGGGCAGATTCTCAGAATCTGCCCCTTTGCGATCGGTATTTTTGCATTTGGGATGCATCATCCCAAATGCAAAAATCGCAATTTAAGTAATCTCTAAATTGCGATTACTTAAATTGCCATTGCATTTAAGGAATCGCAAATTGAGATTCCTTAAATGCAATGCATTAAAGTAAAAAAACTAGCGATTTCTCTAATAGGGGGAGCAAATTACCATGAAGTTGAACTTCATGGTAATTTGCAAAAAGTTTGAAAAATGCACGAAAGTGCATTTTTCAAAGTTCCATTTTACACACACACATGCCCTTGGGGCATGTGTGTGTGCAAGATGTACTCATATGCAGATTTCAGGGTGCAACAGGGTGTCTATTTGACACCCTGGCACCTTGAAATTGCATTCTCAATTTGCGATTCTCTAATTGAGAATCGCAAATTGAGAATGTCTTCCCATTCATTCCTATGGGCCTCTAGGCCCATAGGAATGAATGGGGAGGTATTCCTTAATTGCGACTCGCAATTTGCGAGTCGCAATTAAGGAATGTTTAGAAATCGCTATTTTTAAAGCGATTTCTACATGCATAGCCTTTTGCTATTCCTTATTAGCGAATCCTTATTTTTCGCTAATAAGGAATCGCAAATGGCATTGTTGATGCATGTGCCAGAAAATTACTATTAGTAAAAAGAAACTGGTAGTTTGTGAATAGCAAAAAAATAGTGCAAAAATGTAAATTTACCTTTGTGAACCAGGCTAAGCTTGTAACACATAGATGGTCAGTGTCTCCTCTTGGCAGACACTGATAATATAAGACTATTCATGGCGCACACGAATACGGTCTAAGCAGTCGGGTAGCACATGTTGAGATTCTCTGATCATGCCCTGGGAACTGTACACTTGATAAAGCACATATTGAGAGTCCCCGGCCAGTCTGAAAGCACACCTAGAGCCCCTGGCAGTCGTGTTACACACCCGCAGACAGAACATGATTTATTGTGTAGTTAGTACAACCACCACAAAATATAACAAGCACTTACAAAGCCAATTGGTTTGACTTGCATTTCAAGCCCCTACTAAAACATTAAAGAAAAGAGTATAGTTTGTGGGGAAAAAACAAAAAGTCTGACTCCGTATACAATTACTCAGAGAGAATTGAATGTGTGACAATTCAGTGCACTACGAGATCTAAAATAGTCCCTCATGCATGGTGTCAGAACCCTGTTCAGAGGGGCACGCAGCAAGCAGGAGTTATTGGCCTGAACCGTGGTGAATAAGGCCTTTTACTCCTGATGTCAGGGACATCTACTATGGGCTCTGAGCAACAGGGCCAGGTACCACTTCAGCACTTGACTCTCGGTGGTAGCGCGGTGGACCAGTCCAAGGCATCTCGGGTAGTAGGTAGGTGTACTCAAAATACATCTAGCAACCCCAATAACTGATTGTCCAGTCAAATACTTGCTTTTATGTAAAAGGATTATTTACCTATTAACACAATGTACAATACAACACACAGTCTTCTTAAGGTCAGCATGCTACAGTTACCTGGGTCAGCTTTCAAGTTCAACTTCCCCTTCTAAGGATGGTGGCTACTCTCCATGTGTGGCAATATCCAAGGTAGGCCTCGATCGAGAGTTCAAGCCTTAGAAGTTCTACAATGGCTTCGGCAAAAATCGACATGACCCTGTGCTGCAGAACGTTAGTTAGAGCAATTCTTTTCAGGGCCTGAGGGCCCAGTAATCAGTCTTGCCCACTCTAGCTGGGGTAGTGATTGGGAGTCCCTGGGCGAGCCTGTATGGCCCAGAAGTGAGCATAAGTCTGGAAGTTGTGGTTGAAGCGACAGAATTCCACGACGCTCCTCTGGTCCTGCAGTAAGTCTCATTCTCTGTCTGGTTTCAGATCCAGGATGCTCCCAGACTCAGGCATATGAAATGTTGCTCCAATCCCGTGGGTCACAGTCAGTTGTGCAGTTACGGTTGCAGGATGTCCTATGGCAACAGTCCTCTTCCTGGACCACATCACCCCTCCTGGAATACAGGGGGTCATTACAGTGCATAAAGAACAACAGCCCTTAGCCTTTACCGCGATCACCTCCTGATGTAGGGAGATCACTAGCAGCACAGATAAGGCGATGGCCCTCTTTGGGTCACAGTGTTGCAAAGAGCAACACCCCTCTCTCGTCGCAATGTTGCACCGGAGCAGCAACCCTTACTCTTAGCCGCAGTCACCAATTGGCATCAGGGGGGATGCGCAGCGCACACAGGCAAATGGCCCAATCGCTGCGGTGGTCCAGTCTTCTCCATCGATTCTATCTGGCACACAGGGGTCGCCACAGCACACGAGGCACAAAACCTGGTCAGCACTCTGATCTTGACAGAGCAGTATGTCACATCCCACAATCTGCTCCCGGGATCATCTGGGTAGGGCCCCCATTGGACCTGACTCCCTCCAGGCAGTCTCCTTCTCCTCACACGGCCCACTGGTCTTAGATAAGGCAGAACCTGGTGCTTCAGGTGAGTGTTTTTCATTCTCCTGGGTGATATTTCCTCCCCCAGCATGGGGAAATAGAAGACCCTTAATCCACAGTCCTGGTCACAACAGTCAGAACTTGTGCTGAGCTCCTCCAAGCTGGTGTGCAGCTTCAGTTTAAAAATGTGGGAATCTCAAGCCCTCCTTTTTTAACTCATTTCCATGCACCAATGTGATGTAGGGGCAAATGTACTATTCTTTCATCAACGCAGGGCAGCAAGCCTCTATATTTACAAAGACATGGAGCATTTCTTCTCTCTCCTTGCGCTGGCACCCTATGTGCTGCCTAGCACCAATAGGGGCACCCATGCACCATAGTGCAAGGGTGCCTGCATTACGGGACACCTTCCGATGTAAAAACAATCCGAGATTCATTTTCTTCTTTCTATGTTTGCTGCAGGATGCAGCACACGTGGAAAGAGGGAATAACAAGGAGAAATAAAGAGAGTTCTTCTTGCTACGCCTCACTTGGAAAGATGTAGCATTTTGAAGCGCTCCTGGTGTACTAACGTAAGTAAATCTGGGAATGAACCAAAATCCATGGGGGGAGGCCTGGGAATGCTCAAGCTCCACCCACTGAACGCCTTCCAGCTTGAAATGTAACATAGGACAGCGCAGGCCGCTGTGTTGCGTTACATTTCTTTGCAAAGCAACACAATGCAGTGCAACTCGCCCCTTGCTGTAGCTTTGCAAATATTACTGCAGCCTTTACGTTGTTCTTGCGTCACCTTGCAACGCAAGGGCAATGCAAAAGCTTGATGAATATGGTCCTTGGTGTCTCTGTCTTTTAAGTTTTTCTTCTGGGGGTTGCCCACTTTGAAGTGTTCACTCCTCTGTTGAGCGACTTTATGTCTTTGAAGCTCTTTCTACGAGGCAGCCTTGGAGGGGGAGGAAGGGGGTTGATTGGGTGTTAGACAAGCATGTACATAAAAAATGATTCAATCAATCAATCAATCAGGGATTTTTGAAGCGCACTACTCACCCGTGAGGGTCTCAAGGCGCTGGGGGGGGATGAGGGGGGGAGGTGATATGAGCAGCTCCGTAGGTCGTCGGAAGAGCCAGGTTTTGAGATCCTTTCTGAATAGGTTCAGTGTCGGGCTTTGTCTGATGCGGAGGGGGAGTTCGTTCCAGGTCTTGGGCACGATGTAGGAGAAGGATCTGCCCTGTGGATGCAGGGGACCGTGGCTAAGGCTAGGTCGGCAGAACAGAGGTTTCTCTTGGGGGCGTGGAAGGAGATTTGTTCGTTGAGGTATTGGGGTCCAGGGTTATGGAGGGCTTTGTAGGCGTGTGTGAGCAGTTTGAAGGTTATTCTTTTTCCGATGGGGAGCCAGTGGAGGTCGCGGAGGTGTTGGGTGATGTGGTTATGTCATGGGATAAAGAGGACGAGTCTGGCTGCGGCGTTCTGGATGATCTGGAGTTTGCGGAGGAGTCTTTTGTTGATTTCGGCGTAGAGAGCGTTTCCGTAGTCCAGCCTGCTGGTGAAGAGTTTGTGGGTGATGGTCTTCCTGGAGTTGGGGGGATCCATTTGAAGGTCTTGCGGAGTATGCAGAGGGTGTTTAAGCATGTGGAGGACATGGCATTGATCTGGCGGTTCATGGTGAGTGAAGAGTTGAGTATGATGCTGAAGTTGCGAGCGTCATTAAGTAGGGGTCGGGGGAGAGTGAGCAGCTGGGAGGCGGGAGGTGGAAGTGGGAGTGGGAGGGGCCGCAGGGGCAGCAGCCGTGGGGAAAAAGGCAACACAAAACAGGTAAACAAAAAGAAAAAGACAGAAAAAATGCAAAAAAGGCAAATAACAGGAGAGATAGAGAGAGGCAAAAACAGAAAGAGGAAGACACACACAGAGCGGACTAGCAGAAGAGCAGGCTCTTCCACTAGACCACCAGGGATGAGGCGCAGGCATGAGCCTTTGGGTGGAGGAGGACCTCGAACACCTTACCTGGATCACCAGAAGGCGCTGGGGGCAGTGCCTTAACGGTGGAGCTGAGCGAGGGGCGAGCAGTTACTCCAACCAGGAGGTCAGAGGTCTTGCTGGTTAAGCAGACTCACTGGAGCCAGGTCAGAAGGAGGCTGCTGCATGCATGATCAATGCAAACAGCTCTGTGCACCCCTTTAAAGGTTGGTGCCCCGGGCGTGGGCCCACGTCGCCCATGTCAAAAGCAGGTCCCATCAGTTGTGATCCCCAGGAGTCCACTGTGTGTTTAAACAGAGCGGATGGTAAACCTTTCGGACTTGGATGGCCTAATTTACCTTGTTGGGGGTGGTCCACTGGACCAAACCATTGGTTATTAATGGAGATACCTTTGACTCTTTGTTAGAAATGGGGGTCTCTAGTTGCCAGAGGTTTGCACCTTTGTCCAAGTAGGGACCCTTCTTCCTAGTCAGGGAAAGGGGGATACACTTCTAAAATAACCCCTGCTCACCCCCTTGGTAGCTTGGCACCAGCAGACAGGCTTATCTCAGAGGCAGTGTGTAAAGCATTTGTGCACACATACAGTAATAACACTACAAATGGACACCACACCAGTTTAGAAAAATAAGTAATCTTCATCTAAACTAAACAAGACCAAAACAACAAAAATCCACAATACAGTAATCAAAATATGACTTTTAAAAGGTAGAAACAGTTCTGTTCAAATCAAATGGTAGATGCGACGCTTTCAGCACAAAGTACCTTAAATGCGTCAAAATCAAAAGCAAGAACAGCTGCAGGGAAGGTGATGCGTTGGTTCTTTATGCGCAGGGAAGTTGATGCGTCGGTTTCTTTCTCCTGGGGGAGGTGATGCGTCGGTTCCTTACTACCACGCTGGCGAGGTGATGCGTCGGTTCCTTACTGAAGGGGAGGTGATGCCTCGCATTCTTACTGCGCGGGGAGGTGATGCGCTGGTTTCTTACTGTGGCCCCCTCGTCCTTGTAGACAGCAGGGCCTGCATCAAAATCGGTGCAGTGATCTCGGATTTCGGAGATCGGTGCACTCCATGCGGCAATTTCTAGATCCGCGGGCAGGCGCTGCGTCGGATTCGTCAGCGATGCGATGACAATGCGTGTAAATTCTTTACGCACTGCGGCGATGCGCCGGG
This sequence comes from Calotriton arnoldi, assembly GCA_963921515.1. Classification (NCBI taxonomy): domain Eukaryota; kingdom Metazoa; phylum Chordata; class Amphibia; order Caudata; family Salamandridae; genus Calotriton; species Calotriton arnoldi. Next base: position 911,361 of record CAWUFW010004117.1, on the reverse strand, counting down.
AACAGGTGCAGATGCGTCGCTTTCCAGCTCCCAGCAGCAGGAACAACCTCCAGAGGCCCAGAACAGCAGCAGGCACCTCTTGGCAGGTCAGAACTCTCAGCAAGGGAGTTCAGGGGAGCTGGGGTGAAGTCTTTGTGTTCCTGAGACTTCAAAACAGGAGGCAAGCTCTACTTCCAGACCTTGGAGACCCTCTTCAAGCAGGAAACACAGCACACAGCAAAGTCCTTGTCCTTTCCTTGGCAGAAACAGCCACTGCAGGCCAACCCCAGACAGCAAACAGCAAAGGGACAGTACTCCTCCTCAGTTTCTCCAGCTCTTCTCCTTGGCAAAGGTTCCTCTTGATTCCCAGAAGTGATCTAAAAGTCTGGTGTCTGGGCCCCTCTTTATATAATACAAAATCCTTTGTTTTCTGTGGCAGAGAAGCTCTTTGCCCAGCCAAAACCAGTTCTGTCCTCTCTGGTGCAGCCTCCTGGCAGGAGGTCGAGACAGCATTGTCTAAGGCAGACCCGGCCCATTCAGGTGTGAAAGAAATCTCCACCCCCTACTCTGAATGCAGCCCAGGTCCATTCAGCCCAACCCTGACTCACCCTGGAAAGGCAGGGCACACTTAACCCCCCCCAAGTGGCTGTCTGAAAAGATTGCACATCCCTAGCCCCTGTCACTCCAAAGCCAGACAGTCAATACACAACCTAGCAGAGGCACACTGAATGGTTAGGCAAGAAAATACCTACTTTCTAAAAGTGGTATTTTCAAACCCAGAATGTAAAAATTACCCTCACTAAAAGATGCATCTTATCATTCTGAGTTCAGGCATATCAAACTTTATTTTCCTATCTTGTCCCAATGGCAAGTTATATTTATAAGATGTTATAAACAAACTCCCATTCTATCCTATGGGACAGTTAGCCTTTCAACAGAGAAAAACGAAATTGGCAGTATTTCACTATCAGGACATGTTACACACATCACAACATGTCCTACCTCTCATAGACACTGCACCCTGCCCACAGGGGTACCTTGGGCCTACCTTAGGGGTGACTCACATATCATAAAAGGGAAGGGTAGGGCCTGGCAAGTGGGTGCACTTGCCAAGTTGACATGGCAGTACCAAACTGCGCAGACACTGCAGTGGCAGGTCAGAGTTACATTTACAGACTGCTTATTTGGGTGGCAAAATCAGTGCTGCATGCCCACTAGCAGCATTTGATTTACAGGCCCTGGGCACACATAGTGCACTGTACTAGGGACTGACTTGTATATCAAATATGCCAATCATAGAATCACTAATCCATAACAACAATTTACAGGGAGCACTTGCACTTTGGCACTGAACAGCAGTGGCAAAGTGCCCAAAGCATCTAGACCAGCAAATACGAAGTCCAACACACAGCAAAATACCAGGAGGCAAAGGCAAAAATACAGGGGAAACCCACGCCGATGATGCCAGGTCTAACACTCTTCATTTAGCGCTGTGATACACGTCCCATTGGCTGGCGACACATTAATGCCCAGATGAAGGAAGTGGCGCTGGTTAAGAAATCAGTGAATGTCCAAAAACCTCCTGTCATTCCTTCAACTAATGATTTTATGGAGTTTGATCCATTGTTTATCCTTCGCCCCTCCTTCGGTGACACAAACTGTCTTCTTCAACCATCCTCTTAGCATCCTTATTTCTGCCAAATATCCAGGATGACCAGTCCAGCTTCTGTGATTGTTTTCATTCTCTCTTGATCTCTCAGTGCTTTGCAGGACCCATCAGAGCTCCTCCCGCGCACCCTGTAGCCAGTAATGAACCACTGTCCTGTTTGAGTAAAAACTGAACCCCGCGCATCGTCAGAACCTGCCCAGACTGTGGGAGAGGAGGCATCACTGGCAAGTGCACCCAACACCTCCTTGTACTACCAACTCATGGTGGATGGAGTGATTGAACAGGAGGTCACTGCTGGGGCTTGGAAGAAGCGTCCCCTTTAGTGAGATCTCTGACAAACCACTCCCGTTCTCTTCATTTCGCTGCATTTTAATGACCTTTGGGACCCACCTTTCAATAAATCATTCATTCATTCACTGAGTCAGTCAATATAACTTTATTCGGCACAAGGCCATAAAAGATAGGAGCATACCATTAAGGTAATAGTACATTGGTGCTGAGGCAAAAGAAAATTTCACAATAAATACTCCTTAATAATATTAAAGATTTAAAACACTTTAAATGGTTATTTAGACAGTTATAGACAGTACCCAAAACGATATATACAAGTTTCAGGCAACGATTAAAAGGCATTTGAGAAAGACCAAAATACATACAGATACTAAAAACTAACATGCTTTTTAACTCAGAGGGGCATATTCTCAAGGACTCATCGCCGAGTTAGCGACACTTTATCGCAGCCAAAGTGGCGATAAATTAATCGCACCATTCACAAGCAGGTGCTAACAGCCGTTATCACCAGTTTATCCGCGATAGCAGCTGCAAAAAACATCGCCATGGATGACACCGGCAACTAACGCTAATGATATGCAGAGTAGGCGTTCCCGTGCAAAAACCCGCGAAAACACCACTCTGCAACATTCTTAATGACCAGCCAGATCGGCGATAAGATACAAAAACATGGGATAAGGCGCGTTAGCAGCATGGATTTAACACCTGCTCCTACCTGGTGTTAAGTCTGATGACAACCTGCACCACGAAAGGGAGCCCAGCCTAGAGCCACACCTGAAGAACAACAGATGCCATGGAGCTACTGATCATGCAGCTCGGAGCCCCAAGAGCGCCACAACACCCACCACAACCAGGTCCCCCCTCCCCTCCAGGACCCCGCCCCTGGGGCCCTACCCCGGGCATCCCCCGGATAAAGATATTTCACATATACCTCACAAATTCATGAACACAACAATTCGCCTGATGTCGCACAAGTACAACAATTAACATTCATGTGTGGTCAGAAAAAGGAAAAACATTCATACATCTCAGAATTACAAAAAGAATCATTTTATTCAAATTTAACTCAACACTAATAATTGGAAGAGTCTTCTCTGGACAATCTGTAACACAGCCTGCAAGACAAAATTGAAGATAAGAAGGTGCGTCATGCGCTCAACAAAGGACAGAGAGAGAGAGAAAGAGAGAGAGAAAGAAATGGAGAGAGAGAGAGTGAAAGAGAGGGAGAGAGAGAAAGAGAGACAAAGGGGGAGAGAGGGAGAAGGAGAGAGAGAGCAACAGAGGGAGAGAGAGACAGTGAAAGAAAGAGAGGGAGAGTGAGAGAGAGAGAGAAAGATAGAGAAAGAGAGGGAGAGAGAGACAGTGAAAGAAAGAGGGAGAGTGAGAGAGAGAGAAAGATAGAGAAAGAGAGGGAGAGAGAGAGATAGTGAAAGGAAGAGAGGGACAGGGAGAGACAGTGCCGACACTGCGCACCCAGGCCTCACAGCTCACCTGCTGCCACCGGTGTGTCTCCAACCACGTGCCGGTATACACTGCAGTCCACCAGGTCCCTCATCTGAAACAGAGTCCACAGCTAATGATGGCAGAGTACATATCACTGCACACGGCAACATCGCTGGGCCGCCCCTGCGCACACAGGCTGCTGCACCCCAGCACCTCCCGCCGCCCAGCGGGGATTGCCCGCCCCTGCGCACCCAGGCCTCACTGCTTACCTTCCACCATCAGCGTGTCTCCAAGAGGGTCCACCACGTGCCGGTGCAAACTCCAAGCCCGGGACCGCGACCTTGGCAGCCTCCAAATCATGCAGCCACGCACCGCGGTCCACCAGGTCGCACACTTGATTCTGGGTCATGATATTGCAATGGCAGAGACCATATCAGTGCACACGGCATCATCGCAGGCTACACACCCGCTCAGCACTTTAGGTGCCCCTACCTCAGTGCACAGAAAGTCACCGCCCCGTGGCGGTAGGCCCGTGCCTGCCGCAGTGTAACCGGTGCCACCGACTCCGTGCAACGCAAGTCATGGACCCTATATGATTGAGTCTCGTCTTATGCCAGGCGGACGCAGCCATGTCACCTCCGGCAGTGGGGAAGAACTGGGACACGTAGCGTCGTCGTCGTCCCCTTTATACGTAAGCCGAGTGGGCTGGCTCGGCGTACGCTAGACCAGTGTAGGGGTGTGAACAATTATCCCTGGCCTCTGGGCATGGTTCATATCTGGGCTGCACAGGAAACCAACTGATGCGTGTGTCTCTGTTGCTGTGTCTGCACCACACGGCCTGCAATCGACAATGTTGCAATGTAGCATGCAGCCGGAGGGCGTCCGCGCACGAAGGGATTGTACAAGGAGCGCAAGGCCGCTCGGGGTCTTGGCTCATACATGCCAACTGTTGTGTGTTCCTCGCTTCTGGTGCACCATAAGCCCAAGGCCTAGCCTCAATTGCAGCTCGAAAGCCACATCACATTCCCAGGATACAAGCAGTAGTCAGACTAACATTAGGGATGAAAGCCCCTTTGTCTCAGTACAGAAGGCGGAAGGACATCTGCACCTCCGACCTTGGAATTGCATGCGGCAGGCACCCCCTGAGAGTGTTGTATTCCTCTTAGGGTGTCCGTATATAGGTTTTCCTGTATCATGTCCTTATATAGGCACAATTCACCCTGCCCTTATATAGGCATAAAATCCCAGTCCTTATTTAGGCATTAAACCGTGCACTCCAAATACAGGCATGGTCTCCGACATCCGTCCACCCTAACGTCACAACGAGTTCTTGAAGAACAGACCCTTAGGCTTCAGGAGTTTCCCTAGCACAGTACTATTGATTTCTTCAAGGACTCATCTATTATGCATGAACCATTATACCTTAGGGGTTCATTCATGACGTCTTCCGCTGTCCAATTCACGTCAATGCTAACATTCTGAGGTACATCTCAGGTATAAATATACCTTCCCTAGCCCCTGTAAATCAGAGGAGACCTCTACTTCAGAGGAGCCCGTTTCCCGGCCTGATGCACTGAGAAGACGCTGTCATCCCTGCACGCAGAGAGTCCAGCTTCCAGTGATCTGACTTCCCTCACGGGGTGTTGGAGTTCGAGTCTGGCAAGAGATTCCCACCTCTCTCATTCTTAAGGTATGGAGCTGACTAGAAACCTAGAGGGACTCTTGGCATACTAGGCATACTAGGCTTAACATACTCTTAGTATACCATAGTAAGGAATACTTCACCTACTTCATACCTCTCCCTACACCTAGGCTAGGTTAGGTACATTGGGGTAGAACTAGCTTAGAAACGCATCGTATGAGTACTCGCATTTTTAGTCTGTTATTTATGTAAATGAATATCTACTAAAGATAATGCTAGCGCAGTATTATTTATTTCTACTGCTTACGCTGTACATTATTTATCTTGCATCCTGTCTTGTGATCGTAACAGCACATATTACTTACACGAGAAACAAGACTGTTCAATAAATCTTTTATTGAAACGCCCGTCTATTCTTTCTGTGTAGCTTTGAGGAAAACTAAGTATGCACGATTGAGCTGAGTGAAATAGTTATCTATTGTTTCCACGACTCTGGGACACGTTCTGATTCTAAAAGGGAAACAAAGTTGTCATGTTTTGCGGCTGCCAGAAACTACTCCCTTCTTGTTTATCAAGGAGTTTCTAGTGGCCTCTGAGCTAGCTGGCACAAGTAATTAAGTTTAATATACTCGATAGGGACATACCGACCTCAGTCCTATGTCAAACCTATAGGGTATATTATTCCAATGCGCAGAGCCTATTAGGGAAATAGGAGCTACACTACAAGAGAGATACCATGGCAGATGATGACGAATCCCACACTACACACAGCGCTAATGAAAGATCAACGTATCCACCCCCCACACACAGAAGTCCTTGCTCAAGGTACTCCTGCATGGAATGGCCTTGACACTTACGTACAGGACAACCCATACGTCCAAACTTTGCACACTCATACGACTCATTGCTCCGAGCTGTGGCATATCATCCACATAACAGCTGCAGGTCAGAAGAGTGCCGGTTCTACGAGAGCGAACAACGCAATGTCAGAACATCCCGGGCAAATGCACAACCCCTGTCACGTGGAACTGTACCGTGACCGAAAGCTGCATTTGTTGGGGGCACTGCCACTGGCAGTGTTGTGCATCAGTTACCGTCTGAGCTTCCGTCTTGCGTACGTCACCTGCGTCCAGCCCTGGTTCCACTGTCAATCATGCATATTCGAGTGGCCCATTGATGTCTGCCTATCCAACACAACGGTAGCGGAACTGGATTTTGACATGTGTGTGCACCCCCTGTTGGACCACGACCAGGAGTGTAACCGTGATACCCGTTCATGGGATGCCTTGGTATTTGGCTTATGTGCTGGCAGTTGGGCATGTGAGTGTCACAAGGTGCCCTCGGACTCAGGAGTGGAATGGTGGTCTGTGCCCTCTGTTACAGAACCTCTTGTTTATTCACAGGACGAATGGAACACATGTTCCTTCACCACGCCTAGAGCGGACATACCGCTATCGGAGAACGGGCCCTTTAAACAAACACCGGGCCGTGGACAGACCGCCTCTAACGATGACGTCGGCCTATGCTGGCCAATAAGGGATGAGGACATTTCTTCCGGGGGAGAACACACTTCCAGGTGGAACGAACGAGAGCAGCAGACCGACGCGGGAGAAGAATACGAGAGGGCGACGCTGATGGTAGCCGGACCGGTACCAGAAACTGCGGAGGGAGCCAAAGAACAGAAGCAGCCAGGAGGCCACCGTTCCCACGTTGCGCCCCGCCACGCTTCAGGAGAAGCGTGGCTTACAAAGGTACGGAGCAAGGTTGCGGGGTGGGTTGGATCACGAGAGAAGCCGGCCACGTAGAGAGGTGTTTCCTCTGCACTATACTTCCTCTCTCCCCTACTCCCGATTCCCTGTACACGGGCACTGCACTGTATAGCACCGAGCACTCGTGTGAATCCCTCACTCCCTCTCCCTCGTTCGCGGGTACGTTCAGTACTCCGATTATCGTCTCCTCCTCTTTACATGTGCCTGAGGACGTCGGATCAAGACCCGACCTGGCCCTGCAGCAACCCCGAAGAATGCCACAGTGAACCGGACCCAGTTCAGAAGGACTCTGAAGTGTCTCAACTCTGGCTTCTCTTAGGAGACGACGCCTGTACCCAATAAAACCAGCTTTACATAGACCCGGTCTCGAGAGCCTTTTGTCCCCAAGTCCACAACTGGTGGAGAATGCGGGCAACCCCTCCATTAGTACCACAATAATGGAGAACCTGATCCAGCAACTCGTACAGGCGCAGGAAAAACTGGGATGGGCGGTCGAGAGGCAGATGTCCTCGGCACAGGCCGACCGCAATGTCTTCACGGATTCTATGTCATCCCAAATGGAGAATATGCAAAAGTTAATGGCCGATCACCTGCCTCTTCCGCAGACTACAGGACGTTCCCCTGGACCTGGGGGGTGTCCTTACAAAAATACCAGCCGGGGAGGACCCTGACTCTTTCCTTTTGAATTTTGAGAGGGCCGCCCGCGCATGCGGATGGCCGACGGAGAAGTGGCCGTTCTTTCTTGCACCGTTGCTGACCGGTGAGGCACAAGCCGCCTACCAGGTGGCAAACGCCGATGGGAACACAGCGTATCCCGCCATCAAAGAAATCATCCTGGACCATCTAGGTTTAGATGAGGAAGCCTTCAGACTACGGTTCCGAAGGGAGAGGGGCGCTCCTGGGGAAAACCCCAAGATTCTTTTCTTTCGTCTTAAAGCTGCAGCCGATAAGTGGTTGAAACCACACGACAACACTAAGGAGGAAATCATGGACAGGATCTACTTGGAGCAATATCTCGAGGCCCTGCCCTATAACACCCAGAAGTGGTTACGACAGCACACCAAATTGACCACAGAACAGGCTGTCGAGATGGCCACTACTTTTGTGCGCGCCCAGCCGCGTCCCACCAGCCTGGAGCCTGAAAAACCACACAAAGCCCCTCCACAGAGAACCGAGCGAAGGGTATATAGACCCCCTCCAACAGATGTCTCCAGATTCAGGCCCCTGAAACCCGAAGGGCCCACGCCCAGGGGTCCGCAGTGCTTCGAGTGCGGAGGATGGGGCCACATTGCCAGGGCATGCCCTCAGAAAAAGCCAACCGAGGAGCCGATGGAAGTGGGGTATATCCCGAGGTCCGTCCTCTACAGCGCGGAGTTGGGAGGCGCTTTCTATGTAAGTGTGGTGGTGAATGGGAGAGCCGTAAAAGCCTTACTAGACTCAGGGTGTAGGCAATCAGTGGTACAGAGGCCCCTAGTGAAACCTACCCAGTACATCCCTGAGACAGTAGTACACATTAGATGCGTACACGGCGACGTTAAACGATACCCTGTAGCAAAGATCGACCTCCGCTTGGAGGACGGGGTCTCCTATACTGTAAAGGTTGGGGTTCTAGAGGACTTACCCGAAGATATCATATTAGGAACGGATAATCCTGGTTTCTTGCAGATGTTCCTTAGATCTGTGCAGAAACCTCTAAGGGACAATGATACAGGGAAAACCATGCCCGCCTTGGTGTCTCCTGACCCTTGGGTCATGGATAGAAGCTTCAGGTTCGCCCAGCTTAACGACCCCACTCTGCAGAACGCATGGCAAAACGCACGGTCCCACAACTCTAACACACCTCTGCCATATCCACATTTTACAATTACCAGCGACCTGTTGTATCGGGTAGGGTCACCAGGGGACGAACCCCAACTTCTTGTCCCTATGGCCTTCAGGGAGCAAATCCTTTTCTTTTCTCATTCTCACCTAACAGACGGTCATGTGGGGGCTGAAAAGACGTCCCAGAATGTGCTGCGTTATTTTTTTTGACCGGGAGTTTATGGGGAGGTAAAGCGGTACTGTCAAGAGTGCGAGATATGTCAGAGGAAGACCACCCATCGTCCCACACCGGTACCTCTACAACCACTCCCGATTATAGGGACACCCTTTTCCCGGGTGGGTATGGACCTCATAGGACCTCTCCCAAAGACAAAGAAAGGACACCAATATGCGTTGGTCCTGGTGGACTATGCCACCAGATATCCTGAGGCCTTCCCTCTAAGAGCACCCACCTCTTCTAGCATAGCCGAGCATCTGGTCGAGTTGTTTTCAAGGGTGGGATTCCCCAGAGAGATCCTAACGGATCAAGGGACCCCTTTCGTATCACGTCTCATGAAGGAGGTCTGTAAAACACTGAACATCCGACACCTAAAAACATCTGTGTATCACCCCCAAACCGATGGGTTGGTCGAGCGGTACAACGGGACACTGAAATCAGTCCTCCGGAAAATGCTCCAGAACGACGGGAAGGACTGGGATCAGTTGCTTCCCCTGGCTCTTTACGTGATACGGAGCCAGATACAGAGTTCGTTAGGGTGTTCCTCTTTTGAGGTGCTCTACGGGAGACAACCCAGGTCCCTACTAGAGATCACCAAAGAGGCATGGGAGAAGGAAGAACCAGAGGAGTCCCGAGGGTTTCTTGAGTACACCCAAAACTTGAAAAACAAGATAGGGAAGCTTCGAGACCTGGCATACTCTCAGCTGGAAAACAAACGAGGAAAACAGAAAATGCAATACGATAAAGGAAAGAAGTGGAGAAAGTTATGTGTGGGGGACTGGGTTCTGGTGCTCTTACCCTCCTCGACCTGCAAATTCAAGTCCGAATGGCTCGGACCTTATAAGGTCGTTGAAACCATAGGGAAAACAAGCTATAAAGTGCAAATAAGACCCTCCAGAATACAAACTTTCCATATAAATCTGCTAAAAATGGCTAGGACCCCTACCAACTACTGCCCATTTGGTAGTGCCTTCCCTACAACAGTCAGAACTAACACTAGACCAGCTAGTGATCAATCCTGATCTATCCAAAGAACAGAGGGTTTCCCTTGATGAGGTCCTGAGGCCCTTCTCCACAACATTCTCAGACCTACCAGGGAAAACATCATTAACTGAACATACCATAGAGACAGACCCAGGAAAGACAGTAAAACAAAGGCCTTACAGGATACCCGCAGCAAAAAGAGAAGCCATACAAAGAGAGGTGGAACAGATGCTGGAACTTGGGGTCATCCGCCCCTCTAGGAGCGAGTGGTCTTCACCAATAGTCATGGTGCCAAAACCTGACGGGTCCACTCGTTTTTGTATGGACTTCCGGGCCCTGAACACCATATCACGTTTTGATGCCTACCCCATACCGCGAATAGATGAACTCATAGAGAAATTGGGTAATGCTTCCTTTATAACCACACTCGACCTCACGAAAGGGTATTGGCAGGTCCCCCTTAAGGAATCATACAGGAAAAAGACTGCCTTTGTAACACCTGAGGGCCTTTATGAGTTTACGGTTCTCCCATTCGGCCTGCATGGGGCGCCTGCCACCTTCCAGCGCCTCATGAACCTAGTCTTGCGCAAACACCAGTCGTTCGCATCAGCGTACTTAGACGACATCGTGGTGTTTAGCTCCTCTTGGGAATCACACCTAGACCATCTCCAAACCATACTAGCCTCCCTGAGAAATGCGGGCCTCCACATCAACTCAAAAAAATCAAGGGTTGCTTTCCAACGGGTCAAGTACTTGGGCTTTATCTTGGGTCATGGCGTGATTGCTCCACAGTCTGAGAAGGTACGGGCGATCTCGGAGACAACCTTCCCCAGAACCAAAAGGGACTTGAGGGCCTTTTGGGGCTCCTTGGATATTATCGCCGCTTCATTCCACACTATTCAGAAATCGCAACCCCATTAACTAACTTGCTTCGCAAAGATAGTAAGAATGAAGCCCTTCTCCATCCCAGCGAGGGAACCATCGAGGCCTTCCGCCGGCTCAAGACTGCCATAACCTCCAGTCCAGTACTTGTTTCACCTGACTTTACCAAGCCTTTCGCCCTGCATACTGATGCTTCGGACTACGGCATAGGAGCTGTGTTAACCCAGGAATCCCCAGATGGTTCCGAACACCCCATACTCTTCATAAGTCGCAAACTGTTTCCCCGGGAGATCAGGTACCCTACTGTGGAGAAAGAGTGTCTCGCCATCAAATGGGCGATTGACAAACTACGTTATTACCTAGAAGGAAGCCCTTTCACACTGTTCACTGACCATGCCCCCTCCAATGGATGGCACAGAACAGGAGCAACAACCCCAGGGTGCTTAGGTGGTTTTTGTCATTGCAACCCTTTGCCTTTCGGGTTCAGCACCAGAAGGGCTCCGACAACACTGCTGCAGATTTTCTATCCCGGGTCTTTCCTCTCCCCGATCGGGAGAGTCTTAGGGGGAGGAATGTCACAAGGTGCCCTCGGACTCAGGAGTGGAATGGTGGTCTGTGCCCTCTGTTACAGAACCTCTTGTTTATTCACAGGACGAATGGAACACATGTTCCTTCACCACGCCTAGAGCGGACATACCGCTATCGGAGAACGGGCCCTTTAAACAAACACCGGGCCATGGACAGACCGCCTCTAACGATGACGTCGGCCTATGCTGGCCAATAAGGGATGAGGACATTTCTTCCGGGGGAGAACACACTTCCAGGTGGAACGAACGAGAGCAGCAGACCGACGCGGGAGAAGAATACGAGAGGGCGACGCTGATGGTAGCCGGACCGGTACCAGAAACTGCGGAGGGAGCCAAAGAACAGAAGCAGCCAGGAGGCCACCGTTCCCACGCTGCGCTCCGCCACGCTTCAGGAGAAGCGTGGCTTACAAAGGTACGGAGCAAGGTTGCGGGGTGGGTTGGATCACGAGAGAAGCCGGCCACGTAGAGAGGTGTTTCCTCTGCACTATACTTCCTCTCTCCCCTACTCCCGATTCCCTGTACACGGGCACTGCACTGTATAGCACCGAGCACTCGTGTGAATCCCTCACTCCCTCTCCCTCGTTCGCGGGTACGTTCAGTACTCTGATTATCGTCTCCTCCTCTTTACATGTGCCTGAGGACGTCGGATCAAGACCCGACCTGGCCCTGCAGCAACCCCGAAGAAAGCCACAGTGAACCGGACCCAGTTCAGAAGGACTCTGAAGTGTCTCAACTCTGGCTTCTCTTAGGAGACGACGCCTGTACCCAATAAAACCAGCTTTACATAGACCCGGTCTCGAGAGCCTTTTGTCCCCAAGTCCACAGTGAGATTGCACAATTCCTCGTGTGCAGTGACCACATCGAAGCGCTCCCCTATTGGGCTGTGTTGCGGATTGGTGAAAAGGCATGGATGGAGCACATCTGTCCGGACCAGCTAATGGATTGGCTCACCCCCGTCTTCGTTGAAGTCAACAACGAAGTACTCTTGGAACTGATTGCCCATGAAGCTGCGCTCGCTTTCATGGACGAGTAACTACGTTCCTGCAGCCACAAAAGATTGTAACCCATAGCACAGGTCCCAACACCCTTTTGCATCTTGGAGAAATGGACACATATCCCACCATAACAGTGGACATGGCTGCATTCGCCTGGACTCAGAATGCATGTGCGTGCAACACTGCGGGTTTGACACACACCTGTGCAAGGTGAGTGGACAGCGGCGCCTGGCAACGTTCCTCAACCTGACACACCGCTGGAGGGAGAGTACACACATGGCAATGTAGCACTACATGTGACCTTGTTGGACTCCTTCACCTGCTCACTGTCAGCAGAGCAGACAGTCAGCGCAGTCCGGTGGTACAGGACTATGCAGATCCCATGGGCTGTGAGTGGTGTCCCCTGACACGGTGCAATGAGCATTCGCAAAACACCAGATGACTCGTCCAGCAAGGCAAGGTGGGCTGAGACCGTTGGCATCCGTAATGATTGGTGTTCATTTGTGCCTCCCCATGTCTTGCACCCCTACATGTTCCTTTGCTGCCTGTTAGTGTCTGATGCATTGGTCTTCATGTTGTGGCCCTTGTCTTGCCCGTACTGACACGCAGATGCTAATAAAGTGTACGCAACTTCACTAGTGTTCAACTGTGATGAGTGTTGATTAGCATGCCAAGTCGTGTGCCTCAATGAACATTGTCCGTACACAGGGAGGGACTGACTGACGCATTTCACTTAGGGGTGAGTCCCTATTGCCAGCTCCACCTCTGTGAGCCAGACATTGTGGTTGGGCGAGTTGCTGGTAGACCTGTGTGCTTACGTGTCTTCAGCAATGTGAGTATGGTGTCCAACGTCTTGCCATGTGGATCAATGTGTTCCATCAAACCAGGCTGTGTCCACACAGTTGAGTGTGTGTAGGTATGCGAAGAGATGTTCTGTTGTCACATGTGATGTGGGACACTACTTTTAGCCTCCTAACGACTTTGACATTTTTGAAAACACAGCCCTATTTAATACATGGACGTGGGGCTACGTTGGGGGGTTGCGAGATTGTTGTTCATGATCAATGAGGCCACAGCTGGTTCACACCTTCACAGTCATCTAATTGGCCATGTGTGTCACGGTCAAGCATGCACATTGATGTCATTTCCCAGGGTGTATCTTTTTGTGCAATCAATGTCCCTACAGTCATCCATACTGTTATACTTGATTGAACATAGACATGACACATCTGTGTGATTAGGAATGTTTTATTCACAATCTGTGGAGTGTCGGAGCTGGAGCAGTACATGGCCATGCACACCCCACATTACATGGTTGCCCAGTGGAGGGCCAAACGGAGTCCTTTAGGGAATGACAAGTTAATCGGTAGAGGAAGGGTTGAGTCCGCAGCTTGTTTGCTGTGTCATTGGTAACCAGAGCAGATATGGCAATCCATGTGGGGGTCCAGGTGAATGTCGCAGAGTGTTTCGGGGGACAGTGGAAGGTGTTGTACCAGGGCATGATGCAGAGGGCTGTACCAAGCAGAAACAGGCCATATGGCGGGGGATGAATGCTACAACCTCCTTTCTGACACAGAGTCATTACCATCCACATCTTTGTCCTCAGATATGTCTTCTGTGTCAAGTGTGCCAGGTGTATGTGGTGGTGTTATGGCTGCATCACTGTGTGCCACTGACACATCAGGGGGCGGAGATGTGTGTGTCGAAGTTCCTGCAGCAGTCATCTGGGACAGGCTCTGTGGCAGCAATGGCAAGATGAGGATCTGCAGGGCATGGAAGATCCCAGCTACATCTCGCTGGTGTTCAGCCGTGGCAGCCATCCTTCCTGCCTGCATCTGCTCCATGTTCTCCATTGTCCTCCGCATCTGTGCCAACTCTGTGCTGTCGTCGCTGGAGCCTGTCTGACTAGACAGTTCTTGTATCCGAGTAATGGCTCCAGCGAGGTCAGCCAAGGATTGTTGTAGGGCATGGAGCGGACTGTGGGTGTCTGTTAGGGACTGTAAGTGGTCCCTGATGGGACTAAGACACCCACGTATGGCATCTAGTTTGGCTGCCATGAGGTCGAAACCCAGCCGCACCTGCTCAGCCAGCCCCCCCTGGCAGTCTGACACACGGCGTTGGAATGCCATGTGTTCTTCGGTGAGGTGCTGGGAGCCAGCCGTTGTGGTGGGTGCTTCCTGCTGTGTGGTCTGTGCAGGGGGTGGGATCACCTCGATGCAGCTGGGCTGCCCTACTCCTGGAGGTGGGGTGCGGAGGCTGTCCATGAGCCGTTGGAGGGTGTCGGAGCAGATGGCCAGGGGGTCCTCCTCATCATCACTGAAGAGATGTCTGGTCTGCTCTGCAGGAGGTGTTGATTGTCCCTCTGCAATTTGAAGGGGAGATGCAGGTTAACAGTGTGTTCCATGTCTGTGCACGCATTGTACATGTTTACATTCAGACTGCATGACAATGTACATTGTGACTGTTTTGGAGGAGCTGGGTGTTTGATGGGAGACAGTGGACATTTCGACTACATGACGGATGTGAGGTTGTACTCGTACCTTATCATCTGACAGTTTCCTGCTATGCCTGATGTGATTGGCCAGTTTCTACGCACATGGGCACCAGTTGTGTCCTCTGTTCTGTGGTGTAAGTGTGGCACATTGTACCACATTGTCGTCAATGTTGATGTGCTGTGATTGCTATGTGTGTGCGCTGCATTGTGGGAGAGTCGCCCCTGCAGCTCTGATTTGGCGGCCCCTTATCCCTTTGAGGCGGTGTGCCTTTGACTTGTGTGCTTTTACGGTGCTGAGATGTTGGCGACTTGGGTCATTTGTGCTCTTGGACGGATTATGGACTCTTGTGCATTGTTTGTCTGCAGATGTGTTGTTGACGTCAGGGGTTGTATGTGCACGTGGATGTGTCAGAGTGTGACCTGCTCCTTTGAGGATGTTATCCACACTGGGCCACCTCAGTGTAGTGTCGTGCACCATGTCATGTATTTTGACTGCAGCCATGCTATTGGTCATGCAGTGTCACTTGCATTGTCAGTGTGGCTCACAGAGCCGCTGCTTTGCTGTGTTCAGCACATGTGCATGGGTAGGTTGTGAGATTGGTGATGGGGGGGCCATTTGTGCACATGGTAGACGGGGGCCTACTTGGTGTTTCTATGTGTGCTGCAG
This sequence comes from Calotriton arnoldi, assembly GCA_963921515.1. Lineage (NCBI taxonomy): Eukaryota > Metazoa > Chordata > Amphibia > Caudata > Salamandridae > Calotriton > Calotriton arnoldi. Next base: position 895,921 of record CAWUFW010004117.1, on the reverse strand, counting down.
TGTGCCAAGGCCATCAGGGACATGTTCCACAGTCATTGTGGGAGTGCAGTGTGCTACACGTAATTGTGCATGTGTGCCATTGTGCCCATCTCCCCCCATCCCCCCAGTCCCTGGTCGTTACTCACCCTGTTGCTGTTGGGTCAGGTCATATCGAGCAGTGTCCGGACCCCCGACTCCTTGCACCGTCTCCGCACTGATGACTGTGGCCACCATTTCCTCCAGCTCATCCAGCTCCTCCTGTGGCGCAGGACTCCCACCTCCAGTCGCCGTTGCTGCCTGCCGGTTGGCAGCGAGTTTCTGCTTGGTTTGGCTTTTCACATCATGCCAGCGCCTCTTGACCCCCTCCATTGACCTCCTCAACACTCCGACTGCATTCACGTTGTTCACGATGGACTGCCATATTCCGTTTGTGTTGCCGATGACACAGTGGAGGTGACGAACAGTTGTTGGTAGTGTTCTGTCACCTCCGTGACGATGATCCGGTTTTCCTGCGGACTGAACACCGTCTTCCTCTTCTCCTTGCCCTTCCCTGGGGTTCAGGGCTGGTCGTCAGTGGGGCTTGTGGGGTTCGTGTTGTTCTCTGCACTCGGTCCGGGTGCGTCCATGGTGCCATGCAGTTAAATTTTTTTCTCTGCTTTTATAGTGCATTCTCACGCATGGTGCGTGGGAATCGCAGGCCTGTCACTGGTTATCGCTGATTTTTGTATCGCCATTGGGGACATCGCCACTTTTTTCGCATTCGTGTTTCGCATTTTTTCGGCGTCGCGTACATTTTAACACGGGCATTTGTCGCGTTATCGTGAGACTATCGCATGGTGCCGCCGGGTTGAGAATACAGCATTAACACGGTGTTATTTTCCCGCGACGGACTGCAATGTGAGAAGTTGCGTTAAGCGAATTTGGCGATAGTTAACACACTTTCTTGAGAATATCCCCCATAGATTTTCAAATTTTTAGGGCATGGCACACAAAACTTGTGATGGCAAAGCAACATAATTCTGACTCTAGACATAAAAGGAGTGACAAATAGATGTCGTGGGAAAGGACACCAAATGAATGCATAACAGCCTGCAGAAAAAAAATTCTGGGTTATGATTAAAACCCACAAAAAAAAAAAAACATGTGCAAGTGTTTGTTTAGCAATGCCATCACAGGGACAGGGCGGTAAATGTGAAACCATGAGCCCTGCTGGGGGTCGGCTACCAAGAACTGAACGATACCAAATCTAAATCGAGCTAGGTAAAACCTATGTTCTGGATTGGTTACCCAAAGAAGGTAACGTTCGGCTTCCACTTCTTGTTTAAGAGCTAGGTAGCTAGGGAATGTTGTCTAGAAAATCTCATTTGAGTTCTGTAGGAAGAATGCAGTTTTTACCTCATTTTTTGTAGTGCCAGAAATTTTGTTTGTAGAGAAAAAGAGATGGTGCAGGCCAAGATGGATAAAGGACTTTCTAACATAAGTTGACCATGGGATAGAGACAGCATGATCTAACTTCACACAGGCCTCCATTATCTCTCTAGAAAACGAGGTAAACGGGGAGCTCCAGATCTTAAGCCACACGAGCAGAGGGGCAACTAGAACTGTGTCTTCAAGATAAGGGAGGCGGATTCCAGGGGGTAACTAGGCTGGCTGTGCCACTTGGTATTGCAAGTAGCCTGACAAAAATGTATTTTCTATTATTTGCCATACACCGGGCAATGTGAATCCTCAGACTCCTGCCCCGTATGTGCCCTGGGGTGCACATTTAGATCTGTACAAAGTGATTGTCTTTTTAATTGGTTTATGGCCTAGTTTCTTTGCCTCTTTTGCCCCCTCCTTATTGCAGACTCTTTGGGTCGGGAGTTTATTCCATCTTAGATTGATTGACAGCAATACCCCAAGGTAGTTAAAGTTCTGGTCTTTTATAATGGGGATCCTACAATGTTATGGGGACAGGAAAGAGTCTTTTTGGGCTCACAAATCATTGTGAAGGACTTTGCATTGTTAATTTTTAAATTGATCTCCCTCATAAAATCATTAAAAATTTCTAATAACAACCAGAGCCCCTTTGGGGTTCGAGCTAAAAGAACTGCGTTGTCCGCGCAAAGAACCACGGGGACGACACGGTTCCCGATCTGTGGTAGATCTTTGCTTCTGGACACCAGTTCACTCTTAGAGCGTTAATGTAAAAAAGAAATTAAAAGGGGCTAAAATACAGCCCTATCTGACACCCTTATTTGAAAGGAAGCAAGGGGTACGATCTCCTTTTATGTCAAAACCGACCCCTGTCTTCGTCCCCTGGTGCAATCTTATCAAGAGGTCGATCAGTGCTGGGTTAATCCTAGTTTCCCCATCATTAACCAGAGCTTTACCCTGTCTACCAGGTCAAAAGTGCTGGATAAATCCATAGATGCCATATAGATCACCCCGCCCTTAGCGTGCACGTATTTGCCTGAGATCATGAGAAGGTTCAGTGATTGTTTCACGGTTCCGACTCCTGGGCAGAAACCAAATTGTGCCTCCGAGAAAAACTTAGGGGCATATTCTCAAGGACTTATCGCCAAGTTATCGGCACTTTAGCGCAGCAAAAGTGGCGAAAGAATTATCACCCCATTCCCAAGCTGGTGCAAACTGACCACATCGCCAGTTTTACAGCGATAGCTGCCGCAAAAAACATCGCCACGGATGAGAGAGACAACTAACGCTAATGATATGCAGAGTAGGCGTTCCCTTGCAAAAACACACGAAAACACCACTTCGTGACATTCACAACGACCAGCCAGATCTGCGATGCGATCCAAAAACAGGCGATAAGGCACGTTAGCAGCAGGGATTTAACACCTGCCTTTTACTGGTGTTAAGCAGGACGACAAACTGCAGTAGAAAGGGAGCCCAGTCCAGAGCCACATCTGAAGACCAACAGATGCCATGGAGACAATGATCGTGCAGCCTGGAGACCCAAGAGGGCCACAACACTCACCGCAACCACCCCCAGGCCCACCCCTTGACTACCACAGAGGCAGCGCAGAACAGGACATCGGACGTTCCCAAAACCCACCAGCCTCAGAGACTCAATGCCAGAGGAAGTCATTGCCCACTACAGGTACAAAAGGACAACCATCCACCGCATCCTGACCCACATTGCCCACAGGCTGATGGTACCAACACGGCGGACAACCACCATCCCTCCGCAGACGAAGCTGCTGGCTGTGCTGCACCTGTTGACCCCTGGTACCTTCTACACAAAAAGGAGCTACAGAGGGAGAAAAACAGATCAGGTCGCCCTCCACTCAAAATCATAAATAACAACAAAGACCTAATCTGATCGGGCCAACGAATTCTATTCACTTCCTGAGAGGGAATGGAAGTTTATTTTCTTCCTTTACAGCAACCCTTCATATTTTATAGGTATTGTCCCAACTCAAACTCGCCCTATATTTAATTTATAAAAGAACCCACCCATGAGTCAACAGTCACTGCGTTCACATAACATACCCTGTACTTTAACAGGTGTACATGACACATAAATGTGAAAAATGTGAAAATGCGAGGTAGCACCTCACGTGCGCACCACCAAAGGAGCTTACTGGTTAATTATCACCAGTCATGCCCACGTTTCTCATCATTGGTTGCTACTCGCAAACAAAGATAAACAAATTCGGTGTCCAGAAACCCAGTGAAAACCAGTGAATATGTGTATACCATAACACAAATCAACCCCGTGTGAGTAAAATTGAAATAAGCCAACTCAATCACCAAGGAGCCACTTTTATTCTCAACTCGAGGGCTTATTCAAATTAAAAACATACTGCATGTTTGCAGACCATATAACGTTGGGCCGACATGTTTCATTGCCTGTAAATTGTAATGGCAATTTCTTCAGGGCACGAGGACTTTGTCCACCTTTTCTGGACCCTTATTGTGAACACGCAGTGACTGTTTAAACAAAAAAGGAGGTTCATTAAAAGCACTTCCAGCCAAAGCAGAATTCATCTGCCTATGATTGTCCTGTATACAATTATTATATCCCCAGATGTATATTTACCTGGTAGCAGCCAAGGCCTCTCGTACCAGCTAGCCACTCATGTCACACAGGGACTAAATACTATTAATAGCCCTGTTTCGTGTAAGAGGACACATATGTTGTCCGTTTTCTGCAACGACAAACACACGTTAGTATTCTGATATACAACAGTTTGCCTGTAATCATAATTTTTATGGCACTCATTATCACCCTTTATAATCAATCATGCATGCATAGAACTTTGGCGATGTTTCAATGATGCCTCGCTCACAGACTGATTAACTCGTACTTAGAAAAATGTTCCTATCGTCTACCGTGCAAATGTCAAGAAACACCAACCGCAGTAGCCTAGGAGCCACGTCCCATTATATTACTAAATGCGGATTCAAGCCCCACAGATCACTAGCAACTTGTGCCATTCCAGTCACACATCTTGTAAGTAATCATCAAAGGACAATCACAGAGGCTCTACGCCCGGTCTGCACTATATAACTCGCTAAGTGCAACCGGCATCTGCCAGGAAAAACAGATCTACCTCCGTCCTCTAACAAACACATATTCCCTCACGTACTACATTTTAGGTAAAGGAATCGTCCCAGTTCCCTTTGTACATTGCCCGGTACTCTTACCGCGTCTTCCACCCGACGAGCCTCGTCTCATTCAGTTTCAATGCCCGAGACCCGTGGCCATATTTAAAAGAGGGAAATCAACAACGGACACCTGCTTGCTTGTCAGGTCACATGCTCAAGTCCCACAAAGAGAGCGCCATCTTTAAATGGCACTACTACTCATTGTGCCAGTATTTATATGCAAACTAACTCATATGCCATTCATAAAATGTTACAAAGTCAAGTGTGAAATTATAAATACATCGAACGGGTCAACATCTATAACCCATTCATGTATCAATCTCAAAATCAATATTAACACCAGCCTGACTGGCGAAAATGAAGGATGCCATATTCACCATCAGCTTAAAATCACAACGCTTCATATCACCAGCTTCTAGAGGGACAAACATTAGCTTCACACCAATGTTCTCTCTTGCTAGCTATTTATTTGATGATTTTCTAATTTGAAAAAAATGCCCATGCGTGGGTAAAACGTTCAAGATTACGTTTTAAACCTTTTATTTTTTGATTAATCATATAGTTTTTATAGTCAGAAAGGACCAGGACCAGGGTTAGATTTAACCAGCAAGAGCAATCGAATGAGGATTTGGGAGCATTGCTACGCTCTTTTTTAGGACAAAGTCAGAGGGGTTACAGAGGGGGAGGTCAAAGAACCAGAGGAAATACACGACAGAATCAGGATCGAACATGGCAAACCTTTTCACCACGAATTACTCGCAGCAGGGGGAGGACTCCAGTATAAATAACATTGTGGTGAACTTGTCTGACCATGTGCTGACATCTAATGAAATACAGGTATTGAATAAAGGGTTGGGATTTGTTCCCACCCCTGTACATGATTCATTTAAATGTCGCATTGAATTCCAGGAAACCATGAGAAAAATCAAACTCAAAAAGTTCTTTGCTAATAAAGCACAGGACCCCCCGTCATTATTCTGTACCAACCTACATAGGCCTTCAAATTTTTGCCCACCTTCTTCTACATTAGGCCCGGAGGTCTGTGTTTTTGAACAGAAAGTATTAGAAGAGATTAACTCCTTAGAGAGTACCGCACAGCATCGAACTTATAAGAATATGAGTAGTGATGACTGGCGGGCAATCAGAAGTCTACAAGAGAATCCTCTGATCACCATAAAATCAGCGGATAAAGGTGGTGCAGTGGTGATTATGAACACCACTGACTATGAGAAAGAAGTCATGCGATTGCTTTGTATGCGTGAAAATTATTGTCCGTTGCCCCGTGATCCCGTGAATGAATTACATGAGATTATTAAAAAGCTTGTTGGAGAAGCAAAAGAGAAAAAATGGATTACTGTTAAAGAAGCTGATTTTTTAATCAATACCAAACCAAGAACCCCTGCGTTTTATATATTACCCAAAATACATAAGGTCCAGCGGCCTCCTCCGGGTCGCCCGATAGTTTCGGGTATTGATTCGATTCTTGAGCCCTTGTCACAATTCGCTGATTTCTTTTTAAGGGAGTCAGTGATAAAACAACCTGCGTATGTCCAGGACACTAGGGATGTCCTTAATATTTTGGAGGACTTACAGTTTGACTCCACGTCTGAATTTTTGGTGACGATTGATATTGAGTCACTGTATACTTGTATACCCCAGGATGCCACGTTGGTGGCAGCAGCGCGTGCTCTTGGGGAACAAGAGTGGTTTTATGATACTCCACAGTCTTTTGTTCTACAATGCATTGAGATTGCCCCAACTAGAAGCTATTTTAGCTACAAGAATAACTTATTCTTGCAAGTCTCGGGGACTTCTATGGGCGCAACTTTCGCGCCCAGTCTGGCCTGCATTTATGTGGGCCAGTTTGAGAAACATTGTATATTCCATCTGTCTAATCCCTTCCAGAGGAATCTCCGCCTCTGGAAGCGGTATATAGACGACATTTTATGTATCTGGTCTGGTACTGAGATAGTACTGTTGGAATTTTTGAATTGGCTAAATACATTAGATAGCAGTCTCAGGTTTACTTGGGCCTTTAGTAATAAAAAGGCAGTATTCTTGGACTTGGACATAACAGTGAGTGATGATAAACTCTGTACCATGGTGCATCAAAAGGCAACTGACAGAAATTCCCTTTGCATTATCAATCATTTCATCCCCGGGCACTTAGAGATAATCTGCCGGTAGGGCAATTTTTGCGGTATCGTAGAAACTGCTCATCTACGAACGACTTTGTGCAGCAGTCAGAGGTGCTGTGTGATAAATTGGCGATGAGACAGTACCCGAGGCAAGTGGTGAAGCATGCTAGAAAAAGAGCTTTAAACACTCCACGAAGTGTGTTGTTGGAGACCAATGTAAGACCTAGAACTGATTGCCTTCCGGTGGTCATGACTTTCGATCCGTTGGCAAGTAAGATCCGTCAGGCCATTCGTAAACATTGGGCCTTACTGTCAACTACTAATTTTAAGATGCCTCAACCTAGATTTGCCTTTAGAAGGGCATGTAACTTGAAAGACAAGTTGGTACATTCTCGTCCAAAACCATGCCTCAAAGAAACAACACTCCCCGCCGGACATTACCCATGTGGGTCCTGTTCTGTGTGTGATCTTACGGTGAAGACAAACAATGTGGAGTTGCTGGATGGCAGGGTTTGGCACTTGACAAAATTTACTAATTATAATACAGTCAATGTGATTTACCGACTAACATGCATGTGTGGTCTACATTATATTGGACTTACATCTAGAAAGATTAAGATTCGCATTCAGGAGCATCTGAGTACGATTAGAGCAGGGAAACTCACGACGAGGCTTGTACAACACTTTAAAATTGAGAATCACGACGCCAGATCATTGACGTGGGTTGTACTGGAGAAAGTGGTGGGGGACACATACAATATGGAGAAGATACTATCAAAAAGAGAGGCACGTTGCATTTTTTTGGAGAGATCAGACCAAGTGGGGCTGAATGATTATATAGAGTGGAATAGGGTGAGTCTATGATCAATGAAATCAGGGCACTGATTTTGATAAAAAAACAACTGCTCCTTGCCTGTTAGTGTTGGGTGTGTCTCTGAAGAGATTTCTCTAATACTCCTTTCTTAACAATTCTCTAATAAGGATATAGTTGGGGAATTTTTAAAGTTGAGGCTGCTGGCCGCCTCCTTGTTATGTATATAAAAAAAAAAAAAAAATTTGTATTTTTTTTTGTGTTTTTTCAAATTAGAAAATCATCAAATAAATAGCTAGCAAGAGAGAACATTGGTGTGAAGCTAATGTTTGTCCCTCTAGAAGCTGGTGATATGAAGCGTTGTGATTTTAAGCTGATGGTGAATATGGCATCCTTCATTTTCGCCAGTCAGGCTGGTGTTAATATTGATTTTGAGATTGATACATGAATGGGTTATAGATGTTGACCCGTTCGATGTATTTATAATTTCACACTTGACTTTGTAACATTTTATGAATGGCATATGAGTTAGTTTGCATATAAATACTGGCGCAATGAGTAGTAGTGCCATTTAAAGATGGCGCTCTCTTTGTGGGACTTGAGCATGTGACCTGACAAGCAAGCAGGTGTCCGTTGTTGATTTCCTCTTTTAAATATGGCCACGGGTCTCGGGCATTGAAACTGAATGAGACGAGGCTCGTCGGGTGGAAGACGCGGTAAGAGTACCGGGCAATATACAAAGGGAACTGGGACGATTCCTTTACCTAAAATGTAGTACGTGAGGGAATATGTGTTTGTTAGAGGACGGAGGTAGATCTGTTTTTCCTGGCAGATGCCGGTTGCACTTAGCGAGTTATATAGTGCAGACCGGGCGTAGAGCCTCTGTGATTGTCCTTTGATGATTACTTACAAGATGTGTGACTGGAATGGCACAAGTTGCTAGTGATCTGTGGGGCTTGAATCCGCATTTAGTAATATAATGGGACGTGGCTCCTAGGCTACTGCGGTTGGTGTTTCTTGACATTTGCACGGTAGACGATAGGAACATTTTTCTAGTACGAGTTAATCAGTCTGTGAGCGAGGCATCATTGAAACATCGCCAAAGTTCTATGCATGCATGATTGATTATAAAGGGTGATAATGAGTGCCATAAAAATTATGATTACAGGCAAACTGTTGTATATCAGAATACTAACGTGTGTTTGTCGTTGCAGAAAACGGACAACATATGTGTCCTCTTACACGAAACAGGGCTATTAATAGTATTTAGTCCCTGTGTGACATGGTGGCTAGCTGGTACGAGAGGCCTTGGCTGCTACAAGGTAAATATACATCTGGGGATATAATAATTGTATACAGGACAATCATAGGCAGATGAATTCTGCTTTGGCTGGAAGTGCTTTTAATGAACCTCCTTTTTGTTTAAACAGTCACTGCGTGTTCACAATAAGGGTCCAGAAAAGGTGGACAAAGTCCTCGTGCCCTGAATAAATTGCCATTACAATTTACAGGCAATGAAACATGTCGGCCCAACATTATATGGTCTGCAAACATGCAGTATGTTTTTAATTTGAATAAGCCCTCGAGTTGAGAATAAAAGTGGCTCCTTGGTGATTGAGTTGGCTTATTTCAGTTTTACTCACACGGGGTTGATTTGTGTTATGGTATACACATATTCACTGGTTTTCACTGGGTTTCTGGACACCGAATTTGTTTATCTTTGTTTGCGAGGTAGCAACCAATGATGAGAAACGTGGGCATGACTGGTGATAATTAACCAGTAAGCTCCTTTGGTGGTGCGCACGTGAGGTGCTACTTCGCATTTTCAAATTTTTTCACATTTATGTGTCATGTACACCTGTTAAAGTACAGGGTATGTTATGTGAACGCAGTGACTGTTGACTCATGGGTGGGTTCTTTTATAAATTAAATATAGGGCGAGTTTGAGTTGGGACAATACCTATAAAATATGAAGGGTTGCTGTAAAGGAAGAAAATAAACTTCCATTCCCTCTCAGGAAGTGAATAGAATTCGTTGGCCCGATCAGATTAGGTCTTTGTTGTTATTTATGACCCCTGGTACCTGCCAGAGTCGGAGGAGTCTCACGGCCAGCCCTATCATACGTCCTCACCCATGTCATGGATGCATGTCCACAATAGCAACGGCGGGCCCCGGTCACCGCACCACAGACAGTTCCAATTCGTAGTGTTCCTGCGCAACCAACCCCAACGCCAGCCATTGCCAGACGCCACTGTGCCCCAGACCCAAAACTGTAGTAACTGAAATGGGGGTGCGCACTGTCATGAAGTCCAGTAGTCAACAGTAGTGTAAAAAGAGTCCTTTATTACAAATAGAACAATAAACAATAGGAAAAGCACAGCCAACGCCCAACGGGGAACTTCATCAGGGCAACGTGTGGATTCAAGTAACTGCATATGCTGCGGGAACTCCCCAATACCATTCCATACTCCGGAAGTCAGTATCCAGAAACCTGTTGGACAAATGGTGACAATCGTCAAGCGTCCGTATAGTCACAAGCCTAATCTGGTACAGTGTATGGCACTTGGACAAACCAGAATGCTCACAGGATAGACAAATCCTGCACAAAAAGACCGTAACAGAAGTACGTGTGGTCGTAACCTGCATAGGAAAGAAAAGGAAGGTTACGGTCACACTAACTTCTGTTACCGTCTCATGATGCAGGATTACTCATACCTGTAAGCATCACGGTTTGTATCAGCTTGATACCCCTGCACCTTCACTCCCCCCACCCAGCCACGAGGGCGCCGCCGTGACCGGTGGTGCCTACGCGATCCTGTGCACCTGCTGCACCCCAGCCCTGGTCCCCAGACCAGTCCGCCAACCAGCGATGAGTGCCCACCCCTGCGCACCCAGGCCTCAATGCTCACCTGCAGCCACCGGCTTGTCTCCAAGAGGGCCCACCACGTGCAGGTGCAACCTCCTCAGCCGATCGCTGGATTCCGCGCCACAGGCCCCCAGCGCACCCTGCAGCACTGCGCCACGGAGTCATGTCTGTGCAGCCTGCTGCCCTCGGCGTACACTGCGGTCCAGCTGGGATCACAATTCAAATCGAATCTTGATTGGCAGGACGGCGTATTGAGGCCTACGCATCATCGCAGGCTGCACACCCGCTCAGCTCTGGTGCCACCAACTCTATGCACCTCAAGTCACCGTCCCGTGGCGGTAGGCCCGTGCTGGCCTAAGTGCCTCGGATGCCACCAACTCTGTGCACCTCAAGTCATTGGCCCTTTATGATTGAGTCTCGTCGTGCGGATGCCATTATGTCACCTTCGGCAGTGGGGAATGTGATGTGGTAGGGCCCTAGGCCCTCATGCATAAATAATGACCACACGGATACACTCAGCTAGATAGTGGAAATGGCCTCGGGCACGTGCGCCCGGCCCCTTTTATTGGCAGGGTCACATGTCCTGTGATGCATGTGCTGGATGGGTGTGGTGTGGGTGTGAACCAGCACTCAGGGAGTGGCTGTGGCATGCTGACAACTAGACCTGTGATCAGCAGATCACTACAGGGAAGACCTGGGACATGTAGCGTTGTCTGGGACATGTAGCGTTGTCGTCGTCCCCTGTAAGCGTAAGCGGAGTGGGCTGGCCTGGCGTATGCCAGTCCAGCGTAGGGGTGTGAACGATGACCCCGGCGCTCTGGGCGTGGTTCCGTTCTGGGCTAGACAAGAAGGTGACTAATGCGTGTCTCTGATGTGGTCGGCGCCACCCGGGCCGCAATCGGTAATGTTGCACCCTGTGACTCAAGCCCCACAACATGTGCAACATGGACTTAAGGGAGAATCACTGACTCGACATTCATCCATACTTCCGTACTTGAATGATCATAGACATGACACATCTGTGTGAATCTTATTGTTTAATGCACATTCAGTGGAGTGTTGTAGCTGGAGCAGTACAGGGCCATGCAAACCCCACTTTACATTGTTGGCCCGTGGAGGGCCAGCCAGAATCCTTCAGGGAATGACAAGTACATCGGAAGAGGAAGAATTCAGTCCGCAGTCTGATAGCTGTGTCATTGGTGACCAAACAGAATATGGCTGTCCATGTCGAGGTCCAAGGTGAGTGTCGCAGAGTGCATCGGGGGACAGTGGAAGGTGATGATGCAGAGGGCAGAACCAAGCAGAAACAGGCCATATGGCGGAGAAGAATGCTACAGCTTCCTTACTACCAGTAAGGCAGATTCATCTGCATCTTCGTCCTCTGATGTCTCATGTGCCTCACATGTGGGTGGTGGTGTTTTCTCTGCAGCACTGTGTGGCACTGACACATCAGGGGCCGGAGGTGGATTGGCTGCCGCACTGTGAGGCACTGACACATCAGGGGGCGGAGATGTGGATGTCGAAGCAGCAGCAGCAGCATTCATCTGCGCCAGGCCTTGTGGCAGCAATGCCATGATGAGGATCCGCAGGGCATGGTAGATCCCAGCTACATCACGCTGGTGTGCAGCTGTGGCAGCCATTCTTTCCGCCTGCACCCGCTCCATGTTCTCCATGGTCCTCCGCATGTGTCCCAACTCCTGAATAACACCGCTGGAGCCACTCTGAATAGACAGTTGTCCTGGTCTCTGAGTCAGGACTCCAGTGATGTCATCCATGGTTCGTTGGAGAGCATGGAGCGGACTGTGGGTGTCCGTCAAGGACTGTAAGTGGTCCCTGATGGGACTTAGACACCCACGTATGGCATCTAGTTTGGCTGCCATGAGGTCGAAACCACCCGCCCCTGATCAGCCATCTTCTCCTGGCACCCTAACACACGGCGTTGGAAGGCCATGTGTTGTTCGTGGTGGTCCTGGGAGACAGCCGTGGTGGTGGGGGCTTCCTGCTGTGTGGTCTGTGCAGGGGGTGGGGTTTCCTCAATGCAGCTGGGCTGCCCTGCTCCTGGAGGTGGGGTGCCGAAGCTGTCCATGAGCCGTTGGAGGGCGTCGGTGTCGATGGAGGGGAGGTCCTTTTCATCGTCAGTGAAGAGGTGTACCGTCTGCTCTGCAGGAGGTGTTGATTCACCCTCTGCAATGTGAAGGGGAGATGCACTTTAACATTGTTTTCACATGTATGTTGACGCATTGTACAGGTTTACATACAAACTGCATGTCAATGTACATTGTGACTGTTTGGGAGGAGCTGCCTATTTGATGCGGGACAGTGAACATTTCGACAACATCACAGATGTGTGTTTGTACTTGTGCATAGGTTTGTTGTGAGATTAGTGATGTGTGGGGAGGGCCCCCTCTGGACACATAGTCGACGGGGGCCTACTTGCAGATTCCAGGTGGGCTGCAGTGTGCCAAGGGATTCAGGGACATGCTCCAGAGTAATCATGGGTGTGCACTGTGCTATGCTTAATTGTGCATGTGTGCTATTGTGCCCATCTCCCCCCGTCCCCCCAGTCCCTGGTCGCTACTCACCCGGTTGCTGTTGTGTCGGCTCCTGTCGAGCAGTGTCCGGTCCCCCAACTCCTGCCACCGTCTCCACACTGATGACTGTGGAGACCATTTCCTCCATCTAGTCCAGCTCTTCCTGTGGCGCTGGACTCCCACCTCCAGTCTGCGTTGCTGCCTTCTGGTTGTTGGCGAGTTTCTGCTTGGTTTTGCGCTTCACATCATTCCAGCGCCTCTTGACCTCTTCCATTGATTGCATTCACCTTGTCCACGATGGACTGCCATATTCCATTTTTTGTCACCAATGACACATTGGAGGTGACAAACAGTTGTTGATGGTATTTCATCACCTCCGTTATCAGGATCTTGTTTTCCTGCGGACTGAACCACGTCTTCTTCTTCTTCCTGTCCTTGCCCTTCTCTGACCCAGAGGTCCCGGCCTGGTCCTCCGGGGGGGGCTTGGGGGTTCTGCTCGTCTTCTGTTCCTGCTCCGGCTACCGCCATTGTGCTTCGCAGTTGTTTTGTTTTTGTTTGTGTTTTTTTTTCTGCTTTTGTAGTGATTTTTCCTGCCTGACATGGGAATTGCAAGCCTGGCGCTGCTTGTTGCCGATTTTTCTATCGCAGTTGGGCCCATTGCAACTTTTTTCACGTTCGGGTTTCCTTTTTTATAGCCATCGCGGTAGTTGTATCGCGGACATTTGAAGCGCTATCGGGAGACTACTGCATGTTACCGCCGTGTTGAGAATACGAGTTATTTTCCCGCGATAGACGGCGAAATGAAAACGTGCGTTAGCCTTTTTTGGCGATGATTATTGCACGTTCTTGAGAATATCCCCCATAGTGTTTCTGGCCCATTCCTCATGAAGATGAAGGATTACCCTCCCTAAGATTTGAACAGAGGAATCCAAGGGGCATATGGGACTATAGCTGGCTGGGAGGTTCCTGTTACCCTTTTTAAAAATTGGGGCAATTGTAGGGACCTCCAAGAGATGGGAATCTGGCCTATCACTGTGCTGCGAAGGACAGCTGTTAAAAGTAGAGCCCAAAAAGCGGGGTTTTGTTTAAAAACATTAATTGGTACCTCGCCTGGCCCTGGGGCCTTACCTGAGGAAGATTTAAAAATAGCTGTCATTACCTTATCAACGTCAAAGGCGTTACTTAGGGCTAAGACTTCATCTGGGGTTGGAAATACCTCTTGTGTAACTTGGTTAGAGCAAGCATTGCTAAAAATTTGCGAGAAGTGGTCACGGCACTCGGCGGCTGGAAAGTGACATTCTATCTGGGGAGAATTATTATGGTTAAAATAAGACCTGATGATAACCTCCCAGAAAGCCCTTGTGTCTCTTAACGTTGATGCTAAAATTAAATCATCCCAAACCTGCTTACTGATCTCCTGCAACAATTGCTTTTGTAGGAGGATCTGAGCGTTTTAATTTGGCTGCGTTGCGTGGTGACTCTTTAAGGGCCTCTTGAAGTTGGTTTAAGGTGGCTGTACATTTGGGAGAGAACCATTTAAAGGGATGATGGTGCTTTGGTCTCACCTGGGCAACAAACTGGCTAGCAGCCTGTTCACAAATGTCCTCACTGCTCTTTACCAAATTGACGGGATTAGCGTCCTTCGAAAGGCAGACCATGAGGTCGAGGTAGCTCCGAGAGATTGAGTTTAACCAAAATCTACAATGGCCAAGCTTCTCCCATTTAAGATGGATTCTCTTATTTTTTGAGAATTTTATATCAGAGGGTCGCTTTGTCCCTTGGGGTTTCATAGGGGGACAGGAGAGGACGAAAGCAATAGGATTATCATCCCTTAAGAGCGAAGGCACTGTATAGGAATTAAGTGTGTGCGGGGCTACATGGGGAGAAGGGAAGATTAAGTCTATTCTTGAACCTCTTCCTTTACCAGTAAATGTGGGACAGGGGGAACCGGTATAGTTGGAAAAGTCAGCACTACAGAATATATTAAACTTCACAATACCTTGATTCAAGGTGTCCCCATACAATGTATGTAAAAAGTGAGTCAGGTTCTCATTTGACCCATCCGAAACCTCGCACACCCGCTCATCACCTCCCTGTTCAGATAAGTCGGAAGATAGTCTGACACAAATGCATCCAAACCCTTGACCAGATCAATAGGGTGATTAACAAGATAGTTAAAGTAGAAGTTAATCAAAAGAACATCCAAAAACTTGGAATTACAAGACACAGGATTTGGGAGAAAGGTGAACCTCATAGTTTTTGAGCTTTCAGGAGTCCATTCTTTAGAGAAACAAGGACCCCCAATCACCCCTTAGCGCGGCCTGAAGTAGATGGTGAAGACGGTAAACAATAGATTGAAGTCCTTCTATAAAGAAGTCCTCCTGGGACTAGGTCTCCTGACAACAGACCACATCAAACTCCTTAATAAACTCAAGCCAATCAGGATTGTCCTGTTTATTCTTACTGCCAGCGATGTTCCAGGAAATGAAGCGGATTGTACCCACGGTGGGAATGCCAGTCACATTTGATAAGGGATCACAGAGGTCTTCTAAAGGGGGAGTTAGGCTTGGTGCCAGTGGTTCACCCAATCAGTCTACCTCATTCATTCATTCATTCATTCACTCAAAAGTATAACATTTCAGATAATACTCGGCAAGTGAAATGTCTTTACTTTTAATTACAGGTAAATACAATAGTCTACACTCTAAATATGGAGTCCATCAAATGTCCGCACCGGGCCTCCTGGCCCTTTGGCCGCTGTCAGTGGGCCAGGCTACTTCCTCTCCGGAGGCACATGTCAGTTTTCCAGAGGTCCAGCAGCAGGGCAGCTCCACCGGCTCCTCACACTTAAGCCCAGCTGTGAATCCAGCCCTCGCTCTTCAGTGCTCGTCTATCCTGCACAGGACCTCCTCAGTGGTGGCAAACAAAGACCTGGCTGTCTGTATTCCCTTACGGTTGCCATGTCCAAAATAAAATGCAGAAAGCAATCTGCCTGACTTCTAGGTGGAGGAACAGTCCATGTGCTGAAGTAAATCTAGCCAGGGTTCCTCCTCTGTGTTTACCAAATGTATATCTAGTGAAAGAACATCTCCTGCCACTATTGCTGTATCTAAAGAGACTGTGGCGTCTTGCACAATAGTTATATTCTAGGTTCAAGAGGCATCGTCTGAAGCCAACTAAAATTTACGCCGGTTGAGCTTGGGCCAGGCTTGTGTCAATGTTTGCTCAGGAAGAGAATCGTTAATGGAATTAGAAGAGCGTGAGATGTAAAGAATCATATAGTGATCAATCCACCGAGAGAACAAGCAGTGGACGTTAAGAGTAAGCCTGGGCAGTGAACTCTGCTCTGCTTGCGGAGTTTTCTGCACTCCGCGTTACGCGGAGCTCGCATAGTTTTTTTCCTCGCTCGCGCTTGTCAACATCAAGTTGGCGAGCGAGGAAAATCCAACTCCCAGTGAGATTTTTCCTCATTTGCGCTCGACAACGTCAAGTTGGCGAGCGCGAGCGAGGGAAATCAACCTCCTGGCGAGATTTCTCAACGTGGGCAGACGGATTTCTCAATGCGAGTGGTCGCGAACGCCCCCGACCGCTCGCGTTGAGAAACCGTCCGTTCGCATTGAGAAAGCTGCTGCTCGAGTAGAAAATCTACTCGAGCGGCAGAAAGGAAGCAGCGCCCGCTTGCGCTGTGCATGATGCCGTTCGCGATAATCTCACAGCGCGGACAAACACCCGGCGCTGAAAATTACAGCAGACGGTATTTTTCTAATGCACTCCACAACTTGCGGAGCTCTTCGTAGTGCAGCACAGTTTTTTTTCACTTCGCGGAGTTCCACATATCCGAACTATGCAAACTCTGCCCAGGCCTAGTTAGGAGCAGGTCAAGGTTGGTAAAAAATGGAATCCAGATTTGTGCTGCTTCACGAGTGGGGAAGAAACCAGGTGAGAAAGGTCCAGCTCTTTAGAGCCTCCCAGAGAGAATGAATCTGGATCATGAATTGATTCTAGGCATAAGTTTAGGTCTCCAAGAATGGTAAAGTTTGCATTCTTTAAAATATAAGTGTTAAGACATAAGAACAAGTTTCAGCTCGTGGTTAAAATGTGCACTGGAACCCAGGGGGGGCGATAGAGTAAGACACCTGTAAAAGAAATGGAAGGCCTAGGTGAACGACAAAATAATAGGCGTTCCCAACTCAAATAATTGTCAGAATCTGGGACAGTGCAGGAAAGGAGAGGATTAAAGACAGTGGACACACCCCATTCGTATGTTGGCAAATGTGTCTCAACATGGAGTAACCATAGGGAATGGTGGCTGCGATGTCAGGTGCTGAGGAACCTTTAAGACAAGTTTCCATTAAGAAAAGCGCATGTAGCTGGAAAGGGGAAATGTAGTCCACAATGTCCAGTTAATGTTTAGAAAGAGACCGAAGCTTTATGGGAAAGAATTTCAGGGAGCGCATAGCCCATGGGCGTCCACATGCAGGATTCTGCATTGGGTGTGAAACCTACCATTGACAAGAACCCACATACTGAACACAAAAAGGACCTTGGAACAAGGGAAAGGAAAGAGTGCTATTAACGCACTGCTTATATGTGTGCAAGACCTGCGAGCTGAGGTTATTACCAATGACAGTAGAGCCCCAGTTAGTACGGCTCAAACCAGAACTAGGGCTTCTGGTGCTAGTCACGGTCTTGGTGTCGAGAGGCGCCCATGAACTTGTCTGCGCTGCATCTTTGAAGCTCTGTCAGCACAAACACGCTGGAGCTGAGGTTAAGGTAGTGTGGAGAGGCGCGGCACAGACCTCTCCAGAGCTACCATGGACACCGCAATCCCCCCAAGATGGCGCCTGGAGGAAAAAGCACAAGAAATGAGTAGAAATAAAAGAAATCCTTCCTAGTAAGTGTAGAACCAGGGGAGCGGCCACAAGACCTGAACTTGTTTCAGATGGAAAACAAAGTCAAACCAGATAAAAACAAAGCTTCACTGAAGTTTAAAGGCCAAACGGTTAAAAACAACTAAAATATACAAGTGCATTCAGAGTTAAATAAGCATTTGCAATGCAATAGGTCTCGCATTTACGTGAGTTTGAGCTATTGACATTGCAACTAACAATGCCTTTTATTATTGTTTTCGTTTTTAAAACATAAATAAAAGGCATTGTCCTTTACAATGCAAATAGCTTAAACTCGCGTAAATGCGAGACCTATTGCAGTTAGGTTTTTGCCAAGTGGTCTATCTGACAGTCATTGTGAAACCAAAAGCTGTAAGATATCAGTTCTTTTTCTAACACACATTTAATAGTTTATAAATGAATAGTATAAATATTTCAAAATATATCAGGAATTTGAGAGCAAATATTTTTTTGTAATTCTGAAGTCTGATGCAAACAAAGATTTAAATAGGAGCAAAACAAATCACTTTACTTGGTGATGTTCAAATGACAAATATTTGCAGGAACTCTATTTCTAAACATTGTTTGTACACTATATAGTTTTATCAGTAAAACCGCATGCCAGTGCAAATCATTGTGCTACCACTTCAGGCTTTGGGGATGTATTTATTAAAAGTGATAGGTTTTTAAACATGATTTGAAAAACATTCCTTCCCCCCACACTGATGACAATGCTGTTAATGAAGTAAGAGGCAAGTCAGCGGTCATATGTATCCTATATGCGGCTAGATTTGTATTA
This sequence comes from Calotriton arnoldi, assembly GCA_963921515.1. Classification (NCBI taxonomy): domain Eukaryota; kingdom Metazoa; phylum Chordata; class Amphibia; order Caudata; family Salamandridae; genus Calotriton; species Calotriton arnoldi. The sequence continues at coordinate 877,294 of CAWUFW010004117.1, read as the reverse complement.
TATATATGGAGCAAAAGTTTAGCAAACATGTTTTTTTAGTACAACAGACATGCTTAACTTGTGCATTTGAAGGTGCTCTCATTTGTGAAAAAGAAGAAAATGGCAGCTCAGTGAATTAAAATATTTGCCCTGGATCACATAATTTGATGCCAGTTTATGTGTCAAAAGCATTAAAATTAGAATGAGTAGATTATTTAAGTCACTAGACCTTCAGGTCTACTAACATTTTTATGATTTTTTGAGGCCTGTGGTCCCTTTTCCTCTGAGGCTCTTTGGACCATGCAGTATTTTCAACATTGCTTGACTAGCTTTAGGAAGCCAGAAATTGATCGTATAAGAGGAGGTTTAAAGGCCTAGGAGATGGAGGTGTGATGAGTTGGGAACTAGTTTGGCTGTGGCTTGAGGTGGAAAAGGAGGGTAGGTTGTAGAGGTAGAGAATTCTGAAGTTTGAGAGGTGGGTTTGGTGGGAAGCCACGATGTGGGAGCCTAGCGATCATGCCTTCCATCCATGCCTTTGTCGGGTCTTGATTTGTAGAGGTCTTCTGAGCCATCCATTTTTAGAATGAAAATCGTCTGCATAGTTGTAACAGGTGAGGTTGAACGGTCTAATCAGCTCTGTTAAGGGGGTTAGATAGATATTGAATAAGAGCAGGAATGTGAACCCCTTATGGATGCAACAATGTTGGGTATCAGGGTCTGATATGAAACGCTGTAGATACACAAGCTTTGTCTGTCTTTAAGGTATGAGGCAATCCATTTCAGAACATATTTATGTATTCTTAGAGTATGGAGTCTTTGTAGCATGTGGTTATGGACAGTATCAAATGCCACTGACCGGTCCAGGAGTAATCTGGCAGCCACTCTGGCTTTTGCCAACTGTGAATTACAGGTCCTCCACGAACTGACTCTGTGCCTCTTACCTGGTCTGAATCCAGATTGGTCTGATATAAATCATTTCCTCAGACATGGTATGTACAGAGCAGCTACTCACTATAAGGGGGTGGCAATCCTGATAAAAGTCAACCCTCAGTTGGTAGTAATGGAGAGTAGGGTGGATAAGACTGGAAGATGGGTAATTGTAAAAATTAAATATTATGATCAATTTTATACAGTAGTTGGCTATTATGGGCCAAATATTGATGACCCCATGCCATTTAGTAATTTGCTTTCTGAATTGTTGGATTTTCCTGACCCTGTCATAATGGCAGGTGATTTTAATGTGGTTCTTGATGGCAATCTTGACCGTACTACTAAAAGCAGGAGTATAATACACAATAAGTCAAGATCATTGATAAAAAATTCGATAAAGAATCTAGGATGGTGCGATATATGGAGAGAGAAAAGGGGTTCCCTAAAGAGTTTTACTTTTAATAATAAAAAATATGGGCACCAATCCAGAATAGATTTGTTTTTAATTGACCAAAATATAAAAAACCAGGTTCGTGATGTAAATCATGTAGGAGCACACTTGTCCGACCACTCTGCGATAACGTTGACCGTGGCCCCCATTGGTTGAGGTTCTTGATGAGTGGTCTAATGTTGGAGGTTTTTAACTACATTGGGTAAGAAGCTAATTCCAGGGACTTGATGAGTGAGCTCTTGACACCTCCCCTCTGCGGATTGTGCAAAAGATATCTTAAAATGTTTTTGGAAGGGCAAGATCTGAAGGTGTTTCTGATGGCCTGCTTGCGATGATCATCTTATGGAATTCTTTTTCTGAGAGGGTATTGAAAGTATTAAGCAGTGGAAGATTCTTTGAGGTGGTTGAGTAATGTAGAGAAGTGTTAGCTGTGTTCTCCATAAGGTAATTTTCTAGCTTTCCAATTTTCTAGATCAGTTCTGTGGAGTTTTTGAAGACTTTGATCAGTGTTTATGTGTTTTGGCACTCAAGATTGCAGAATTCTGCTAGAATTGTGGAAAGTTCCTTAAATGGCCAGTCCATGTCAGTTTGGTGTGTGGAATAGTGTTGCATTTTGTGGTTGAAATAGCTGTTTTGCAGTCTCTGTTAAGCTAACTTGGTAAGATTTTCTTTTTCATCTCTTGAATCCTCCATTAGCGTTGTAGTATCACAAATTGTGTTCTCATTCTTTTGACATTTTAATTAAGCTTTCTGTTTTTTTTTGTGTGGGTTATCCTGGGTGTGGTCTTTTTCAGTATCTAGTTGTCCAACACAGTGGAGATGCAGGTGAAGGTGTGTATTTCTTGAGGTTGCATATTGGTTGGAGTTCATTTGAAATGGAGTTGAGTGCTCTATGATCTAGTTTTTTTCCATTGTTCTCTGTGTGCATTTGTTGATGGTTTTTGCTGTTGTCGAAGTCTTAATGTTTGGTATGTTGATCATGAAGGTAATTATCTTGAGATCCCTCCAGAGTATTAGGGATGTATTTGTCACTGTGGCATATCCTAGGAGTGAGTTGGACCAGAAACTATTTGTTGGAGGTTCAGTGCCTCAAGATTGGATGTGGTTGTAGCTATAATTTTTCTTTTCAAACCAGATGTTGAGGTCTCCTAGAATGTATTGGTTGGAGTGGTTCAGATGAGTCTTGGTCACTGTATCTGGTAAGATATCTTTAAAGTTTGCATTGCTGGACTGTGGTGTATCTTAAAAAGGGACATGCAAGATTTGATGTGGGGTGACATTACCAGCAAGGATTTGGAGTTGTTCATCGTGCAGTTTTCAATGTATGTTATTTTTAATGCTTTGCTGTTAATGATTTTTGTTGAATATACCATATTCATTCAAGAGGGATGGCTTTTTCACATCTTGATACAGTGTATTGGCTGAGCCATGTTTCTGTAAAGAAGATGAGGTCAGCTGTGTGTTTCTGAGAGAAGATAACATTTGTTGACGAAAGATCAAGCATTTTAGCTGTTGCTTCTATACCTCTTTACGGGATGTGATTTTGAGGAAGTGTGACATCGTATAAGAGGAGGTTTAAAGGCCTAGGAGATGGAGGTGTGATGAGTTGGGAACTAGTTTGGCTGTGGCTTGAGGTGGAAAAGGAGGGTAGGTTGTAGAGGTAGAGAATTCTGAAGTTTGAGAGGTGGGTTTGGTGGGAAGCCACGATGTGGGAGCCTAGCGATCATGCCTTCCATCATTTTTATCTTCCTCTTGGCAAGTGACATTGTGTGTCTGTTGTTTGGGATAAGGTCTTTAAATGAGTGGGTTGTCATTAGATAAGTTGTATGATTAAATGTTGATGGTTGGATTTGTTGTGGATGTCATGTGAGGTGCTTGAGTGTTAGTGTGAGTTCTTCAGTACCTGGCATGCTGTTGGTTATTAGATCTGAGAGTGGCTAATGATATCTTGTGGCGATGGTAGTAGGTAGATCTGGTTGTTGGGTGAGTGTTCTCCCTGTGGAATAGGAGGTGGGTTCAAATGGGCTGACTTTCTCACTCGTTTATGTATGTGTGATGTTAGTGTCAAGTAGTTGGGTAGTGGTCGATGTGACAGTCACCAGTACCTTAGTAGTACTCTTTAACCAGTTGATGAATATGGATGGGAGTATGTAGGATTGTTAGCCTCCGGGAGGTGGTAGTAGTAGTAGATATTGCCTGCACTGGTGTGTGCCTACACAGCTCCAGGTAATCCACCAGAGTTTCTGCCTACAGGCCCTTCCCAGGCCCTAAAAGGCAGTGCCCTTAACCTGCTGCGCTTTAAATTGCCGTTGTGCGTGGTCACTAGCCGTGTTTTAATACTTTCTCGTAATTAATTCAATTTTTTATTAAATGACAGTTAAGCTGTGGGTCATTTGGATCGAGACATTTTAATATTGCGGTTCTACAAGAACGAATGTCTCTTGCGTTGAATATTTTCTTCAGCAGTTTACGACGGTGTAGACTTAGGGCTGGGCAGATACATATTAAATGAATAAAATCCTGTGTGTGATATCCACAAAGAGTACATGACTTTGGGCCCTGATATTTCCAGCTTGGCTGGTCTGCGTTAGACGGCAACATTCCAAATCGTATTGCTCACAACTTAGTCTTTAAATAAGGAGAAAAGGACAGACCCAGATATGTTGCTGGTTGCGCTTTTGTATACGATTGCAAGACCATCCATGCTCGCTTGCTTAGCCTGGCTTTGTCCTCCATTAATGAATGCTGCTTTGTCGCCTTCTTTAGAATTTGTTGAAAGGAAGTAAATAGTAGGTTCCGCTGCCACAGGTCTGCCATGTTGTTAAGCTTTAAAGATGATTGTAAATACTCGGTGTAGGTGGACTGGGGGTCGCCTTGTAATGCATTCCCGAGCGCCTTTATTAATCTAATTTTCTCGGTTGCTCCAGACTTTATACCAGGTTTTTATTGTTGCATATCTTCTGTATAGATGTTGCTGTTGCAGCCCAAATTCCAACCGGACCTGTGCCGGTGAAGAGTTGCGTGGTAAAGAAAATACAGTTTTGTACACCCCTGTTTGGAGGCTGTTCAGGATCGCTGCGTCTTTCCCGTGCTGAACTTCACTTCCATAGGCTATAGTTGGTAAAAGTTTTGCTTTAACAATCGCTAATAATGGAGTGAACAATGGGCCTTTTAGACTCTTTGATATTGAACAGAATGCAAGTTACACTGGCTTCCAAGGCCCTTTGCACCGCCTACAAGGTTCTTCATAACACTGACCGAGAGTTCCTGAAGCACACCTTTGAGTGGTATAAACCCAGCAGACCTCTGTGCTTCCTTGAAGCCAAGAAACTGGTTGTCCCCAGATTCCGTAAGTTGAACTCGGGAGGAAGAAGCTTTATCACAGGAACAACCAAGCTCTGGAACAGTCTTCCTCCCCATATCAGAGCCCTGCCCACACTGCTATCTTTTAGGAAGGAGCTAAAGACATGGCTGTTTAATCATTAGGGTTTTGTTAATAATGCTCTATTGTAGTGTTGTTCCTATTTCCCTAATGCACAAGTTACTAACTTGTGTAACGATATATCTGTAAGAGACAGTAGTTAGTGATAGATTCCTTACCTTAGAATATCCCCAGGCGTCAGGCTGGATCCGGAAAGTTTTGCGTAGCAGTACCCTTGCGCGTCGGTAGGCGGCGTCGTGCGGCTCCGCGTCCGTCGTCGGCGTCGTGATCGCCGGGATGACGTCGCGGGCAGTACTTAGACGCCGCCCCTGCGCGCTGACGTCAGTTCTGTACACGACTTTCCGCGCCAGGAACGCAGAGCCATGCAAGAAGCTGACACAGGTGTCTGAAAAATACTAGGGCCCTGAAAGGGATGTCCTTAACCCTAGAAATCAGTTCGCAGAACGGGGAGGATGGGTGGGCGGTAAGGAATCTATCACTAACTACTGTCTCTTACAGATATATCGTTACACAAGTTAGTAACTTGTGCATCTGAAAGAGACACGTTAGTGATAGATTCCTTACCTTAGAATAGATACCCCAGCAATACCAACCCCGGTGGTGGGTCTGCGAACAAAGATCAGACAAGGAAGTCCTGGAGGACAGAACGGCCAAAGAAGCCGTCCCTCCGGACCTGACTGTCAAGGCAGTAATGCTTAGTAAACGTGTGCAGCGAGGCCCACGTAGCTGCCTGACAGATAACCGGCAGCGGAACACCGCGGCCCAAGGCCGTGGTAGCAGCCGTAGCCCTGGTGGAATGGGCACGCAGCCCAACAGGAGGCTCCTTCTTAGCCAAAGAATAGCAGGTCTTGATGCACAAGGTAACCCAGCGGGAGATGGTCCTCTTGTGCACCGCCCGACCTTTTTGGCGCCCACGTAGCCAACAAAGAGCTGGTCATCCACCCGGAAGTGTTTTGTGCGGTCGATATAGAAGGAGAGCGCACGTTTTGGGTCCAGACGGTGGAGCCTCTCTTCCTCTCTGGAAGGATGCGGAGGCGGAAAGAAGGTGGGCAAAGTGATGGTCTGCCCAATGTGGAAAGCAGTAACCACCTTTGGCAAGAAGGACGGACGCGTCCGAAGAACAACCTTGTCTGGATGAACAGACAGAAAGGGAGGTTTGCAAGAAAGAGCCTGGAGCTCACTCACCCGCCGAGCGGAGGTGATGGCCACCAGAAAGGCTGCCTTTAGAGTCAGAAGACGAAGAGGACAGTTATGCAGAGGCTCAAAGGGAGCGCACATTAAAAAGGTAAGAACCAAGTTCAAGTCCCACTGAGGCATTACAAACGGAACAGGAGGGAAGAGGTGAGTAATGCCTTTTAAGAACCTGTTAACAACAGGGGACTTGAAAAGGGAGGGCTGATCAGGGAGCCTGAGGAAGGCCGAGATAGCACAAAGATAACCCTTGATGGTACCCAGGGCAGAACCCTGTTGGGCCAGAGAGAGAAGGAACAGAAGGACCTCAGAAAGAGGGGCAGAAAGGGGATCCACAGCCTTTGCTGTGCACCATGCCACAAATTTGTTCCACCTGCAGGCGTATACCACCTTAGTGGAGGGACGCCTGGCTGCCAGAATCACATCACAAACTTCGGGAGGCAAGTCGAAAGGAATCAACTGCCGCCGCTCAATCTCCACGCAAGCAGGTGTAGACTGGACAGGTTCGGGTGGAGGACCGTCCCCTGCTGCTGCGACAGAAGATCCTCCCGAAGAGGCAGACGGATCGGGGGATCTATGCTCATATTGAGTAGCTCGGGATACCAAACTCTTCGAGCCCAGTCCGGAGCCACAAGAATGACTTGGGCCCGGTCGTGCCGAATCTTCTTCAACACTCTGGGTAGAAGTGGTATAGGCGGAAAGGCGTACAACAGACCGCAACTCCACTCGCGACGAGTGCCGCCTTGGAAATTCCAACGCGCAGAACTGATGACATTGCGCGTTCTCTTCGGTGGCGAATAGATCTAACCAAGGCTCTCCCCACTGTAGAAAGAGTCCTTGCGCCACTTCCGAGTGAAGACGCCATTCGTGATCCATCATGCACCTGCGGCTGAGTTCGTCCGCCCTGGCGTTCAGAGAACCTGCCAGGTGTTGAACCATCAGGAACATGCCCTGATGTTCCAGCCATGTCCAGAGGCGCAGAGCCTCCTGACAAAGGGTCCAAGACCCCACCCCGCCCTGTTTGTTGCAGTACCACATGGCGGTGGTGTTGTCTGTGAACACCTGCACTACCTTCCCTTTGACAGAGGGAAGGAATGCCTTGAGTGCAAGCCGGATCGCCCGGAGCTCCAGAAGGTTGATATGGAGCCGGGACTCCGCCGGAGACCAGAGGCCTCTGATCTCCGCCTCTCCCAAGTGACCGCCCCATCCCAGAAGGGACGCGTCCGTCACAACTGTATGCTCTGGCTGGGGAAGGGAGAGGGATCTGCCCATGACCCATTGCCGGTTCGAGAGCCACCACTGCAACTGTTTTGCAGTCCCCTCCGAGATCTGGACGTGATCGGACAGGTTGCCCTGGTGCTGCGCCCACTGGAACTTCAGGTCCCACTGCAGAGCCCGCATATGCCATCTGGCATGATTGACCAGCAGGATGCAGGAGGCCATGAGGCCCAGCAGCCTCAGGGTCATCCTTACCGAAACCCAGGATAAAGGCCGAAAGATCGGAATCATAGCCTGAATATCCCGGACTCGCCGTTCGGGAGGATAGGCCCGAAACTGCGTCGTGTCCAGAACTGCTCCGATGAAAAGGAGCTGTGGAGAAGGAATCAGATGCGACTTCGGCACATTGATGGAGAACCCCAGCGAGTGCAGGAGTTCGGCCGTAGTCTGGAGGTGGGAGACGACTGCCTGGGACGAGCCCGCCTTCAGCAGCCAGTCGTCGAGGTAGGGGAAGACTGAAACCCCTGCCCGGCGCAGATGAGCCGCGACCACCGCCATCACTTTCGTGAACACCCGAGGGGCACTTGTAAGGCCAAAGGGGAGCACGGTGAACTGAAAATGCTCGTGGCCTACCGTGAACCGAAGGTAACGCCGGTGGGCGGGCAGGACGGGGATGTGGAAATATGCGTCCTGCAAGTCCAACGCTACCAACCAGTCTCCAGGGTCGAGGGCAGTCAAGACCTGAGCTAGGGTGAGCATCTTGAACTTCTCCTTCCGGAGGAAGCGATTGACGTTCCGGAGGTCCAAGATAGGACGCATGTCCTCCTTGTCCTTTTGGGCACCAGAAAGTAGTGGGAGTAGCAACCACGCCCTACTTCTGGGGTCGGAACATGCTCGATGGCCCTCTTGGTCAAGAGGGCCGTGACTTCCTTCTGTAGAAGCACCAAGTGATCCCCTGACATGCGGTGGAGTTGAGGTGGCATGGCTGGGGGGTGGTCGCGAAGGGGAGGGAGTAGCCCCTTCGGACAATGTCCAAGACCCACCTGTCCGAGGTGATGGTGCGCCAGTGGGGAAGGTGATGGCGGACCCTGCCCCCTACTGGCGTGCCGTGCACCTGAAAGGAGGGACTAGGAGGGCTTGGAGGCCGCGGACGGGTTGGAGGTGGTGGCCTGACCCGCACGCTGGTTGCCCGATCCGCCACGGCGGAATCCACGTCCTCGGCCACGCGAAGACGCCTGCTGCGCGGGCCGGTGGCTGGGCTGCTGACGTGAAGGGGCGCCCCTACCGTGGCCACGATAGGGGCGAAAAGCAGAAGGCAGCGGAGGGCGTGTAGCAGAAAGGCCCAGGGACTTGGCAGTAGCCCGTGAGTCCTTAAAGCGCTCCAACGCATGGTCTGCTTTGGACCCAAAAAGACCGACTCCATCAAAGGGCATGTCCATGAGAGTATTTTGGACATCCCCTGAAAAACCAGTGGTTCTCAGCCAGGCGTGGCGGCGGAGCGCCACCGTCGTTGCAATCGACCTGCCCAGCGAGTCGGCGGTGTCAAGGCCACAACGGATAGTGTATGTGGCCGCATCCCTTCCTTCCGCAATGGCGCGGGAAAGCAGTGCCTGGACCTCCTCAGGGCACTGGGGCAAAACATCCGCCACCGAATCCCACAGAGAGTGGGTATAGCGGCCCAAAAGACAAGCGGTGTTAACGGACCGCAAGCCAGCACTGGAGGAAGAAAAACCTTTCTTCCCAAACTGATCCAGGCGTTTGGATTCCCTATCCGGAGGAGCGGTAGGGAAGGCGGTTTGGGAAGCGGAGGCTTGGACAACCAAGCTCTCAGGAGTGGGGTGGACAGAAAGAAACAGGGGTCGCCCGGAGCGGGGCGATGGCGTCGTGACACGTTCCGATCCACAGGAGCCCCTGTGTTGGGCTTGGACCAGGCGCCCAAAGAACGTCTGTGAGGGCGTCGTTAAACGGCAGCACAGTCTCCGCAGAGGAGGCTGCCGGCTGAAGCACCTCTGTCAAGATGTTAGGCTTGACCGTCAAAGTAGGGAGCTGGAGACGTAAGGCCCCAGCAGCCCTACGCAACACCGTACCAAAATTGGCCCCCTCCTCCGTAGCCACGGGAGGAGACAGCATGCCAGTGTCAGGAGAAGTATCCAGACCACTGGCCTCCCCTAGACTCTCTGTCCAGTCCTCATCATACTGACAGTTGCGAGTCAGAGGGTCATCAGACCCCTCCCAGTCCTCCTGGTCCTCCTCTGGTTCAAAATAAGGAGGAGGAGGGACATTTGGGACCCAAGGGCCCATCGGCGCCGGAGCCGGCGTCGAGCGACGTCGCTCCGGGTCCATGTCCGGAGCCGGAAGGAACTGGGGACGACGCCGCCCGGAGCCCAGGGCGGCGTCGAGAACGGCACCGGAGACATCGGCGCCGGCGGAGGTGTCGTGAGGTCGACCGGCGTCGATGGGGGTTGTGGAGCCGGGATCGAGGCCGGGGCCGAAGCCGGAGCCGGGATCGAGGCTGGAGTCCCGGGCGACGCCGGGGCCGGAGCCGCCGGCGACGCCGGAGCAACCCCATCAGGGCCCGCGGGGCCCGAAGGCGCACCGGAGGGGCCTGAAGGCCCGAAGAGGCGGGCCATGGCCGACAGGAACTCCTGTACCTTGGCCGGATCCGCCCCGAACCCGGGAAGGGCGGGTATGACGGGGCGACTCCACAGGCAAGTCCGGGGCCGCGGGGGCGGGGACGGTGCCGGGAGGGGCCTCAGCCGAGTCGCGAGACCGGCGAGGCGAAGTCCGAGAGCGACGATGCTTCTTGGACTTCTTGTGCTTAGACTTACCGGACGAAGAAGACTTCGACGCCGACGACCGGTGTGCACTCCGCGAGCGACCCCTGGACCTCTCACGCGACCGGGGCCTCCGTGGAGCCGAATGCCGGGCCTCGAGGAGCTTTCGAGACCGCTCTCGCAAAGCTTTCGGGTTGAGGGCCTGGCATTCGGGACAAGACTCGGTGTCGTGGCCTCGGCCGAGGCAGAAGAGACACTCCCAATGCGGGTCGGTGACGGACATCATCCGCGCACAGGCGCCGCATCGCTTGAAGCCGGGCATCCCTACGACACCTTAAAGATGGAAAAAAACAGTGAAAAAATCACCAAAAAGTATGGTCAAAAACTGACCAGGGCACTGCTCTTCCCGGATCTGCGCTTGCTGGCGCGGAAAAGAAGAACTGACGTCAGCGCGCAGGGCGGCGTCTAAGTACTGCCCGCGACGTCATCCCGGCGATCACGACGCCGACGACGGACGCGGAGCCGCACGACGCCGCCTACCGACGCGCAAGGGTACTGCTACGCAAAACTTTCCGGATCCAGCCTGACGCCTGGGGATATTCTAAGGTAAGGAATCTATCACTAACGTGTCTCTTTCAGATAGGCTCTGCGCATTGGAATAATATACCCTATAGGTTTGGCATAGGACTGAGGTCAGTATGCCCCTATCGAGTATATTAAACTTAATTACTTTGTACCAGCTAACTCAGAGGCCACTAGAAACTCCTTGTAAACAAGAAGGGAGTAGTTTCTGGCAACCGCATAAACATGACAACTTTGTTTCCCTTTAGAATCGGAACACTCTCAGAATCGTGGAAACAACAGATAACAGTTTCACTCAGCTAATCGTGCATGCTTAGTTTCTTCAGAGTTACACAGAAAGAATAGACGGGCGTTTCAATAAAAGGATTTATTGAACAGTCTTGTTTCTCGTGTAAAAGATATGAGCTGTTACAATCATAAGACAGTATGCGAGATATATTATGTACAGCGTAAGCAGTAGAAAGAAATAATACTGCGCTAGCATTATCTTTTAGCTATGACATATATATTCATATACATAAATAACATAAGCTGAAAATGCGAGTACTCATAGGATGCTTCTCTAACTAGTTCTACCCCAGTGTACCTAACCTAAGTGTAGTGCAAGGTAAGAAGTAGGTGATGTATTCTATAGTATGGTATGCTATAGTATGGTATGCTATAGTATGCCAAGTCTGGTATGCCAAGAGTCCCTCTAGGTTCTAGTCAGCTCCATACCTTGAGAATGAGAGAGGTGGGAATCTCTTTCCGAGTCTCGAACTCTAACACCCCGCGAAGGGAGTCAGAACACTGGAAGCTGGATTCTCTGCGAGCAGGGATGACAGAGTCTCTTGTCAGAGCGTCAGGCCGGGACACGGGCTCCTCTAAAGTCGAGGTCTCCTCCTACTTGCTTGGGCAAGGGAAGGTATATTTATACCCGGTAGGTGCCTTGTAATGTTAGCATTGACGTAAAGTCGGGCAGAGGAAGACGTCAGGAATGAACCCTTAAGGAATAGCGGTTCATGCATAATAAATGAGTTCTTGGAGAAATCAATAATCCTGTGCTAGGGGAACTCCCAAGAGCTTAAGGGTCTGGTTTCTAAGAACTCGTTGTGACGTTAGGGTGGACGGATGTAGGTGACCATGCCTGTATTTGGATAGCATGGCTAATGCCTAAATAAGGACTGGGATCTTATGCCTATATAAGGGCAATGCGAATTGTGCCTATATAAGGACATGTATCAGGAAAACCTATATACGGACACCTAAAGCGGAATACAACACTATAGTAGTCAGCGCCAAGTCATCAAATGGTATACAAGCGCTCTATAAAATCCTTTAACATAACATAACATACTAAATACACAAATTGCATCAACTTTACTAGTTAACTAGTAAACATTCACATCAACATATTGATATCAGAGGGCATTAGGGAGTCATGGTGTTCACAGTTTAGTAAATGAGGATTTCTTCAAGCTACTTGCTAAATTTTGTATGTGAGACTTTAACTTCATTTAGAAAAGTTATCGGCTTCTCTTCATTTCTGTGCTGACGATACACAAATACATCTGTGTATCGTCAGTAGAGATGATAAGAGACGCTGAAGCAAAGGCGATATCTCCAATGGATGTAGTGTAGAAAGAAAATATATACTGAAATTATACCCAAGGAACTTCAACCAGCAAGGGGGTAGACTTTTAGAGTGAAGAATATCATAGACTTTGAGAGTGAAGAATATCATGGAATCGACTAAGGTACATAAAAAACATAAAAATAATTAGCATAATACGGGGAAGGAGGAAAAGCATAAGGAATAACAGATAATAAAACATAGAGCACCCTACAAAGTTAGAATGGCCCTGGAAAGATGCCCATAATGCTATCAAAACTGGTCATGTGACTCAAAAATAGATAAAAAATTCTTCATAGATGCTATAGGGGGGGCGTGGCTAGCAGCCAAAAGAAATGGCCGCTGCCTGAAGAGGCTCCGTCATCCAAAATTGCCGTTGTGCGTGGTCACTAGCCGTGTTTTAATACTTTCTCGTAATTAATTCAATTTTTTATTAAATGACAGTTAAGCTGTGGGTCATTCGGATCGAGACATTTTAATATTGCGGTTCTACAAGAACGAATGTCTCTTGCGTTGAATATTTTCTTCAGCAGTTTACGACGGTGTAGACTTAGGGCTGGGCAGATACATATTAAATGAATAAAATCCTGTGTGGGTGATCCACAAAGAGTACATGACTTTGGGCCCTGATATTTCCAGCTTGGCTGGTCTGCGTTAGACGGCAACATTCCAAATCGTATTGCTCACAACTTAGTCTTTAAATAAGGAGAAAAGGACAGACCCAGATATGTTGCTGGTTGCGCTTTTGTATACGATTGCAAGACCATCCATGCTCGCTTGCTTAGCCTGGCTTTGTCCTCCATTAATGAATGCTGCTTTGTCGCCTTCTTTAGAATTTGTTGAAAGGAAGTAAATGGTAGGTTCCGCTGCCACAGGTCTGCCATGTTGTTAAGCTTTAAAGATGATTGTAAATACTCGGTGTAGGTGGACTGGGGGTCGCCTTGTAATGCATTCCCGAGCGCCTTTATTAATCTAATTTTCTCGGTTGCTCCAGACTTTATACCAGGTTTTTATTGTTGCATATCTTCTGTATAGATGTTGCTGTTGCAGCCCAAATTCCAACCGGACCTGTGCCGGTGAAGAGTTGCGTGGTAAAGAAAATACAGTTTTGTACATCCCTGTTTGGAGGCTGTTCAGGATCGCTGCGTCTTTCCCGTGCTGAACTTCACTTCCATAGGCTATAGTTGGTAAAAGTTTTGCTTTAACAATCGCTAATAATGGAGTGAACAATGGGCCTTTTAGACTCTTTGATATTGAACAGAATGCAAGTTACACTGGCTTCCAAGGCCCTTTGCACCGCCTACAAGGTTCTTCATAACACTGACCGAGAGTTCCTGAAGCACACCTTTGAGTGGTATAAACCCAGCAGACCTCTGTGCTTCCTTGAAGCCAAGAAACTGGTTGTCCCCAGATTCCGTAAGTTGAACTCGGGAGGAAGAAGCTTTATCACAGGAACAACCAAGCTCTGGAACAGTCTTCCTCCCCATATCAGAGCCCTGCCCACACTGCTATCTTTTAGGAAGGAGCTAAAGACATGGCTGTTTAATCATTAGGGTTTTGTTAATAATGCTCTATTGTAGTGTTGTTCCTATTTCCCTAATAGGCTCTGCGCATTGGAATAATATACCCTATAGGTTTGGCATAGGACTGAGGTCAGTATGCCCCTATCGAGTATATTAAACTTAATTACTTTGTACCAGCTAACTCAGAGGCCACTAGAAACTCCTTGTAAACAAGAAGGGAGTAGTTTCTGGCAACCGCATAAACATGACAACTTTGTTTCCCTTTAGAATCGGAACACTCTCAGAATCGTGGAAACAACAGATAACAGTTTCACTCAGCTAATCGTGCATGCTTAGTTTCTTCAGAGTTACACAGAAAGAATAGACGGGCGTTTCAATAAAAGGATTTATTGAACAGTCTTGTTTCTCGTGTAAAAGATATGAGCTGTTACAATCATAAGACAGTATGCGAGATATATTATGTACAGCGTAAGCAGTAGAAAGAAATAATACTGCGCTAGCATTATCTTTTAGCTATGACATATATATTCATATACATAAATAACATAAGCTGAAAATGCGAGTACTCATAGGATGCTTCTCTAACTAGTTCTACCCCAGTGTACCTAACCTAAGTGTAGTGCAAGGTAAGAAGTAGGTGATGTATTCTATAGTATGGTATGCTATAGTATGCCAAGTCTGGTATGCCAAGTCTGGTATGCCAAGAGTCCCTCTAGGTTCTAGTCAGCTCCATACCTTGAGAATGAGAGAGGTGGGAATCTCTTTCCGAGTCTCGAACTCTAACACCCCGCGAAGGGAGTCAGAACACTGGAAGCTGGATTCTCTGCGAGCAGGGATGACAGAGTCTCTTGTCAGAGCGTCAGGCCGGGACACGGGCTCCTCTAAAGTCGAGGTCTCCTCCTACTTGCTTGGGCAAGGGAAGGTATATTTATACCCGGTAGGTGCCTTGTAATGTTTTTATTTTTTATTTTTTTTATTTTTAATTTTCCAAAACCTTTATTGAACATAGTCAGCATTACAAACATACATGTTGCATCAAGTCAGAACACTGAGCGCATAAGACCATCTACGAAGCACCTCAAGAATAGGGGGAATATTACAGACAAAAAATAAACAATGTAATATGTAGCATGACAAAGCACCCTTGAGCACCAAATATCCGAAATGTGTGGGGGCAGCACTGCAGAGGGGGGCATTAGGTCCGGTCAGGAGGGCGGGAGAGGGAGTGGGCAGGAGAGGGCCGGCAACCAACACCAGCGGCCGCCGCGGGCGGAGAGCCGGCGGGGAGCGCGGGAGAGGCAGACCGGCCAGAATGTGATCGGGTGTGGAGGTATGTCACCAGGGGGCCCCATATGTCAATCGGGCGAGATCTGGCAGGCACAAGGTCCCAGAATTCAGACAGAAGAGTTTGGCATCTCGATGCGTCTTCCAGCCAGTGAGCGAACTGAGGCGCCGGCCTGCGCCCCCAACACATGGACACCCTGCGCCGCGCGAGGACAAGCAGCATTGCGACCAATCGGCGAGAGGCATCCGGACAGAACTTAACAAAGCCGAGCAGGCACAGCGGTGGGTCGGGCTGGACCGGTGCGGAAACGATCTCGGTGAGGGCGGCGCAGACCTCCCGCCAAAACTCCGACACCCTTGGGCACAACCAGGCCAGATGAGCGAAATCCGCAGCAGGGGCAGAGCAACGCAAGCACCTATCGGTGGGAACTAGTCCCATTTTATGTAGCAGAACGGGGGTTCGGTAAAGCCTGTGTAGGTATTTGAAGTGTATGAGGCGGAGACGGTAATTGGGAGAGAGTTTCTTCGTCTGGCTACAGCAATAGAGCCAGTCGGCTTGGGAAATGTCCATACCAAGGTCCTCGCCCCACGCCACGCGTGCGCGATCAGTGGAAACGACGGAGGTTGATAACGTAAGGGCGTATAATTTGGACACCAGCTTCCGGGGGAGGTGGAAGAATATATAAAATCAAGCGCGCGCATCGAAGGTGGAGGTTGTGGAAACGTGGGGTGTAAGTCCTTACAGATAGCCCGCAGCTGATAATAGAGCAATGTGTCCATAGGGCCAGAGGCAACAGGAAGAGAGTAGAAGGTGTTTCCGGGGTAGAGATCCGCCAGTGTCTCCAGCCCCAGGCGGGCGGCATGCTTAGCCATGCCGGTTGGATGGAAAGGTGGGAAGGCATGGTGGCGCACAATTGGCATAGCATTTGCTGAGAGCAACGGGGCATTGGAGAGGCGACGCAATCCCGACCAGGCCCAGCGAAAGTCCCGACCGTGTCCACCTCAGCCCGCGCGCGGCCGCCCGGAGCAAACAAGGCAGTAGCCAGCGGCCAAGGGGCAGCGATATCAGCTTCGACCGCCGCGTGCGGCTGAAAGGGGAGGGATGAATCCAGAAGTGAAGGAAACTGGCCTGGGCACTCAAGGCGTACAGTTTGAAGTCGGGGGCGCCCATACCTCCAGCCGACATGGGGAGAGTAAGGACATCATAGGCAATCCTGGGCTGCCTGCCAGCCCAAACCAGAGAAATGATCAGGGAGCGAAGCTTGCGGAAAAAATGGGCCGTCAGAGGTATGGGAATATTTAAAAAAGGTAGAGAAATTTCGGGAGGACTACCATCTTGGCAATGGCAATACGCCCAGCCAGCGACAAGGGGAGCCGGTTCCAATGTGGTATCCTGGACTCGAGCCAATCCACGGCCCGTCCAAAGTTTGCCTTCCAGAGGTCGTCCAGATCCCGACTCAACCAGACACCCAAGTAGCGGGTGGGGCCAGAGGCCCATTTGAAAGGAAAGTCCGGGGTGAATTGTGTGGTGGCATCAGTGAGAGGGAACAGCACTGACTTACTCCAGTTCACCTGTATTCCGGATAATCCTCCAAACCGTAGTATCTCACGCACAAGGGGGCTGAGGTTGTCTTGGGGGTGGCGGACGTACAGTGTAATATCATCCGCGTACAGGGAGACCAGGAGGGCGCGGGCCGAGAAGCCAATGCCCCTCTGAGTATGGTGCTGCCGGAGTCTGGCGGCAAGAGGCTCCATCGCAATGGCGAAGAGCATGGGGAGAGCGGGCACCCCTGTCGAGTGCCACGCTCAATTAGAATAAGGTCAGAGACTTGTCCGTTGAGCCGAAGGCGGGCAGAGGGGCGCGTGTAGAGAAGTTGAATTTTGCGAATAAAGACATTGCTGAAGCCGAGGCGCGGCAAGAGATAGAATAAGAAGGGCCACTCCAAGGTGTCGAATGCTTTGGTGGCATCGAGAATAGCAGCCACTGCGGGGAGGCTAGGATTAATCTGGTGCAGAACGGAGAATATAGCCCGGAGGTTGTGAGATGTTGCGCGGCCCGGAATGAAACCGGACTGGTCCGGGAGAGCGATGAGGGGCATGAAGTGGAGAAGACGGGAAGCTATCAGTTTCGCGAAGATCTTATTATCCGTGTTAATTAAGGAAAGGGGACGGTAGGAGTCGCGGCAATCCGGGGGCTTGTCTGGTTTCAGGAGAAGTGTTATGATCGCCTCACGGAGCGATGGCGGGAAGAGGCCACTGTCGAAGGAGTCATTGTACATAGCGGCCAGGTGCGGCACCAGGAGCGGGGCGAACGTCTTATAAAAAGAAGCCGGGAGGCCGTCCGAGCCAGGGGCCTTATCACCGGGCAAACTAGTGATGGCAGCGAGTATTTCTTCCTTAGAAAAAGGCTCGTCTAGGAATTCGCGGTGATGGTCCTCGAGCCAGGCGAGTGAGATGGTGTCAAAAAATTGGTCGAAGTCCGCTCGCGAAGGTGTGGGGCCCGCGGCGTAAAGGTGCGTGTAATAATCCGAGAACCGTGACTTGATTTCCTCCGGGGAGGTGGTTCTAGCAGGGCCGCCATCCTGAAGTGCCGCAACATACGAGGCAGCGCGGGGGGGACTAAGGAGGCCGGCTAGGGTCTTGCCAGGCCGATCGCCCTCGCCGAAACGGCGCGCCCGGGCCTCTCTACCTAGAAAGGAGAGTTCCCTCTCGGCCTCCCTGGCAAATTCTGAGTGCTTTCCACGCAGGCGAGCGAGTATCTCGGAGCTGGGGCGAGTTGCCTGAGCAGAGTCCAGGGCCTTAATCTCCAGTTCTAATGTTCCTAATGCGGTGCGGATGGAGCGGAGAACTCCGGATTGTTTTGAAATGCACTCACCGCGAATCACAGCCTTAAAACCCTCCCACAGGGTAGACGGCGAGTCCACGGAGCCGACATTCAAGTCAAAATAGTTGGAGATCGCTGTTTGGATCTCGGCACAGAAGACCGAGTCGCGAAGAGCGTATGAGGGAGCCGCCAGGCGAAGGCCCTCCGCGGGGAGTCGGGAGGGCGTAGACAGAGCTGGACCGGCGCGTGGTCAGAGAAAGTACGTGCCATATTAGTGACGGATGTAAGCCAAGTGAGGACGTCAGGAGAGGTGATCCAAAGATCAATACGAGACCAGCAGCCGCGGGTACCGGTGACACAAGTTCCCTCGCGGGCCTCAGGCCACACGTGTCGCCACGCATCATACAGTGAATTATCGGCCAGCAAGGACTGTAAGAAAGCCGCGGATTGCGGGTGTGACGAGTGGGGGCCCGAGCGGTCAAGGACCGCAGAAAGGGTAACGTTGAAGTCCCCCCCCCAAAGGAGTGCCGCAGGGCCCAGTGTGGATATGAAGTGCCAAACATTAGTGAAAAAGGCAGGGTCGTCCGAGTTGGGGCCGTATATAGCAGCAATCGTCATTGGTTGGGAAAGTAAGGAGCCATGGAGAATAACATACCGTCCCTCAGGGTCAGTGAGTACCCGATCAGTGTGCCATGGGAGTCCCCTGCGTATCAAAATAGACACACCACGAGAGTAGGAGGAATAGAAAGAGGAGTGTGATTCGCCCCAGTGGCGCGACTGAAGCCTAGCGGCGGTCGCAGGCAACAAGTGAGTCTCCTGTAAGAGACAAATGTCAACTTTATGACGGAGTAGGTGTGAGTGGATGAGCCGGGCCTTGCGGTGGTCATTGAGGCCACGAATATTCCAGGACCAGCATATGGTGTCAGTCATACTGTGTGAGGACGCGATGGGAGGGAGCGCAGGGCCGCGAGTAGCAGCCGCAATCAAAAGCTAGCATGTGTAGCGGGGAGGTCATACTTGGATAGAACAAGGGCGAGTCAGCTGCTTGAAGTCTGAAATGGAGCCAGCGAGAGCCCGCCTGGGAGAAAGGTGTGACCCCAGAGGGAGCAGCAAGGGTACAAAAACAATGAGGCAGGCAATGACCCCCGCAAGGCACCAGTCGAAGGGAGGGCGCAGTCTCTAGCTCAAACGTAATGTAGTGATCGAGCGCAGCAGTGGTGTAATGCGTACTGAAGGAATACATAAATTGATAGCATAAATACATTAACTTTTCTGAAAAAAAACACAAAAAAACAATCCCAGGAGCCAACCACCCCCACCCCGAACAAACCCACCCCATCGCATCATGATTGTAAGTATAACTCTTGCAATGTGAGAGCAGAGAAATTGCGATGAACCACGAAGTAGCCCCAAGAGGCGGACACAACAACCCAACACCCCTCCACCCACCACCCACACCAACCCCCAATCAGGTCGAGAAACCACCCACACCAACCCCAGGGGACCCCAACCGGGAGGGGAGAATCAGCAATAGAAGTGGGAATCATCCCGTGGGGGCATGGCGACGCCTAGCGTACCTCCCTGCCAGGAAAGGCAGGGTGGCCAAGCCAGAGTGAACAGCAGACAACACAGTCAGGTAATATAATGCAACCAAGTTAGGGCCTGTAAACCCCGCGGACCAAGAAAAGAGAGAAACCATGATGGGCTGCAGCCAGTTAAACAGCCAAGGGACAGCCGGGGGAATGAGACTGCAACTGCGCTACACAGTCTTGTACAGAAGGGCCGGGGGCCAGAAATAATAAAGAGGTACAGTTCAGTCATTGTCGCTCAAATTGGCTGCAGCAGGGTCTTGAGAGCTGGCTGGAGTGGAGTGGTGAGAGCGGTCCAGCTGTTTGGCAAAGGCGAGGGCTCCCTTTGAGTCCGGGAATACCAGGGTTTTGGAGCCCTGTCTGACCCGCAATTTGGCCGGGTAGGCTAGCGAGTAGGACACGTCGTGCTTTTGCAAGATGCGTTTTGCAGGCAGAAACTCGCGGCGGGCAGCCTGCACAGCCAGAGTGTAGTCGGGATAAAAAGACAAAGTGTTACCTTGGTGGCGGATCACACCTCTTTCCCTGGCAGCCCGGAGGACCGCGTCCCGGTCCCGGAAATTTAGGATCTTCGCAAGGATCGGTCGAGCAGGCAGACCAGGGGCAGGCCGAGGGCCGAGGAGCGGTGCGCTCTCTCCACGACAAAGACCTGGGATAGCACTTCACCGAATAATTCTCGCAACAGCTGCTCCACATAATCCTCCATCCTGGAAATATTGGAGGACTCCAGCACACCAGTGATGCGGAGGTTACTCCTGCGGGAGCGGGCCTCCAAATCTTCATTCTTTGAACGGATGAGGTCGAGGATTTTATCCATTTGGAGCAATTTTTGGCGGTCTTGGGTGGCGGTGTCCTCCACATCAGACACCCTCGATTCGACGTGGAGCAGGCGGCCATCGTGCGCATCTACTCTGGACTTAACCACATCCAGGCGAGAAGCCAGTTGCTCCAGCTGAGTGGCAATCCCAGACACCGCCGACTACACCTCCAGCATGATGGCCTTCAAGTCATCCTCACGTGCAGCGACCATTTCCGTGGGTGCGGGCAACTCACCCCCGTCAGCAGTAGCGCCCTCCTGGCGCGTTTGCCTCCGCTGCTCAAATGTTAGTCGGGGCTGTTTCGGGTCAGCTTTGCCCATGGCGGCCTCCTAGAGCAGGGAGCCCCAAAGAGGAAGGTGCAGCCGGTAAGGGCACAGGTAGCAGGAAGATGATCAATGGGGGGCAAAGAGGATCCCCCTCCACGAGGCAGGTGTGCAGCAGACGTAGGGCCCGGGCCGCGAATGCAGCGTTGGGGGCAGTGGACCCCGATCCCGCAGCCAGCGCAGGCCCCTCCACCGAGCCGCTGCCCCGCTCCCAAGGTGGCGCAGCCCAGGAGCCAGCCGGGGTACCGCACAAGAAGGCTCGCTCCGGAGACCGCGCCTGGCGCGAAGGTGCGGTAGAGCGTATGCACCGCCACAGTCCCCGGGCCGTGATGCAATGGGGGCCCCTGCAGTGCTGGGCGCCGTGTAGAAAGGGAGGACCTGGGTGGAGGGTCGACCCGGCGGTGCACCCAACTGGCAAAGAGAGCTGGTTGTTCAGAGGGCCAGGCAGGGGGCGCAGACACACGCCGGTATGCCCCGGAGTCGCCCCTGATGAGAAGGCCGGATTGTAGGCCGCTGCAGCCAAGTCAGGGAGCACCCCGATCGCGGGCTCCCTCCCAGATCTTCGTCCGCCGCCGGTGACCACCAAGGCGGTAGGGGAGGCAGCCGGAACGATCGTGAGCGCAGCGGCAGCAGATGGAGCCCAGCCGGGAGTAGCGAGGGGGCAGCAAACCGCGGCAGGAGGACGCGGGGAGCGCGCCGCCCTCTTCGCCCGGCCCACCAGCGCGGATACCAGAGACGTTCAGGGCGCCTCCTCAGGGTCGGGCTGGGCCGGGCGGTACGGCGAGCGCGATCCCAGGCCCGCCCGGAGCGCCCCCAGCAGCGAGACTCACCGGCGGACTGTCGTGGCCGCAGGGCCAGTGGCGGAAGGTCCGGTGGGCGTGCGGAGAAGCACGGGTAGCGCAGGCCGGGTCCCGGGAGCGAGCAGACGTCTAGGCCCAACTCCCGGAGGCGCCGCAGCCAGTCACAGCCAGGTCGTAGGGCCGCGATGAACGGCTCCGAGAACGCCGCCGATGCAGGGAAGCTGTGAGGGTAGGGTCACAGGCAGCGATGTGTGGGAAGTCTGCCGGATAATTGCAGGATTTCAGGCTTGGCCGGCAGAGCCCACTCAAAGTGCGGCCATCTTGCAGCCGGCTAAGCCACGCCCCCTGGTGCCTTGTAATGTTAGCATTGACGTAAAGTCGGGCAGAGGAAGACGTCAGGAATGAACCCTTAAGGAATAGCGGTTCATGCATAATAAATGAGTTCTTGGAGAAATCAATAATCCTGTGCTAGGGGAACTCCCAAGAGCTTAAGGGTCTGGTTTCTAAGAACTCGTTGTGACGTTAGGGTGGACGGATGTAGGTGACCATGCCTGTATTTGGATAGCATGGCTAATGCCTAAATAAGGACTGGGATCTTATGCCTATATAAGGGCAATGCGAATTGTGCCTATTTAAGGACATGTATCAGGAAAACCTATATACGGACACCTAAAGCGGAATACAACACTATAGTAGTCAGCGCCAAGTCATCAAATGGTATACAAGCGCTCTATAAAATCCTTTAACATAACATAACATACTAAATACACAAATTGCATCAACTTTACTAGTTAACTAGTAAACATTCACATCAACATATTGATATCAGAGGGCATTAGGGAGTCATGGTGTTCACAGTTTAGTAAATGAGGATTTCTTCAAGCTACTTGCTAAATTTTGTATGCGAGACTTTAACTTCATTTAGAAAAGTTATCGGCTTCTCTTCATTTCTGTGCTGACGATACACAAATACATCTGTGTATCGTCAGTAGAGATGATAAGAGACGCTGAAGCAAAGGCGATATCTCCAATGGATGTAGTGTAGAAAGAAAATATATACTGAAATTATACCCAAGGAACTTCAACCAGCAAGGGGGTAGACTTTTAGAGTGAAGAATATCATAGACTTTGAGAGTGAAGAATATCATGGAATCGACTAAGGTACATAAAAACATAAAAATAATTAGCATAATACGGGGAAGGAGGAAAAGCATAAGGAATAACAGATAATAAAACATAGAGCACCCTACAAAGTTAGAATGGCCCTGGAAAGATGCCCATAATGCTATCAAAACTGGTCATGTGACTCAAAAATAGATAAAAAATTCTTCATAGATGCTATAGGGGGGGCGTGGCTAGCAGCCAAAAGAAATGGCCGCTGCCTGAAGAGGCTCCGTCATCCAGAAAACTCCCGTAACGATCCGCACACTGATCCGCTGGCACACACTTTCCTACAGCAGCGGGAAGTGAACAGCAAACAACAGAGAGTCCGCGGCCGGAACAGAACAGCGTGTACGCAAACCACAGACTTCGGAATATCATGGTAAAGAAGTGCGGCCTAAGCGTCACGGCAAGACCGGGGACTAGATTTATAGCTGACCCGACGGAGATGTGGGTACGGAGATACAGCATCAAACAGGGCATCGGTGCAGCGTCACCAAAGAA
This sequence comes from Calotriton arnoldi, assembly GCA_963921515.1. Taxonomy (NCBI): domain Eukaryota; kingdom Metazoa; phylum Chordata; class Amphibia; order Caudata; family Salamandridae; genus Calotriton; species Calotriton arnoldi. The sequence continues at coordinate 854,292 of CAWUFW010004117.1, read as the reverse complement.
TAAAGCCCCCCTACGTCCCGCCGCGGTGGAAAAGACCCATCTGCTGCCGGGAAAAAGTCAACAGCGGAAACCTGGAAGCCGCCGCGGGGGGACGGAGCACAGAAGACGGAGCGGCTAAAACCGGGAGGCAAACTTGAGGGTGAGCTGACGGACCCCCTCCCTGCTGAATGAAACTGCAGCGCGGTGAAGGAGCGGCAGGAGCTCTGCTGAAGGAGACACCGAACGGCCTAGTCGCGGCCGCCCAGGTAACAGCTACGCATCGGGGGCAGACGCCAGACGGTGAAGAGAGGGGTCGCTGCATAAACGACGAATGCCGGCTGAGAGGCAACGATAGGGTCCCTGCCCGCGCACAGTGGAGGCATAAGGCCAAGCCACAATACACCACTACCCGGGCCCCGGGACATTAAAATAACTGGCCCTGGTATGGTTACTCAGTAAAGCACATTGTGGGAGGACAGGAGCAGAGACCCATCATACAGAAGAAACGCCTGGGCAGACAACGACCACAAGAAGACCGGCTGCGGTGGTAAATCTTCCCGGTTGAGGGTGACAGCCAAAGAAGCCGCAGACGCTGCTGGCAACGCTTGCCAGGCACGCTCATCGAAAAATCCAGCAAAGTCAGGCCGCATCCACCAAACACCAGCTAGACACTGCTAAAGTGCAGCCTCCTCAAACGTAACAGCATGATACCCAAGGATCCACTCCCCAGTGATAACTCGATTTGACTACGACGTTCCAGCTGACCTAGGGTGAGAAACCCGACAGGCCGCGCGAATCTACACGACACGCAGGCAGGCGGCGGTGAGTACCACCCAGGCTCCAGTTGATCGGAGGCTCAAACGAGCTAAGATGGGAGGCAGGGGCCAGCGAGGCGCACAGCAAGTAAAACTGGACAAATATGCATACACCAAAGCCCAATCGGAATCTGCAGATCAGGACCCGGCCCAAGCGGCAAACCCTACAACAGCCGAAAAAGCAGACGTCACGCTACAGGATATCATGACCACCCTGAATAACGGGCACACCTCATTAGACTCACGAATAAGCTCAATCTCAGTGGAGCTGTCGTTGATCAGGGCAGATTTCCACAAATTGACCACTAGAGTGGGGGAAGTCGAAGCAACTACAACTACTCTCACCAGCGATACGTCAGCGATGAAAAAACAAATACGCCAACTCGAAGCCGACAGGTTGATGGCCGCCAAGCTCGACGACCAGGAAGGGCGCTCACGACGCAATAATATCAGACTTATTGGTGTCCCGGAACAATCCGGAGAAACAGCAATGGACCTACTATTCGAAGATCTTATCAAAAACCAATTACAGCCACGAGGACTATCCAACTATTTCTCGGTGGAGCGAGCTCACCGTGTCCCAGGAGGAAGACACAGGCCGGGGCCCCCCCCCAGGCCCATAACAGCGCGAATCTTCAATTTTCGCGACCGAGATGTAATACTACAGGCGGCTCGTGCGGCTCCTCTGATACGCTTCGAACAGAGCACTGTCACAATCTTCCCGGACTACACCGCAGCAGTGACAAAGCAAAGGCGAGGATTCCTGGAAGTAAAGAAAGAACTCCGGAATCGAGAAATCAAATATTCAATGCTGTTCCCGGCAAAACTCAGAGTCGAAGCCGAAGGGAAAACATGGTTCTTCACCACACCCGAGGAGGCGGTGGAATGGCTGGAGGGATAGCGCAAGGCCCCAGGCCCGAGGCGATCAGGCAGAAGACTCGGACAACGTGGGCAAGAGGAGGCATCAATCCAATCCGACAAGACTAGAACATTGGAAAATACGTCGCAATTTGGTGGGACAGAATGAAAGCTCATGTATCGACACGGACTTCTGGAACGATGGCTAAAGCCCGAAAGGTCAAGCCTGCAGAGGAACAAACCGCCCACAATTCTGCTGCGAGACGATAGCCCCGGGAAGCACGACCGAAGACACCCAGGGACAGGGACTCTGTAAGCCAAAACGGTGTACCTGATAGCTACTGTACAGACATTATTTGACCCAGAATTTTTTTATTTCAGTCATATGTAAGTTAAACCTACAACTTGAGAACTATGTAAATGCCAACAAAAAAGAAACTATGGACGAGGGAGTGCTGGAGGGGCCTCTGGAGTAGCATCTCCCCCCCCTTCAAGGTATTGGGTATGGGAAGTAAGCACTCTGCAAAGTTGGGGTGGCGGGTAAATTTGTTGTCCGTCCAGCAGGGAGGTAGGGAGGAGGGTGGGTATGGGGATAAAGTTAATCAGTTAATGTTTTTCTTTTTATATTTTACATGTTTGAAACGGGCAGCAGTTGCACACCAATATTTATACACTGTGTCTCTGAGACATTGCCACTCAGGCGGTACCCACATAGGCACAGGTCATGGCAGACTTGATAGTGCAGACTGAACAAGAGACCGACCCACCACTGATTTCCCTCACGTCAAGTACTCCACTATCACTCCTCACATAGAATGTTAACGGACTTGGCGACAAAATTAAGAGAGGGCTGGTGCTACAATTCTTAAAACGCCACGCTCCGGCAGTAGCCCTGCTTCAAGAAACACACTTAGTGGGCTCCTCATGCAAAGCTATGAGCAGATGGGGCTTCCAGATGGTGGCGCACTCTGAGTTTACTTCAAGTTCACGTGGGGTTGGTATTTTAGTACGGAAACAATTCCCGCTGATAATTAAGCGGACATGGACAGATGAGCAGGGACGATTCGTGGCCGTTTCATGTCAATGGGAAGGACGAGCCTACAACATAGTGTCAGTATATATCCCCCCGGCACTTCACTCGGTGTCTTTCCCGGCCCTTAGCGCATTCCTACTCGCCCTCCCAGAGGGAGAACTCCTGATAGATGGAGATTTCAATGCCACCATAAATGGTGCTATCGACCGCCAACCCCCTAGAGACCATAGCAATAACACCTCCCGATTTGCGAAGTTCATTGAGGCGCTCGGCCTTATTGATATTTGGCTTTTCCGCTATCCATCAAGTCGGCAATTCACCTTTCACTCCGAGGCACACAATAGCCTCTCCCGGATAGATTACATCCTAACATCGGCATATGGCGTGGGGAAAATATTGGACATCACTAATCTACCTTGAGGCATCTCAGACCATTCCCCAGTGGTGCTCAAATATGCATATCAGACGGCGATTTGACGCCGTACTTTCCCCATATACCCGGGATATCTGCACAACCCCAAGATCCTAAAAGGCATTACTACTACAACACAACAATACTTCCACAATAATGAACACTTCCCCAGTAATTCTCTGTGAGGCCTTTAAGACAGTCCTCCGAGGCCAGGCCATCTCACTAATCACCGGTCACAAAAAAGAAAAGAAGGAACAAATAGAGACACTAGAGCTGACACGCGCGGAAGGACTCTATGCTCAAAACCCGACGAGAGTAACAGCCCGAGCTCTCAATTTAAAACAGGAATATAAGGGATATTTAGGGGAAGACATAAGGGCCAAGATCCAGGCGACGCAGCATAAAATATATGAAGTTGGGGATAAGGCGGGGAGGCTACTGGCCTGGCTCGACAAGAGAGAGCATGTCGGTGGATCGCACAACTGCACACGGAAGATAGTGAAACCATAACCGACCCACAGGGAATAGTGAACAAACTAGCAAAACACTACCAACAGGTAAATGTAAATCCAGTATTTTGTAAAGCGCACAGCTACCTCCGAAGTGGTGTCCCGGCGCTGGGGGCCGTCGGGAAGATTAAGCAAGCTATTGCCCAGAGTCACATGGTGCTGGGCTGACCTGCCGCCGGTGCCGGGGATCGAACCGTGAGCCCCAGATTCCAGCGTCAGTCGCCCTGGCCGCGGCGCCACACCTCTTACACACCGACAGCCGTCGACAGTCGAAGATGCACAAGCATTCCTCAAAGATATTAAAATGCCCACACTAGCGCCAGAGGCGGCCAAGACACTAGAGGCTGACCTCACAACAGATGAACTACAGTTAGTGATAGGAGCCATTCAATCCGGGAAAGCGGTGGGGCCAAACCGCATACCCATTGAATTCTACAAAAGAACAGCAGCCACCACCACCCCGCACCTTTTAAGCATGTACGAAGCAAGTCTAGAAGCAGGGGAGCTCCCGCGAGATCAACGTACAGCCACAATAGTGACAATTCATAAACCTGGGAAGCCTGCCTGGGAATGCACATCCTACCGCCCCATATCGCTAATTAACGCAGAGGCCAAAATACTCGCTAAACTCCTGGCAGCTAGACTAACTGCCCACCTCACTGCATTAATACACCCGGATCAGTCTGGCTTCATGCCGGGTAGAAATGTGTCCCTTAATCTGAGACGTCTACATGGTGTCATGGCACGCATACCCACAATTCAGGAGGCTGCTGTAATCCTTTCATTAGACGCTCACATGGCCTTCGATATGGTTGAGTGGCCCTTCCTCTTTGCAGTCCTTAAACATCTAGGCTTTGGCCCCAAGTTTTGTGCCTGGATACAGCTGCTATACACAAAACCCCTAGCTCACGTGATGGGAAATGGTCATATATCGGATGACTTCCCTCTGGGCCGCGGGAAGCGTCAAGGGTGCCCTCTCTCACCACTTCTATTTGCTCTTGTACTGGAGCCACTGGCAGCATGGATCAGGAGGGACCCAATTATCTGAGGGCTGCATTGGGCGGAGGGCTGGGAGGACCGCATATCATTATATGCAGACGATGCGCGGCTATATATGGCGTCTCCCAAACAATCCATCCACAGGCTCTTGGCTATCTATGACCTATATGGCCAATTTTCAGGCTACACCATTAACTGGACCAAATCAATCTTATATGTCCTTCATGGCCCCCCACCGCAACCCCCGAAGGGGTGTAATTTACAAATAACGAAAGGAAGTTTTAGGTACTTAGGAATCCATATCACACCACTATCGGAGAAATTTATGGAAAAAAACCTCATGCCACCTCTGAAAAGACTTCAACGAGACGCGAAGCATTGGCAGTCCCTACCATTAACATTGCTTGGAAAAGCCGCACTTTTTAAGATGATGGCGCTTCCCAGGTTTCTTTATGCCCTGCAGAATGCCCCGTTCCTTGTTCCACCAAGCTACTTCAAAGCCATAACGGCGGAAGTGTCCAATCTACTCTGGGGGAAAAAAACGGCCCGTATAGCCATGAATAAATTAATAAAGAGCTGGTATGATGGTTTGCACTTCCAAACATACAACTATACTACTGGGCCTCACAACTGACGGTAATCAATCAATGGATGCACATCCCACAAACAGACCCCGTGTTTAGATCAGATAGACATGGGTTGGGGGAGGGAGGAGTAATGAGGGCATTATACACTAAAAAGCGTAATACACCACTGGTTGGACCCACCGCACACACAGTCCGAGTGTGGCAAATAGCACTCAAAAAACTAGGATGGGAAGGAGTTATAACCCAACTCACCCCACTCTGGGAAACACAACGATTAGGAAGACTCTGCACTAGTAAAGGGTTCCAACAATGGGACGCTATCAGGATATCAACGGTGGGGGATCTGTGGATTAAGGGAGAAGTGGCTACCTTTGCTCACCTCCAAGAGCAGTACAAAATGGCATCCTCTGAATTATTCAGATATACACAGATCAGGCACGCACTCAGGGCAGCTATACCTGCAGGTACCGCACTTCCGGAAGCCTCCCCGTTAGAAGATAGGTTGTTGATAGAGCACATGGACAGAAGGGCCATTTCCCTCACTTACCGCACACTTGTCAATAATCAACCAGATCCCACAAAACCACTTTGTGACAAATGGTCTGTCGAACTTGGTGAATTAGACGATGAGGACTGGCAGGAAGCGCTCTCCTCTTCACGTGAAGTTGCGATATCCTCAAAATTAAGACTGGTACAACTGAAAATACTTCATCGTACTTACTACACCAGAGTGACCCTACACAAAATAGGAGGTGCCGAAAATGCGCTTTGTCTGAGGGGATGTGGGACAGAAGGTACTTTCTATCACACACTATGGGAGTGCCCACAGATAGAGTCTTACTGGACAGCAGTTATGCAATCCATTACACAGGCTGGTGGGGTTTCTGTCATGCCAGAACCCAAAAGATGTCTTTTGAATATTTGGGACCCCACTGATCTCAATCATGCAAAACAAGATTAGGCAATGCTAGGAATGATGTTCGCCAAGGGTAATATAGCTAAATACTGGGGGTCACAATCCTCCCCGACACACCATGACTGGTGCAGGGATATGGATGGGGCAATGGTGGCAGAAAAGGCGACGTACATGCATCGAGGGTGCCCCCAAAAATGGGAACGAGTGTGGGGGGCCTGGAATGCATACAGAGGGAACATTTGTACTCCACCTATGACCGTATCAGACATGAACTCTGATTGATCTAGATAAGTGGGAGATAGTGCCTGTAACTCTCTGCCAAAATCAATGTATGGAATGTAATGTTGACATGCCTATATCAATGTACTGTGAGACGTGAAATGTATATTAAGCTTTACTTTGTAACCACAGTTTTGCAACTTTGCCCAGTAATTAATAAAAAGAAGTTTAAAAACAAAATATAGTGGCCAAATGAAGTACTCCTTGAGCCGAATGAGATACATCGAAGATGATCATTTTGACAATGACCTGACACAAACAAGGTTCACTCATGTAACAAGCCACACAAGTCACCCCATACTGGATTCCCCAATGTACCATATGAATTGCTCTCTACACAGTAGACAATGAAAAACTATTGCAAGGTGCAGCTCAGTTATTGGCTCTGTGTACCTCGAGTTCTTGGAAAATCCAAAAATCCTATATGTATACCTGCAACCAGAGTAATCTAAGAGATGTAATGGTATATTGCTTTTGTAAATTGGCGATCGTGACAAGAAGTTGCAAATGAAAACGTTGTCACAAATGACAGTTTTTTCCTACTAAGTTTCAATATTTCTTTATTTCAACCCTAAGTTAATTTGAGAAAACCTTGAAAAATGTACACAAATAACCCCTTGCAGAATTTGGAATTTCATCTAGTTTACAGAAATGTATAGCTTTCGGGGCCCATTATGGGTTTAACACCTTGTCCACCACAAACTAGAATTAGTTTAAAACCACAAAAAGTAGGAAAAATGGGCTATCTCCCAGGAAAATGCCAAAACTGTGGTAAAAAAGTGGTTTTTTGATTCAAGTCTGCCTGTTCCTGAAATCTGGGAAAATTGTGGTTTTAGAACCACACAACTTTTGTTGACGCCATTTGCAGGAGAAAAACCATACACTTTCTTCTACTGCGCTTTTTTACCATTTTACCCAGAAAAAACAAAAATATTCTATATTTTGGCAAATTTCTCAGTTCCCTCCAAGGGAATCCACAAACCATGTATTTCTTTAGAATCCCCCGGATGATGGCGTAAAAGGGCACAAATTTAGCATGGATAGCCTATGTGAAAATGTTTTATGGAGGCCTGAGCATGAAGTCTCCTGAAAAGCCCACGGGGGGGGCTAGCAGCAAAAGGGTTAAATAAATGCGATGATAAGACACCTGCAGTGGGGAGAAAAAAGAAGCACTGATAAGACATTTAATACAATTAAATTCATGTTACTCAGACCTGGTTAAACGTTGTTATTTTATATGTGTGCCTCTTACTTAAGATAAATGAAGCCACCTACTGTTAATAAATTAATACATTGCACATGGATTAATATGATTAGCCTATAATATGTATAGAACGTTCAAGTGCATAAGGCACTAAAATTACTGGACCAATTGGTAGTTAGTCTGTTTAATAAACAGACTAAATACACAAATTGCATCAACATTACTAGATAAACTAGTAAAAAATCCACATTAACATATTGATATTAGAGGACATTGGGGAGTCATGGTGTTCATAGTTAAGTAAATGAAGATTACTTCAGGCTACTTTCTAAATTTTGTATGTGAGACTTTAACTTCATTTATTTAGCTGTCGATACACAAATACATCTGTGCATCGTCAGCAGAGAAGATAAGAGAAGCTGAAAGCAAAGGAGATATCTCCGATGGATCTAGTGTAGAAAGAAAAAGAACAGAAACTCTACCCAAGGAACTTCAACCAGCAAAGGGGGCAGACTTTGATAGTGATGAACATCATGAGATGGACAAATATTTCGCATTATACGGGGAAGGAGGAAAAGCGTAATGAATAACAGATAATAAAACATAGAGCAACCTTGTAGAGTCCTAGAAAGATGCTCATAAAGCTACCAAAACTGGCCATGTGACTTAGAAATGTATAAACAATTCTTCATAGTGGCCAATTGAAGTACTCCTTGAGCCAAATATGATACATCGAAGATGATCATTTTGACAATGACCTGAGAAACAGACACTAGCTAGGTTCACTTAAGTAACAAGCCACAAAAGTCTCCCCATTCTGGATTTTATGGCAAGGCACGGAGGCCAATATTATGCATGTTTCTTTAATTGCCAACTCACAGCAGCAAGAACAAACAATGTAAAAGAACTTAGAACATTAGACTTAACATTCCAATGTCCATAAAATCCAGTGAGAGGCAGCCATCTTCCTTCTTTGTTGCTGCTCACAGCTGAGATAAGCTCGCTCTCTTTTGATCTAACTTTTCTGCTTGATTGTGAATATTTTTATTTAATCTGTGAAAGGACTTGGTTTTTCTGCGAGGATGGATCAGTATTAGCTTGTTATTTTTAATACATATATCTATTATATCGTTTATATGCTTAAAAAAGATTTTGGGTATTGCTGCGTTTTTGCTCATAACTTCGCTCGCCTTTGTTAATACTCTAAATTTAAGGGAGTCGCGTTTTGCCCTCCCGACGAAAAGGTTCATTTTCTCGCTTTTATTCTGAATTATTCTGGCTGAGCGTGAGCGCGACTGTTGCTCGGCGCTCACGACCTACTTGTATCATGCTCGCGGTGATTTTGTAGTTACAGGCAGCACCTTATGCGCGTTTAGGATTGTAATTTTGTTTTTCTTTATTTCGGGTCCGTTTTTATTAGTTAGCGGGAGAGCGTCTTTGTGTTTTTCAGGCAATTTTTCCTTTTGATCTGCAACTCCCGCAGCGAATAAGCTGCGCGTGCGAGGGGCACACTCCTCCCGCCGCGCCGTTTGGCATGAGCGTGTGAGCATCGCTGTTGTCTCCCGCCGTGCGCAGTGTGTTTATTTAAAATCGGGCGCGTGAAAAGCATTGAGTGACCCGATGCGGAAGAGTGAATAATTCTGAGTATTATCAAAATACTTTTTTGAGTTATATTAAAAGGACCATTACCTTCTTTTGATCCTGCTTCAGTTCAAGGGTATTTTTGATGCCTTTAGGCCACTGTAGATGCATCACATTATTCAGCGGCCATTTTCGATTGGATTTTTCTGTGTTTTTTACTATGATGAATTGGCAGCCATCTTTTGGACAAGCAAAAGAGGCAGAAGTCCGTTTTTTCTAGTCAGACTGAGGTGCTTATCAGTGCAACTGTCAACTGGAGTTCATCTGGTAGTTTCTTGAGGAAGGTGATTTTTGTTTCTAGTGGTTTTTTGATTTGACTAGAAGGGAGTATTCCTTTGTGAAGTGTTTTTTATTGTTGGAGTGTTCTAGGTTTTATAATAAGGTTTGTTTCATTTTGGAAAGGTGAATTTTAGTGGAATGGAGGAATCTATTGGAAATGGTGATTCTTTGGACATAAAAGTCAAAGAGTGTGTAGATAAGGCGGTATCTGCCCTGGCATCTCAACTTGGGCAAAAGTTGGATGATTGCATGGATAAGTTAGAGGGCAGAGTATCAAAGAAGATAAATAGCGAAGAACAGTTCTGGTCTGTTGAGGAGGTTATAGATGGTTCCGCAGCTAGTGGAAGTGGTATGAAAGTCAGCCAGAAGAGAAAACACCTGGCAATAGGAAAAGAGAGAAAAGACAAAGGGGCCTTTATATTGAAAGGCACAGGGAAGCCAACTCGCAAGGAGTTAAAGGAACAGGCTATAAAGGCCACCAAAAGGGATCGCAGAGCCATAGTCTGCGATGAGTCCTCAAGCAGTGGGGAAATTGTCATTTCATGTTCTTCAGATTTTGAATCCTCTGACGAGGAGGAAGTTAAGAGAAAGAGAATTAAAAAGGAGAAAGATGATGGTTTAATGGATCCATTAGGGGAGCTGATGTTTGACCCAAACACTATCCAACACCCACTCTCTCCACAGTGGGTTCCCGCTGAACATGTTGCTCAGTATGTGGAGTACTGGATAAGGAAAGAGATGCCAAAAGAGGTTAGGACAAGGCTGAGGTCAGAGTGCCCTAGACCTTCGTTGGCAAATAAGGTTGCATTTACCCCAGAACTGGACGCTAAGATGCTAACTTTCCTAAACAAAATGGGCAGCGACCCTAGAAGGGGTCTTGATAAAGGGCTCAAGGGGTGTCAAAATCGCCTCCTTGATGTTTTTGGTCCCTTGACCAAGATTTTTGATTTATGCGAAGAAGCATATCTACAAGAAGGTGCTGTAAATACTGAGGAACTGCGGCAATGGGTCCAAAGGGCCGTTTGTCTGTTGGGCAATGCCAACGCGTCCCTGTGTGTTGAAAGGAGGAAAAGCTTACTGATGAAGATAGACCCGAAGTTAGCGGAGCTAGCATGTAAGGAGTCGGGCCAGTTAGCCAATGGTTTACTCTTTGGGGAGGAGTTTGTTAAAGAGATGGCTAGATATGCAGGGGCATTCAATTCCATACAGAAAGTCCAAAAGGACATTAGAAAGGTTTTTGGAACGGCCCGGGAGAATGCGGGCCGATTCCCCGGCCGCGGAATTGGAATTTCTCGAGGCTCCTTCTCCAGAGGTGGTTTCAGATCTGGAGGATTTCAATCAGGGTCCTACTCCCCTAGAATCTACCCTCAAAGACAAAGAGGTGGAAGAGGTCGCTATAGAGGCGAGAGAAGAACAAGGTTCCAAGGTATGTTTGGGAAAAGACCCTTTGTCTATTCTAGTAAAGGTGGGTGGCAGGCTCGCTCTCTTTTTAGACAGATGGAAGGAAATCACCTCAGACTCTTGGGTTTTACAGACTGTTTCTGGTTACCAGATAGACTTTGTTGCAAATGCGATTCAGGTAAGAAGACCACCACTTTTAAGATTCGGGAAAGAACAAGAGGACTTGGTAAGTCAGGAGGTTCTAGAGTTAGAAAAGAAAGGTGCCATAGAAAAAGCAGACAATTCACGCATTGGGTTTGTAAGCAATCTTTTTCTTGTGGATCAGAAAGACAAGACTATGAGGCCAGTGATAAATCTCAAGGATCTGAATGAATGGGTGGAATACAACCATTTCAAGATGGATGGTATTCATATGCTGAGAGGCATCTTGAGGAAGGGAGACTGGTTGACTCGCCTGGATCTGAAAGATGCTTATTTGACTATTCCTGTTTGTGTAGACCAAAGAGACCTTTTAAAGTTCCAATGGCAAGGGACCATGTGGAGATTCAAGAGCCTCCCCTTCGGTTTGACATCTGCCCCTTGGTGTTTCACGAAGGTGATGCGTCCCATAGCGGCTTGGTTACGATCAAGGGGGATAAGGTTGATCATTTATTTGGACGACATTCTGATAATGTCGGAGAACAAGGAACAAGCTCAAGAACATACGACCATAGCAGTCAGGGTGATAGAGGATTTGGGCTTCGTAGTAAACAGGAAAAAGTCATGTTTGGTACCCAGTCAGGAGATTGTTTTCCTGGGATTTCAGATCTGGACATTGAATTGTGTCTTGAGATTACCAATGGAGAAAGCGAGGAAGATTCGCAGGGAGGTGCGAAAGATTCTAGCGAGAAAATGGGTTGCTTTGAGGCAGGTAGCAAGAGTTATTGGACTCCTTACGGCTTCCACCCAAGCAGTTTTTCTGGCTCCCTTGCACTATCGAGTGCTTCAGAGACTAAGGACCTTGTATCTGAACAAAGGGGTGAGTTACTCTCAGAGAGTTCAGATAAATGCAGAGGCGCAGGAGGAGCTGGCATGGTGGTTGAAAAATCTCGAGGCATGGAATGGAAGGGCAATATTCGATCCGAGCCCAGACATGATTATAGAATCAGATGCCAGCCTTCAGGGTTGGGGAGCCGGGTGTGGTTCATTGACTACTGGAGGAAAGTGGACAGGTCAGGAGAGCAAGATGCATATCAATTACCTGGAGTTGCTGGCAGGTTCCTTTGCGTTGTAGAGTTTTGCAAGGGATCAGGTCAAATGTTGTGTTCTCTTAAAGATGGACAACATTTCTGCAGTGAGGTATGTAAACAAATTAGGGGGTCCTCGTTCAAAATCTTTAGCGGACTTGGCAAGGAAGTTTTGGCATTTTTGTCTGAGCAGAAGCATTATGGTTCTGGCTCAATATTTGACGGGGGTGAACAATTCCATAGCAGATTGGAACTCAAGGCAACCGAAGGACTTCAGCGATTGGAGACTAAACAGGGTAATTTTCTTATCGTTGAACAGCAAATGGGGTCCTTTCTTGCTGGATCTTTTTGCGAACAGAGTGAATGTTCAGGTTCGCAGATTTTTCAGCTGGAGGCTGGACCCAGCTGCAGAAGCGGTGGACGCATTTCTGCAGGTTTGGAACGGGTCTCGTTGTTACGCATTTCCCCCCTTTGCTCTGATTCAGAGGGTTCTTTTGAAGGTGAAAAAGGAAAGGGCAGAGGTTGTCTTAACTCCGTTTTGGACGTCTCAAGTTTGGTACCCAGATGTTATGGAGATGTTGATTGTGATGCAGCGGATACAATAAAAACTATTTCTCCTAGGTCACTTATCGGTTATCCAGGCGCGACTTGTATTTCTCATATCCACATGACGATGGGGCCCATGACATCGCCTAACAAACACACACACACACTCACCTGGACACTTTCACGAAACTATACTCCCAGGAGAAAGAGGAAACTAAAAGAACATCATGATGTACCGCTGGAAGGAGCCGGGATACCTTTTTACCATAACCTATTAATTTTAGTTATCTCAGAAGATATTCCTGCTCGTTATTTTGTCGATGGATCATCTAGTAAGGTATTAGTTGATAGTGATTAAGACCAGCTGAATCACAATAACTAATCACTAATTTCGCAACCATTTAGCAAATAATCACTGAGTCATTTGATTTTAAGAATTTCAAAGTTTATATAAAATTTAAAAGGCATGGAAAAGAATCGTTGACTTTATTATTCAATTAGTCATACATTTATTAAATCAAAATATTTTATTTAAGCAAATCAATTTTATTGCAGAAAGGAAATTTGGTCATGAGGAAAATCCTAATTAACCTACCTATCTTCCTAATTAAACCTAATGATTTCTAACCTAAGTTTAAATTGGAGACTAGCATGATTCTCATACTCAACTGGAAAATAAAGACAGCAACAGAAACTTCAGCTCGTCAGCATCAGCTACTGCAACCCGTCTCATCTAACAGTCTCTCAGCATCTCCCGCTCATCGATCTGGAACTCAGCATTACTGGAAGCAAGCGCGAGCATCTATTGACCCCCTCCCACTCAGAGTAGGCCTTCTTATACCCTAATTCTAGCTTTGCTAACTAATTGTTGCAACATTAATAACACGCTTTTCTTTCATTGGTCCACTCAATCTATTCTTTTAGTTCTCATCAAATTCTCCCGGTTCCAGCTTGTTCTTTCGGAATGTAAATGTTAATTTCCTTTCTCACAGTTCATGACATGTTTCCATCCGCTTCGATCAGTACATTTGTAACTTCTTTCGATACATTACGAAACTCTGCAGGCAATGTCTTTTCGCATAAAACACTTTCCCACGATTGTTTGCTGATCACCATGACACTTTATCAGTTCAAATAGGTCACATCAGCCTTGACCATTCTTTCATCCTAGCCTTTCAGCCTCAGCACGTGGTCAGCTTTTCTCCAACTTTTTTCTCCCTCAACGCGTGTTTTCTCCGCTCATGCGCATTCTAATAAACGTCGGCCATTTTATATCGCCACTCGATTTAGACTTTAAAAGCACTATTAGAAATAAACAACACATAATTAAAATAGAGAAACATAGCCCTTTCGTTTCCCTCCCCTCTTCTACGCACCCCAATTAGTTGTTACCTAGCGAAAAGCAACATTTAGGCTGTTCCTTACTTACCATCACTATTGTTTTGCAACATCACGGTTTATTCTAAAAAAAGCATGAATCATGCATTTATTTAATTAGTACGCAATTATTTTTATGTTATAATTAGACACATGGACATTTGTAAATAGATTATTCAGCACACATTTTAGCGTGTTACCCTTCCCTTACATACATTGTTGATTAATACATTTAAACGAACATGTTTATTAATTATTTTTAAAATTTGTTAGGGGTTAAAAATGTTTCTTTTACTCTGCTCCATCAACTCCCCCTTTGTTGATTTTTAAATCGCCACATAAAACCCAAGTTATACTTCTTTTTCATGTAGCATATATCTTTCATCCTTTTGCTTTTTGTTAGTTATACATCTGTGTCCATTTCATCTTGTCTTCTCGTCTCCTTATACATATTCTCTTTCATTTTCTCTAACTCAATCTCACCCATCTCTCTCTCTCTTTCTTTCATTATTCTGTTATTTCTCTTTATCTCAATTTGTCTTCTTTTTCTTTTTATACATGTTATTACTATTTTCAACATCATGGCTACTAATATCACTATAGTTGCTATTATTATGACTTTCCCTATCACTAGTCTACTCATTCTTGTTAACCAACTTGCTATTGAAGAAAACCCTTTACCAAGTTTTCCAAGGACACTTTCAACCTCCAGTGGAACTAATTCTTTGTGCAAACTTGTAATATTTGTAATATACTTTTCTATATTTTCACTTTTATCAGGAATGTAAGTGCAACAATGTTGAACTTTCAGCATTCCACAGACTCCACCCTCTTTTGCCAAAAGAATATCAAGGGCAAGACGATTTTGCATTACCATAGCTCTCCTGGCAACCATTTCGGTATTTACCATCAAGAACCCTCCCGCAGTATCTGTAGACAAACGATCTACTACTGTGGATAATTTCCGAATTTTAAATTTATTCAAAGATATTCCCACTGCTGGTATCAATGCTCCAAAAATATCACCTACAATTTCTGAAAAACTCTCTCTCTTTCTACGTGTAAAGCTATTAACCATCTTGTATGTTCCTTTTTCTTCTCTGTCCATATGAAAGATTTTTGGAAAGACCAGGCCTACATAACAAGTTCCATACCAATGGTCCGGTAACCTGTAATAAGCTCTATTCCCACAAATATAATAGACACCTGGAAATATTGGATCTTTTCCACCTTTGAATCCCCAACCTCCCAGAATTTGATAATTGTCGTGACAGATACTGGAACCTACAAAATAATTGTCATAGACTGTCTTATTTCTCCTAATACACAACTTTCCTGTTTGCGGCCAATCTAATGTCATGGCTGCATTTATCTTTCTCCCTTCATGATTTTCTTCCTCAAACGTCCATAGATGTGTTCTTTTCTCTTTTAATGCTTCTTTTTGAAATTTCATTCTCCTTTCTTCAACCATTTCTAAAAATACCTTTTCTTCTTTCTTTAACTCACAGGTAAGGTTGTTTTTATCTATTTCTTCTAATGTTAAAATTCTATGTTCTAAAAAAATTCACCTAAAACCTTTGCTTGTTTTACTTTGTTAAGTTCTGGAACTATAAGAACATTTGCAAAAATCTTATCTATATCAGTGTAATAAAACTCTAATCTACCTGTGTTATAAAATAAACTTGCTATGACACTACATGTTATTCCATAAATTAGAGGTAGGTGATGATAAGTCACACCTTCTGACACTGATGCAGGCAACTGCATACAAACATAACAATCTCTCACATCCATTGTTTCTACATATTCGTACAACAATTTTGTAAAAACATTTTTAGAAAAATCTGCTACTGACTTATCCTTATGTAACTCTGCACTACTTCTTAGAATAACTCGTTCTTTAATATTAGTTTCTTTTTCTGGTTTAGTATCATTCTTTGCTTCTACCACAGCTATACTAATAGGAATTGTGATTGCCAAAACTATCCATACTGTCATTAATAATCCTGTACAAAAGCAGCACATTTTACACCATCTTTTTAGAAATTCACATTTATCTCTTCTAACTCTAGTATTCTCCATTTTTGATTTAATCTCTTGTTAAATTTTCAGAAAACTGTGTCACTACACCTCAGAAATGACTTAGATGTCACTCTGCCTTCAAAAAGAAATCTTTGCTTGGTACTTTCTTTTAATTCTTTTCAGAATTCTTTCGTTGTCACATCCGGTGATTTGTCACATCCAGTAAAATTGTCACATCCGGTAAAACTGTCACATCCGGTAGAAGAACTTCAAGTCTTCACTTCAGGTTTTGTTGCACTTCACCTTTACCCATTCGATTTCTTAGTCTGGGGTTCTCGTGAGTGTTTCTTTCTTCTTTGTAATCCGTTAGAGCGATATATAACCACTCAGGTGACTTGTATTTCGAATTTACTTTCTTTATTCTTTTAGATTTTTGCAATCGTTTTCCACTTGGTTTTTCTTGTTCTTTCTGACTTGTTATTTCATTCACTTGTTCAGCGCTATCTTCACCTGTTCTGATTATCCGGTACCTCAATTTTCTTATATAATTGTTGCTGGGCCAATTGTCTCCTTTTCTTGGCCTTTTGGCTTCACCTTCTTTTTCTCCTCTTTCTGATTTCCAGTTTCTTTTTCTTGATTCAGTTATTATTTTCCCTTCTTCTCCGCTTTCTTCAGATTCTGTTTCAATTTTCTCAAAATCGTCTTTTATTTTGAAACTTATGATCTCACTTTCTTTTACTTGTGGTTCTGTTTTCTCCTTCTTTGGTTTACCTATTACTGTCCCTCCTCGAGGTTCTTCCGAATTGGTGTTTATCTCACTCTCTGCTTCTAATTTTCCCTGTTCTTTTGTTTCACTATCTTTCCCTATTGCTCCTCGGGGTTCTTCTCGATTTTCTAGCTTTCTAATTATCTCTTTCCCTTCCTTATCTAAGTATTACCTTTGAAGGATTTCCACCATAGCTTGTGCTTGGTTGCTCATCTAGATCATTTTCTTGTTCTTTTTCTTCTCTAATTTGTCTGAATTTCCAAGTGTTCCTTCGAAATTCTTCACAGTTTTCAACTGAATCATCAGATCCTGAACTTGTGTCAGATATTTCCAGATGTCGACTTACAGGTCGATCTTCAAGTTCTGGAATTACTGGAATTCTTTCTTCTTCTTCTATAGAGGTACTTGTAGTTGGGGTTTCCAGATGTCGACTTACAGGTCGATCTTCAAGTTCTGGCACCCTTTTTCTTCTTCTTTCTGTTTCAGATGCTGAACTGTCATCCCACACTTCCAGATGTCGACTCACTTGTCGATCTTCAGATTCTGCAACTCTGATTGTGTGACTGGCATGGATCCAGTTTTTCACTCCTGCACACTTGATCGCAGTCGTTGTTACTAGGATCACTTGTCGTGGTTCGTCCCAGCAAGGAACTAGACAATTTCTTCTCCTGTGGACTTTTATGCGGACCCAATCTCCTGGATTCAAGTCGTGGGCTGGTTTTCTTTCAAATGTGGTCGCATCCGGTCCAACCTGATGAAACACAGAACGTACCACATCAGCCAGTCCCTTGCAATAATCCAGTACTAGATCATCAGTTATAGTTAATAACTTGTTGACAGGTACTTGTGCTTGTCTCATAGCTCGTCCCATGATCACTTCATGAGGACTCAATCCAGTTTTCTTTTCAGGAATACTTCTGATGGTCATCAGGACAAGGGGCAGTGCATCGGGCCATTTGAGTCCTGTAGCTTGCACATTTTTCCTAACCTGTTCTTAATTGTTCCATTTATTTGCTCTACTACCCCAGAAGCCTCTGGTCTGTATGCACAATGCAGTTTTTGTTTAATGCTTAATGCTTCACAAATCAATTTAACCAGCTCATTTTGAAAATGTGTTCCTCTATCTGTCTCAATCGTGACTGGAAAACCATACCTTGGAATGAACTCTCGCAGCATAAGTTTTGCTACTGTTATCCCATCATTCCTTCTTGTCGGGTATGCCTCCACCCAACGAGAAAACAAACCGACGACCACTAGGACATATTTTAGTCTGTTACAAGGGGGCATCTCTATGAAATCTAATTGCATTCTAGTGAACGGACCTCCTTCTCGTCCTATTGTTCCTAGACTCACTATTGTTTTTCTTCCTGGATTAAACTGTTGACAAATAAGACATCTTTGACAAAGACTTTCGGCTATTGCTCTGAATTTTGGGTAATATCATGTCTGTCTAAAAAGTCTGATCATTGCATCTCTCCCAATATGAGCTTGTCCATGGTACATCCGTGCCATGTCTGCAATCATGCTATCAGGCATAACTGGTCTTTCATCTCTGTAAACCCACACACCATTGTTTTCTTGTCTCCTACATCCTGCCTTTATCCAATAATCCTTTTCCTCATCATTTGCAACTTCCTGTAATTGTCTCACTTCATCCCATGTCTCAACAGTGTTAGTAAAAAGCAAAGGAGAAGAAATATGCTCCCTTTCTCTGGTCTTGTTCAGTGCCACCATGTTCTCTGCACAATATCTGGCTATCTCATCCGCATAGTTATTACCAGCGGTTATGTAATCCTCATTTTTCTTATGTGCCTTGCACTTTACCACAGCTATCTGCCTAGGCAGCTGTATCGCCTCAAGCAGTTTCTTTACAAAATCTCCATTTCTGATAGGTGTCCCTGCAGACGTCAAGAAACCTCTTTGTGATCAAATCTGACCGAAGTCATGCACCACGCCGAAGCCATACTGGCTATCTGTCACAATCGTAACTCGTACATTTCTTCCCAATTTGCATGCTTGAATTAAAGCAATCAGTTCTGCAACCTGGGCAGATCTTATTCCTTTCAGACAAGACGCTTCCATTACAGTCGCCACCGTGCATACTGCGTACGCTGCACTTAACACTCCTTTTTCTGTTCTCAAGCATGAGCCATCCACAAACATGACATAATCTGACTCTTTCAGGGGCTCATCTTTTATGTCAGCTCTTGGTTTGGTGCAATATTCCAGCACATCCAGACAATCATGATCTACTTCATCTTTTTCAATTAAGCTTTCCTCATCTGGCAATGAAGTCGAAGGATTCACATTCATACATCTATCTATGGTCACATTTTCTGCACTTAAGATTACTTTTTCGTATTTAGTTAGCCGACTATGTGTCATGTACTGTGTTTTTGTTCTTGTCAAAAGGATTTCCACCGAATGTGGAACATATACTCTCAGTGGGTACCCCATTACTATACCTTCACTTTGTTCCAGACTTACACAAGTAGCAGCAACAGCTTTCAGACATCCCGGTAACGCTTTTGATATAGGGTCTAAAACAGCTGAGAAATAAGCAATTGGTCTCTTCATTGCTCCATGTTTTTGTACCAGTACTGAAAATGCACATCCATCTCTTTCACTACAGTACAATTCGAAATCCTTTTCATAGTCAGGCATCCCTAAAGCTGGGGCCTCACATAATTTCTTTTTCAACTCTTTGAAAGATTTCATTTCGTCTTCATTCAATTCAAAAGGATCTCTTACATCCTTCTTGGTCAGTTTTTGTAATGGCTTAGCAATCAATGAAAAACCACTTATCCATTGTCGGCAATATCCAACCATTCCCAGAAACATTCTTACCTCTCTCTGTGTCATTGGTGCTCTCATTCCTTGAATCATTTTTATTCTCTCTGTCGTTACTTTTCACACTCCTTTCTCAATTTTATGCCCTAAATATTGGACTTCTTTTTGACAAAACTGCAATTTTGAAGGGGACACCTTATGTCCTCGTTTCTCTAAATGGTTCAGTAAAGCAATTGTATCGCTGACACATGCTTCTTTTGTTTTCGATGCAACCAATAGGTCATCGATATACTGCACCATTACTGACTTCTCTGACATTTTCAAATCTTCCAAGGATTTCTTTAGAATCTGATTAAAGATTGAGGGGCTTTCTGTATACCCCTGAGGAATTCGGCACCATGCCAAAATACGCTCTCCGAAACGGAACGCAAATAATGGTTGGCTATCTGGATGTAAAGGAATAGAGAAAATGCATGACACAAATCTATCACAGTGTACCACTCAGCTTCGTGTGGAATTTGGTATAGAATTACTGCAGGGTTTGGCACTATTGGACAACAAGGTATAACTATTTTATTTATCTTTCTTAAATCCTGCACTATTCTATATGTTCCGTTTGGCTTTTTCAATCCCATTATAGGTGAATTACATGGACTGCTCATTATTTCTTTTAGAATTCCTTGTTCAATCATTTTATTTATCACAGGAGTTATCCCTTCAATTATTTCTGGAGTCAATTTATACTGTGGCGTATTTGGGTAAGTTGTTCCTTCTTTCACCGTCACCTTTACTAGATCTACCCCTTTCATCAATCCAATATCTTCTCCTGTAAAATCCCACACCTTTTCTTCCACTGTTTCTTTCAACTCTTTTGGAAGATTTTCTGCATTAAATGTAGGAAACAAACCATTCATTTCTGGTTCCTGATTCATCAATGTCACTTTATATAGTACATCTTCATCTGGGGTCTGAAACCCAATCCCATCTGGTGTACAATAAATGGTGCAATTCATTTTGCACAAAAGGTCACGACCTAAAAGATTTACGGGACTACAATCACAAACTGCAAATTTATGCATTTTACTGAAAGGACCAATTTTTACTTCCACTAATTCAGTAAGTGGTGTTTTAATCTGCTGATTCGCTACTCCTACTACTTGGATGTATTCACCTGAGAGAGGGAGGTTTGGAATTTCCACTGATCTAACAGTAGAATGGGTAGCTCCAGTATCGACAAGGAATGTTACATTCGCTCCATTCACTTCTCCATCCACAAAGGGACCAGACTGATCTACCTCTAGAGTTGCGCCAAGTACGCACTCTTTTCCCTCTCCTAGGCACCGTCATGAACTTTCATCCTCACTCTGACGCAACCAATACTGAGAAATGTTGGCTGCTCGTGGCAACTGTGTTACCTGTTCTCCTCCGTAGAATCCTGTTTCTGTACTGTATCTCTGCTGGTTAACACTGTTGGGAAGCGGTGGTTGTGGCACCTGACTTTGTTGAACAACTACCTCATTCTGCACCTGTGGATTTAACGATTGATTTTCCGGATTAGGTTTTGGTGGGAACTTACACTCGTTTCTCCAATGCCCTAAATTTCCGCAATTATGACATGGCCATTTCTTCTTGGCTTCATCTAAACTCATTTGTCCTTTTCCTTTACCTATGTTAGGTCGGGTTTTATTTTGTCCTGCGTCATTTCCACTGTCATTCAATTGAGCTTCTTGTTTCTCTGCCACTTTCACCTGTGCCCACATTGCCTTTTCTTTCAATTTACGCTGTCTACTCTCAATGTCATCACTACAATATTTAGCATATCTCAACACTTCGTCTACCGTTCCGTTCTGCCAATTAATCATGTGTTGTTTAATGTTATGTTATGTTAGCCACATTTATAAAGCGCGCAGCTGCCCCAGCAAAGAGGCGTCCCGGCCGGTTTTCTCAGTAACACAATTAACTCTTTTATCTGTGTCAGCCTTCCTGCTGTGTTCAAATTTTCAATATCTTTCTCACAAAAGTCTACTCTGTACGGTTTCTGCAATGTTTTCACTTTCGTAAATTCCACTCCAATTTCACTTGCTATCTCTTCCAGTTTGTCATGCAAATTCCTAGCTCTCCATGTAATACTTTTGCACAAAAACATAATCTCATCATCCTGGTAATTTTTTAGCTTTTCTGTACCAATCGTTCCTAAAATTAATTCTTCCATGTCAATTTTTAACCTAATTACATCTAATGGTTTTTCTTCTGGTTCTTTTGTTTTAAATGCCTTCATCCACTCATTTAACTCATCAGGAGTCGGACCTATAGGCGTAGTATTTAGTTCTGTCCAATTACTGCTCTTTTCAGGTGTCACTGTTGCAGATTCTGTTACCATAGGCATTTTCCATCCGTTACATTCATTTACTGTCAAATTTGCAGGTGGACTTGGTCTATAAGCACTAGCCAAATTACTTGTACTTGGTTCCATTCTTTCCCTTTCTCTTTGCAATTGTGAACTCATAGGAATCACTAAAGAGCGTTCATCAATTTTCTGATTCTCAAAAACAGGTATTACTGGACCTATTGTCACGGGTACCGTTACAGCTTCCATGTTTTTTGTTAATTCTCTAATTTTCTCAGTTAGTTCTTTTGTTGTTCTCGCTAATTCAGTTGCATGGTCACTTTCTACTCCTTCATTTTGGAAAGTTCTCATTTGATCTTGGGACCTATTTATTTCAATTCTTTTACGGGACTTTTATTCCGCACAGTCTCTATTTGCGGTGCATTAGGTGTCACCACTGCAGAACTTTGCTGATACGGAGGGGATTTCTATTTAGAATATCTTCCAGCAATTCATCATCTGTTTCACTCTCATGCATATATTTTTCCCTCTCCATATGTTTCTTTTTCTCAGTACGATTTCTCTTAGAATCATCTTCAACTGTAAAAGCCGGAAACAAACCTCCTGTCATGTTAGCACATCTCCATCGTTTTATTCTATCCTCATGATTTACTCCCCACAATCTTCCAGGCATAAACTCATGATCTCTCAACCCTCTGAATCTCTCTCGCTCATACATCTCATCTTCCCATTCCGTCAAAGCCTCAAACTGTGTTGGTCTAGGTTCTAAATTTGTCATCTTTTCTCTCAAGTTTCGCAAAACCGCTACACTAAATGAACCATTCTCAGGAAATGCCAATGCTCCATCATTCTTCGTATATTTTGCCCAATTTTCTAACCATATGCATGTATGATATCCGTATTTCAGCATCATATGTGAAGCTGCTGATTTCGGCGGAGGAATCACTTGTCCCTCTCTAGTCACAACCTTCTTGTCTTTCTTAAAGAAATTCTTAATTTTTGTCGTCCACGACGTTCTCTCCCTTTCATACTCATAATACGGCATGTTTTCAACTGGTTTTTCTCTTTAAAACAATCTAAATCTCAGCACTGTTCCGTGTACGGAACTTCGACCAATCACAGCGCGATTCACACCAACACACCAATCAGAACAATTTCCTTCTTCCGCGTACTGACCAATCCCAGCGCGGCACTTTTCCACGTCACCCCTGTCTTTGTGTTCACGTGACCGACGCACTATCCAATCCTAGCGCGGCACTGTCTACGTCACTCCTGCTCTTTTATCCCTCCTTTATAAAATTATCGGCAATTTTCTTTTCACTGTTTCTTTGTTAGTTACTACATTTAAAACAATTCCATAGTCTGATTCGCTAAACAAAAGTGACAGCTTTGTCCTTTTACACAAGAATCCTGTATTTCCAGTAGGCAGCGCTTACCTCTACCCTACCACAGAATTATTAACTTTCGCCGATAAAGTAGCACTTCCCTCTACCTTACCCTTCTCTCAAGCAAACAATAAACCTGTTTCTCTGGGGATAAGACACATGTGGAGACTATGCTCCTGAGAATTAAGGCCAGAGTTTCACAAGAAAACGTGATTTGCTATCTCAGTTACACACCTTTCGTACCGAAAATCCCTAACATAACACAACCTGTGTTATTACCAAAATGAATTCAGACCATGTACCAAATTCCATGTAACTTCTCTTGTTACACGTGTTCCACTTCCTACATCCCAGAAGCGTGAAAACTCACATATAACATAACACAACTCAACATATAGTGTTAGTCATCAAAAATAATCAATAATCAATAATCACTAAACCAATCTATAGAAACCATAACTCTGCTACCAAGAAATCTGATGCAGCGGATACAATAAAAACTATTTCTCCTAGGTCACTTATCGGTTATTCAGGCGCGACTTGTATTTCTCACATCCACATGACGATGGGGCCCATGACATCGCCTAACAAACACACACACACACACTCACCTGGACACTTTCACGAAACTATACTCCCAGGAGAAAGAGGAAACTAAAAGAACATCATGATGTACCGCTGGAAGGAGCCGGGATACCTTTTTACCATAACCTATTAATTTTAGTTATCTCAGAAGATATTCCTGCTCGTTATTTTGTCGATGGATCATCTAGTAAGGTATTAGTTGATAGTGATTAAGACCAGCTGAATCACAATAACTAATCACTAATTTCGCAACCATTTAGCAAATAATCACTGAGTCATTTGATTTTAAGAATTTCAAAGTTTATATAAAATTTAAAAGGCATGGAAAAGAATCGTTGACTTTATTATTCAATTAGTCATACATTTATTAAATCAAAATATTTTATTTAAGCAAAATCAATTTTATTGCAGAAAGGAAATTTGGTCATGAGGAAAATCCTAATTAACCTACCTATCTTCCTAATTAAACCTAATGATTTCTAACCTAAGTTTAAATTGGAGTCTAGCATGATTCTCATACTCAACTGGAAAATAAAGACAGCAACAGAAACTTCAGCTCGTCAGCATCAGCTACCGCAACCCGTCTCATCTAACAGTCTCTCAGCATCTCCCGCTCATCGATCTGGAACTCAGCATTACTGGAAGCAAGCGCGAGCATCTATTGACCCCCTCCCACTCAGAGTAGGCCTTCTTATACCCTAATTCTAGCTTTGCTAACTAATTGTTGCAACATTAATAACACGCTTTTCTTTCATTGGTCCACTCAATCTATTCTTTTAGTTCTCATCAAATTCTCCCGGTTCCAGCTTGTTCTTTCGGAATGTAAATGTTCATTTCCTTTCTCACAGTTCATGACATGTTTCCATCCGCTTCGATCAGTACATTTGTAACTTCTTTCGATACATTCGAAACTCTGCAGGCAATGTCTTTTCGCATAAAACACTTTCCCACGATTGTTTGCTGATCACCACGACACTTTATCAGTTCAAATAGGTCACATCAGCCTTGACCATTCTTTCATCCTAGCCTTTCAGCCTCAGCACGTGGTCAGCTTTTCTCCAACTTTTTTCTCCCTCAACGAGTGTTTTCTCCGCTCATGCGCATTCTAATAAACGTCGGCCATTTTATATCGCCACTCGATTTAGACTTTAAAAGCACTATTAGAAATAAACAAAACATAATTAAAATAGAGAAACATAGCCCTTTCGTTTCCCTCCCGTCTTCTACGTACCCCAATTAGTTGTTACCTAGCGAAAAGCAACATTTAGGCTGTTCCTTACTTACCATCACTATTGTTTTGCAACATCACGGTTTATTCTAAAAAAAAGCATGAATCATGCATTTATTATTTAATTAGTACGCAATTATTTTTATGTTATAATTAGACACATGGACATTTGTAAATAGATTATTCAGCACACATTTTAGCGTGTTACCCTTCCCTTACATACATTGTTGATTAATACATTTAAACGAACATGTTTATTAATTATTTTTAAAATTTGTTAGGGGTTAAAAAAATTTCTTTTACTCTGCTCCATCAATTGCCGACCCGGTACTTCTTCCGAATGTACCGGATTTGCTAACCAACGCTTCAGGAGATTTTCACGAGTTGGTTCTTCAAGGTCATTTAAGGCTAATGGCTTGGTTGATTTCGGGAGAGCCTGGAAAATGTCAGGCTTATCTTCGGAGGCTTCAAAGCTCATTAAGGAGTCATGGGCTCCAGGGACCTCAAAGGCCTACAGGTTGGCTTGGGGGAGATGGGTTCGTTGGTGTGCTTCGAGGAGTCTGGATCCAGTATCAGCTCCTGTAGTCGAAGTAGTTAACTACTTATCTGAGGTTTTTCATGATGGTAAGTCCTATAGTACTGTTAATATTGGAAGGTCGGCTATTTCTGCAGGTCATGATTTATTGGATAGCATACCTATCGGTCAACATGATGTGTTAAGGAGACTCTTGAGGAGTGTGAGAATTAAGGCTCCCCGGGAGCAAAATACTCTTCCCTTTGGGATGTGGATGTTGTTTTGAGAGAGTTGATGAGTTGGAGCGAAAACGAGTTTCTAAGCCTCAGAGATCTTTCTTTGAAATTGGTTATGTTGCTGTGTCTCATTTCTTTTAGGAGGGTTTCGGACGTAAAGGCTTTAGAGATTGCTGGGCGTAGGTTTGTTCCAGAAGGGGTTTGTTTCTGTATCTCCAAAAGAACCAAAACTATGTCAAAAACAATTTTCTACCCTAGCTTTGATGAATGTAGAAAACTTTGCGTGGTAAGGTTTATACGTGAGTATGAGAGGAGGACTGAATGTCTGAGACATAGTGCTGATTCTCAGTTGTTAATTTCTTACAGACCTCCACACAAGGCAGTGTCCGCTCCTACCTTGGCTCGTTGGGTCAAGGAGGTCATGAATAAAGCGGGGATTGATTTAACTAAATTTGGCGCTCACTCCGCTAGAGGGGCGATGGCTTCTAAGGCTTTCATCCTGGGTGGAGGTTTATCAGCCATTTTAGCTGCGGCTGATTGGTCTTCTGAATCTGTTTTTAAGAAATTTTACTTTAAACCTGTGGATTGTCCAGTAGCGAATATTATGGCAAGGCTTTGAACATGCATAATATTGGCCTCCGTGCCTTGCCATAAAATTCAGATTTTCCACAGCCAGGGTGGGTAGAAAATCATGATTTTATTAAAGACACGGAGGCTGATATTATCCCTCCCTGTGTATTTTTCCCACCCGCTAATGATTGTTCTTGATTCTTTCAGGAGGAGACAACAAGAAGTAATGTTGGAGGAAGAAGGCTCTTTGGGTCATTGGATTTAAACTTTTGGTATCAGTTTTATTGTCTTGATTCGAACTTTTGAGCGTGTTCGCAGCATAAAGAAGGAAGATGGCTGCCTCTCACTGGATTTTATGGACATTGGAATGTTAAGTCTAATGTTCTAAGTTCTTTTACATTGTTTGTTGTTGCTGCTGTGAGTTGGCAATTAAAGAAACATGCATAATATCAGCCTCTGTGTCTTTAATAAAATCATGATTTTCTACCCAACCTGGCTGTGGAAAATCTGAATTCTCCTAGGTGTCTAGTTTTCAACAATGTACAGGTTTGCTAGGTATCCCTAGGTGTCGGCTGAGCTAGGGCCCAAAATTCACAGCTAGGCACATTGGAAAAAAAGGGTCCGTTTCGAGTGGAAATATGTGATGTTTCCATGTTTGGTTTTGGGCCGTTTCCTGTCGTGGGCACTAGGCCTACCCACACAAGTGAGGTACCATTTGTATCAGAAGACTTAGGGGACTGCTGGGTGGAAGGTAGTTTGTGGCCCCACAGATTCCAGAACTTTCCATTCCAGAAATGTGAGGAAAATGTGTTTTTTTAGTCAAAGTTTGAGGTTTGCAAAGGATTCTGGGCAAAACAACCTCTTGAGAGCCAAGCAATCACCCCATCCTGGATTTCCCTAGGTGTCTAATGTTAAAAAATATACAGGTTTGCTAGGTTTCCCTAGGTGCCGGCTGAGCTAGGACCCAAAATCCACAGCTGCAAGCTTTGCAACAAACGGGTCCGTTTTGAGTGAAAAAATGTGATGTATCCATGTTGCGTTTTGGGCCGTTTCCTGTCACGTGCACTAGATCTACCCAACACAAGTGAGGTACCATTTGTATCAGAAGACTTAGGGGAATTCTGGGTGGAAGGTAGTTTGTGGCTCCCCACAGATTCCAGAACTTTCCATCACTGAAATGAGAGGGAAATATGTTTTTTTAGTCAAAGTTTGAGGTTTGCAAGGGATTCTGGGTAAACAACCTAGTGAGAGGCACGCAAGTCACCCCATCCTGGATTCTTCATGGTGCCTAGTTTTCAAAAATGTACCGGTTTGCTAGGTTACCTATTGTAAAGTGCCTCTTTTGACATGGTTATCCCCCACTTTTTGCCGGATGCTTGCAGTGATTTCGAACTGTGAGTGCACTGGATCCCTGCTAATCAGGTCCCCTGTGTCAGATCTCTTTTCCCAAAACTGTACCACGATGGGCACCCCTTCAGTAACCCCTGTAAGTCCCTAGTAAATGGTACCCCTGGTACCTAGGGCATTGGTACTGAAGATGGTCCACTAGGGCTGCAGCACCAGTTGTGCCACCCTAGGGACCCCTCACCACGCCATGCAAACTGGTATTTCCATCGACGGACAAGAAGAAGATATGGACAAAGAAGAGCTGCTGCCCGAGAACTGAAGCCCTGCTGCAGAGAAATAGGCGGCAAACCCTTCCTGCTGCCTGAAGGACTCGACAATCATGGTGTGCTGTGCTGTCCTGCATCTGTGAGGACTCCAAGAACCTCCGAATCCTTCCAGCCTTCGGCAAATTGGCAAAGAACCTCCCTAGAACTAGAAGCCCTACTCGCTTGTGACTGCAGGCACCGAATTGCAGAATCTGGTTACCAGTCTTGCTGCTTCCCGACGACTGACGCTGCACCCAGACGAAAAGGGACACACCAGCTCTGAAAGGTCAGATCTGTCCCTCTACCAAGTTGGAGGGCACCAGGACCTACCAGAGCCATGCAGCACCAATAGCCAGAGTACCAGACCCCCTGCAGCATACACCAAGAAGAAAAATCCCCTCCGGACTCCAACTGCCTAGGAAGCAAGCACCTGTCAAGGGACATTGAGACCCCTGAGACAAACTTCGAGAGTGGCCCAGCTGTCCCGGAATCGACTCTACAACCTGACTGTTCCTGACCGCAAGGACTCCTTGATGCACGACGACTGGCTGACTTACCTGGTCTGCACCCGGCCTGACCGGACCCAGCAACAACAGACCAGCTGCGCTCCCATGGTCCTGAGGCCTTTGTGACCTGCCACCTCGAGTGGGACCCACCGGACCTACCTTTAAGTCCCCCTGTGCAGTGTGTTTTCTAAGGGCCCCCTTCTCCATAGTGCACCAGTACGACCTCAGCACCCTGCTCCTGGCTGAATTCAGGACGCTCCTGAGAATCTGCTGGTGGAACATTGGACCTGGCCTTGCTACTTAGTGAGATCCAAGAGGTGAACCTTGAAAGTCAACTGTATGATTTTATATGCATTTTTGTAACTGCGCACAAAAGTGATACATTTTGCAAACTCTAAAAATTCTTACTGTCGATCGAAGTTCATGGTCTCAAAAATTATATAAAAATCAAAGCTATTTTTGCACATTGGTCTCAAATTTATTCTTGAGTGTGTGTCTCATTTTTTGCCACTGTGAGTACAACAAATGCTTAGCACTACCCTCTGAGAAGCCTAATTGCTTCCATTTGTTAATGTTTGACTAGACATTGTGTTGTGATTTGTAATGATGGCTTGTGTGTGTAGCAGACTCTGGTGTGAGGATTCTAACCTCAACCTTCAGTTGCTCTTGGGCATCTGAACGAGACATCGTGGGCAATTGATCATATGGTATAAAACAGGGCTTTAAGTGGGAAAAAAAAACTGGGGGTGCTGTAAAAGGGGCGTGGCACATCTCTTCAAGGGGTGTGGCATATCAGAGTAGGGGCGTGGTCTAAATCAAGATAACTAGCATTGTGTGCTTAAGAAAATCATGAAGTTGCTTCCTTTCCATGAGTCAAAACGTCCACTAGACAAAACACCATCTCTCTCTACTAAGAACATTAATCCCTGGAGTTATCATGACATTTTTATTGTTGCCGAAAACTGTTGGAGGCCAGGAAGGAGACAGAAAGTGCTTTTAAAACCATATTATACTTGCAAACACGACGGCCCCACCTGAAGTCAGTGCCACCCGCGGTCCGCGCAGGTAACAGCGGTGGGGCCGGGGAAGGGGGGTTTCGAGAGATGATGCTGAAAGAAAATTAATTATTTCATTTTCCCTCGCCATCGTCCCTTGAAATCTCCCCTTACCCGGCCCCTCTGCCCCACTGCAGTTAGCTGCATGGATCGCGAGTGGTCAGCGCCTGGTGCGTTCGCACTGCCCTAGAGCCACCCTGCTCAAGGGTCCTTTGACCTCAGTGACAGAGTCACTGTCACTCTATGGTGTGCTGCTTCATAGGCCTGCAAGACTGGAGGTGAACTTCAGAATAAATTGTGGCGGACAGGCCTTCAAGGTTAACCCACACATGCCACTGCTAGGGACCACCTGCTGGTGCTAAGACACCAGGGCTTTTAAGATCTTGCGGGGCCTTCTAAGGTCTAGCATGGGAATGTGCTCCCTCAGCGGGAGTGGTCTGGTGGACTGCTCAATAAGGCTGAACCTGGTTCCCCAGTTCCGAATTCAGCAGCTCTGACCATAGTGCCACATCCTCTCCCCCACTGAACACCATACTGCCCCACTGAGAGAAACTTGCACTGCACTGACCCGCTATAAACACCTGGATGTGACTCAATTCAAATTAGGCACTAGACAAGAGCCATACGCTGCCTAAAAAAAATTAACATCATCCTAGAAAAAGCAAACACTCATAGAGAATGCAAGATTAAGTAAAGCACACGAAATGTAAGCAGGAACAACATGGTTACCTTTTTCTTTTTACACTCATTATTCAGAAATTAGTGAGTGCTTTTGCCTGAAAAGTTAAGGCCATGACTACAGGGCCCAGAAGGGACCCGTTTCAATGCCCATTGCTTATATCCTTACAAAACGTAAGCAGTATGGTTTAAAAAGACCACATTCGTGAACACACAGCAGCTGTACACATTTTGTTTTCCAATTCACCCATCAAGCAGGTATTTCAGTACCTCCAGGAATGGTGCACTTTCCCACCCAGGGAAAACAATGTTGTTCAAAGAGAGACGAGAAAACAAAAGTAGCGCTTCAATGGCAAACACCGTAAAGTGGCGCTAGTGTGTTTAGGTGTGAATGAATCAATCTGGCCACCTTGCAACCACTCTGTCTTGCTTTAGCTAGTTACTTTTCATATTTTGAATGTTTTAGTTCTCTCCACCCTGAGGCTGCACTTAGAAATTGAAAAAGTCCGAAAAAGAGGACGTTTCCAGCAAAAGTGTTTTTCTTTTTGGATCCATTTCACAGGGGAGCAAATAAACGAAAGGAGGAAAGAGAAGGTAATACCTGTTTCTAAAAGTCTCGGTTTTCATCATCCCACGCTGGCACCACCACGACGTTGCTCCTGCGCTGAAAGAAGAGAAGGGAAATCCTGAGAGAAAATGGCTCTCTTAAAGGGTTTCCCTTCCTCCAGCAACACTCACCTGGCATGATGTCATGCCGTCGTGCCGTGGACGTCATGCCGTGACCTCCACTACTCAGTGAGGAAACTGAGCTCTCACTGCAGTCCAGAAAAAAAATAAAAAAAAGAAAGGACTAACTTTGCCAGCCGCGAAAATAGAGCCCGATAGAGACCCGTTTTGAGGGCCCCCAAAAATAACTGCCGGTGCTCAGACCCGGCCCACTTAAAGCCCTGGTATAAAATCTATCTTGAAGACACACCCGCTGTGTTTCCATACTTATTACATTTGTCGACCATTTTTGCTCGCCCATGGTGCACACATGCCTTGGATTATATATTTACAGTTTTTACATTTTGGACCTTGCAGTTCAGTAGAGATTCTCACCAAGAAACTTTACAAACTTTGGAACAATTGCACAGCAGTGGTCAAATCTGAGAATGTCTGTTTCACTCTACTATGGCTGCTTTTAGCTTCAGTGTTTTCCAGCAACTCAGCACCCCTGTGGCACTGCCATGGAACGACGGGGTGAGAAGAAATTCTGCGAGGAGGTCAATTAAGGCCAGTATTGTATGCAGTGCACGCGCATTTTGTGGAAGTGTACTGCGGGCACTTAGTGGATGTTGGCAATATAACCACATCAATCTGAGAAACTAACTTGAGGCGGTGCAAGTACGTTGATTACACTGAGCTATTTGTGACACTCTAAGCCTCCTACCTGTCATCTGATGGTGTGCGTTCCAAACCGCACCTGCAGCTCTGAGTAGCCTGCGTTCCAGCTGGGTGCCGCGTCACACGTGACATGCAATACCATAGATGCGTCCCAAACGTCCGGCGGCCATTTTTATTTGGGAAGAAGCACCACCAGCTGCCTGCACACTCGGTGACAGGCACACCATTTTGCATCAACGGTTGAGCAGCACATGTCATTGCGTAGCACGGCGGCGGCTGCCATTTTAATTTGGGAAGGAGCTCCACAGTCTGGCTGCACACTCGGTGACAGGCACACCATTTTGCATCAAAGGTTAAGCAGCACATGTCATTGCGTAGCACGGCGGCGGCTGCCATTTTAATTTGGGAAGGAGCTCTGGCTGCACACTCGGTGACAGGCACACCATTTTGCATCAACGGTTATTGTTTTGCTGCACAACCGCCTCCTCATCAACAGTTTGGCTTTACTTGGTGATAGACACACCTTTTCATCCGGGAACAATGCTTCCATTGCTACATACATGTCACTAATTATAATAACTTGCAAGGTATGTTAGTTAAAGATTGCCTTCACACTTTGTGACAGGCTCACCAGTTTATCATTCTACAGTACGCCACAGTGGTTTTGCATTTTCATTTTAGGTACTTGTGTTGGGGTTTCAACATTACTTTACATTACTGCATTTTTTTTTTAGTCAAAGTATTATTTATGTTTCTCTTAATCGTTTTCCTAGGAATACTTTGTCTTACGTTGGAGCACATTTAAGGTACACTTCAGGCATTGGTGTGTCCTCTATCGATTTGAACTGGGTGTTTTACTTCTAATTTGAGATAATATTCGCAGTTGGGGCTGTTTAGTTGTCATGTTCTTAATTACTCATTTACTGCACGTTTGTCATGGCCACTCCGCAGCAAATGATGCAACTATCTCCTTTTCCAGCTCAACCTGGTAAACCGTATACATGGATTGAGTGGTCAGGATATTTGAAAATCACCTGGTTGCCATAGATGCCAATGGGACAGCCCCGCTCGCGAGTTTGCTTTGGTATTTGGAAGTATTGGGCGGGCTGCCCAACAAGTTTTTGGCAGCTTACCGCCTGTACCTGTCCCATCTGGAGATGGTCGGTGGAATGTTGTTTGGAGTCTATCGCCAGGTTGCGAAGACAATTCTCTGACTAACCTAATGCTTGAACGTCATAGCCTCTGCAAGCGTAAGCAACAACCAAAGGAAAATGTGCAAGAATATGTATCAGCCCTTAGAGTTCAAGCTACAACATGTGAATTAATTGGTCCTTACTGAGACACTTGTATTTGTGATCAGTTTGTATTCAACTGTTATTCAAAGAAAATTCAGGAAAGATTGTTGAGTTGCAGGAATCCAACTTTGCAAGAGGTTGTTGACTTAGCCAAGAGCATCGAGAGACCCCTAATCTCGTCCAAAGTGCTACATCCTGGATCTAGTGTTAATGTTGTAGTTCCTCATGATGATGTTTCAGAATCTGTTTGTGCTGTTACTACGAAGGGGAAATGTTTTTTAAACACTGGCAAGAGACTACTTGCTCTTGTTATAGGCGTGGGTCAAACTCTCATCTCAGTAATTTTCCTGACTGTCCTGCTGTTTGCAAGAGATGTTTATATTGTAAGAAAACGGGTCATTTTCAAAGTGTGAAACAACCTTTGAAGATTGGGAATGTGGATGTTGATATGTGTGCACAATCCTTAAACAATAGTGTCCTCGCATTGGACTGTACTGGTCAGTCCACGTCTGCGAAGGGTCCTACATATGAAGCTTGGATTGGTAATGTGCCGTTGATGGTCATGGCTCATTCTGCGTCACCCATCGCCATTCTGAGAGTCGTGGGGAATTAATTTCACTTTGTTCCCACAGATGTCAATCCAAAGACATTTGGATAGAAGGGTATCGATATTCTTAGCTACTTCAACACAATGGTGTCTTGTCTAGGTAGAGAGCCGTATAATAAAGTGTACGCAGCAGTTAAAGGCAGGAATAGTATTGGGTGGCAGGAAGTTGCTAAAATGGGCTTATATTTAGTTCCAGATTTTGACAAACCCGTGGTGCTTTGTGAAATTCCAGCATCTTTGGTTGGGAATGTACAGGGAACTGCTGAGCAAATCCTGAATGGACGTTATGTTCTTGCTGGCGGGTTTTCTTGCACTGTGCCAGATGATGATGGTAATCTCGTACTGGATGATGCAGAATGTGTGGCTATGATGGATTTTAAGGCTGAGCATCAGTCTGATATGAGTGAACAAGTTTGGTCAAATGGTTATGTAGAAGATTGCATTTTGGGGAAGGTCATGGAATATACAGTCTATGGTTGGCCTCTAGTGAAGTATGTTGATAGAGAGTTGAGGTCATTTTTTCGTGTTGCTCACAACTTGTCCGTGGTTGATGGAGTTGTCCTCAAAGGGGATCGCGTGGTCCCAGCCACAAAACTGCGAACAGTATAATATCCATGGCGCATGTAGGTCATATGGGAACCACCAAGACATGTGTGAAGGTCGCTCAACACTAATGGTGGCCTGATTTGCGTAGTCGAGGTAAGCTCCTGATTGACAGCTGTCCTGAGTGTCTACACAAGCACTGGGACAGCACACATACTCCTTTACACCCGACACCTAGTTCTGGAAGTGTTTGGACAAAACTCGGGTTACACTTTGCAGGGCCTTACCCCACTTTACCAGTCGATATGAGGTACACTGTGCTTCTCTTTGATTATGTCTCAAAACAAATGTATAATTCATTCGCAGAATCACTCGACACTGAGATAATGATCAAGTTCTTGGAAAGTGTTTTTGTTCTGGAAGGAACACCTAAAATTGTAGTTACAAACAGCGGTACACACTTTGGGGCAGATTTACAAGCCCCTTGTGCCACTTTTGCGTCACTTTTCCCATGTTAAAAATGACACAAAAGTGGCGCAAGGGCCTTGTAAATAAGCCCCTTTGTGTCCGACCGTATGAGGAGATCTTTTTCCAATATGGACATTAAATAACTGAAAGTAACTACATTTTCAGCCTTCTCTATTGGGTTAGTTGAGTATTGTAAAAGCATCATTGAGGAGGGCATACGAACTGCTGGGAATTCAGGAATAAATGTGCGTCTGGTTGTTGCTCAGAAAGTTAGGAGTTACCATAAGTCCCCGCGTTACAACATGGATCTGACCTCGTTTTCATTATTAAAAGATAGAGACATTTCGGTATTTTCCTCCTGGTTGACTGAAAGAATTCACGAAAGTGTACGTTTGGCCTACCTAGACATAATATAATTTCAAAGGTGATGCTACAAAAATCTTACTGTAGCAGAATTTTAATTAAAAAAACCAGTGAGGTCGGAGCAGGTTTAATGGCGGGCGAATGGGCAATGTTTAAAATTCCTTCAGAAATAAAGGAGGGGAGTCTAGTTCCCTGCGCCTGTGAGTGTGGGCAAAATTAACAAGGAGCTGCACAGGCTATAAGAAAAGGCTGGTAAAATAAGAGTGAGCTAGTGAAGCTCACGCCAGAGCAAGTAAGCGTCGTGTGAAGAGGAGTGAGTTGGTTCACACTTGCATTGCAGGTAACCAGGTACATGTTGATGGGAATCTTTTGACGAGAGGCTAACTGCCCAACCAATGCTATGGCTTCAAACATCGTCATTTTCACACATAATGTAATTATTGTAGAGCTGTCTTAAGTTTAGAGTATAAGTATTATGCTTGTTTTTGTTTCTTTGTTTAAGGGGGAAGGTGATGTATTGGATTGAATGTTAGCACGTCATAGGCATTCTGTATGCGTGCACCTAGGTATTCTGTATGCACACACCTGCTTGCATTTTTTATTGTTTGACTAGGCATTGTGTTGTGATTTGTAATGATGGCTCGTGTGTGTAGCGGACTCCGGTGAGGATTCTAACTGCAACCTTCAGTTGCTGTTGGGCATCTGAACCAGCCGGATGTGACACCGTGGGCGATTGGTCGTATAGGATAAAATCTATCTTGAAGACACACCCGCCTTTTTTCCATACTTATTACAGCCACACTACCACAAACAGATCGTTAGTATTATCTACTTTTGCCTCTGTTGGAAAGTGGTTCATTAGTAGTGGGAAATGTGCATCTACCACTGGCAATAAGGCCACTAACACGGTCTAGGGCTCAGTATAGGTCTCAATAATTCATTGCCTTGCTCAACCCGTGGTAGCTTGGCTGCAAGCAGGCAGGCGTAACTTAAGAGACAGGTATGTAAAACATTTAAAATATCAATTCGGTAAATAATTAAGACACAACTCACAATACAAATCCCGCACCAATTTATAAAAAGAAGACATATTTTAATCTTTAAAATGACATAAAAATGACAAAAATCCAATGTAGGGAATCGGAGATATAAATTTTTAAAGATTTACCACTTTATAGTGCTTAAAAGCCTATAGTGCCACTCTGGGAGATCTGGTCACACTTGACAAGTCCAAAGTCAAAGTTTGAGGCTGACCGCAATGGAACCCTGTGCGGCTACACCAAGCGGGAGGCCCCGGTCAAAATTTTACCTTCGGACTTAGAAACTTTTCTGGAGCTTTTTCTGCCGGGGTCCCTCGATGATCTTCACCTGTCCGGATTCGGTGAGTGTTCGCCGGCTTGACTTTCTGGGAGCTCCCGGTCAAACTCTGGAAGTTGGACCTCCGGAGTTCTTCAGCGAAACAAACCTGGAATCCGGGCTGGGTCACGGTTGAGTCGGTCACCTTATGGAGCTTTTTTCCAAAGTTGCTCGAAAGTTGCTCAAAACTTCTCCAAACTTCTGAAACTTCTTCCTGCAGCTCCTCTTGACGGTCCAAAGGGTCCATAACACAATATAAAGGTCTGAAAGCTCCAAGAGGGAATTTTGTAACTACAATTCCCACAACAGACCTCAACAAAACCCTTAAAAATCCACTGGAAGTACTCCAGGCAGTGGACTTTTGATGGTGATGATGCAGGTGAGCTCTGTTAACATGTAGCTTGTGGGGAGTCCGCTCTTTAATCCTTTAGAAGCAAGGTACACCCACAAGGCTATAGTTCAAGATAGTGCAGCAGGCGCAGTCAGTCAGAATGCTGGGCCTGGTGGTGCAAATCAAGTTTCCAGCTTTGCAAGCCTTCTTTTCTTAGTTTCAAGCAGCAGATCTGAGATGCTCTTCACCTCTAACATATTTATTCAGTGTTCTCTGGAGTCAAGAAGGCGTGCACTCCTGTCCAATGAGGTGCAAGGCAACAACCCAGAGGATGACCACTTCCTCCCAAATGTAGCATAATCTTTCACAGAAAGCACAATTCCTCCAAAATTCAGTATGGCTGAAATCTCAGCAGAGGAGCAAGAACTAGCTAAACCAACCTCCAGTGTGGCTCATTTCCATAGCTTTCCTCTCCCTAACATCTGTATATTCCTTCCTTAAACCGGCCATCTGGCTGGGTCAGAGGGGGGTAGTCAGACCTGGCATTCCCTTTGTGTCCTCTTCCTCCCTTGAACACTCATGCTTTAAGACCCTTCCCCCCTGCTCTGGCATTCCTGTGTGGCAGAGGCCTCTCCAGCAGATAGCCTTTCCCCTGATGAGCTGCTTATCACTTCATCAAAGTAGCCTGGCTAATCCTGTCACCTCTGACCATTCGGGGAAGGCTACAGAAAGGCTGAATTTTGGCTTACAGACAAGAAAGTCTTATAACATCTTTTCCATACAATTTAGGATACATTCAGCAATGGCATATTTCTGGATTTATCAATACCATTCTCCTAAGTCTTTGAATGATAATTTGATCCAATTCCTAGCAATATTTATGCTATTGCAATGTTATCCTGAGGGGCTAGGTATCTACAATGGGGAAAATGAAATGTGCAATTTCTCCATCAGCAGGGCATATAAAACATCTTTTATAAGGGCCCAGCTTATAGTTACATGCCCCCCCCCCCACCTCTGGGACACCTAGGGGAAACCTTAGGGGTCCTGAATATGCAAACATAGTATAGATCCTCACTCCGCAGTGCTCAGAGCACCAAAGTCGATTTTGGGAAGTACTTTACTACAAAGAGGGAAGTGAAATGTGCAATTTCTCTATCCCTAGGGCATATAAAATATATTTTATAAGGGTCCTCCTTATAAGCACCTTCCCCCCCTCCCACCCTTGGGATACCTAGGGGAGACCCTGGGGGTACCTAATATGCCAAAATATTGTAGTTTATCAATCTTTAAGTGCCCCTACCACAAAAGTCGAGTTTGGAGCACAATTCTCATTTAAAAGTAGTCCTGTAACACAGGGCTGCTTTTAAAAGTACCTCAGGCTCTCAGCAGTGCACACATGCAAGTGCGGAAAGGGCTGCTGTGCTCTAAACTGCCATGCCCTATTATATACTAGAGACTTAAAGGTAGTTTTAATCCTCCTGCCCTATTATGTACTAGGGACTTATAGAGTAGGTCATACCAATCATAAGGGTACCTTATCACCTAGTGTACCCAAATCTGTGTGTGTTTCCACTGTGTTTTCAACATAGCACTGGTCCTGGGCCTGGTGTGACAGAGCCCAGGGACAGTCAGTTACCACCAGTACCAGTAGGCAAAACAAATGGGGGTGCATAGGGCACACAGGATGACATGACCCCCCACCCCTGGATCACCTAGGAGAGACCCTAAGGTTATCAAATATGTAAAGATTATGTAGATTATCACTTTTTAAGTGCCCCTACCAACAAAGTCAAGTTTGGGCACAATTTACATTTAAAAGCAGTCCTGCAACACAAGGCTTCTTTTAAAAGGACCTCAGGCTCTCAGCAGTGCACACATGCAAGTGCAGAAAGGGTTGCTGACCTCTAAACTGCAGTGCCCTATTATGTACTAGGGACTTAAATGTAGTTTCCATCCCCCTGCCCTATTATCTACTAGGGACTTATAGGGTAGGTCATGCCAATTATAGGTGTACCCTAACACTAAGGGGTCGATTCCGATTCGGGCCGGAAAAAGCACCGACCGACTCGGATCCGGAAATAATACCGACCGACACGTACCCGTGGCGCCCGACACGCCAAGTACGATGCAAGGCGTGAAAAATCCGACCGACACGTACCGAAACCAAGTCGACCGACCGAGCCGCACGGAAAACAGCAATCCGGCCGGAAAAACACGCGAATCCAACCGACCGACACGCACCCGGAACAAATCCGACCGAAACGTACACGCAAACTCCAAACCGCAAAGTACGATGCAAGGCGCGAAAACCACGAGCGAGTCGGACGGAGGCCAAGCCGTACGACCGACACGCATACAAAACCGAGCCGAAGCAACACAAAACACCGCGACCGACGCGTACGCAGCATAGAAAACTGCACAAACACAGCGTGAACGAAACGGAGAACACCGTACGAGACAAATGCAGGGTCCGACTCGGTCACAAGAACATCTCCAACATACACAGACAGTACAAAGGAAAAATCACCCAAAAAAAGGCCAAACAAGCAATTACAAAGCCAATAAATACTGGGGGGGTGGGGACAGAGAACAAAGACACACCCACAACTCCACCTATATAAAGGACACAAATCACAACCATGAGCCTTTGCAAATGCCATTCCACTGCCAGCACCCAAGAGAAAGCAACCACACACCCACAGCTCATCCCTCACACAAGCCACACACCATCAGCACACCAACAAATACCTACCTCACATACACCCAGCAAAACACACACTCACACACCTTCACCTGCACACCAACACACACATCACTCACCATCACCACCCATCACCATGCCCCCCAAGAAGAATCCCAAGTTCCTAGATAGTGAATTGGAAGTCATGGTAGACGAGATCCTCAGGGTAGAGCCACAGCTGTTTGGCACACTGGTCCAACAGACCCCCATCTCCCAGAAAACCAAGATGTGGGAGAGGATCATCAACAGGGTGAACGCACAATCACCATGTCGGCGCACAAAGAGCGACATCCAGAACAGGTGGTATGACGTGCGAAGGAGGGTACGGGACCTGCTGAAGAAAGACTACATCAACAGCCAATACACCGGCAGTGGCCCTCCTGCCAAGCCAATATACCTCAGGCCCTGGGAGGAGAAGGTGCGGGCCATCCTTCCGCCAGTGAGCGTATATGGACTAGAGGACATCCCAGAGCCTGGTGAGTACACAACAAATGTACACAATATACTGCCACAAAACACACACATCACTGTCAAGGGGAGAGTCAAACCATGCACTCATAGCAATTACACAGCAACCAGAACAGAATCATCCCAAAATGTGTATGTCAGTCAGATAAACACAACACATG
This sequence comes from Calotriton arnoldi, assembly GCA_963921515.1. Lineage (NCBI taxonomy): Eukaryota > Metazoa > Chordata > Amphibia > Caudata > Salamandridae > Calotriton > Calotriton arnoldi. Next base: position 814,176 of record CAWUFW010004117.1, on the reverse strand, counting down.
CCATCAAGAAAGTCACATCCAACTGTGCCAACACATGTACAAACACAACTACAACTACAGCTAGGCAGTGGCACAAATAGAACTAACAAACACATCCAGACATGTAGCCACCACAACAACACCAACACACAGTGAAGACCACTCAAAGGAAGGAATTCTGTGTATGCTGGCCAAGTCAGTGTAGCCAATAGCATCATGGGAGTCGCAGTCACACATATTGCCCCCCACAACTGTCCCATCAACACCACCCTGAACCATGCTCACATCACAGGGAGTGGAGAAGGACTCACAAGATGGCTGACACTGGCAACTGCTGTGGGGAGCACAAGGCCCTACTGCCAACTGTGCACCAACAAACAGCAGGACACCACTGACTGACATCCTGAGAGACAACTTACACTCCCTGCAATGCAAGCACGTTCCATGGTGGGATATCTGGCTAGCTGGGTGGGAAGGAGGACTTGCAGCACTGACCATAGTCACAAGCACCTCCCCTCACACACACCCCAACACAAACTCCACAGAACCCACCTGGTAGAATGCAATGCCCCCATCCTAACACAAGATCCCACAAAGAACCACCACCCTGGGTTATGTTGTGTGAAGCACAGGGCCACTCTTGGGACTTCTAGCCAAACAACTGCCAGGACAACACTCCCAGCCATCCTGTCAGCACAGCCAGCCCACCCCACAGGGAAGCAGAGTCAAAAGGAAGGAAGCATGGGCATGCTGGGAAGGGGGTGGAGGCAATAGCATGATGGGAGTCGTAGTCACTGATATTGGTCACCCCCACAACTGTCCCATCAACACCACCCTGAACCATGCTCACATCACAGGAAGTGGAGAAGGACTCACAAGATGGCTGACACTGGCTACTGCTGTGGGGAGCACAAGGCCCTGCTGGAAACTGTGCACCAACAAACAGCAGGACACCACTGACTGACATCCTGAGAGACAACTTACACTCCCTGCAATGCAAGCACGTTCCATGGTGGGATATCTGGCTAGCTGGGTGGGAAGGGAGACTTGCAGCACTGACCATAGTCACAAGCACCTCCCCTCACACACACCCCAACACAAACTCCACAGAACCCACCTGGTAGAATGCAATGCCCCCCATCCTAACACAAGATCCCACAAAGAACCACCACCCTGGGTTATGTTGTGTGAAGCACAGGGACACTCTTGGGACTTTTAGCCAAACAACTGCCAGGACAACACTCCCAGCCATCCTGTCAGCACAGCCACCCCACCCCACAGGGAAGCAGAGTCAAAAGGAAGGAAGCATGGGCATGCTGGGAAGGGGGGTGGAGGCAAAAGCATGATGGGAGTCGTAGTCACTGATATTGGTCACCCCCACAACTGTCCCATCAACACCACCCTGAACCATGCTCACATCACAGGAAGTGGAGAAGGACTCACGAGATGGCTGACACTGGCTACTACTGTGGGGCGCACAAGGCCCTGCTGGCAACTGTGCACCAACAAACAGCAGGACACCACTGACTGACATCCTGAGAGACAACTTACACTCCCTGCAATGCAAGCACGTTCCATGGTGGGATATCTGGCTAGCTGGGTGGGAAGGGAGACTTGCAGCACTGACCATAGTCACAAGCACCTCGCCTCACACACACCCCAACACAAACTCCACAGAACCCACCTGGTAGAATGCAATGCCCCCCATCCTAACACAAGATCCCACAAAGAACCACCACCCTGGGTTATGTTGTGTGAAGCACAGGGCCACTCTTGGGACTTCTAGCCAAACAACTGCCAGGACAACACTCCCAGCCATCCTGTCAGCACAGCCAGCCCACCCCACAGGGAAGCAGAGTCAAAGGAAGGAAGCATGGGCATGCTGGGAAGGGGGAGGAGGCAATAGCATGATGGGAGTCGTAGTCACAGCTCTACATCCCCCACCACATGGCCCAGCAAGCTCACACTCACGCATGCACATCCCACAGAGAGTGGAAAGGCCCATCAAAGATGTCTGACACTGTTGCTGTGTCGTGGGGAGCACAAGGGCATGCTGGGTACTGCACACCAACCAACAGCAGGACACCACTGTCAGCCATCTTGCCATTGCTCTCACACCCACACACACTGAACTCCCCACAAAAGCAAGTAAGTATGGGAATGCTGGCAAGTGGGGTGGAGGCAATAGCATGATGGGAGTCGTAGTCACTGATATTGGTCACCCCAACAACTGTCCCATCAACACCACCCTGAACCATGCTCACATCACAGGGAGTGGAGAAGGACTCACAAGATAGCTGACACTGGCTACTGCTGTGGGGAGCACAAGGCCCTGATGCCAACTGTGCACCAACAAACAGCAGGACACCACTGACTGACATCCTGAGAGACAACTTACACTCCCTGCAACGCAAGCACGTTCCATGGTGGGATAACTGACTGGCTGGGTGGGTGGGAAGGAGGGCCGGCTGTCAACCAAACACAACCAATGCAGACCATGTTCACACCCCAGAAAATACATAGAAATGCCCAAATAATGCAGGACAATGTGCCACACCAATATCAACCCCTGACTGTGACGACTTACAACAATGCAATGTACAGGCCCGCACCCAGAGGCACAGTCACAACTGTCATGTGTGTCAACCATTGATGCCTGCAGAAACATAACATACATTGTTTGTGTCTCCCAAAAACAGGTGATGATGGGGACACAGCAGCAGACGCTGAGGAGTCCCAGTCCCAGGCTCAAGAGGATGCCGAGCTCACTGGCGTCGTACAGCCTCTGTCCTCCTCGGACGATGAAGACCAACCTGGCACATCCGGTGCAAGTCAACATGCAGCACCAGCAGGACCACCAGCTGCAGCACCAGCAGGACCACCAGCTGCACCCCTGCACCCACCCCTCCAACGACTGTCACCACAAATACCATCCCTGCCGACATGGACAGAACAAGGAACAACACCAGCACAGGGACCCTGGACCAACCTGGGGCCATGGACACCACCACCACCACCAACCCCCAAGGTGGACCAGGGTTATCTGTGCGTGCCACTGCACACACTGCACATGTCAGCAGGGGTGGTGGGAAGGGTGGGAGACAGAGGTCGCTGCTTGCAGACGTTGCTGGTGTGCATGATGACCCACAACTGGTACGCATAGCTGATGCGTACCAGTCCAGCACCGGAGAGCTCAGCCAGGTAGTGGGGCTCCTCAGAGACATGAAACAGCAGCAGGCTGCCCATCATGCCCGCTTGGACTCCCACATGTCCCACGTGGAGTCACACATGTCCCGCGTGGACTCACACATGTCCCGCGTGGAGTCCAAGTGGGATGCACTGCATGAGATGACGGCGGTGCACAGGGACATTTTACAATGCCTCCACCAGATGAACAGCAACCAGTCCACACCTCCCTGTGTGCCAACAACATCTGGTGCCGAACAAACTGCAACTGCCACAGGGAGGGAGGAGGACTCTGGCGGAGAGTCCCCTGCACCGCAGCAGCCTGTACTTGAGGGGCCCCCCCAAGAAGAGGGGTCGTCCGAGGAGGGAAAAGTGAGAGGCCGATGGCCAAGCGCAACTCCCAGGAAGCCTGAACCTGTTCTGGATGTTCGCCTTTGTGCACAGACTGTTCACCCTGTTGACGGCAACACTACTCCCACACATTGCATGGGGAGTACAAGTTGGACCAATGTGTCAGACAACTGTGGCCCCGATACTGGGGATCCTGTCTACCAGGACTTTCAATTCACCTAGGAACTTGGGATTGCAAGATTTATGTACAGCACTACCCATCCTATGCACTATTAACACAAATGTATCACAATAAACACACTAATACACCATACTTGCCTCTGTCGTGATTCCAACGTGGGTGCTGTTATGGGGATGATGAACTGCAAAATTACACTGTGTATGCGAACTGCAACAGCAAGGACAACACAGGCATGTGAGTACAGGCAACGTGACACACATAAGGGAGACACACCACCAGGGCTACACAACACATACTGTAGGAGAGTAGGATCTGCCTCTTATGTTGCCCCCACTTTTTTTCTGATGTTAGCACTGGTTTCTGGCTATAGTCTGGCTGGGTCCCTGCCAATCAGGGCCCCAGCCTCTCTGTTCTCTCTAAACGACATGGAGTGCACTCTAGGTGCACTAGTGATTGGATACTGTGGTGCCTTATGAGTCCCTAGTATATGGTACCTTAGGTGCCAAGGGCATAGGTACTTCACAGGCCTACCAGGGGCTGCAGCATGTGTTATGCCACCCCTGGGAAGCAGTCTAAATCTGACACCACAGGCCTGCTACTGCAGCCTGAGTGAGGTGGTGCTAGCACCCCTCACGGAGATATAGGTTTCCTATATCTCTCTTGCACACACATATAAACCTATCAGTCACCCCTAAGGCAGGCCCTATCAATCCTGAGGGCAGGGTGCTTGGCTTCTATGTGAGGGGGTGCCTCTGCATGAGCAGGGCCCCTCTGCAGTTCTCAGAGTCCATTCTCTGGTGCTGTTTGTGGATGCGGTTAAACCATATACTCTTAAGTGCATTATATCCTCGCGGTAAATGCTAACTTTGGAATGGCTGCATCAAAACATGTCGTGTTTGGTGTCAAACATCTTGGAATACTACCCCCCGCCAATCTTGGCGGCGGGGGTAGCATTCCACCCTTCTAGAGGGATAAGACATGTGCCTGCTGTGGAAACGCGGTAGAATCCTAAAGAGCCCTGGCATCACAAAATGGATGCCACCAGTCACAGACACTGGGCTGCCCTCCTGCTGATGACCGAAACTCACAGTGGAGGAAGCCCAACAATAGGCATCCTGTCACAGGGAGGTGTAACCACCTTCCAGACAGGGTTTAGTGTATTGGGGCTGGGTGGGTGCACTCTTAGAGTGCTTTGAAGTCCTGCACTGGGGGAGCAGAAGGCTCCTCTGTGCATATGCCAGTTCAAACCAGCTCAGGGGCTACCTGCCCCTGCTCTGGCGCGAAACTGGACAAAGGGAAGTGGGTGTAGCCACCCCCTCCCTTGACCCTCCCATAGGTGGGGTCATAGAGCTAGTCCATCCCCTCTTTTTAGTATAAGAGGGGGAACCTTGCCATTGCAAAGCAGATAACCCCTGGACGACGCTCTACAGAAGAATCCTGGCCCTTCGACGTTCCACTACCTTTGGAAGACAGAAGAATCTCCCTTGGAGTCAAGGAGTGACTCCCCTGCTTGGCAGGCACCAAAAACGACAACGACAGTCGCAAACTACGCCGCTCCCGCCGGAGTCCGAAGTCCCTGCAGCCCAAGAAGTGGATTTCCTGACCTCTCCCAGGCCATCGTGAGTCCCCAGCGAAGCTGAGGCAAGTGGACCCCACGAGTAACGAGGAACCACGACCCCTGGGTACCGTGCACTATTGTCGAGTGCAACCCCTTCACAACGTTCTACGAACCTGTGCTTTGGACCACGTGTGGTCCCGACCTCCAGCAGGAATCCCTCCGAAGATCAGAGGCCTACACCGTCCCGTGTGACCGTGGGCCCCTGTTGAGTGATTCCGCCCGAGGTGTCTTCGCGATCCCTTGCCCGCTGGCTTGTGGGTCCCCAGAAGACTTCTGAAAGAAACCAAAGGGCTCCCCTGGTTGCTCCAGGCCTGCCCTGACTTACCCTCGCTGGGTGAGTTCCACAGACCTTGCTGGTCTGCGCCATCGACTTTTCTTCATCTCCCCGAGACTTGCGGCTGCCAAGGCTTGTTGGCTCCGATCGAGTTGCCGACACCGCAGTCAGCTGCACACGTCGAGGGGCACACCGAATCCAGCTCCTGGTCTTCGTCGACGCCTCCTGGACCACGTGGCTGAAGAGTCAAGGCACCCGCAACCGACCTGAATCACTCGACGACGGTGGGCATCCATCTTCCTTGCCCCGAGTCACTGCCAAGTGACTTTGAACACTGTCCCCTCTGCTTTCAGGTCATCCTTCTTCAGAATCCAGGCTTGGATTCCACCGGACACTTCTTCAGCTCCCGCAAGCAGCAAGTCTTCTTTGTTCGCCATTGAAAACGACGCCGCGACCCGACACCAAAGGACACCTGTGCACCCGGCTTCCCTGGGTGAGGTAACTCCAGCACTACGGTGCTCCTGTGGGTGTGGGCCCTAGAACTACTTACCCTGTAAGTGACTTGCTTGTAGGTTCTCCCGAAGTATCCTAAAACTCTTTATTTCCAACCGCGACTTACCCCATTGAAGTTAACGGCGATCCGCGCCTGTGTATCCACACTGCACGCGTCCCCGTGGGTCCTTTACTTACCTGCCTTGGGTGGTTTTGTGAGGCCCCAGCACTTCTGAAGGCCCTAGGCCTTGTCTCCCTGCAAGTCGTTGTTTCTAAGTCTCTTACTTAGTATATGGTCTGGTACGCCCCTAGGGCCCCAGCCATATTTTGTGCTTAACTTATTGTGAAACGTTGATTTGTGCATATGTTTGTCTTCTAATCTCATAAAGAGATTAGTAGAGAGTTATTTAGAAATAAATACATATATATTTGATATATATACCTGTGTGGTGTCTTTTCATTTGGTGATTCAAGAGATTATATGGTAAAACAAGCTGCTTTACATTCCTTCAAGACTTAGCCTGAAGGCTGCTCTCCACAGCTACCACTAGGATAGCTTTCTTTAAAAGGTTGTCTTAAACCTATCTACCATAAGAGTCGATTTGCCCTGGTGCAAGGTGTCCACTTTAATTAGTGAACAGCATATACCAGGCCAACTTCTCACATTGGTGGGCAGCGTGTGGCATTCCAGCTTGCCATTGTTTTACCAGAAAATCTCTATTTGAATTACTAACTGAAAACCATTATAGGTACTCAAGGTACATATAAAGTCAAGCTTAGTATCAATAAGTTCTACTGAACTTAGAGCTGTGTGCCAAGGGATAGCACACCCTTTCCACAGCTCAAGCTAGGATCAGTAGGCCACAAACTAGTGTAGGTAGTACAACACTAGAATGTCCTTAAAGGGTGGACCCAATGGATCCACTCAGCCTCAGTACAAGGACATGGCTTTCTCTGACTTGAGAGCCATGTGTGTTGACAGACACCTGAGACTAGGACAGAGTCCCTCAACACTACACCTGATAGATCTGCTGACAGCAGATGACCTTAGATTGGCTCTAGGAGCTAAAGGGTTTGAATCAGTGGGTGGGTCAGTCATAGTATCTGGGTCAGATGATGAAAATCAGAATGACCAAGACTCTGTGATTGAAGGGCCAGGCTCCAAGGGGCCTGAAAAGGACAGAGGAATTCTCCCTAAGAGAACTGACAGAGAGGAGGAGAGGCACAGATCCCCTTCCAGGGAATCTGACCACTCTTATCACTCTGGCAGAGAATTTGTCCAGCAGAGGAGCTCATACTTTTCCTTAAGAGAGACCTCCTCTGAGAGAAGGTGCAAACTGCTCCAGTATGAGGAAGCCAGAGTGGCCCTCAGAACCAAGCAGTTGGCACTGGATAGGGAAGCCCTGGAGATCCAGAGAGCTTCTAGAAAAGAGGGGTTAGAACCCCCTGGTGGCAGCAACAGTGTCCCTAGAGGCAGAGAATATATTCCTGACCATAGGAACCTGAGCAAGGTTGTTCCTCCCTACCAGAGTGGGGATGATATCCACAAGTGGATAACTGCTATGGAGAGGGCCTGTAGAGTACAGCAGGTCCCCCAAAAGCAGTGGGCAGCAATCTTGTGGCTCTCCTTTTCAGATAAAGGAAGAGACAAGCTCCTCACTGTTAGAGAGGAGGATGCTGATGATTATGAGGTCCTGAAGAGTGCACTGATAGATGGGTTTGGCTTAACCACTGAGCAGTACAGGTTGAAGTTCAGAGATACCCAGAAGGCACAGACTCAGGACTGGACTGACTTTGTTGATTGTGCAACCAAGGCTCAAGAGGGTTGGCTGGTTGGCAGTAGGGTTACTGATTTCAAGGGATTGTATAATCTGATGATGAGAGAACAGATCCTAAATAATTGCCAGAACCAGTTGTTGCATCAGTACCTGGTGGACTCTGATCTGACCTCTCCCCAAGAATTGGGAAAGAAGGCAGACAAATGGGTCAGAACCAGGGTGAGGCAGAAAACCCAGAACCAAGGGGGTGACACTAAGAAGCAAGATCCTAAAGGCTCTGAGAAAGGTGGGGATAAGTCAAAAGACCAGAAGTCTTCACAAGGGCCCCAAAAATCTGCATCTGGTGGGGAGTCACAGTCCAACAAGGGAAAAGGCCAAAAGAAGCCCTGGTGCAAATTCTGTAAACAGAAAGGGCACTGGACTTCTGATTGTACCAAGTCCAAAGACCAAACCACCACCACTCCTGCCCCTAAGGCAACTGTGCCCCCTAGCTCAGCTACTGGTGGAGGTGGTACGCAGAATAAGGGTGTAGTAGGGTTGACCCTGGGTTCTGAAGTGGATTCTGACCTAGTCAGAGTGACCACTCAGGCAATGCTGATTTGTGAGGGAAACATTGATATGTCCTTCCTAGTAAGCCCCAGTAATCTGGGCAAGTACAAACAGCAGCCTTTGATAAATGGCAAACAGGCTTTGGCATTTAGGGACACAGGTGCTAGTGTCACCATGGTGGCAGAGGACCTAGTGGACCCTGGACAGATCATCCTGGGTGAAATGTACCAGGTGACCAATGCAAGCAATGTCCAGACCAACCATAGTCTGGCAGTTGTGAATTTCTCCTGGGGAGGGGTAACTGGCCTCAAGAAGGTTGTAGTCAGTGCAGACCTCCCTGTAGAATGTCTGTTGGGCAATGATCTAGAGACTTCAGCCTGGTCTGAAGTAGAGTTATGGACTCATGCTGAGATGTTGGGCATCCCTGAAGAGGTATTTGCTGTGACCAGGTCACAAGCAAGAATGCATGACACTGAACCAGCTCTGGATCCTGGAACAATGGACCAGATGCTTCCCAAGAGGAGGAGCAGTAGGGTTAAGGCAGTGCCTTCCCCTCTGTCTCAGATCAAGGATTCACTTCCAGAGGGAGGTGAAGCAGAACCTGAAGAAGGAACTGCCCCAGAGGGACTTGAACCTGACCAGGTTGAGTTCTTGGGGGCAGGGGCCCTTCCAGGGAAGATCTGAGCAAGGAGCAACAGTGCTGCCCCTCTCTTGAACCCCTCAGACAGCAGGCTGCTGCTGGGGCTGCTGGGAGTGCTAGTGGGTCCCATAAAGTTTATTGGGATGAGGGACTCCTATATTCTGAGGGTAGAGACCCAGCCCCTGGAGCCACCAGGAGGTTGGTAATACCTCAGAAGTTTAGGGGTTCCTCTTGACCTTAGCACATGATATCCCTTTGGCAGGACACTTGGGCCAAAACAAGACCCGAGACAGGCTTGTTCCACATTTTCATTGGCCACATATGTCAGAGGACACAAAGGAGTTTTGTCGCTCCTGTGTCACTTGCCAAGCCAGTGGTAAGGCAGGTGGCACAACAAAGGCCCCCTGATACCACTACCTGTGGTGGGGGTACCCTTTGAAAGGGTAGGGATTGACATTGTTGGTCCCCTTGACCCTCAGACTGCATCTGGGCACAGATTTATCCTGGTGGTAGTGGATCATGCCACCAGGTACCCAGAGGCAATTCCTCTGAGGACCACCACAGCACCTGTGGTGGCAAGAGCCCTCATTGGAGTTTTCTCCAGAGTGGGTTTCCCAAAGGAGGTCATTTCTGACAGAGGTACCAACTTCATGTCAGGATATCTGAAAGCAATGTGGAAGGAGTGTGGTGTAACTTATAAGTTCACCACCCCTATCACCCACAATGCAATGGGTTAGTTGAACGCTTCAACAAAACCTTGAAAGGAATGATTAAGGGACTCCCAGAGAAGCTTAGGCGGAAATGGGACCTTCTTCTTCCTTGCCTTTTGTTTGCATACAGAGAGGTTCCACAGAAGGGGGTTGGCTACAGCCCATTTGAGCTTCTGTTTGGGCATCCTGTGAGAGGTCCACTATGTTTGGTAAAAGAGGGCTGGGAGTTACCTCTCAAGCCCCCAAACAAGATGTGATGGACTATGTACTTGGTCTCCGCTCCCGGATGGCAGAGTACATGAAAAAGGCAACCAAAAACCTGGAGGCCAGCCAAGAATTGCAAAAAGCTTGGCATGACCAAAGGCTGTGCTGACTGTATACCAGCCAGGACAGAAAGTGTGGGTGTTGGAGCCTGTGGCCCCAGCAGCCCTCCAGGACAAATGGAGTGGCCCCCATACAATAGTTGAACAGAAGGGAGAAGTCACCTATCTGGTGAATCTTGGAACTCCCAGGAGCCCCCTAAGGGTGCTTCATGTCAACAGATTAAAGCCATATGTTGACAGGGCTGACATGGGCTTGCTCATGGCAACTGATGAGGACCAGGAGGAGGAGAGTGACCCTCTCCCTGACCTGCTCTCTCAGAACCCTGATGATGGGTCAGTAGATGGTGTTGCTTTGGCAAGCAGCCTCACTGACCATCAGCAAACTGAGTGCAGACAAGTTCTGCAACAGTTTAGACATATGTTTAGCCTGACCCCTAGTCAGACTACCTGGTGCACCCATGAGGTGGACACTGGGGACAGTCTGCCTGTCAAGAATAAAATCTACAGGCAACCTGACCATGTCAGGGACTGTATCAGGACTGAAGTCCAGAAAATGTTGGAGTTAGGCGTGATTGAGCCTTCAGATAGCCCTTGGGCTAGCCCAGTAGTCCTGGTACCCAAGCCTCATACCCAGGGTGGTAAGAAAGAAATGAGGTTTTGTGTAGACTACAGAGGCCTCAATGCAGTCACTAGGACTGATGCCTATCCCATACCAAGGGCAGATGAGCTGATTGATACTTTGGCCTCAGCCAAATATCTAAGCACATTTGACCTAACAGCTGGCTACTGGCAAATCAGATTAGCTGATGATGCAAAAGCCAAAACAGCATTTTCGACCCCTGGTGGGCACTACCACTTTGTGGTGATGCCCTTTGGATTGAAAAATGCACCTGCCACTTTTCAGAGGTTGGTGAATAAAGTTCTGGCAGGGATGGAAACTTATTGCTCAGCTTATCTAGATGATATTGCTGTCTTTAGTTCCTCCTAGCAGGATCACCTGGTCCACCTCAGAAATGTTTTGGAGGCCCTGCAGAAAGCAGGCCTCACTATCAAGGCCACCAAGTGCCAGATAGGGCAGAGTCAGGTTGTGTACCTGGGCCACCTTGTAGGTGGAGGCCAGGTTCAGCCTTTACAGAGCAAAATCCAAACCATAATGGAATGGGTTGCTCCAACCACCCAGACACAGGTGAGAGCCTTCTTAGGCCTGACTGGGTACTATAGGAGGTTTGTCAAGGGATATGGATCTATAGTGACCCCCTTGAATGATCTTACCTCTAAGAAAATGCCAAAAAAGGTTCAGTGGACAGCTAGCTGTCAAAAGGCATTTGAAGACCTAAAGCAGGCCATGTGCACTGCCCCCATCTTACAGAGTCCAGACTACACCAAAAAGTTCATTGTCCAAACAGATGCTTCTGAGCTGGGTGTGGGAGCTGTACTGTCTCAACTGAATGATGAAGGTCAAGACCAGCCAGTAGCTTTTATTAGCAGAAGGCTGACCCCTAGAGAGAAACGTTGGTCAGCTATAGAGAGGGAGGCCTTTGCTGTGGTATGGGCCCCGAAGAAGCTGAGGCCATACTTGTTTGGTACTCACTTCATAGTTCAGACTGACCACAAGCCCCTCCTATGGCTAAAGCAGATGAAAGGTGAAAACCCAAAACTTTTGAGGTGGTCCATTTCCCTACAGGGGATGGACTATACAGTGGAACATAGGCCTGGGACCCAACATGCCAATGCAGATGGACTCTCAAGGTATTTCCACTTTGAACACGAAGACTCAACTGGTCAAGGTTAGTTTAGTGTCCCTACGTTTGGGGGGTTGTGTAGGAGAGTAGGATCTGCCTCTTATGTTGCCCCCACTTTTTTTCTGATGTTAGCACTGGTTTCTGGCTATAGTCTGGCTGGGTCCCTGCCAATCAGGGCCCCAGCCTCTCTGTTCTCTCTAAACGACATGGAGTGCACTCTAGGTGCACTAGTGATTGGATACTGTGGTGCCTTATGAGTCCCTAGTATATGGTGCCAAGGGCATAGGTACTTCACAGGCCTACCAGGGGCTGCAGCATGTGTTATGCCACCCCTGGGAAGCAGTCTAAATCTGACACCACAGGCCTGCTACTGCAGCCTGGGTGAGGTGGTGCTAGCACCCCTCACGGAGATATAGGTTTCCTATATCTCTCTTGCACACACATATAAACCTATCAGTCACCCCTAAGGCAGGCCCTATCAATCCTGAGGGCAGGGTGCTTGGCTTCTATGTGAGGGGGTGCCTCTGCATGAGCAGGGCCCCTCTGCAGTTCTCAGAGTCCATTCTCTGGTGCTGTTTGTGGATGCGGTTAAACCATATACTCTTAAGTGCATTATATCCTCGCGGTAAATGCTAACTTTGGAATGGCTGCATCAAAACATGTCGTGTTTGGTGTCAAACATCTTGGAATACTACCCCCCGCCAATCTTGGCGGCGGGGGTAGCATTCCACCCTTCTAGAGGGATAAGACATGTACCTGCTGTGGAAACGCGGTAGAATCCTAAAGAGCCCTGGCATCACAAAATGGATGCCACCAGTCACAGACACTGGGCTGCCCTCCTGCTGATGACCGAAACTCACAGTGGAGGAAGCCCAACAATAGGCATCCTGTCACAGGGAGGTGTAACCACCTTCCAGACAGGGTTTAGTGTATTGGGGCTGGGTGGGTGCACTCTTAGAGTGCTTTGAAGTCCTGCACTGGGGGAGCAGAAGGCTCCTCTGTGCATATGCCAGTTCAAACCAGCTCAGGGGCTACCTGCCCCTGCTCTGGCGCGAAACTGGACAAAGGGAAGTGGGTGTAGCCACCCCCTCCCTTGACCCTCCCATAGGTGGGGTCATAGAGCTAGTCCATCCCCTCTTTTTAGTATAAGAGGGGGAACCTTGCCATTGCAAAGCAGATAACCCCTGGACGACGCTCTACAGAAGAATCCTGGCCCTTCGACGTTCCACTACCTTTGGAAGACAGAAGAATCTCCCTTGGAGTCAAGGAGTGACTCCCCTGCTTGGCAGGCACCAAAAACGACAACGACGGTCGCAAACTACGCCGCTCCCGCCGGAGTCCGAAGTCCCTGCAGCCCAAGAAGTGGATTTCCTGACCTCTCCCAGGCCATCGTGAGTCCCCAGCGAAGCTGAGGCAAGTGGACCCCACGAGTAACGAGGAACCGCGACCCCTGGGTACCGTGCACTATTGTCGAGTGCAACCCCTTCACAACGTTCTACGAACCTGTGCTTTGGACCACGTGTGGTCCCGACCTCCAGCAGGAATCCCTCCGAAGATCAGAGGCCTACACCGTCCCGTGTGACCGTGGGCCCCTGTTGAGTGATTCCGCCCGAGGTGTCTGCGCGATCCCTTGTCCGCTGGCTTGTGGGTCCCCAGAAGACTTCTGAAAGAAACCAAAGGGCTCCCCTGGTTGCTCCAGGCCTGCCCTGACTTACCCTCGCTGGGTGAGCTCCACAGACCTTGCTGGTCTGCGCCATCGACTTTTCTTCATCTCCCCGAGACTTGCGGCTGCCAAGGCTTGTTGGCTCCGATCGAGTTGCCGACACCGCAGTCAGCTGCAGACGTCGAGGGGCACACCGAATCCAGCTCCTGGTCGTCGTCGACGCCTCCTGGACCACGTGGCTGAAGAGTCAAGGCACCCGCAACCGACCTGAATCACTCGACGACGGTGGGCATCCATCTTCCTTGCCCCGAGTCACTGCCAAGTGACTTTGAACACTGTCCCCTCTGCTTTCAGGTCATCCTTCTTCAGAATCCAGGCTTGGATTCCACCGGACACTTCTTCAGCTCCCGCAAGCAGCAAGTCTTCTTTGTTCGCCATTGAAAACGACGCCGCGACCCGACACCAAAGGACACCTGTGCACCCGGCTTCCCTGGGTGAGGTAACTCCAGCACTACGGTGCTCCTGTGGGTGTGGGCCCTAGAACTACTTACCCTGTAAGTGACTTGCTTGTAGGTTCTCCCGAAGTATCCTAAAACTCTTTATTTCCAACCGCGACTTGCCCCATTGAAGTTAACGGCGATCCGCGCCTGTGTATCCACACTGCACGCGTCCCCCGTGGGTCCTTTACTTACCTGCCTTGGGTGGTTTTGTGAGGCCCCAGCACTTCTGAAGGCCCTAGGCCTGGTCTCCCTGCAAGTCGTTGTTTCTAAGTCTCTTACTTAGTATATGGTCTGGTACGCCCCTAGGGCCCCAGCCATATTTTGTGCTTAACTTATTGTGAAACGTTGATTTGTGCATATGTTTGTCTTCTAATCTCATAAAGAGATTAGTAGAGAGTTATTTAGAAATAAATACATATATATTTGATATATATACCTGTGTGGTGTCTTTTCATTTGGTGATTCAAGAGATTATATGGTAAAACAAGCTGCTTTACATTCCTTCAAGACTTAGCCTGAAGGCTGCTCTCCACAGCTACCACTAGGATAGCTTTCTTTAAAAGGTTGTCTTAAACCTATCTACCATAAGAGTCGATTTGCCCTGGTGCAAGGTGTCCACTTTAATTAGTGAACAGCATATACCAGGCCAACTTCTCACACATACACACCTAGGCCATCTGACTCATTGCCTACACTGATGTTGCCAGGGAAGACGGTGCAATGCACAGACACCACACCCATTCCCAGTTGTAGTCAAGTAGCCCACAGGTGCAGTAAGCAAATGGCAGTCAAATGTGTGACCACAGACAACGCACATCACAAAGTGAAGCACAGGTTTATTACACAGTTGCAACATGTCGTAACCACTACAGATGCAAGGTAATCCCACCTGGCAGCGGGCACACAGTCAACAACTGTAGACGGAAGGAAGTCCATGGGTGTGGCGCACATCACCTGTAGGGACACAACAGCTACCAGCCTGGATGTGCAATCACATCGTCGGTGGACACAGTTGACCAAACGAATCTGAAAGTACCCTGTGAAGGACAGAAATGACACACAGTCAAAAGCAATGGAGTACAGGACAGAACAGCAAAACCCATGCACAATACATGTTACAAGATACCCACCCAGAACCAAGTTAGCATGTCAACACTGTTGGGGAGTACAGCCCACCTGTTAGCACACATCGCAACACACATCCAGTCAAGTAGCCCATGGACACACTCCAACAGCACCAGAGCACCACCCACACATCATGCCAACTCACATCATTGACATGACACCTCAGGATACTCACATTCAGCTAAAGAAGTTGGTGATGAGCTGTGTGCGGACATCACCATCATCATCATCATCATCATCGTCACTGGCATCGTGGTCCAGGCCAGGATCCTCCACAGGTGGCGGATGTTGGTCATTGTCATCCTGGATGAGAGGCAACTCCTTCCACACTGCCAGGTTGTGGAGCATGCAGCAGACGATGATAATCTTGCACACTTTCGCAGGGGCATATGGGAGGGACCCTCCGGTCTTGTCCAGGCAGCGGAAGCGGCTCTTCAGGAGACCAAATGTCCGCTCAATCACTCTCCTGGTCCGACCATGTGCCTCATTGTAGCGCATCTGGGCTGGTGTCACAGGGTTCCTGAGGGGTGTCAGCAACCACGGCATGTTGGGGTATCCCGAGTCACCTACGGACACACAAGTGCACATTAGCTGACTTGGAAAAGTGGGCGGAATACTACAGATCAGATCACACACAATGGCACAAAGTCAGTACACACCGACAAGCCAGGCACGCTGGTTCTGCATCTGTGCCATCATCCTGGGGATGCGACTACTCCTCATCACAAAGGCATCGTGTGCTGAACCAGGGAAACGGGCACACACGTGTGTGATGGTCATGTCTGCAAGACACACCACCAGTGCATTGACCGAGTGGTAGTGCTTGCGGTTCCTGTAGGCCTGCTCCTGGGCCTGTGGTGGTACCAAAGCCACATGTGTCCCATCAATGGAGCCAATGACATGCGGCATCCTCCCCAGGGCATAAAAGTCACTCTTCACGTCAGTGAGTCGTCGCAGTCTAGGGAAATAGATGTACCGGTTCAGGAATAGCAACATTGCCGCCAAAACATCGCGGAGCACACGGCTCAACATGGTCTGTGACATCCCACCAGCAGTCGCCACAGTATGTTGGAAGGTACCGGTGGCAAAGAAGTGTAGGGCTGCCATCACCTTCACCTTGGGGGTCAGCGCTGTAGGATACGGCCGGCCAGGCTGCAAATGTGGGGACAACTGCATTGCCAAATCCTCAATCAGCTGCCTGGTGAAGCGGTACCGTTGGATGCTGTCCCGTTCCACCATCGTTGCCAGGTCTGGGAATGGTCGATGGACAGCAGGAGCCCTGCAGTGCAGAGGAGAAGTAAGCAAGATTGTCAGTCACCCCACATATGCGGCATTGAACACACTCAAGATCCCAACATACATCATTATGAGGCACAACTACATGAAGTGTGCAGTTCCGGAAGGACATGTATGGTACATACATGGCCAACATCTGTCAACACGGTCCAACAGGTGGCATCAATTAGTCCCAGGTTGGCCCATTGGATATCATGAGGCCGTGTCACAGTTCCCATCTCCTGCTGCCGTGTCACAATAACCCCCCACCGTGACATGGGAGGACAGATGTGCCCCAGGCACCACAGCTCAACGACAGGTACATTCCCAGGGACCCTGTATTGCCACATGGACACTGGCATTACATGGAGTATCATGTATACACCACAGCAAAACAACCATGACCCCCCCAGGTAGTGGCCCCACTTGCCACGGCAGGACAGACATGGACGTCTGTGACACACACACGCACAACATCAAAGTCCATGCACACACAACGTGGATGTGGAGACTGTCTCCCATTGTGCACATGAAATCAGAGACATTGTAAACACTACATGCACAAAGACTGTGGAGGACCATCACTATTGTGCCACTGGGACACCCTGGCTCAAACATACCGTCCCACTTGGGACTCACGGGGTATGTGACATGACATACACATACACCACCGTGAAATGTGACCATGGCACATGCACAGATATGAACAGTTGCACATCACAGTGGTCATGTACACGTAACACCCAGGATCCTGTCCCCATGAACACGTGCACAGCCTGGGGGTGGCTGCCCACAGGTGACACCCACAGGACAACATGTACACCAACATACACACAATAGGAAATGCAGCCTTACATGCCTTATGATAAAGTTTGGACAGGCTGTTGTGATGTAGGTGTGCCCCTCACTCCCTGGGAGCTATCTGTGGCTGGCATATGTCCATCTGAGACAGGCATGCTGACATATGCCAGTCACATGTACAGTGATGCGTTGTACTGCAATTGACCGATCGGTGCCTCCTGCCGGCCCATTGCATTCAATGTGTGCGGGTACGCGTTGTACCCCTGTACGCGTTGTACCGCAATGGACCGATCGGTGCCTCCGGCCGGCCCATTGCATTCAATGTGTGCGGGTACGCGTTTTACCCCTGTACGCGTTGTACCGCAATGGACCGATCGGTGCCTCCGGCCGGCCCATTGCATTCAATGTGTGCGGGTACGCGTTGTACCCCTGTACGCGTTGTACCGCAATGGACCGATCGGTGCGCACCCATTGACAATGGGCTTGCCTGGCAACGGACGCGTTTTCGAATTTCGAACGAGTCGGTTGCTGGAAAATCAGTTGGTCACCCACAACAATGTTGCAAAATCATGTATGTCATGAAGTTGAAGATTTGAAGGATGCTGTGGGCGTGTTTTGGTGCTGCTATTCCATGGATTGGCCAGATTCAGAAGATGCAAACGACTTGGACCTATCACTTTGGACACAAGGGACAGTATCTGCCTCTCCAGCACATATATATTGCTGGCTGTTCCCCTGAGAGCTCACTTGCCTGCACTACATGCTCCAGGACGACATCTGCCACTGCACTGCTGCTGTCTCTGCCCCTCTGGACCCTGCAATGGCACGTACTGTGGAGAGAGCCCCAGCCTTCAGCCTTGAAGAGAACCAGGCCCTGCTGGACAGCCTACTTCCACAGTACAGCAAGCTGTATGGGACACCAGGGGAGCAGGTGAGTGTTCTGTGCACTGCCTTTCTGAATGTGCATTTTGTGTGACTAGCAAGGCTGAAAGTCTGCACGCCACTGGCTAGCAGGCTCACTGAGTAGTTGTCACCCCCATAGTGTGTAGTGACTTGCACTGGACAGGTATGGTGCAGTGACAGTGCATTTGAACATGGTTTTACTTCCCATGCAATGATACCATGTAGTGACGTCTGGCAAACTGTCCATGGGCAGCTTTGCACTGCCTGTGTACATCATGTGCCCCTGTGATTGAGACATGTATATACAACTGTGTCATGCACGGATATGTTGCATGTGTGGTAATGGCCTTTTCACTTTGTCATCCTGACAGGTTAATGCCCATCGGAAGCAGGAGATCTGGAAGGACATCGTCCGGGCCGTCCGGTCCGTGGGGGTCTACAAGCGCCGGATCCGCAACTGCCAGAAGAGGTGGCAGGACCTTCGGGGCTGGACCCGGAGGATTGCACGGGTCCAGCTGAAGCTGTCGCCTCCTCGCAGGAGGGGCGGAACACGGACCCTGACCCCCACATGCTCCAGATCCTGGCGGTGGTGTTTCCAGACCTGGATGGGCAGCTGAAGGCCAGACAGCAGCAAGGAGGGGTGAGTCAAAGACTGCACTGTGAACTCTGTATTACATGCTTTGTGCCCTCCTCTGGCCTGGTTCAACTGCCACAGTGCAGCAGTCATGTTGTCCAGGAGCCATGTCCCTCTATTGTGCACTGCCCACTGCTCATCTGATACCCAGGTGTGGCCCTTACAGTCAGGGAATTGTGTCACTTGGGACTGTGTCCTTGCAGTTTGCTTCACTAAAGGTGGGGGACAGCATCTGTTTCCCTAACTCTGTTGTGGGCATCATGGGTGAGTCCATTGTTCACACAACGCCTGTGTTTGGACATGTGATCGGCGTGTTGCTTTGATATGCGGTCCACTTGCTGAGCTGAGCCACCACATGTGCCTGGGGTATGTGGCACACGCCCATGCAGCGGGTGGGAACAATGTTTGGGCCCCAGGAGTGTGCAGATTACGTGTGTCACACATACATAGCCAGCTATTCACTGTCCAGGGCACAACCCTCATTCATGTGGAGCAGGACAGTCATGCCTACTCCAGGCCATGCAATGCACTCTGTACTCCCACTCCCGTGTATCAGCTGACACATTGTGCACAGTGATTTGACCCCTCAGGTGTCTGCCTCTGTGTCAGTGTGCTGTGGATTAGTTGCCAGGACTGCTGGGGTGTTTCTTGGTAGGGGCTCAGCATGCCCCTGGAGATGTGACCATAGGAGACGATACTTGTGTGTCACATAGGTGTTTGATCAGCTGCGCGTGCAGACTGGGGTATGCGAATGTGAAGTTCAGGCAGCTGTTCCCCATTCACAGCAAATTGTGAGGGGCTCAGGTTCAGAGGGTAGTGTCACAGGTCTACCATATGTCCAATAGGTATGACCTGGACAGATGAGGGTTAAGATGATGTGTTGTGTGGGGGATGTACATGTGCACTTGTGCAGCTCCAGGACTTGCATTCCCCATGACCTACTATTGTGACACAGTGCATAGTGTTGTTGTCTGGCTGCCAAGTCATACATCACTGAGACAGTGATGTATGACTTAGCAGTCATGCCTCTGCCATGGCATGTGTCAACTTATTGGTGGTCCTGCAGGGGAGTGACATGTGCTACATGCACACCATTGTGGCGATGGCTATCAGGACATGGGTGCATCATGGTGTCTGTCGCTGGTATGCATCACATGCATTTTCTATTTGACTCTGGGCATCCCTTTCATCCGGAAACCTGTACTGACTCAGTGGCAAGAGCTGTGATGTGTGCATGTCCACATGCCACACCGTGTCCTCTGCACTGTCCAACTACTGTGTACTTGGTGCATGTGTCCACACTGGGGTGTTGCAATCCAACAGACACCAGACAGATGGGTGCAAGGCCATGTGGGATGTGAGTGCCATGCTTGGCATCAGACTGACAATTGGCTTCTCCTGTTCAGTTAGGGCACTTTTAGCAATGTACAACTAATGATGCCAGGGCTTGCTCTGTAATGTGCTGTGCTCACAGTGGTGTGTGCGTTTGGTGCAGGTGACTGATGTCTGTCTGTTTCCCCATTGTTTGCAGATACATCCACGGCCACGGAAGGGGACAGCTCCACGGACCAGGAGGAGCCAGAGAGCCAGACTGGGTCAGCAGCCGAGGAGTGGTCGGAGGGACCCAGTGGCACGGAGGGCGAGGGCAGCCACACCGAGGAGTCCTCAGCACCATCCACCTCAGCTGAGGACCAGAGCAACTCGGAGGATGACTCCCTTGTGGAGGTGGGTGTCAGCAGCCACCACACCCCAGCTAGTGTTGCTGTCCCCGCCACCACCAGCACCACCACCGCCCTCCCATCGGCTCCCATTCCCCAGGTCCGTGGAGGCTCCCATGTTCGGGAGTGTGTCTCCTTTGGGCCAGGCACCGCACCCCCTGCCCCTGTGTCCCCTGCTGTCCTGAGTGAGGAGTCTGTGTACCTCCTTCGCCAGCTCCATGTAGGGCAGACAGCCATGCTGAGTGTCCTCCATGCGCACACCGCACTGTTGACTCAGCTGGTGTCGTTCATGGAGGGCATCTCATCGGGCATGTCTGACCTACAGAGGGGCAATAGGTCCATGGACTCCTCCCTGACGGCAGCAGTGTCCCTCCTCAGACAGTCCCTCACCCCTCCTGCCTCTGCTCCATCCACACTCCCCAGCACCTTACCCGTCCCAAGCACACACACACCGGCACAGGCACACACCAGCACACACACGTCCAGCACACAGACACACACGCCACAAACAAAACGCACACGCACGCACAGTCAGGGGACTGAAACCAGACTCACAGGGGATGGGGCCCTGGTACACACACACGCATCCACGGGCACTGCGCAGTCCTCAGTTGCCTCTCCCTCCAAAGCACCCTCCCTTGCCTCACCTGCAACCCCAAAGACCCAGCGCCTCTTCCTCAGTGACCTCGGCCTCTTCCCCTCCGATCCAGCTGCCCCAGCATCCAGGGGGAAGAGGAAGCCCCCACACGGAGCAGAGTGCCCCTCGCCCCCGGACACCCTCCCCCAGGCGCAGACAGACTGAGGCCCCCACCCGCAAGTCCCCCGGAGTGCTAAGAGCAAGACCCCGCCGCCGCCCTGCAGCTCAAGCACCAGGTCTCCTTCCTCCATCCCTCAGGCCCCCACTCCACAGGTGCCCCCACCACACCCTGCCCCAGGTTCCCCCACCCACAGATATACCATCCCCAAGAGGCTCCGGCCTTCTCCCCCTGCCACTTGCTCTCCCGGCACCACACCCCCCGCTGCGCTTGTCTGTGCCACTGATGTGGTGAGGGTGTCCTCCCCTCTGTCCAGACCACCTTGCCTGTTCCCCATTCTCCTCCCCTGGTGGTAGGCACTGCAGTGGAGTCCACTACCACCCTGTCTGACTTGGGCACTGCAGTGGCAGACCTGTCCACTCCATCTGCAGGGTCCACTGCAGTCGTGCCGGCACCCACAACATCTGAGCCATGCCCCCAGTTGTGCCGGCACACACCATGTCAGACACCTCCACTGCAGTTGTCAGTGGCTCTCCAGCACCCACCACCCCTTCCCTGCTTCCTCCTGGTGAGCCCTGATCCTGTCCCTGCGGTGCCTGGCCTACCGCCCCGGTTGCCCCTCCTAGTGGATTGTCCCTGGTTTTGTGCAGGCATGTGTAGGGTGGCATCTGCCACTGTCACCCACTTGTGACTTTGTTGATGGACTGGCCATTGGCCTTTGTTTATGTTCTACCGGACTTCTACTTTTAATGCCACATATGCTGAATAAAGCAACTTTCTGTTCTCTAGTGCTTTTGCTTCTGATGTACATGATGTTGATGATGCTAACCATGCCCTTGCTGCAGTGATGGTGATATTTGGTCTCATGATAATGAAGTGTTACTGTGCAGGAACCCATGTGGTCCAGGGGGAATGTGTCCTATCCTGTGGTGTATCCATGTCATCCATAGCAGCATCTGAGGGTGTCATGTGTTCAGTATTTGGCAATGGGATTTCCTACTTAGATTGGCTATTTCACATCTGTGGCTTCCACCCCTGCACATCTGTTGTGCCTGCCATAGTTCAATTCGTCTACTTCCCTGACCGTGTGGCCATCTCCAGTGGACATGCAGGTTTGGGCATCAATGGGGAAGGACTCATCTGTGTTGTCAGTGCAACATTGCTATACAAGTGTGTTGGATCTGTGCTGATGATTCCGTTGGCACTTCCATGACCAGGCTGATGTGACGGGAGCCCTCATTTGGTGCTAATTGTTGATTGTGTGACCAAGTGCTCAGCTGACATGGTGGGGCCCTACTGAGGCAACATATGGCACAGCTTTCCTCACACAGGAGTGGAGTCCCCTCATGGCAGTGTGTACTCCTGTGACATTGCCTGCGCCCAAGGTGTGTGTTGTATGTGCATGTCTGTGTGTTCACTTCCGTTTAGCTGTGCATGCTGTGATCCCTAGTGTTGTACCTGTTTGTGATGCTAGCTGAGTTGAGCTATGTTCCCCCAATGTCTTCTCCCTGGGTTCTCTGTGATGTGGGTGCATGGCACATTACTGGTCATCAGGGTGTCACCAATAGGTGTGCTTGCTGTCAGGGCTGAGTTTGTGTGCAGACGCAGATGGGTCACAGTCAGGTTTCCCCTTGGCACTTGTTGTTTGCCCCTGTCATGTGATTTCCAGTTTGTGTTATCTTTCAGTGATTGTGACACGTTGTGTGTGTGACTGCTGGCAATCCTCAGGGTCCGGGCTGCAATGTTGGTTGTTGTCTATGTGTGTTCTTTGTGGGTGACCTTGGCTTCTTCATTGGTGTGTGACTGTGGCTGTGATCCCATTGGTTGGTGTGGTATTGCCGTCATGTCCATGTACAGCGTAGTGTGCAGGGTGTCAGACATTCAGGAGTCTTGTTGAGTGTCCATGTGTGATGTGTTTCTGCACCTTGGTTCCCACCCACCACCCTGGAATAGTCATGGGTGCATGTGCAATGTCACCAGTGCATGTGTGCTTCACTGCTGCACATTGTTGGAGGTCGAGGGGTGTGGTGTTGAGTGTGTGCAGATGAGAGTTGTTGCCCGGCTAGGCCCCTGCCTCCATGTTGGCCTTGGCTTACTGGCCATGCTGTTTGATTTGTGCTTGTGTAGGTGTGATGGTAGTTAGTTGCTCAGTACACATGACTGTGGTTCACAGTGTGAACCACATTTAGCTTTGTCATCACAGTGGGATTGTAATGCAGCCCAGGGTCACCACATTGTGGGGGCCCTGGGGGTGGTGCTGTGGTGTGTCTGTGTCTTGCTGTGTCAGTTGCTGTCCCTACGTGCCTGTGTGACATGTGTGATTTGTGCTCCCTCTCATCTGACAATGCCTGCTTGCCCACATAGGGGATTTGGATCCATGAGTTACCTTTGTGTGGCACTGTATGCACATCTGTATGATTGGTATTCAGGTCTCCTCATGTGTTGTGTGGTTGCCCGGGGACACAGGCACCCCCCCCCCTCACCTGTTGTGTTTGATGTGCAGTGTGGGTCTGCCTGTTTGTGTTTGTGCATCTGCACCACTGCATTGGCATATCTTGGGTGTGCCATTGGCTGTATGTAGTTTGGTGGGTTTCCCCTGCTGTCCCTGGGACTCCTAGGTCATCGGTCAGCACAATGATCATGGTTTGTGTGTCCCATTGCTGCCATGGTATGGTATCTGTTCACCTCACATCTGCAGTCTCCACAGGGTATCTGCATGTGTGTGCCCATTGGTGCAAATATGTGGGTCTGCATTCTGATGGTCACTTCTGTCATTGTGTCATTGATGATTGTTGACGGTGTCAGCCCCCATGGGTGATGTTTGTCTGCACATGGCCAAAGGTATGTCTTATTTGCACTGTAGGATTTGGCTCCCCCAATTTATGTTGCAATGGGACACATACACTACTTTGCCACTGATGTGTTTGTTGTTCTGTGACCAGGAATCATCCATGCAGTTTGGCAGTTGCACCTCTTTCTTTGTCAACACTTACCTTTTGGTCACTGTGATGATGGGGGTTTGGACCCCATTGCCACAATGTTCGAAATGTGCTTCAGCTATGGACCCCACACTTACATTTTGGTAACTGTGATGATGGGGGTTTGGACCCCATTGCCACAATGTTCGAAATGTGCTTCAGCTATGGACCCCACACTTACATTTTGGTCACTGTGATGAGGGGGTTTGGACCCCATTGCCACAATGTTCAAAATGTGCTTCAGCTATGGACCCCACACTTACCTTTTGGTCACTGTGATGATGGGGGTTTGGACCCCATTGCCACATTGTTCAAAGTGTGCTTCAGCTATGGACCCCACACTTACATTTTGGTCACTGTGATGATGGGGGTTTGGACCCCATTGCCACATTGTTCAAAGTGTGCTTCAGCTATGGACCCCACACTTACATTTTGGTCACTGTGATGATGGGGGTTTGGACCCCATTGCCACAATGGTCATGGCCTGCTTAGCATTGTGGGTGCCACACACATATATGTGTGGCACATGTGCTAGGGGTCACATTGTATGTTCAAAGTCATGTTCGGTGTTGTAGGCATTTGACACAGTCTACACACGCTTGTCATGGTGTTGGGGGGATGTCTTTTTCTTGCATTCCCTAGGTTGTGGTGTGCTGGTTGTGTCATGCATTGTCCATCCTATGAGTGGGGGTGGTAGTAGTGGTAGGCATCCTGCCCCCCCTGGCTAAGGGTGGTAGTAGTGGTAGGCATCCTGCCCCCGGGTAAGGGTGGTAGTAGTGGTAGGCATCCAGCCCCCTGGGTGAGGGTGGTAGTAGTGGTAGGCATCCTGCCCCCCTGGCTAAGGGTGGTGGTAGGCATCCAGCCCCCCGGGTGAGGGTGGTAGTAGTGGTAGGCATCCTGCCCCCCTGGCTAAGGGTGGTAGTGGTGGTAGGCATCCAGCCCCCTGGGTGAGGGTGGTAGTAGTGGTAGGCATCCTGCCCCCCTGGCTAAGGGTGGTGGTAGGCATCCAGCCCCCTGGGTGAGGGTGGTAGTAGTGGTAGGCATCCAGCCCCCCTGGGTGAGGGTGGTAGTAGTGGTAGGCATCCTGCCCCCCTGGCTAAGGGTGGTGGTAGGCATCCTGCCCCCCCTGGGTGAGGGTGGTAGTAGTGGTAGGCATCCTGCCCCCCCCTGGCTAAGGGTGGTAGTGGTGGTAGGCATCCAGCCCCCCCTGGGTGAGGGTGGTAGTAGTGGTAGGCATCCTGCCCCCCCTGGCTAAGGGTGGTGGTAGGCATCCAGCCCCCCCTGGGTGAGGGTGGTAGTGGTGGTAGGCATCCAGCCCCCCCTGGGTGAGGGTGGTAGTAGTGGTAGGCATCCTGCCCCCCCTGGCTAAGGGTGGTGGTAGGCATCCAGCCCCCCCTGGGTGAGGGTGGTAGTAGTGGTAGGCATCCAGCCCCGCTGGGTGAGGGTGGTAGTAGTGGTAGGCATCCTGCCCCCTGGCTAAGGGTGGTGGTAGGCATCCAGCCCCCCTGGCTAAGGGTGGTAGTAGTGGTAGGCATCCTGCCCCCTGGGTGAGGGTGGTAGTAGTGGTAGGCATCCTGCCCCCCTGGGTGAGGGTGGTAGTAGTGGTAGGCATCCTGCCCCCTGGCTAAGGGTGGTAGTGGTGGTAGGCATCCAGCCCCCCCTGGCTAAGGGTGGTAGTAGTGGTAGGCATCCTGCCCCCCCTGGGTGAGGGTGGTAGTAGTGGTAGCCAGGGGGGACAGGATGCCGAAGGGTGGTAGTGGTGGTAGGCATCCAGCCCCCCTGGGTGAGGGTGGTAGTAGTGGTAGGCATCCTGCCCCCTGGCTAAGGGTGGTGGTAGGCATCCAGCCCCCCTGGGTGAGGGTGGTAGTAGTGGTAGGCATCCAGCCCCCCTGGGTGAGGGTGGTAGTAGTGGTAGGCATCCTGCCCCCTGGCTAAGGGTGGTGGTAGGCATCCAGCCCCCTGGGTGAGGGTGGTAGTAGTGGTAGGCATCCTGCCCCCTGGCTAAGGGTGGTAGTAGTGGTAGGCATCCTGCCCCCTGGGTGAGGGTGGTAGTAGTGGTAGGCATCCAGCCCCCTGGGTGAGGGTGGTAGTAGTGGTAGGCATCCAGCCCCCCGGGTAGGGGTGGTGGTGCGCATTCAGGCCCCTGTGTGCATATGTGGCATTGGTGATGGGCATCCCGCCCCTATGGTGCTGCTGTTGCTGGTGTAAGTATATTCTGCATCCCTCTGTGTGTGTGTGATGTGTCGTGTACGTGTTGTATGTGTTTTGTGGTTGGTGTCTGGCTTACCTTCTGCGCCGTACGCGTCCGTGCCTGTTCCGGTAGTAAATGTAGAATATTGGTATGATCGGGACGAAGGGATTCATGGTTGGTTCGTGTCGTTCGTCCTTCTCGTTGCTTCGCGTCGTCCTCGTCGCTTCGCCTCGTCCTCGTCGCTGTTGTGTTTGTCTCGGAGCCGTGGATCGTGTTGTGGCGCGAATCGGAGCTTATGTGCGCCTCTCCCGGATGCTTTGACGTACCGTGCGTAGCGACGGGTTCGGCGCGTACGGAAAGCGCATCGTACTCGTTCGGCCGGACGGAGCTGCATTTTCCCTTCCGTGTGACTCGATTCGGCGTTTCCGGATTCGCCTCGGTCGGGGAACAGGACCTGGTTTGGGCGAGTACAGCTCGGCCAGATTCTTTGCTGTTGTGCGCATCGTACTTACTCGTTCGGTGTGCTGTACGGATCGGTCGGGAAACAGGCTTTCGCATGGCTTTTTTCCTGACCGAATGGTGTTGGGTACGCCTCCGACCGAGATCGGAATCGGCCCCTCAGTGTACCTGGTATGGTCTATTGCCCAGCATTGTGTACCCAGGGGTGCAATCTTGTCTAGGTCATCGTTGACTGGTTGATCTTAACATTCTGGTGGGCATTGATGACAGCACAAGGGGGGGTAATGTTTTGAATGTAAAATCAGTTAAGCCCAGCTGCCTGGATGGATTGGTGGTCTTCTGCTTGAAGAATAAATACCTGAAGAACAGTACTTCCCTGAGTGACTAATAGCCAGGCTGAATAGACCTTGCTGCATTTAGAGTAGTGGGAGGAGTTGTCGCTTGCACCTGAATGGACTGTGTCTGCCTCTCAACCTCAACAAGATGGCTCCACCTCCTTTGGTGAACCTGGCCTGAGCCAGGGCGAACTGGTTTATGTATGCCGGTGGAACTTTGTTTGTACCAACTTCAAAGGGAAATGTGGTATAAATATTGGGGCCCTGACCCCAGAACTTTAGAACTCTCTTGGATCAAGGAACCTGCCAAGAAGAAGACCTGGAGAAGCTGGAAGGAGGAACTACCACTTTGCTGTGTGCTTTGCTGTTTTGGCCTGCAGTGGCTGCTTCTGTCTTGGGCAGAGAAAGGACCGGACCGAACTTTCTGCAGCATTCTTTGTTTGAGTTGTGGGCGTGAGGTAGAGCTTGCCCCCTGTTCAAGAAGTCTCAGGAATAGCAAAGACTTCAAGTTCATCTGCTACCATCACTGGGAACTGTGTGTTTTGAGCTGCAACAGAAGAAAAAGCAACCCAACATCGTCAAAGACGCCGCTGCCTGCTCCGTGTCCTGAAGGCACCGCAGAGGGCACCGCTGCACAGCAACCCTGGTTTCACCGACGACGACGCTCGACGCCACCACCAAGCCGCTGCTTGCACCGTGACCTGTAGAAACCGCACTTCGCACCGCCAAGCTTCACACAGCTGCCCTGATATCCCCTACGACAATGCTTCATGGCGACATCAACACTGCTGCTTGCACTGCGGTCTCAGGACACCGCTCATAAGTTACAGGACGCACCACCCCGCCCCACAAAACAAACTTGGCCCACCGACGCCAGCGACATCGACTCCAGTTTGTCAGCCGACAACAGCGCTTCAGCACTGATGACGCCGCTGCCTGCGCAGTGACCTGCTAGCACCACAACGAGCTCCGCACCACTTTGCACCACAGCCCTGGTCTCACCGACGCCACTGGACGACTGTCACCGAGCAGTTGCCTGCACCGCGACCTGAGGGCACCGCACACTGCACCGCTGCACTTCGCACCGTAGCCACGACGCCTGGCAACGCCAGCGCTCCTGACTTCAACCGCACGGAGCTCGATCTGCAACACGTGTGACTTCAAGGGCTCGACAATTTCTGCACTGACCTTTGGAACCAATGCCTGCCGACGCCTGCTCTTCGAGGCTCATCGCGAGGCCACCAATGCACTGCATTTCTAAAGGTACTGTTTGTGGGTCTTCCTGACACCGTAGCTGACCTGTGACACCACGGTCAGCCAGAACTGTTTGGATTTGTTGTTCACGATGCCGTGATAGCCCCGGACAGAGCTATTGACTTCAAGGAACTGTATATTAAGTTTATTCTCGCTTATTGATATTTCTAAGAACTGCATGGTTGATTTTTATCATTTAGGTCTCGCTTTGCACAGACCAAATTTTGGATATTTTTCTAAAACTGGTGTGGTATCCTTTTGAGGTGTTTTCACTGTATTACTGTATGTTATGTGCAAATGCTTTACACACTGCCTCTGAGATAATGTTTTGTTATGTTATGTTAAAATTATTTATAGAGCGCGCGTACAACGGTTGGTTTCTTGGCGCTATAGCCTGACTGCTCGTGCCAAGCTACCAAGGGGGTGAGTAGGGATTATTTTAGAAGTGTATCCCCCTTACCCTGACTAGGAAGAAGGGTCCCTACTTGGACAGGGTAATAATCTGCCAACTAGAGACCCCATTTCTAACAATGCACATGTGTGTAGGAACACCAAAGGACAAGGAGTACATTGTGTAGAAGAAGAAAATAAATTTGTGTTGAGTGTGAGGGAAGATGGAGTTGTAGATGGAGATAAGTTGGATATGCCTGAGTGTGAAGTAATGGTTAGAAGGAAGAAATTATCTGTTTTAGCAGATTCAGGATCATCTTACGCTATGGTAGGAGACAACAACTGGGAAAGGGTGTTTGGTGAAGATAATATTGAATTGCTTCCACCTAACATCAATACAGTGGGAAATGGTGGACTCAAGATAGATATACTTGCATTTGCAGTAATGAGGATACTATTTTCTGACAGACTGTGGAGAAAGTGTATGTCGCTAAAAGAGATGAGAATTTACTCGGGTAGAGGCACCAGAGAGACATGGCGATCATTTTAAATCCCAATGCACCGGAGAAGGTTTTGCTGCTTTTGGCAAATCAATTACCCAAAGATGTTTGCTTGCAGTTTCCCAAGGTGTTTAGTGACAATCCTGGGTTACCAAAAGATTTTGAACACAAAATAGTCTTAAAACATGGAGCAAAGCCATTTGTAAGCAAAGTGAGGAAGGTATCTCATTTAATGATGGAATCTCTGGAACGAGAGTTGAAGGAGCTTTTGGAGGCTGGTGTAATTAAAGAAATCGAATGTTCGGAATGGTTGGCTCCAATTGTTTTAGCACCAAAGGATGGTGGTAAACAGATTAGAATGGGTGTGGACTTGTGTGGGCTCAATACACACATTTGGGTGGACAGACAGCCGCTACCAAATATCTCAGAGACATTTGCATCGATCAAGGATGGAAACTCGAGATGTGGACAGTAGACCAAAGAGCAACATATGCAGCACCAGTACCGTAAATTACCAATACATTTAAAAAAAAGCAAAGCAAACTTGTGTGCAAATCTCCAAATGTGCCCCCTGCCCAGAAGCACCCACCCTAACAAGGGGATAAAGAACAACAAAACTGGATTGGAGCTGCACCACTAATAATCAAAAGAGTCCATATGACATTATTCACAAGCATTAGGAGATCACGATTCAATGAAGAAAGTGGCCGCTAATGCAAACTGTGTATTATTTTCTTCTTAATTTTTCTGTTCATAAAAAACCATCAGCCAACGCGTTTCGTCCTTTTTACAAAGGACTTCTTCAGGGTTGTAAGTTAAAAAGATATATACAATACATTTACAAAATGCAAACTAAACATGACTAACCACACTTATATACACACAACATGTATATATAACATAAACATAGAGACAACACTTTATAACATTACAATATGGTGTGTGCATCTCAATGTATCAAGTAGTGCCATTTAAAACCATACCCAACAAAACACAGATAAAACGTAAAAACATACACCACAAAGGAAGTTTTTTTCCGAGCAACAAAAATGCTAACATGTATGTGCCAAGAGGACAAGAAGAAGGAAGGGGGGAAAAGGAGAAGATCTAGAAGCTAGGATTAAGATACAAGTGAGAATATATCATGAGGAGTGAGAAGAGAAAATAGAAAATATATATAAAACAAAGCCACTAAGTCCTCACCTGAATTTGAGATAACCACTAGAAATGGGATTATTATGTTAACCCCACAGAACGTTAAGAACGATGTCCTCTATCAGCCCATGGTGGTTTCAGAGAGAAATGCACCCCATACCATAACCACAAGTGAACCCAAACGCCGTTCTGAATAGACCGATATAAATAGGAAGGAAACCTACCACTATCATTATAAGGCAACAACCAAATCGGTGGATGGTACCTTGGTTGTGATAGCTATCCTGTACAAAAGCAGTTGTCTCGCATCTGTAAAAATCAAACCAAAAAACCATATCTTAGGCGTCCAAGTGCAAATCTGCTATAATAGATGATCAGAAAATGCCCACAACGTTATTGCAGTGCCTACCTGTTCAAAGTAATACTCCAAACAGAACTATGCAAATCAATAGGCGTAATCCAATGCCAAAGAAATAAAGGTAATTGGAACGCGGGGTGTAATATCCATATGTCGATATTGATCGTGCAGGTTCAAATGAGACTCGCACAAAAAGATGGAGACTATCCACCCTAACTCGTGCACCTATGGAAGAAGAATTATGATAATATCCTTTAGAGAAATTGAACCGATATAATACTTGAATTGGATCAGTATATAACATCCATATTCCATTAACAGCTATTCAAGACAGTATATTGTAAGTATAGGGTCATGATCAAATAAATAATAACAACCCAAACTCTATATGCCTATAGATATTGATCCATGCGCTAAGTACAAAAACCAAGATGGGATAGAGACATATAGTCTGCACAGAAGATACATCGCCAACATGAGATGACTTGAAATGCATAACAAGCGGGTGGGAAATCGTCAAAAAGCATGCCAATATATATGTAAACAACAGATTTACGATAACAAAAAGGGTCATTGATTCATGTATCGATCAAACACAATATCATATGGCAGCGATGAGATGCAATCGAATTACATTCAAAAAACAAGTCACCATATATTTAAGACACAAATTTACCATTCTAAAAAAGGGGCCATTAACCCACATGTCAACCCGACACATTGTAGTAAAACAGTGATAAAATATAATCAGAAACACTCAAAACAGCTCCAACGAAACCGTGTCCGGAGCGATAGACAACGCCTAAGTACGTAACTAGGGGCATGTGTAATGGCCCTCAAAGCCACAGAGTGCCTCTGAACTTACTTCAAGGAGAGTGCTTCCCGGCGTGGTTCATTTTAAAAAACGGCCGCAAGTAAACGTGCGCTGCTGCAGTCCTTCTTTTACGGAACCGGACGTCAAAGCGTGATCACATGATATGAACACCAACGTAACATGAACATTAAGGCATCTTATGTGTAACTTCCGCCATTTTAGCGCTATGTCGTTACCACATTATATATAACGTTACCAAGATATATAATGCTCATATGTGAAAAAAACTTTAATGAAAATACACAAAGTTTACATCGACCCTCAGCACAAAATAAATAAATCGAAATCAAAACCCAATAGCACCCAAATTAAAACAATAAGGAAAAACCGACTAATGCGTACCAAAGGTAACCCCAGATTCGGGGTAACCACGAATTCCTTCTACTAGAAAAAATATTATAAAAATTTGAAAGAAACCGAAAAACCAAACAAGAATAACCCCCGCATGTTACATTAATAATCGGCAAAGCGGGCAAGTACCCAGCTATCCATAGCGTGTGCACGAAAGATCATAGCACGGACAGAATCAGATGCAGTGCGCAGGATGTTAACACGAAATCTAACTGGCTGGAATATTTTGCCACCATCTTGGAAAACCCAAATTGTATGATACCAAGGGTGCAAAAGATATATGTACTCATCTTAAAATTAGAAAATGAGACACCAAAGCCAGGTGTGGGAATCCAGACCTTCTTAAACAAAAAATATAAATTATGTCATAATGAAAATCGGAACAAACAAAATTCCTGAAGATCAAACAGTGACATCATATAGTGACTTTGAATGACCCATATTTACGTCATACACCATTTAAGTGGCAATTTGAGCAACTAAGATTATGACACAAGATGAGATGTGACCACCAACATCATAATGCAAATTTGCATAAAATATTTTACAAAACAAGAGGCAATAGAAAAAGGGGACGACAACAAGGGTTGTGCAGGGACTCTCCATTGGAACAAAAATGGACTCCCATCAGAGCTACATATTACAAGTTGAGCAAAGAGGAGACAATTTTAGGATGATAATCCAGATACAGAGGTTAGGAATGAAAGTTGACATAGCATTTCAGCAAGTAGGCTAAACAGACAGAGAGAATAAACACATGGCATCATCTAGCAATCATAAATGGTAATGCAATTCCTCATCCGTATTATGTCCCATTTCAGTGCATCGTAAGCGGCACATCCAAACAGCCTCTCTGCGGCGCAAGGCCAACTCCCGATTTCCACACCGGGGATGTGAGGGGATGTGGTCAATGCCATGAAACCAGACTTTACAATCACCACCATAATGTTCCCCCATATGGTAGGTCATTGGATATTTTAAGTCATTGTTCTTGATCGCACGTATATACTCTTGAATATGTTGCTTGAGTGGTCTGACAGTGCTTCCAACGTATATCTTTTCGCACTCGCGACCCAATATGTATATCACCTACTTTGTTTTACAATTTATGAAGTGTCTTATTTCGTAATCCTTCATTGTGTTATATCGGAATTTTTTGATCTTATTTTTCCCAAAGGAACAGATGTTACAGCCTTGACATGCGAAAAATCCATTGGGATCAGGGGGAAGCCAAGTTCTATTGGTAACACTCTGTCAGGGACTGTCCGGGACTATGTGGGGAACACAGTCAGGGACGTGGGCAAGGACTGGGAACGGGGTACAAAACGTACACAGAGAGAGGAGTACAGCGCTGCCCAGGATCACACAGGAAGTCAGAGGAGAAAAGGGATCCAAAGGGGAAGCCTGTACAAAGGAACAAGATGGCTAAGACTCAGAGAGGAAGGGCACTCACAAGTCAATTTAGCATTCAGACTAACTACACCCAGGACGGACGTGCAAGACATATATATATATAATACAACATTAACAATAAAGGGGAGTGTGGGGTAAAGCACTGAGGAGCTCCACACGGTAAGACTGAAGCTCAGTAAGTTCCTCACCCACAATTGCTGTTACAGATACTGACTGAAAATACCCACATATAGGATATGTATGCAAATGCAGGGTCTTTGGAGCTTATACCTATGGTGATGTTATAACAGTAACTCAAAGACAATACTCACAGTGAACAAGAAACACCACCTAGGTAGTCAGCTGTGCCCACGGATCTTGGCGATCAAACAGGAACACGCAAGGCAGTAACAGCAAGGGGGTAGAACTAAACACAAGCACAATAGACAAGGAGCTAGCAAGGAGGAGTGCTTAACAGGAAAGGAAGGAAATCACTGGGCACACTTGACAGAAAGCAGGTAACAAACATACAAGGTAACAGAAGCAAGACAGCAGAATAGAAAGACATCAAACTAGAACTGGAACCAAGGAAATGGGAAGAAAGGCAGGGACTGGAAAAAGATATACAGAAGGGGAGGCTACAAGGGTATACTAGAATAGTGCAGGTTCAGGAATCAAGAAAACAAAGCATAGAAGGCAGTGCTGGGGCAGGAACAAGAATTGAGCTAAGGCTCAGGAGTCAAGGTAGCACTGCAGGTAGTGCTAGTACAGGAGAAAGGAAACTGCTGCAGGTCAGGAACAAGGAATGCCAAGGCTCTGGAGTCAGGATAGCACTGCAGGCAGTGCTAGGTCAGGAGAAGGGAAACTGCTGCAGGTCAGGAACAAGGAATGCTAAGGCTCAGGAGTCAAGGTAGCACTGCAGGCAGTGCTAGTTCAGGAACAAGGGAAACTGCTGCAGTTTAGGAACAAGGAATGCTAAGGCTCAGGAGTCAAGGTAGCACTGCAGGCAGTGCTAGTTCAGAAACGAGGGAAACTGCTGCAGTTCAGGAACAAGGAATGCTAAGGGTCAGGAGTCAGGGTAGCACTGCAGGCAGTGCTAGTTCAAGGGAACAGGAAATAGCTACAGCTCAGGAAACAAGGAGTCAAGAGAGCACTGCAAGCAGTGCAAATCAGGAACAAGAAATAGCTGAAGCCCAGGAACAGGAATAGCTATAACTCAGGAAACAAGGTAGCACTGCAGGCAGTGCTAATTCAGGTACAAGGAATAGCTATAGCTCAGGAACTCAGGAAACAAGGTAGCACTGCAGGCAGTGCTAATTCAGGCACAAGGAATAGCTATAGCTCAGGAACTCAGGAAACAAGGTAGCACTGCAGGCAGTGCTAATTCAGGCACAAGGAATAGCTATAGCTCAGGAACTCAGGAAACAAGGTAGCACTGCAGGCAGTGCTAATTCAGGTACAAGGAATAGCTATAACTCAGGAAACAAGGTAGCACTGCAGGCAGTGCTAATTCAGGCACAAGGAATAGCTATAGCTCAGGAACTCAGGAAACACTGGAAACAAGGATTGGCCTCACCGGTATACAGCTACAATGACCAACACTGGGCTGAAGGGAGCTGGGGCTTAAAAGAGCTCTCAGTAATCACATGCATCAGGTGTGAGCAGGCTAGCAGCAGCCAGCCACAGGTGAGCTGAATTCCTCCACCCATCCTTGGCCTGCAGGGGTGGAGACAAAGCAGTGAGCAGGGAATTCTGGGTAATGGAGTTTCAGGCATGAGTAGGCTGGCTTCAAATATAGGCAGGCTGGCTTTCACAAAACCCGGCATGGATTGGGAATGGATGTCAATTCCCAATAAGTATCCAAATGGCTGGAAGTCAGGATATGCATGCAGGGGAGGGTCTGGAAGCTTATTAGAAGACTGGAAAGTCCCACTATGCGGCCCCCTGGTGGTGGGTACGAGAGCACAGGGAGCAAATCGTGACACACTCATAGCTGGGACAGAGCAGGTTTCTTAAAGTTTTTCCCTGCGAAAGGTAACCTTCGGTGTGGGCGTGATGTATTCCCTCAAACTGGGTGTGTCGTGCAGCAATCCCCAATGTTTCCTCAAAATTTCAAACAATCTGTTGCTATTGTAGGTATATTGTGTAACAAAGGCCAGATGTGAATTTGTGACCTTTTTGGTGCTTCTTTCTGGTTTTTTCATTAAGGCACTTGCTCTAGTATCTTTTTGAATTCTTTGGTCAGCCTTTCTTAGAATCTCCTCATTGTAACCTCTGTGTTTGAATCTGTTTTTAGTCTCCAGAATGTTCTCCCTAAATAACGTTTCTGAATTACAATTCCGTCGTACCCGTACCATTTCACCGAATGGAATATTCCTGATGACAGATTTGGGGTGAGCACTGGTTGCATGCAAAGTACTATTGCAAGCTGTGGGTTTACGGAAAATGGTACTTTGTATGGTGTTACTCTCAATATAAAATAGGAGATCCAAGAATTCAATGCTCATATGACTGTGCTTGATGGTAAGATGCACATTGTAGGGATTGCTGTTAAGAAATGAGTGAAAATCAGTTAGTTGACTAGATGTACCCTTCCATAGTAGGATGATATCATCTATATACCTCCCCCAGAAGACAATCATGTCCATCCAGGGGGAGGCATATTTGCCCCAGGCATGCTCCCTCTCCCACAACCCATAAACAGGCCAGCGTACGAGGGAGCAAACCTGGAGGCCATGGCGGTCCCCTGTATTTGATGGTACCAGGTTCCATAATATTAGAAGAAGCTTTTATATAATATGATGTCAATCATCGCAATCAGCATCTCATTATGCTCCATGTGGTCTGCTGTGCGTGTTCCTTAAAAAGATTGTACTGCCATCATGCCAAAATGTTTCTGTATGCATGTATAAAGTCCAGTCACATTCATGGTGACGAACATAAGATCGTCTGACCATGTCAAGCCCTCAAACTTTTGAAGTATGTCCCTGGTATCCTGTATATATGCTGGAAGATTAACCACAAAAGGTTGAAGAAATCTGTCGACATATTGGGAAAGCCGTTCTGTTGGTGAGTCAATGCCCGATATAATTGGGCGACCCGGAGGAAAAATACCATCCTTATGAATCTTAGGGAGGATGTATATACAGGGAGCCAATGGATTGCTAACAGTAAGATAACCATATTCCTCATCCGAGAGTAAACCACTCTCACGCCAATCATGAAGTCTGGAGTTGATATGGGTGACAAGGGAGGCCATGGGATTGGAGACAACATGCTCATAACAATTTGGGTCCCCAAGTTGCCTGTTGATTTCATTCATGTAATCACTGGTGTTCATGACTACCACATTACCTCCCTTGTCAGCCTCTCTGATGATAATTGAATCATCCCTACGCAAATTATTTAATGCAATCCTTTCCACTTTTGTTAGATTCTGGTTATGATTACCATCCCTTCTCGGACCCTCCATTAATGCATGGATGTCCTTTGTTACTTTTTCCTTAAATAAGTCAATGTTCCTATGTGTATTGTTTGGCATGAATTTAGACCGAGGTTTTAGCCCACTATTGATCTGCAAGTCTTCCATAATATCAAGGTCTTCTCTGAGATGTTGGATGGTGATATGTTCATCCCCTGGTATTGACAAAACTATTTGTAGATCCTGTAAATCAGAAACAGTTTGTGTCACAGTATGTGCCGGTGTCACAATGGAACATGCATTAGAGGAATTTGCATAGAAAAAATCTTTTAATTTCAACAGCCGTGTGAACTTATATAAGTCAATCAAAAGGTTTACTGGATCTCCCAGTTGGGACGGACAAAAGCCCAAACCTCTTCGTAAAACATTACATTCCACATCTGACAAATCTCGGCCTGACAAGTTAACAATAGTGAGTTCATTTGATGTTACCACCTCATCCACACCCGTGTCTAAGACGTTTTTGACCGTGTTGTCATCCCTAATGTCGTATCTTTCTTTCTTTCTTTTTTCCTGCCACCTTTTTCCTCCCCTCCTTGTCTTTGGTCTCTTTTTGTAATCTATGTTGCCCAACCTTAACCTTTCCATCTCTACTAAAAAAGTTGATGGTCCTAGCGAGATTGCTGAATCAGCACCACCATCTCGTGAGGTGCTGCTGTCAATGGAGGTAAGGGAACTGCTGCTTATCGAGATTGAATCTACAGTATCCTCCCTAGTTCTTTTTCCTTCGCCAGTTGGCCTAATGTTGTCATATTTTCTGGCGAAAGTGTAGATCCTACCATCCTTGTAATCATTGTCATTGTGCTTAATCTTTTTAAATTTTTTGCCCTTCAGATAAATTTGATGATTTTCGATGACCTCGTGATATATCTCGTAATTTTTCTTGACTACATCTTTTAAGTCAAAGCATTCAATCTCCCTTTCCAGATTCTCTATATCCAGCCTTAATTTGGTAACCTTTTTATCGGCATGCTTGATCAAGATCCGCATCATGATGTTGTATGCGTTCTGCAAATTATCTTCCCAATCCTTGAGCGAACCCTCATCGAGGTCCTCAAAGGTTGGGAATATTAATATCCTCAAACCTCTCTTATTGTCCAAATATTTTTGAAGGTTATGCCGTCCCACCATCGGGCAATTTCTTGCTTTTTCAGCCTTTCTAGTTTCTGAAATGTTATTTTCAAACCTTCTCCTGATTGTCCTTCTGTCAAATTCGTATCCCTTATTTGGATATTGGAAAAAAGGCCAAGGGCCATTTCCTCTCTCCTGTCATTAAATTTGGACATGTCTTGAAAGGGGTATGGGAAAATACAATCACATTTATTGAAACAATTATTGCTAGCTCGGACTGTCTTACTGGGTCCCAATAGTTAAAAACTCGAGATGTGGACAGTGGACCAAAGAGCAACATATGCAGCGCCTGTACCGTAAATTACCAATACATTTTTAAAAAAGCAAAGCAAACTTGTGTGCAAATCTCCAAATGTGCCCCCTGCCCAGAAGCACCCACCCTAACAAGGGGATAAAGAACAACAAAACTGGATTGGAGCTGCACCACTAATAATCAAAAGAGTCCATATGACATTATTCACAAGCATTAGGAGATCACGATTCAATGAAGAAAGTGGCCGCTAATGCAAACTGTGTATTATTTTCTTCTTTATTATTCTGTTCATAAAAAACCATCAGCCAACGCGTTTCGTCCTTTTTACAAAGGACTTCTTCAGGGCTGTAAGTTAAAAAGATATATACAACACATTTACAAAATACAAACTAAACATGACTAACCACACTTACATATACACAACATGTACATAACATAAACATAGAGACAACACTTTATAACATTACAATATGGTGTGTGCATCTCAATGTATCAAGTAGTGCCATTTAAAACCATACCCAACAAAACACAGATAAAACGTAAAAACATACACCACAAAGGAAGTTTTTTTCCGAGCAACAAAAATGCTAACATGTATGTGCCAAGAGGACAAGAAGAAGGAAGGGGGAAAAGGAGAAGATCTAGAAGCTAGGATTAAGATACAAGTGAGAATATATCATGAGGAGTGAGAAGAGAAAATAGAAAATATATATAAAACAAAGCCACTAAGTCCTCACCTGAATTTGAGATAACCACTAGAAATGGGATTATTATGTTAACCCCACAGAACGTTAAGAACGATGTCCTCTATCAGCCCATGGTGGTTTCAGAGAGAAATGCACCCCATACCATAACCACAAGTGAACCCAAACGCCGTTGTGAATAGACCGTTATAAATAGGAAGGAAACCTACCACTATCATTATAAGGCAACAACCAAATCGGTGGATGGTACCTTGGTTGTGATAGCTATCCTGTACAAAAGCAGTTGTCTCGCATCTGTAAAAATCAAACCAAAAAACCATATCTTAGGCGTCCAAGTGCAAATCTGCTATAATAGATGATCAGAAAATTCCCACAACGTTATTGCAGTGCCTACCTCTTCAAAGTAATAGAAATTCACCTTTGGTGCTGAGGATGTTGGAGTATAATTAAAAGATGGAGTATATATATTCCAGGGAAAAAAATAAGTATCTTCATCTGGCTGCCTCGGTTGCCTGTGAGTAACGGGATTGATAAGAACGTTTGTGATGAAGAGATTATGGAATCGTCACAAAGCATGCCAATATAAATGTAAACCACAGATTTACGATAACAAAAAGGGTCATTTATTCATGTATCGATAAAACACAATATCATATGGCAGCGATGAGATGCAATCGAAAACATTAAAAAAACAAGTCACTATATATTTAAGCCACAGATTTACCATTCTAAAAAAGGGGCCATTAACCCAC
Organism: Calotriton arnoldi; assembly: GCA_963921515.1. Taxonomy (NCBI): domain Eukaryota; kingdom Metazoa; phylum Chordata; class Amphibia; order Caudata; family Salamandridae; genus Calotriton; species Calotriton arnoldi. Next base: position 774,421 of record CAWUFW010004117.1, on the reverse strand, counting down.
AAGTCAACCCGACACATTGTCGTAAACCAGTGATAAAATATAAAACACTCAAAACAGCTCCAACAAAACCGTGTCCGGAGCGATAGACAACGCCTAAGTATGTTACGAGGGTCATGTGGAATGGCTCTCAAAGCCACAGAGTACCTCTGAACTTACTTCAAGGAGAGTGCTTCCCAGCGTGGTTCATTTTCAAAAACGGATGCAAGTAAACCGTGCGCTGCTGCAGTCCTTCTTTTACAGAACCGGACGTCAAAGCGTGATCACATGATGCAATCACCAACGTAGCAGGAACATTAAGGCATCTTATGTGTAACTTCCACCATTTTAGCGCTATGGCGTTACCACGTTATATATAACGTTACCAAGATATATAATGCTCATATGTGAAAAAACCTTTAATGAAAATACGCAAAGTTTATATCGACCCTCAGCACAAAATAAATAAATCGAAATCAAAACTCAATAGCACCCAAGTTAAAACAATAAGGAAAAACCGACTAATGCGTACCAAAGTTAACCCCAGATTCGGGGTAACCACGAATTCCTTCTACTAGAAAAAATATTATAATAATAAAAATTTGAAAGAAACCGAAAACCCAAACAAGAATAACCCCTGCATGTTACATTAATAATCGGCAAAGCGGGCAAGTACCCAGCTATCCATAGCGTGTACACGAAAGATCATAGCACGGACAGAATCAGATGCAGTGCGCGGGATGTTAACACAATATCTAACTGGCTGGAATATTTTGCCACCATCTTGGAAAACCCAAATTGTATGATACCAAGGGTGCAAAAGATATAGTGAACTCATCTTAAAATTTGAAAATGAGACACCAAAGCCAGGTGTGGGAATCCAGACCTTCTTAAACAAAAAATATAAATTATAAATTATGTCATAATGAAAATCGGAACAAACAAAATTCCTTAAGATCAAACAGTGACGTCATATAGTGACGTTGAATGACCCATATTTACGTCATACACCATATAAGTGGCAGTGTGAGCAACTAAGATTATGACCCAAGATGAGATGTGACCACCAACATCATAATGCAAATTTGCATAAAATATTTTACAAAACAAGAGGCAATAGAAAAAGGGGACGATAAAAAGGGTTGTGCAGTGACTCTCCATTTGAACAAAAATGGACTCCCATCAGAGCTGCATATTACAAGTTGAGCAAAGAGGAGACAACCTTAGGATCATAATCCAGATACAGAGTTAGCAATGAAAGTTGACATAGTATTTCCGCAAGTAGGCTAAACAGACAGAGAGAATAAACACATGGCATCATCTAGCAATCATAAATGGTAATGCAATTCCTCATCCGTATTATGTCCCATTTCAGTGCATCGTAAGCGGCACATCCAAACAGCCTCTCTGCGGCGCAAGGCCAACTCCCGATTTCCACCCCGGGGATGTGCGGGGATGTGGTCAATGCCATGAAACCAGACTTTACAATCAGCACCATGATGTTCCCCCATATGGTAGGTCATTGGATATTTTAAGTCATTGTTCTTGATCGCACATATATGCTCTTGAATACGTTGCTTGAGTGGTCTGACAGTGATTCCAACGTATATCTTTTCGCACTCGCGACCCAATATGTATATCACCTACTTTGTCTTACAATTGATGAAGTGTCTTATCTCGTAATCCTTCATTGTGTTATATCGGAATTTTTGGATCTTATTTTTCCCAAAGGAACAGATGTTACAGCCTTGACGTGTGAAAATTCCATTGGGATCAGGGGGAAGCCAAGTTCTATTGGTAACACTCATAGTATAGCTGGGACAGAGCAGGTTTCTTAAAGTTTTGCCCCAGCGAAAGGTAACCTTCAGTGTGGGAGTGATGTATTCCCTCAAACTGGGTGTGTCGTGCAGCAATCCCCAATGTTTCCTCAAAATTTCAAACAATCTGTTGCTATTGTAGGTATATTGTGTAACAAAGGACAGATGTGAATTTGTGACCTTTTGGTGCTTCTTTCTGTTTTTTTCATTAAGGTACTTGCTCTAGTAACTTTTTGAATTCTTTGGTCATCCTTTCTTAGAATCTCCTCATTGTAACCTCTGTGTTTGAATCTATTTTTAGTCTCCAGAATGTTCTCCCTAAATAACGTATCTGAACTACAATTCCGTCGTACCCGTACCATTTCACCGAATGGAATATTCCTGATGACAGATTTGGGGTGAGCACTGGTTGCATGCAAAGTACTATTGCAAGCTGTGGGTTTACGGAAAATGGTACTTTGTATGGTGTTACTCTCAATATAAAATAGGAGATCCAAGAATTCAATGCTCGTATGACTGTGCTTGATGGTAAGATGCACATTGTAGGGATTGCTGTTAAGAAATGAGTGAAAATAAAATAGTAGACTAGATGTACCCTTCCATAGTAGGATGATATCATCTATATACCTCCCCCAGAAGACAATCATGTCCATCCAGGGGGAGGCATATTTGCTCCAGGCATGGTCCCTCTCCCACCAACACATAAACAGGCCAGCTTACGTGGGAGCAAACCTGGAGCCCATGGCGGTCCCCTGTATTTGATGGTACTAGGTTCCATCATGTAAGAAGAAGTTTTTAGATAAGATGATGTCAATCATCTCAATCAGCATCTCATTATACTCCATGTGGTCTGCTGTGCGTGTTCTTAAAAAAGATTGTACTGCCATCATGCCAAAATGTTTCTGTATGCATGTATAAAGTCCAGTCACATCCATGGTGACGAACATAAGATCGCCTGACCATGTCAAGCCCTCAAACTTTTGAAGTATGTCCCTGGTATCCTGTATATATGCTGGAAGATTAACCACAAAAGATTGAAGAAATCTGTCGACATATTGGGAAAGCCTTTCTGTTGGTGAGTCAATGCCCGATATAATTGGCCCACCCGGAGGAAAAATACCATCCTTATGAATCTTAGGGAGGATGTATATACAGGGAGCCAATGGATTGCTAACAGTAAGATAACCATATTCCTCATCCGAGAGTAAACCACTCTCACGCCAATCATGAAGTCTGGAGTTGATATGGGTGACAAGGGAGGCCATGGGATTGGAGACAACATGCTCATAACAATTTGGGTCCCCAAGTTGCCTGTTGATTTCATTCATGTAATCACTGGTGTTCATGACTACCACATTACCTCCCTTGTCAGCCTCTCTGATGATAATTGAATCATCCCTACGCAAATTATTTAATGCAATCCTTTCCACTTTTGTTAGGTTCTGGCTATGATTACCATCCCTTCTCGGACCCTCCATTAATGCATGGATGTCCTTTGTTACTTTTTCCTTAAATAAGTCAATGTTCCTATGTGTATTGTTTGGCATAAATTTAGACCGAGGTTTCAGCCCACTATTGATCTGCAAGTCTTCCATAATATCAAGGTCTTCTCTGAGATGTTGGATGGTGATATGTTCATCCCCTGGTATTGACAAAACCATTTGTAAGGCTGACCAAAGAATTCAAAAAGTTACTAGAGCAAGTACCTTAATGAAAAAAACAGAAAGAAACACCAAAAAGGTCACAAATTCACATCTGGCCTTTGTTACACAATATACCAACAATAGCAACAGATTATTTAAAATTTTGAGGAAACATTAGGGATTGCTGTACGACACACCCAGTTTGAGGGAATATATCATGACAACACCGAAGGTTACCTTTCGCAGGGGCAAAACGTTAAGAAACTTGTTCTGTCCCAGCTATACTGTGAGTGTTACCAATAGAACTTGGCTTCCCCCTGCTCCCAATGGATTTTTCACATGTCAAGGCTGTAACATCTATTCCTTTAGGAAAAATAAGGTCAAAAAATTCCGATATAACACAATGAAGGATTACGAGATAAGACACTTCATATTGTAAGACAAAGTATATGATATACGTATTGGGTTGCGAGGGCGAAAAGATATACGTTGGAAGCACTGTCAGACCACTCAAGCAACGTATTCAAGAGCATATACGTGCGATCAAGAACAATGACTTAAAATATCCAATGACCTACCATATGGGGGAACATCATGGTGGTGATTGTAAAGTCTGGTTTCATGGCATTGACCACATCCCTGCACACCCCCCGGGGTGGACATCGGGAGTTGGCCTTGCGCCGCAGGGAGGCTGTTTGGATATGCCGCTTACGATGCACTGAAATGGGACATAATACGGATGAGGAATTGCATTACCATTTATGATTGCTAGATGATGACATGTGTTTATTCTCTCTGCTAGTTTAGCCTACTTGCAGAAATGCTATATCAACTTTCATTACTAACCTCTGTATCTGGATTATCATCCTAAAATTGTCTCCTCTTTGCTCAACTTGTAATATGTAGCTCTGATGGGAGTCCATTTTTGTTCCAATGGAGAGTCCCTGCACAACCCTTGTTGTCGTCCCCTTTTTCTATTGCCTCTTGTTTTGTAAAATATTTTATGCAAATTTGCATTATGATGTTGGTGGTCACATCTCATCTTGGGTCATAATCTTAGTTGCTCAAATTGCCACTTATATGGTGTATGACGTAAATATGGGTCATTCAACATCACCTGGCTTTGGTGTCTCATTTTCAAATTTTAAGATGAGTACATATATCTTTTGAACCCTTGGTATCATACAATTTGGGTTTTCGAAGATGGTGGCAAAATATTCCAGCCAGTTAGATATCGTGTTAACATCCCGCGCACTGCATCTGATTCTGTCCGTGCTATGATCTTTTGTGCAGACGCTATGGATAGCTGGGTACTTGCCCGCTTTGCCGATTATTAATGTAACATGCAGGGGTTATTCTTGTTTGGGTTTTTGGTTTCTTTCAAATTTTTATCATTATTATATTTTTTCTAGTAGAAGGAATTCGTGGTTACCCCGAATCTGTGGTTACCTTTGGTACGCATTAGTCGGTTTTTCCTTATTGTTTTAACTTGGGTGCTATTGGGTTTTGATTTCGATTTATTTATTTTGTGCTGAGGGTCGATATAAACTTTGTGTATTTTCATTATAGGTTTTTTCACATATGAGCATTATATATCTTGGTAACGTTATATATAACGTGGTAACGCCATAGCGCTAAAATGGTGGAAGCTACACATAAGATGCCTTAATGTTCCTGTTACGTTGGTGATTGGATCATGTGATCACGCTTTGACGTCCGGTTCTGTAAAAGAAGGACTGCAGCTGCGCACGGTTTACTTGCATCCGTTTTTTAAAATGAACCACGCTGGGAAGCACTCTCCTTGAAGTAAGTTCAGAGGTACTCTGTGGCTTTGAGAGCCATTCCACAAGCCCCTCGTTACATACTTAGGCGTTGTCTATCGCTCCGGACACGGTTATGTTGGAGCTGTTTTGAGTGTTTCTGATTATATTTTATCACTGTTTCACGACAATGTGTCAGGTTGACTTGTGGGTTAATGGCCCCTTTTTTAGAATGGTAAATCTGTGGCTTAAATATATAGTGACTTGTTTTTAAATATTTAGATTGCATCTCATCGCTGCCATATGATATTGTGTTTGATCGATACATGAATCAATGACCCTTTTGTTATCGTAAATCTGTTGTTTACATATATATTGGCATGCTTTTTGACGATTTCCCACCCGCTTGTTATGCATTTCAAGTCATGTCATTTGGCGATGTATCTTCTGTGCGGACTATATGTCTCTATCCCATCCGGGTTTTTGGACTTTGCGCATGGATCAATATCTATAGGCATATAGCGTTTGGGTTGATATTATTTGATCATGACCCTATACTTACAATATACTGTCTTGAATAGCTATTAATGGAATATGGATGTTATATACTGATCCATTTCAAGTATTATATCGGTTCAATTGCTCTAAAGGATATTATCATTCTTCTTCCATAGGTGCACGAGTTAGGGTGGATAGTCTCCATCTTTTTGTGCGAGTCTCATTTGAACCACACGATCAACACCGGCATATGGCTATTACACCCCGCGTTCCAATTACCTTTATTTCTTGGGCATTGGATTACGCCTATTGATTTGCATAGTTCTGTTTGGATTATTACTTTGACCAGGTAGGCACTGCAATAACGTTGTGGGCATTTTGTGATCATCTATTATAGCAGATTTGCACTTGGACGCCTAAGATATGTTTTTTTTGTTTGATTTTTACAGTTTCCAGACAACTGCTTTTGTACAGGATAGCTCTCACAACCAAGGTACCATCCACCGATTTGGTTGTTGCCTTATAATGATAGTGGTAGGTTTCCTTCCTATTTATATCGGTCTATTCACAACTGCTTTTGGGTTCACTTGTGGTTATGGTATGGGATGCATTTCTCTCTGAAACTACTGTGGGCTGATAGATGACATCGTTCTTAACGTTCTGTGAGGTTAACATAATAATCCCATTTCTAGTAGTTATCTCAAATTCAGGTGAGGACTGAGTGGCTTTGTTTTATATATATTTTCTATTTTCTCTTCTCATTCCTCATAATATATTCTCACTTGTATCTTAATCCTAGCTTCTAGATCTTCTCCTTTTCCTCCGTTCCTTCTTCTTGTCCTTTTGGTACATACATGTTAGCATTTTTCTTGCTCGGAAACAAACTTCCTTTGTGGTGTATGTTTTTACGTTTTATCTGTGTTTTGTTGGGTATGGTTTTAAATGGCACTACTTGATACATTGAGATGCACACACCATATTGTAATGTTATAAAGTGTTGTCTCTATGTTTATGTTATATACATGTTGTGTATATATAAGTGTGGTTAGTCATGTTTAGTTTGTATTTTGTAAATGTGTTGTATATATCTTTTTAACTTACAGCCCTGAAGAAGTCCTATGTAAAAAGGACGAAACGTGTTGTCTGATGGTTTTTTATGAACAGAACAATAAAGAAGAAAATAATACACAGTTTGCATTAGCAGCCACTTTGTTCATTGAATCGTGATCTCTTAATGCTTGTGGATAATGTCATATGGACTTTTTGATTATTATTGATCAAGGATGCTAAGTTTTGTAGTGTAATGGACTTGTCCTCTGCTTACTACCTTGTTTTGCTACATCGGCATTCCAGGCATCTGGCATCATTTGTAACTCCTTTGGGTACCTATAGATTTATCCGGATTTCCTTTGGCTTAGCTTCTGCGGCTGCCTGTTTCAAGAGGGTCTGAAAAGAATTCTGGAAGAGTTGCAAAAGGTCTGTTTTTCCAGTATGACATTCTGTTTTAATGCAAAGATCAACAAGAACATGATAAGCACTTGTGGGAGGTACTCGATTGATTGCAAAGGGCTGGATTAGTGATAAGAAAGGAAAAATGCAAGTTTCGTGTGACCTCAGTGAATTATCTGGGTCATACAATATCAGGAGAGGGAATAAGCCCAAAGTTTGATTTGGCTGAGAGCATCGTAAAAGCACTCACGCCGGAGAAAAGATATCATGTACGATCCTTTCTGGGATTGGCAGAATTTTGTTCTAAATTCATTCCTAATTTTGCCAGTTTGTCTTTACCTTTAAGGTTGTTGTTGAAGAACAATTGCAAGTTTTTATGGTTGGATGAGTGTGCATGTGCTTTTGCTATATCAAGGACATTATAAGTAAATTGCCTACCCTTGGGCATTTTGATGCCTGGAAGAAAACTGTATTGTCGATGGTTACCAGTATGCATGGTTTAGGGGCATTTCTATCCCCGATTGTGGCTTTTGCTTCTCGATCACTGAAAGGGGCAGAAGAACGTTACTCTGTGATCGAGCAGGAAGCATTAGCTGTGTTCTGGGCGATTTGCCATTTCAAATTCTACTTGTGGAGCATTCCGAGTGTGATTAGATCAGATCAACGGCCGTTATGCCAAATTTCTTCATACAGAGAGGTAGAGAATTTATCCCCTCATATTAAAAGATGGATGAAGGGTTTGACAGAATTTAACTTTAGGGTGTAATGTGCCTGGACCCAAAAACATGGTAGCGGATTGTCTGTCCAGTGTACCCATCGACTATAGTGGGACCGATGAAGATAATTCACTAGTTGCATGGGTATGTGAGTCGGCAATCAATGCCAAAGAATGATCTGAAGCTTGCCACGAAGATAAAGAATTGGGAAATTCTGAAGGAATATGTAGCTAAGGGCTGGCCGGATAACAAGGAGGTGCCTGATTCTTTGAATGGATTTTTTAATGGGAATGATGAATTGTGCATTGTTGATGAAAAACGTTTGAGGGGGATACCACCTCATGATGTAAAAGATAAGCTTGTAAATTTGGCACATGAAGGACACCTTGGGAGAAATTTAACAAAAGCTAGGGTCCATGAATGGTACCGGTGGCCTGGAATGGATTGACAAATTGAGGAAGTGGTGAAAGACTGTTGGGAATTTGGCAATAATGATAAGAGCAGGAAAACACGTGCAGTCCCTTTGTCTCCTGTGGAAACTCCAACAGAACCTTGGTCTAAACTAGGGTTGGATATCGCAGGACCTTTTGAGCTTCTGGCTAATAATGAACGATATGAGCTATTATTAGTTGATTACCCCTCCAAATGGGTAGTTACCAAATGTGTCCCTATGGTTAATGCCAAGGTAGTAATTGAATTATTTTCTGATGAGTTTTCGAGAGAGGGCATCCCGAAATGTCTTATTACTGACAATGGGGTAAAATTTGTGTCACAAGAGATGTCTCTTTTCCTCAAGGAATTGTCTATTGTACATTATAAAACAGCACTGTATTCTCCGTAAGCGAATGTATTGGCAGAGAGCATGAACAAGTTAGTGAAGAGCTGTGCACAAAGGGCTTTGCAGACAAGGTCTTCTTTGAAATGTTTGCTTAGAGAAACATGGTGGGCTCATCTTAACATTACCAACTGTGTGAAATTTGTGTCTCTTTTTACTGTTCTGAGAGGCCGGAACCACATGATAAGCTGAATCGAGCATGGCTAAAGTTGCGCACTGAAAGGAAAAATGAAAAGCATATCAAAGAGGATTTTATGTCGGAAAGAGTATCCTATCAAGAGAAATATAAAGCCAGGTTTGGTGATAAAACAAGTGCACAGGCTAGGTCGTGGAAGGTTGGGGAAAAAGTGTTGGTCAAGACAACCACGTTTGTTGAAAAAGGGGTGTTCCAGGTATATGGTACCTTTTATCATCACTGAATTAAGGAAAAATGTAGTGGTCTTGGATTCTGGTGACGTGTGGAGCATGTCGAGGTTGACAAAGTGGTCTGACAAACCTGTTGGTAATGACAGGTATTCGGTGAGGGATAATCTCACCAACCCAACTGTTCAGTCAGATGAATCCAGTCAGAGTCATGTTGCTAAAGAATCTACCAAGAGGCTAAAGTTCCATCCAATTTGGCACAAAGACTATGAAATGGTGTAGGTGAAGAATCCCGCATTTGAGTTCATGTTTTTTTTTTAGAATTACTTTATTTTGTTTTCCCTTTTCTCTATATTAATTATATGCAAAAAGATATTGCATTTTTATTAATTTTTTCCTTTTCCTCTATTGCTATAATTTTCTTTTTGAAATATTTTATGAGGAGAAGATGTGTTATGATCTATTGCCCAGCATTGTGTACCCAGGGGTGCAATCTTGTCTAGTTCATTGTTGGCTGGATGATCTTAACGTTCTGGTGGGCATCGATGACAGCACAAGGGGGGGGGGTAATGTTTTGAATGTAAAATCAGTTAAGCCCAGCTGCCTGGATGGGTTGGTGGTCTTCTGCTTGAACTGAAGAAATACCTGAAGAACAGTACTGGAGTATATGTGGTATTTATAACTTAACAGTACCCAAATGCATGTGTGTGTATTTCACTGTGTTTTCAACATAGCACTGGTCCTGGGCCTGGTTCAACAGAGCCCATGGACAGTCAGTTACCACCAGTACCAGTCAGAAAAAAATGGGGGTGCATAGGGTACACAGGATGACTTTGCAACAGCCTCTGTATACCAATCTGGGCCCCACTGGACTCTGTACAGTGTACCTCATTTCAGTGCACTATATTGAGAGCCAGCATCCTACATTTCCCAAGGTGCCAGCTGACCTAGGGTCCAAAATCCAAAGCTACCCAGTGTGCAAAAAGCAGTTCAGTTTTGAGTGGAAAAATGTGATGTTTCCATGTTGCGTTTTGGGCCGTTTCATCTCCCGGGCACTAGGTCTACCCACACAAGTCACCAATTTTATCAGAAGACTTCGGGTAATGATGGGTTGAAGGAAGTTTGTGGCTCACCACAGATTCCAGAGCTTTCCATCATGGAAATGTGAGGAAAATGTGTCTTTTTTAGTCAAAATTTGAGGATTGCAAGGGATTTTGGTTAAAAAAAACCTGGTGAGGGTCACGCAAGTCACCCCATCCCATATTCCCCTAGACATCTTGCTTTAAAACATTTACAGGTTTGCTAGGTTTCCCTTGTTGCCAGCTGAGCTAGGGCCTAAAATCCGCAGTGGAAAATGTGATGTGTCCATGTTGCGTTTTGGGGCCTTTCCTGTCACAGGTACTAGCCCTACCCACACAAGTGAGGTACCATTTTTATCAGGAGACTTAGGGCAATACAAAATAGTAGAAAAAGGTATTCTTACCTTTGGGAAGCTGGCTTTCTATATAGTGTACTAAAATGAAGTACACTGTGCAGAGAATCCTCAAATGGTATGCAGAGGTGAAAGCAGATAATTTGAAAGCTCTTTTTGTGGTAGCGTGGACGAGCAGTTAAGCTTATCAGAGGGTAGTGCTAAGCATTTGTTGTACACCACAGAGGCAATAAATGAGACACACACTCAGTAATAAATATGTGACCAATTTATAAAAATATAATAGATTTTTATAGAATTTGTAAGAACAAGAACACAGTTCTAAGGTAAGTACTTTCGGAGTTACGATTTTTCAAAGTTCGTAAATTTGTATGCCTTTTATGCGTAGGAAACAAAGGGGGAAAAAGCAGAAAAATCCACCTTCTTGTTTTAAGTTGATGTCGGAACCAGGTCCAAAGTTCCAGCAGGAGAAGTTCAGGAGCATCCCGGATCGGGTGGGAGCAGAGTGCCGAGGGTCTTGGAACCTGGTGTGCAAAGACGAAGGGGGCCACTTGAAGACACACTGCACAGGAAGACTTACAGGTCAGTCTGAGAGGGCTCCTTCAAGAGATGAGGTCACAAGGACCTGGGGACCACTGGAGCATAGCGGGTTAGTCAATGCCAGGGACTGTGGGGCTGGGTGCAGAGCGAACAGGTCAGCCGGGCGTAATGCATCTTGGGGTCTTCGTGGTCAGTAGCAAGCAACTTTGAGAGGCGATCTCGGGACAGCTGAGTCACTCAGGAAGTGGTTCTCGGGTGTCTTGATGTCCCTCAATGGGTGCTTGCTTCTGGTGCTTCGGGAGTCCGGAGTGAACTCTTCTCAGTGTTTGCTGTTGGGGGTACGGCATCCCTGGTGTTGGTACGCTGTGGCTCCGCTAGCTCCGGGTGTCTCTAAACTAGGTGGGTCGACAGATCTGACCCTCTGGATTTGTTTTACTTTTTCTTGCTTTGGTGCTGAGTCAAGGTCATCGGGGAGCAGCATGTCACCAAACCGGACTTCATGGGATCGGTACCTGTGGTGTGCAGGGGAGTGTGTAGTGGATACGAATAAACAAGGTATGAAGGCGAAGATTCAAAGCAAGTTTAATTGTAAGGAGAAATCACCCTGAGCTGCCGACACAGCAAAAATCAGCTCGAGTCTCTTGTCATCCAACCGTCTCCCCGTACACTCTCTGGCATGTGACAGAACATGCCTCGAGAGGGACATGGTCAGGTGGCAAGATAGAAAGAATACTACATATATCTTTTCCTTTACAATGTAAACATTCCATTTAAGAATAAACAATGGGCAAAAAAAGGAAAAATAATTAACACATAAGAATAAAATAGCACACCTGCCATAACGAGAGAAAGGATAAAACATACAATATAATAAAGAGAGAACAGCGTGTGTCTTTTCCTTCACAGCATAGACATTGCATATAAGAAAATAACATGAGAACACAAAATTATGAACCCTTACTTAAGAGAAGAATTAAGAAGTAGAAAAAAACGAGAATAAACAGCTAAATCATCTAAGTTTGGCAGGTAGCCTCCTATTACGAGAACTTCTGCGTACAATCTGCACATCTATCTCCTCCTCTCTAACGAGACCAGGAGTTCTATTTAAAGTTGCAAATTTCACCATATGTTCACCTGGAAAATACTTTTGGATGACTGCTGATAATCTCTTCTACCTCTGTAGTGGTCCTGATAACTGAAACCTGCTCCTTTGCCCCAGGCCTGAGCACCATGGCGAACAACCCTTGGTGGAACCACCCAAGGATGCTCAACCCTTTTACTGCAACATATACCTTACCATATATGCGCCCCCCTTTGAAAGACAAAATTTCTTCAAAGTACCAAAGGAGATCTATCTTCCTTCCCTCGGACCACGCCCGCAACCTGGGAATCATCCTGGACTCAGAGCTCAAAATGGACCTTCAGATCAACTCCGTCTCGTCCTCCTGCTTCCACACCCTCCGCCTCCTACGTAAGACCTTCAAATGGATCCCCCTCGAACACAGAAAGACCGTCACTCACGCCCTGGTCACCAGCAGACTCGACTACGGCAACGCACTCTATGCTGGAATAAACAAGAACCTCACCTGCAAGCTACAGAACATCCAAAACGCCGCCGCAAGACTGGTCCTCAACTTGCCAAGACACTGCCACATCTCCCAGCACCTGCACACACTCCACTGGCTCCCCATCGAAGCTAGAGTCACCTTCAAGATGCTCACCCACGCTCACAAGGCCCTCCACGACACCGGACCAGCATACCTGAACAGCCGACTCAAGTTCCATGCACCCCAAAGGACTCTACGATCAGCCCAGCTCTCCTACGCTGTGGTCCCCCGCACCAGAAAGACCAGATCGGGAGGCCGCTCCTTCTCCTTCCTCGCGGCCAGAGCCTGGAACGACCTTCTGCTCCACCTCAGACAGACAACATCGATCCCCATCTTCGCAAGAAACCTCAAAACCTGGCTCTTCGACAGACCCCCTCCTTGATGGACTGGAACCTGCGAACCCCACCCCCACCCCTAGCGCCTTGAGACCCTTACGGGTGAGTAGTCACACTTAACAAACACCTGATTGATTGATAGTCATTGTTGGAACCGGGGTTACCGAGTCCGACACGGTAGCATGGCGTGAAGCGGGAAAGGCACGCGAAGGCAATGTGTAAGGCAGTTGTGCAGCACACTCTTACTCTGACTCAGAAATGCGAACGCAATAACATGACACCACACCAGGCTTTTGTATTTAAAATCAAGATGTTTTATAAATAATTTAAGTTGGCATTAGATGAGGCAAATTAATTCAGATCTACAGTCAAATTCATTGCATTACTCCATTGGTGCACATTTTAAATAAAGCATCATAGCTCATCAACAATGTAGGCCACTAAGAGGCCGCAGGAATTATCCCCTACACGTAGCACTTAATAATGATCTCAAGCTACGTTAATAAAACAGGGGCCTAGACATGCAGTTCACTTTAGCTTATTCAATTACTTAAAAGAAGGCTTTTCACTTTACATTTAAATAGGCCTGCATTAATCTAGGCGCGCCCACCTTCAGTACAGTGGGCGTCGCAATTCCAGTACACCTGTAACATAAAACACTTCAACTCAATTCAATTAAATACTTTCCCCCTGTGGTAAAAGATTTCGCAGTTAAAAGCATGGCCTAGGCAGTAATTACAATAGGCATCTGCAATAAGTTATTAAATACTATAGGGAACCCCTCGACATGTCCAGTATCCTGGGGCTTCTATGACCCTTAGGGGTTAACTCTAGGCTAGGCCCACTCCTCTCCAGGGCCTCGCCTCATGGGGAAAGTTTACCCAATTGATTATAGGGTTAATGGTGGCCCCCGGCCCCCAGTGGTGTTTTGTGGGCCCTAGGGGCCTCCTGGGCTCACCTGTCGCTGGATCGTTGGTCGCGCTTCCTCTGCGACTGGCACTCCCGCAGGCCCGGCCCGTGTTCTGGAGGGCGGGGCCCGGTCGAGGTGCCTCGGCCTTCAGGCCGGACTGTGGGGACGTTGCGGGCGCCGGTATCACCTTCCTCCGGCCCCCGGGATCAAGGAGTGACTGTGGGGACGTTGCGGGGCTGGGATCTCACTCCTCCAGCCCCGGGATCAAGGTAAGTGCAGCCGCGGCTTCCAGGACTTCGGGGAAGGGAGCGGGAGCCAGCAGTCCTCTTCAGCCGGCTCCCCGTCTCCCTCTACACGGCCGGGGCTCTTCCTGGGCCTCCGTCGGCGCTGGCGGCGGGAGCGGAGCCGGCGCCCAATCGTTGCGCGGCCTTCTTGGGGGCGCGGCCGGCGTCCCCGGCTGCTTAGCGACGGCGTTGGCGGGGCCTGGAGGCCTCGATGATCGCACTGGCGATTTCTTGTGCCGCAACGGCGGCGGGGCAATTTCTTCGGCCGCGACGGCGGCAGTGAGGTGATTTCTTCAGCCGCGACGGCAGCGATAAGGGCCCAGGGTCCAGTGGCAATTTCCACGGCCGCGACGGCGGCGATGAGGTGATTTCTTCAGCCGCGACGGCGGCGATAAGGGCCCAGGGTCCAGTGGCAATCTGTGGAGGCTTCGGTGAGGGCGCGGACGGCGCACCTCACCACAGAAACTCGAGGGGCTTCCCTCGCTTCAGCGCTCCCTTCGGTGAGGGCGCGACGGCGCACCTCACTGCACTTCTCAGGCGGCGGCGGCCGCGGCGGTGATCTCTACACAAGGTCAGTGACCTGGGGGTGACAGAAAGCAGGACGCACCAGCAGCCTGTGGGCAGGGCTGACTGGAAGAGTACTTGGGGGCAGCCCAGCAGTAGGCAGGAATAGTGAGGGGGTGAAGGTCTAGCGCTTCAGGGTACGGCGCTTTACCTGGTGATCCCCAGTTGGGCAGTTTAGGCTTCAGGCCTGGCTGGACGGTCAAGCCTCCTCAAATTAAGGCGTCTTGCGACTGCTCCAGCTTGGTTGCTTCTTAGGCGCTTCTGGTGATGAGTTTCTTATCAGAAGTTCCTTAGTATAAGTTTCTTGTCAGAGTTTCTTGTCAGAAGTTTCTTGTCATGAGGGGGGCGGGGAATGAGTTGGTGGTCTGGGAGTGCTTGATGTTCCTCCCTGCACGGTGAAGGCGGTTCCCTGGGTCCCCTCACACTGGGCAAGGTCAGTGGGTGGTGGGCGTTCCTCAGCTATCTTACTCCAGCAGGGCCTCAGCCCTGTTAGCAGCAGTAGTGTAGGTCTCCCCCCTAGGGCCTAAAGCCTATACTCCGGCGGAGGTTCCCCCAGGTTCAGTGGTGCCTCATCAACTGACTAGAAAGTTTTCCCTCCAAGCCTTTTATACTCCTAGGTCAGGTGACCCTCTCTAAGGCGGCAAAACATAACTCCTCCCACAGCCAGGAAGGTTCTGGAACCTTCTACATGCCTGGCTATGTGGCCCAGAGGCGGGGATGGAATGGATACTGTATCCCTATACCCCAGCCCGACCCTGGCTACTAGTGTGTATGCGTGTCAGGCCCCTCTGCAGTAGCAGGGGCCTGTGGCAGCCATCTTGAGTGAGAGAGAGCACCTGCACCTCAGCACTGGCTTGCAGTGGCGAGGTGCCCAGAGACCTAGGTCCAGTAAAAATATGGGGGCATATTAGCAAGACCGGCGATAAATTATCGCCGTTTTAGCGGCAGGAAACTGCCGCTAAAGCGGCGATAATGGGCTTGCTAATATGCGTTATAGAATTCCAATAGAAGCCCAGGTTAGATGTCCTGCACATCTAACCTGGGCTCTATTGAATTCTACTAACGCATATTAGCAAGCCCATTATCGCCGTTTTAGCGGCAGTTTCCTGCCGCTAAAGCGGCGATAATTTTATCGCCGGTCTTGCTAATATGCCCCATGGTGGCAAAAAGGAGGCGAAAAAGGAAAAAAAAATAGGGAAAGACCACCCTAGGGCTGACAGGTCTAACAGTGATCCTTGCTCCTAAATCAATCAACAATTTCAACATTCTATCGCCAATTTGAATTTCACCAAAAGGATCCACACCCTCACTGGGATCACCCGTTTTGACATCACTACCATCAGTCACAACTAACACCATATCTTGCATTTCATTCACTAATTCATCAGTCACTACTCTTTTCTTCTGAAACCACTGTGATTTAAACTTTTTCACGTTTAGATGGTTGACAAAACTTTGCAAAATGGCCTATTTTCTTACATGAGCGACAAGTTACATTCCTGGCCGGACAAGACCTTCCATTTCTACTGTGAGATGAACTCCCACACCTGAAACAATTGTTAGTTTGTTTGAAAAATGAGCCTGACTGATTATAGGAGACAGATTGTGGAAGCCTCTTCTTGTTGGGCCCTTCATCTTCATCAAGATCTTCTCCTTCCACTACTTCTAGATCTGGCAAATGTTTAAAGATGGACCTTCCTTCGAATCCAATGGAATGTAACAATAAATATTTTTTGCGTTCAGCTCTAAACCTTGATGCACCAATGGCCCCTAAATACTTCTCGAATGCATCAAACCATTGTCTCCAAGGTATAGCTGGATCCCATGGCGGTGGCGGATTCACAGATTGCATTTTAGGGCGATAATGTACAGCAAACTATAGCCAGCTCTGTAGAAACAACACTATTAGGAATGCACACAACGACACACCTTATGTGGCAACTGTGAGAAGCTCTGTTAGAAATAAATAAAAGAGAACCCACAGTGCCTAGAGCCAACACCCAGAATGGTAGGGAAACCTGTCTAGAGTAATCAATCAGCAAGCAAATACCACCACTCCAGAACAGTACTGCACATTCACAAGGTTTGTCTTTTTAGCCTATGACTTTCACCGTATTGTTATTTTTTATTTTTTTTATTTAAGACACCAAACTAGTCTTACGTGACTTCAATTCCTTATGTGGAAAATGTGAAGTGGGAGATGTCCATTGCCCCAACTGGCAACCAGCCCAATGTATGCAGCTCACACTGTTTTCCTTCTCACACTGTTTTAGAGCAGATGACAGCCCAACGCAACTGCGTGTTACTGAGACACAGAATCAAGGCTGCACAACGCGATTGCGCACACCACAGACCAGGTGTTGTAGCGCCGCACCACATACATGACAAGGAAGGAGGCAGGGGGAGTGTATCTTCCGACGTCAAAATCTTTACGCTGACACACTGAAGATAGGGCAGCGAGAAGCACAGCTCTGTGCCCGAGAAATAAGCTCACCGACAGTTGGCCACAAACAGTATACGTAAGCCTGCTCACACTGGCACCTCAGTGTGGATCTGCAACCTTCAAGTTGCGCTGCGGCTGGTGTAACAGACACCACTTTCCTCCACCGCACACTGCCTTCAGGTCCAGACGAACCTGCGTGTCAGCGTCTCGGCACACCCCTTTAAGGATTCCTGAGAGAGTTCGGCTAGCAGGAAGAACAGTAAGAAGGTCTGCTTCACAACATCGTGGGTTCTTTGTGATGTTAAGGGTGATTTCTTCATCTACAGCTCGTCGCCACATTTAATTTGTAGTGGGCATGAGTAAATAAAGTATGGAGGCGAAGGTTCAAAGCAAGTTTAATTGGAAGGAGAAATCACGCTGAGCTGCCGACACAGCAATAATCAGCTCGAGTCTCTTGTCACCCTATCGTCTCCCCACACGCTCTCTGGCACGTCACAGAACATGCCTCGAGACGGACAGGGTCGTGTGGCAAGATAGAAAGAATACTACAGAGTGATATCTTCAGTACAAGGGAACTTCACTGTGGTTTCTTGAAGGCTGGAGGTGCTCCGGGGTTTTTGGAGACCTTTCAGGACGACACAGCAGCAGCGATTGTCGAATTCTAGGAGCAGCAGGCAGGGTTTTGGTGCCTTTTTCTTCTGCAGCAGGGCTTCAGTTCTCGAGTTCTTCTTTGTCCTGGTCTTCTCTTGTCTGTCGAATCTGATGTTCAGGTCTTGGGGTGCCACTTAAATACTGAATTTAGGGCCCTTACCAGGGGAATCTAGTAGTAGCCAATTGGCTACCTACCTTTATGGTGTCTAGACCCTCTAGTGACCCCTTTCTGTGGGAAAAGGCACTACCTTAGCCCTGATAGGTTGTTTTTCCACCATCCCAAGATGGTGGGATTTTAGGAGAGGTGTTCACATCGCCTGCTCCGCCCTAGGGGTGGTGTAGGCTAAGTGGAGACCCTCCTCCTAATCTAATTAATTTAAACACCTTTCCTCACACCAAAAGTGGAGCAGGAAAGGGGGCTTGGCTTCCCCAGCTATCTGGAGGTTCCTGGTTCAAATGTGGCGTCGCCTTTGAAGCTTCCCGCCCAGGAAGGCCATCCTATCCTGGAGGAGATGTGAAGCATCTACGCCCAGGGCAGGCTTAGTCTCTGTCCTCTGAGAGTGTTGGCTCTCACCCGATGAGGTCAGAAACATGTCTGGTAGTGGCAGGCTGGCGAAAATAAGTCAGGAACCACACCAGTGCTTGGAAGGTTTTCAAGGGACCCTCTAAAAGGGTAATCTTTGTGAAATTATTAATAAATCCACCACTGGCATCAGTGAGGATTTATTAAGATAAGATGTTTGGTACCAAACATCTTAGAAATCAGTGATGCCATCATGGAGCTAGGAAACTCGTGTTGACAAGTATCCAGGCCATGTACTCTTCATGGCTTCCCTGTGCACTTACAACATCTCAGAATACACTGGACATTGTAGGGGCAGATCTGCTCATGCTGATATGCCCACACATGGGATATAGTACACCCTGCCTTAGGACTAAAAGGACTGCAGTATGGGTGGCATACATATACCTTATACAATATATTGGGGGCATGTCACACAAGGGTGTATGCCATGTTGGCTCTTTGGATTTCTCTGCACCAAGACACGTAGCCTGCCATGGCAGAGTGCATAGACTTGGTGAGGCGTCCCTGGGGTGGCACAACCAGTGCTGCAGCCCCAGAGGACTCTCTTCAGTAACCATTTACTAGGTTTCAGGGGTACCATTTACTCGGGACTTACAAGGGTAGCCGAAGTTGTGCCAATCGTGATACAGTGTTTGGGAAAGAGATCTGGCACTGCAGACCTGGTAAGCAGGGTCCCAGTGCACTTACAGTTCGAAATCACATCAGGCAAAACGTGGGGGCTAACCATGCAGAAAGAGGCACTTTCCTGCATACCAATTGTATTTCTCTGTGTTTCTGCCTTCCAAATGTAGTCCAGTGTGTAAGAAAGAATACATTTTCAGAAATGCCCTCTAATTCACAGGCTGACATTTGTACTACCAAAATCAGAGATGCGCAAATAACCACTGCCCCCAAACTCCATACATTGTGCCCATTTCAGAAATACATAGGTTTCCTTTTTGTCAAGTTTTTCACTACTTATACTTTGCCAAATGAATTACTCTATACCTGTTACACAATGAAAAACCAGTGCAAGGCTCAGCTCAGTTATTGTCTCTGGGTGCCTTGAATTTTTGGAAAACCCACAAACCCTATAAATCCCCACAACCAGAAGCATCTAGCAGCTTTTGTAAATCGGCCATCGTTACAAGAACTTACAAATGAAAACGTTGTCACAAATGGCTGTTTTTTCCTACTAATTTTCAATATGTTTTTATTTCAACACTATGGGGCATATTAGCAAGGGCTTTATCGCCGCTTTAGCGGCACTTTTTGCCGCTAAAGCGGCTATTTTTTTATCGCCCTATCAGCAAGCTGTCGCTAACAGGCGTTAGCGACAGCTTTATGGTGATAGCGGCCCGTTTTCCCATCGCCTTGCCTGCCAGCGATAATTATCGCTAATGACATGCAATGTAGGCGTTCCAAACTAAAAGCGACTGAAAACAGTTGCTAAGACACCTACCCCCTCTTAGCAACGCAGGCGAAGCGATAAAAAAATTCGCTCTAAGAGCAAATATCGCTAGAATTTAACACCTGCTAAAAATATGACTTACCTGTTTGTTGTATGGGAGGTGGATTGTCAGGCTAAGTCCCCCATGGCGTTAATGCGTGAATATCGCTGGATTTCCAGCGATATTCACGCATTTCGCCGCTATCGCTGGATATTTTATCGCATTGGAGATAAACGTTGCTAATAGCGTGTTATCTCCGCGATAATATCCAGCGATAGGCGGCGATAAAAAAAAACGCGCTAGGCGCGGTTTGCGATAATTATCGCAAGTTGTTGCTAATATCCCCCTATGTTTTTTTGGGAAAACCTTGAAGGGTCTACATAAATGACTTCTTGCTGAATTTAGAATGTTGTCTAGTTTACAGAAATGTATTGCTTTTCGTGATTCATTATGGGTTTAATACCCGTTTCCACCACAAACTGGAAGGAGGTTGAAGGCACAAAAAATTGGAAAAATGCCAAAACAGTGATAAAAAAGTTGTTTTTTTATTCAAGTCTGCCTGTTCCTGAAAGCTGGAAAGATGGTAATTTTAGCACTGCAAACCTTTTGTTGGTCTTTTGAACGAAAACAAACAGACACTTTACCCCCCCCAAAAAATTTAGCTGTATTTTGGCTAATTTCTCGGTCCCCTCCAGAGGATTCCACAAACCCTGTGCACATTTAGAATCCCCAGGATGTTGGAAAAAGAGGGTGGAAATTTGGCATGGATAGCCTGTGTGAAAAAAAAGTTATGGAGACCTATGCACGAACTATCCAAAAAAGCCTAAAAATGTCTAAACACAGGGGGGGTGGATTGTGGGAGGTTGAGGCCTAGCAGTGAAAAGGTTAATGAATGTGATGATGAGACTCTTGCAGAGGAGAGAAAAACCAAGGCACTGGCAAGACTTTTAATAAAATGAAATTCATGTTACTTGGGTCTGGTTAAACATTAAGACAACTTGCATTAAAATGGATTCCAAACACGTACAGTTAGCATCAGTAAACAAAGTGATACATTCCAGATTTATGTGTGGCTCTTACTTAAGATAAATGAAGCCACCTACTGTTGATAAATGAATACATTGCACATGGATTAATATGATTATCGTATAATGTGTATATATCGCAGAAGTGCATAAGGCACTAAACTTACGCTGGACCAATTGGTAGTTAGTGTCTAATAAACAGACTAAATATACAAATTGCATCAACCTTACTAGTTAACTAGTAAAAAATCCACTTCAACATATTGATATTAGAGGGCATTAGGTAGTCATGGTGTCCATAGTTAAGTAAATGAGGATTACTTCAGGCTACTTTCTAAATTTTGTATGTGAGACTTTAACTTCATTTAGAAACGTTATCGGCTTCTCTTCATCTCTGTGCTGACGATGCACAAATACATCTGTGCATCATTAGCAGAGAAGATAAGAGAAGATAAAAGGAAAGGAGATGTCTCCAATGGATGTAGTGTAGAAAGAACAAGAAATTATACCCAAGGAACTTCAGCCGGCAAGGGGTAGACTTTGAGGGTGAAGATTATCATGGGATGGACTAAGGTACATAAGAAACATAAAAATAATTAGCATAATACGAGGAAGGAGGAAAAGCGTAAGAAATAACAGATAATAAAATATAGATCACCCTACAAAGTTAGTAGAGTCCAAGAAAGATCCCCATAATGCTATCAAAACTGCCCCTATGATGCAGAAATATATAAAAAATTCTTCATGGTGGCCAAATTAAGTACTCCTTGAGTCGAATGTGATACATCGAAGATGATCATTTTGATAATGAACTAAGAAACAGACGTAAACAAGGTTCACTCAGGTAACAAACCGCACTATGAAGCGAAGATGCCTGTCTCATTCCAAGCCTCTGACTGACATCTTAAGCCAGAAATTGTTACTTTGCAATTTTGCAAATTTAACAGGTGACCAATAATTTTTACGTAATCTTTACCTGCACTAATTGCAGTTTAAGGTCAGGACTAATCGGTTATCATGCTTCAGGTGACTTCTCCTCGCCCGTCTCCTGACTCCAGACAAACTGATCCATTTCAAGCAACAGCGCTGACGGAGACCTTCCATGCATCTTTTTACCTTAGAGTGGATCCGGTAACCCAAGCGCCATCTCCTGGTGACCAAGGAAGGGACCCTGCTCAAACGTGTCTACTGAGGTAGGTGAGATCTCTAACCAATACTATCCAGTAGTCTACCCCTCAATGGGGTCAATTGGACCATATTCCCATCTCATCTAAGGATGTAAGGGAACTACACTGGCCTCTAATTCACAAACTCGCTCAATTCAAACTCCTCACGCACAAATTCAAGGCACTCAACAACTCAGGCCCCACCAACCTGACAGTTGCATAATCATACACCAACAATCCAGCCACTTCCGCTCCGCAGGACTCCTACCGCCAACATCCCACACACAGAACCTGATCAGGTGGACGAGTGTTCTCTAGCATCGCTCCTAAAGCGTGGAACAACCTCCCTCTCCACATCAAAGCCTCCTCCTATCTCTCTCAAGAAGCTGAAGACCTGGCTGATCAATTAACCAATCTACCATAGGAAGGGCGAGGCCCACATACCTACCCAGTGCCTGGTACCATCGTTGGTGATAGTGTGCTTAACAAATGCACATAACATAACATTTTCCCATGTACCCACATTTGTCTCATAAAGTTGATCTCAGCGTGTCTCCTTCCTGACCAGCCTAATACCTAATCACATTATTATTATTAAAAAAGACTTATAAAGCGTGCAGCTACCCAGAAAGGGTTTTCAGGAGCTAGAGCAGGCAGCGAGCAGAGATGCAGAAAAAAGGCCGCAGATAGCACAAACAGCTAACCAAGTGACGCGGAGCTCAGTCATCACAACTGAAGAGCAGAGTCTTCAGGTTCTTACGAAAAGTAAGTAGAGAGTGACAATTCCTGAGAGATACAGGAAGAGAGCTCCAACATTTCGGGCCCAGGTAGGAAAAAGAACGATCCTTCATGCGGGCCAGACGAATCCTGGGCGTAGTAAACAATGAGAGGTTTGATGATCTCAGCTGTCCGGTGGGCACGTAGGGTGACACCAATCCTTGGATGTATAAAGGGGCCAGGCCGTGTCTGGCTCGGAACATGTAGCATAAGGCCTTGAATTTAATACGCTTGATGACCTTAAGCCAATGTAGTTTGTGGATCAGAGGAGAGACAGAAGCATATCTGGGCAGCCGAAAAAGAAGGCGAGCGGCCGCGTTCTGAATGATCTGCAAACGGCAGATCAAGGATTTGTTAGCGCCCAGATACAGTACATTGCCATAGTCCAATCTGGACATTACCAAGGCCTGCAGCACCGTTCTCTGAGCTACTGAGGGAATCAGCCAAAGGATCTTCTTGAGCCATTTGGTAACGGAGAAGCCGGAGGCTGTGAGCTTGGACACCTGCAGCTTGAGGGACAGATTCTTATCGATAATGAAGCCGGGATTCTTAACCTTATTTACCGGAGTGGGTAGTGGCCCCAATAAAACAGGCCAATGGTTGACTCCCCAGAGTTCGGAGTTATTTCCCAGAACCAAGACTTCTGTTTTGTTGCCATTGAGCTTTAAGGCATTTCTGTTCATCCAAAGGGCGACATTAGTCAAACCTAGCCTGAGTAGTGAGGGATCTCGCTTTTGAGCACCAGATAGTGAAAAAATTATCTGGGAATCATCAGCCTACGAAAAAAGGGTGAGACCATTCTTCTCAAACACAACCGCCAAAGGGCGAACGTAAATGTTGAAGAGCAGTTGCCTCTGTTGTGTAGTTCCTAGGAGTCCCTCAGGACCTGGGCGTTTTGGCTGACCTAAACTGAGGGATTGGTGTGCAAACAGACTCTGGACACCCCCACAGGATATGTCAGCCGTTAGACCAGCTAGCTCTACAGTGCCACTACCACCCTCCTGTATTCTACAGTGGTGTAGGTAGTTTCTGGCAACCACTGAACATGACAAACCTAATTCCCCAGGGATCGTGGAAAACAGTACAGTACTTTTCGCTCAGGCGCTTGTGCTTGCTTATTCTCAGAAAACACATAGAATGACGATTGGAACGTTTTCAATAAGTATTTATTGGTCCAGCGGCAATCTTGTGTAAAACATATGTGCTGCGACAATCAAGAGACAGAAGCATACAAAAGAAATGGCAAGTGCTAATATAATAAACAGTAGATACATTTCTACCATAATGCAAAAACGATGAACATGGATGACTCATAAAAACGATAGCATCTGCGTACTCCTAAAATGTGCGCCCTACGTAATCTGCCTAAAATGTACCTAGCATAGATGCGTAGGTGTAGCATGTATATGTGCATATGTGTATGGAGCCAAGAAACCCCTAGGGAAGTTCCAACCCCCTCACCTGATGGTTTAGAACGAAGGACTCTGTCTCTGCGTCGAGGATGACAACCCACAAGGGATGTCCGACTGCTGCATGTCGAAGATTCAACATGCAGGACCCCAGCTCAGCTTGGAAAGAATTCTCCTCTAAATTGTAGGGGGGAGTGAAGGTCTTATATACTGGAGTGGTCACTCCTGGGTTTCTTCTAGAATACATATGTTTTGAAAACAATCCTAAATGTTTTTCAAACAATCATAAATGTTTATCAAAACAATGTGCTCATACATAGCGAGCATGTTGGTCGAGGATGAAAAAAAGTGGTGACCCTTAATCAGGATAAGTGTGCCGTGCCTGGGGACATGCTTATGTACGTCAGGTACAGCATTATTATTATAATATACCAAGAGCCTGCTCACGAAGGGACAGAGCTAACTACTAGGTAAAAAGTCACCCTTCGGAACCATTATTGTCATGTGGATGGGACAGGGGTATACATGACAGGACTAGCCTAATGAACATGACACCCACTCCTCATCAAAAGGTCAACAGGGTTAGCCAGGTGCTAAAAAAGCTATTATTATAAAAGCATAAAATCAGCTAATTTTTTTTTTTAAGTATGTTAAAAGCTTGTTAAAATTTGTCCAAAAAGCATAAAATCTAAGTCAAAAAAGTATTTTCCCTAAAAGCATTTCAAGAAGGTCCTCTAATTTGTGCATGTAGTTATTATTACACCGAGCACCTTAAAAGCCATAATGCTTAGTTTGAGCAGAGAAGAAAAATAAAACAAAGTCAGTTTCGACATTCAATTTGGTAAATATTTTTAAAAATCACCAAATTGTTCCCAGCACAGAAAAGGCCAGATTGTTTATGAATCCTGTGCTGAAGACTCAACATCGCTGAACATTACAACCGCAGGTGACAGTCCCTCCAATAGCTGATAGCAAATACACTCCAGCATCTATACTGTGCTGTTAACAAATACACTTCAGCATCCATACTACGCTGTTGCCAAATACACACCAGCATCCATACTGCACTGTTACCAAATACACGCAAGCATCCGTACTGCGCTGTTGCCAAATACACACCGGCATCCATACTGCACTGTTAACAAATACACGCCGGCATCCATACTGTGCTGTTACCAAATACTGTTGTGTAGTTCCTATAGAAAATATACAGGATCTGCGAGTTTAGACAACATACACTGTAGGATTGGTGTCAGACGAACTCTGATCACCCCCACCGGGTATGCTAGTCCTTTTGTACCAACTAGCTCACAGCGCCACTTGAATCTCCTCTTACCAAGGAGAGAATAGTTCTTGGCAACCATCGAACATGACAACCCTGATCCCTCAGGACCGTGGAAACAATATACTACCTTTTGCTCAGTCACTCGTGCTTACTTAGTCTGTTTCAGAGAGATACACCGAATAAAACAAGCTGGGCGTTTTCAATAATCATTTATTGAACAGTTGTTATTCTGGTGTAGAATAGATGTGCTGCAACAACCGTTAGACAGTATAAGATATAAATTATTAACAGTACTATAAAGGTAAAAAGATGGTATAGTTCTACCATCTTACTAAAATCATGAATACATTCAAGTATATAAAACACATGATAATGATGCGTACTCCTACGATGCCTCCCTATCTAGATGTACCTAAGTGTACCTAGCATGGGTGTAGGTGTTAAGCCAAGAATTCCTCTAGGATTTAGTCAACCCCATTACCTTAAGTAAGACTATGGGACCCCGTCCTGGTCTCGAGCTGGACACCTCGCGAGGGATGTTAGACCACTGCGAGCTGGAGCGTCTGCATGCAGTAACCTCAGCGTCTCTGGTCAGTGTGTCGGCCGGGAAGTCTCAATCTCCTCTAACTATCTTAGCAAGATGTGCTGTATATATACCCATAGGTCTCCCCATGGGTCCCACCTTGCTGTATTACTGTGTCGGCCTAAGGATGACGTCGGGCATGAACTTTGTACATAGATTTTATATAGGAGATGGCAGTCCTGCTGTGCTTCCAAGAACCCGCATGCATAATGTATGAGATTTCAAACTGGGAAAAAACCCGCGTTTTGAATGCAGTGTAATATCTAGGTAAAAGGTCAGTCCCTGTAAACCGTGACAAGTGTAATGTAGGGAGAGAATATAGGTGAAGGGTAACGAGTTTACCGAGGCCTATATTATAGTACCTATATGGAATATAACAATACACACCAGAATCCATACTGCACTGTTACAAATACACACTAGCATCCATACTGCACTATTACCAAATACACGCCAGCATCCATACTGCACTGTTATCAAATACACATCAGCATCCATACTGCGTTGTTACCACATACACTCCAGCATTCATACTGCGCTGTTACCAAATACATGCCAGCATCAATACTGCAATGTTAACAAATACACTCCAGCATGCATACTGCGGTGTTATCAAATAGACATCAGAATCCATACTGCCCTGTTACCAAATACACAGCAGCATCCATACTGCGTTGTTACCAAATACACACCAGCATCCATACTGTGCAGTTACAAAATATACACCAGCATCCATACTGCGGTGTTACCAAATAGACACCAGCATCAATACTGCACTGTTAGTAAATACACAGCAGCATCCATACTGTGCTGTTACCAAATACACACCAGCATCCATACTGTACTGTTCCAAAACACACTCCAGCATCCATACTGCGCTGTTACAAATACATGCTAGCATCCATACTGCGCTGTTAACAAATACACACCAGCATCTATACTGCGCTGTTACCAAATTCTCCCCGGCATCTACACTGTATTGTTAAAAAATGCACTTCAGCATTCATACTGCGCTGTTACTAAATACACACCAGCATCCATACTGTGCTGTTACCAAATTCTCCCCAGCACCTATACTGTGCTGTTAACAAATAAACTTCAGCATTCATACTGTGCTGTTACCAAATACACACCAGCAACCATACTGCGCTGTTATTAAGTAAACTCCAGCGTCCATACCGCACTGTTACCAAATACACACCTGCATCCATACTGCGCTGTTACCAAATACACACCAGCATCTATACTGCACTATTACCAGATACATGCAAGCATCCATACTGCACTCTCTCCAAATACACACAAGCATCCATACTGCGCTGTTACCAAATACACACCAGCATCCATACTGCACTGTTAACAAATACATACCAGCATACATACTTTGCTGTTACCAAATACAAGCCAGCATCTATACTGTACTGTTACCAAATACACACAAGCATCCATAATACACTGTTACCAAATACATGCAAGGCACTATACTGCGCCATTACCAAATAAAAGCCAGCATCCATACTGCACTGTTACCAAATACACATAAGCATCCATGCTGCACTGTTACCAAATACACACCGGCATCCATATTGCGCTGTTACCAAATATACACCAGCATACATACTGCACTGTTAACAAATAAATGCAAGAATCCACAATGCGCTATTACCAAATACACACCAGCATCCATACTGCACTGTTACCAAATACACATAAGCATCCATACTGCACTGTTACCAAATACACGCCGGCATCCATACTGCACTGTTACCAAATATAAACCAGCATCCATACTGCACTGTTAACAAATACACACCGGCATCCATACTGCGCTGTTACCAAATACACACCAAAATCCATACTGCACTGTTACCAAATACACAGCAGCATCCATACTGCACTGTTACCAAATACACACTAGCATCCATACTGCACTGTTAACAAATACACACCGGCATCTATACTGCCAAGTTAGCAATTACACTCCAGCATCTATACTGTGCTGTTAACAAATACACGCCGGCATACATACTACACTGTTACCAAATACACGCCAGCATCCATACTGCGCTGTTACCAAGCACACACCAGCATCCATGCTGCGCTGTTACCAAATACACACCAGCATCCATACTGCACTGTTACCAAAAGCAAGCAAGCATACATACTGCGCTGTTAAAAAATACACGCAAGCATCCATACTGCAATGTTACAAATACACTGCAGTATGTTTACTGCGCTTTTACCAATTACACGCCAGCATCCATACTGCGCAGTTACCAAATACGTGCTTGAATCCATACTGCGCTGTTACAAATACATACTAGCATCCATACTGGATTGTCAGGGCAAGATTCGTTTCATGTATTCCTTATGGAAAAATTCCAATCACACACTGGTTTATTTTGTAAGGTGTTTATGATGGTGCTGTCACTCTATCCGTGAGAGTGAGTGAAAGAACAGCCATTTGGTTTGGTCGTTGTGTTCCTGTTAGTTACAGGCTCAGTGGAAAAAGTTTCTTCAATTCTGGTCGAGCGTTGTGCTGTGCGGTCTTGACAAAATGCCATGAGATGAGAGTTATAATTAAAGCTATGTTCGCTGATGTAGTGAACAGTCTTAATTTCGCTGTTTGTAGGAGCAATGTGTTGAGCTCGTTGGTTTTTCGGGGATTTGACCTTGTGGAATAGTTTTTGAGATGAGGGGTAAAAGGTCCCAATCCCTTACTGGCCGTAAAGTGAGCAGACATTTTCTTCTTTGATGCTTGCCCTTGACAGGGGGAAACCCCTGACCCCCTAATATAAGCAAGGTTCAACAGGATTGTCAGGGCAAGATTCGTTTCATGTATTCTTTATGGAAAAATTCCAATCACACACTGGTTTATTTTGTAAGGTGTTTATCAATCAATCAATCAATCAATCATAGCATTTGTAGAGCGCACTACATACCCGTGAGGGTCTCAAGGCGCTGGAGGGGGGGGTGCTGCTACTGCTCGAAGAGCCAGGTCTTGAGGAGTCTTCTGAAGGTCAGCAGGTCTTGGGTCTGCCATAGGTGGATGGGGAGGGTGTTCCAGGTTTTGGCGGCGAGGTGGGAGAAGGATCTGCTGCCGGAGGTCGCTCTTCGGATGCAGGGGATTGTGGTGAGGGCGAGGTCGGCGGAGCGAAGCTGGCGGGTGGGGGTGTAGAGGCTGAGTCGTCTGTTGAGGTACGTAGGTCCGGTGTTGTGGAGAGCCTTGTGTGCATGGGTGAGGAGCTTGAAGGTTATCCTCTTGTTGACGGGGAGCCAGTGCAGGTCTCTCAGGTGAGGGGTGATGTGGCTGCGGCGAGGGATGTCGAGGATCAGGCGTGCAGAGGCGTTCTGGATGCGTTGCAGCCGTTTCAGGAGTTTGGCCGAGGCTCCAGCATAGAGGGCGTTTCCGTAGTCCAGCCTGCTGCTGACGAGGGCCTGGGTGACCGTTCTTCTCGTTTCGGTGGGGATCCACTTGTAGTTCTTGCGGAGCATGCGGAGGGTGTTGAAGCAGGAGGAAGAGACGGCGTTGACCTGCTTAGTCATGGAGAGGGTGGAGTCGAGGATGACTCCTAGGTTGCGTGCGTGGTCGGTGGGTGTTGGAGCTGTTCCCAGTGCGGTCGGGCACCAGGAGTCGTCCCAGGCCGAGGGGGTGGAACCGAGGATGAGGACCTCCGTCTTGTCAGAGTTCAGCTTCAGTCGGCTGTTCCTCATCCATTCGGCGACGGCCTTCATTCCTTCGTGGAGGTTGGTTTTGGCTGTGTGGGGGTCTTTGGTGAGGGAGAGAATCAGCTGGGTGTCATCGGCGTAAGAGATGATGTTGAGGTCGTGCAGTCGGGCGACGTGGGCGAGTGGTGCCATGTAGATGTTGAACAGCGTTGGGCTGAGGGATGAGCCCTGGGGTACGCCGCAGATGATCTCGGTGGCCTCGGAGCGGAAGGGGGGGAGGCGGACGCTCTGTGTTCTGCCGGAGAGGAAGGAGGTGGTCCAGTCCAGGGCCTTCTCTTGGATTCTGGCGTCGTGGAGGCGTGTGCGTAGTGTGTGGTGGCATACCGTGTCGAAGGCGGCTGACAGGTCCAGGAGGATGAGGGCCGCGGTCTCTCCGTTGTCTAGCAGGGTCCTGATGTCATAGGTGGCGGCGATGAGGGCAGTTTCGGTGCTGTGGTTGCTGCGAAACCCGGACTGGGACGGGTCCAGGATGCTGTTCTCCTCGAGGTAGCGGGTCAGTTGTTTGTTGATGGTCTTCTCGATGACCTTCGCCGGGAACGGGAGCAGGGAGATGGGCCAGAAGTTCTTGAGGTCCTTGGGGTCCGCCTTGGGTTTCTTGAGTAAGGCGTTGATCTCGGCGTGCTTCCAGCTTTCCGGGAAGGTTGCTGTCTTGAAGGAGATGTTGATCGCTTTCCGGAGATGGGGTGCGATGGCAGTGCTGGCTTTGTTGAAGATGTGGTGTGGGCATGGGTCTGACGGAGATCCGGAGTGGATGGTGTTCATGATCTTGATGGTGTCGTCGTCGTTTATGTTAGTCCAGGAGAGCAGGCAGTTGGTGCGGATGTTGGTCGTGGGGGCGGAGATCTCAGTGGTTGTCGGGGCGATCGTGGTGTTGAAGCTGTCGTGGATGTCAGCGATCTTGCGATGGAAGAAGGTGGCCAGCGAGTTGCACAGGTCTTGCGAAGGTGGGATGTCGTTGGTGTTGGACCTGGGGTTGGAGAGTTCCTTCACGATGTTGAAGAGCTCTTTGCTGTTGTGTGCGTTGTTGTCTAGGCGGTCTTTGAAGGAGGCCCTTTTGGCGGATCTGATGAGGTGATGGTGTCTCCGGGTGGCGTTCTTGTGGGCTGTGTAGCTGTCCGGTGTTTGTTCGCGGTGCCAGTTCTTCTCCAGCTTTCGGCAGGTTTGCTTGGAGGCCCGGAGGTCTTCAGTGAACCAGCTGGCTTTCTTGCTGGTGTGGCTGTTGGAGGGTTTCTTGAGTGGGGCGAGGGTGTTGGCGCAGTCGTCGATCCACTGTCTGAGGTTGCGGGCGGCGGTGTCGGGGTTGGTGGGGTCGGCGGGAGGGCGCCGGGCTAGGGTGGTGGTTAGCTGGTCTTCGGAGACTTTGCTCCAGCAGCGGCAAGGCATCTGTTTGGTGCGGTGGTGCGTGGTGGCTTTCTGGAAGGTGAAGTGGATGCAGCGATGGTCGGTCCAGTGGAGTTCGGTGGTGTGACTGAAGGTGACGTGGGAGCTTGCGGAGAAGATAGGGTCAAGCGTGTGGCTGGCGGAGTGGGTGGGAGATGTGACGAGTTGTCTGAGTCCGAGGTTGGCGAGGTTGTCGATCAGGGTGGCAGAGTTGGTGTCGTTGTTGTTCTCGAGGTGGAAGTTCAGGTCCCCGAGGAGGAGGTAGTCCGTGGAGGCAAGGTGTTTATGATGGTGCTGTCACTCTATCCGTGAGAGTGAGTGAAAGAACAGCCATTTGGTTTGGTCGTTGTGTTCCTGTTAGTTACAGGCTCAGTGGAAAAAGTTTCTTCAATTCTGGTCGAGCGATGTGCTCTACGGTCTTGACAAAATGCCATGAGATGAGAGTTATAATTAAAGCTATGTTCGCTGATGTAGTGAACAGTCTTAATTTCGCTGTTTGTAGGAGCAATGTGTTGAGCTCGTTGGTTTTTCGCGGATTTGACCTTGTGAAATAGTTTTTGAGATGAGGGGTAAAAGGTCCCGATCCCTTACTGGCCGTAAAGTGAGCAGAAATTTTCTTCTTTGAGCTTGCCCTTGACAGGGGGAAACCCCTGACCCCCTGATATAAGCAAGGTTCAACAGGATTGTCAGGGCAAGATTCGTTTCATGTATTCTTTATGGAAAAATTCCAATCACACACTGGTTTATTTTGTACAAGCATCAAAGAAGAAAATTTCTGCTCACTTTACGGCCAGTAAGGGATCGGATCCTTTTACCCCTCATCTCAAAAACTATTCCAAAAGGTCAAATCCCCGAAAAACCAACGAGCTCAACACATTGCTCCTACAAACAGCGAAATTAAGACTGTTCACTACATCAGCGAACATAGCTTTAATTATAACTCTCATCTCATGGCATTTTGTCAAGACCGCAGAGCACAACGCTCGACCAGAATTGAAGAAACTTTTTCCACTGAGCCTGTAACTAACAGGAACACAACGACTAAACCAAATGGCTGTTCTTTCACTCACTCTCACGGATAGAGTGACAGCACCATCATAAACACCTTACAAAATAAACCAGTGTGTGATTGGAATTTTTCCATAAAGAATACATGAAACGAATCTTGCCCTGACAATCCTGTTGAACCTTGCTTATATTAGGGGGTCAGGGGTTTCCCCCTGTCAAGGGCAAGCATCAAAGAAGAACATTTCTGCTCACTTTACGGCCAGTAAGGGATCGGGACCTTTTACCCCTCATCTCAAAAACTAGCATCCATACTGCACTGTTACCAATACACGCTAGCATCAATACTGCGCTGTTAACAATTACAAACTAGCATCCATACTGTGCTGTTACCAAATGCACACCAGCATCCATACTGCACTGTTACCAAATACACACCATCATCCATACTGTATTGTTACCAAATACACTCCAGCATCCATACTGCGCTGTTACAAATACATGCTAGCATCCATACTGCACTGTTAACAAATACACACCAGAATCTATACTGCGCTGTTACCAAGTACACCAGAATCCATACTGCCCTGTTACAAAATACACACAAGCATCCATACTGCACTGTTACTAATACACACCAGCATCCATATTGCGCTGTTACCGAATACAAGCCAGCATCCATACTGCGCAGTTACCAAATACATGCTTGCATCCATACTGCCCTGTTACAAATACACGCTAGCATCCATACTGCAGTGTTACCAATACACGCTAACATCCATACTGCGCTGTTAACAATTAAAAACCAGTATCCATACTGCCCTGTTACCAAATCCACTCCTGCATCCAAACTGCGTTGTTACCAAATATACACCAGCATCCATACTGAGCTGTCACCAAATACACGCCAGGATCCATAATGCGCTGTTATCAAATACACATCAGCATCCATACTGCGCTTTTACAAAATACAGGCAAGCACCCATACTCTGCTGTTAACAAATACACGCAAGCAACCATACTGCACTGTTACCAAATACATGACAGCATCCATACTGCGCTGTTACAAATACACATCAGCATACCTACTGGGCTGTTTCCAAATACACACCAGCATCCTTTCTGTTCTGAGACCCAATAAACACCAGCATCCATACTGCGCTGTTACAAATGCACGCTAGCATCCATACTGCACTGTTACCAAATACACACCAGTATCCATACTGAGCTGTTACCAAATACATGACAGCATCCATACTGCACTGTTAGAAATACATGCTAGCATCCATACAGCACTGTTACAAATACACGCTAGCATCCATACTGCACTGTTAACAATTACACGTCAGCATCCATACTGCACTGTTATCAAATACACATCAGCATCCATACTGCGTTGTTACCACATACACTCCAGCATTCATACTGTGCTGTTACCAAATACATGCCAGCATCAGTCCTGCAATGTTAGAAAATGCACTCCAGCATGCCTACTGCGCTGTTACCAAATACACACCAGCAACCATACTGCGCTGTTACCAAATATACACCAGCATCTATACTGCGCTGTAAGCAAATACACAGCAGCATCCATACTGTGCTGTCACCAAATAAACACCAGCATCCATTCTGCACTGTCTCCAAATACACGCCAGCATCCACACTGCGCTGTTACAAAATATACACCAGCATCCATACTGCGGTGTTACCAAATAGACACCAGAATCCATACTGCCCTGTAACCAAATACACGTCAGCATCCATACTGCGT
The DNA here is from genome assembly GCA_963921515.1 of Calotriton arnoldi. Lineage (NCBI taxonomy): Eukaryota > Metazoa > Chordata > Amphibia > Caudata > Salamandridae > Calotriton > Calotriton arnoldi. Next base: position 740,452 of record CAWUFW010004117.1, on the reverse strand, counting down.
TGTTACCAAATACACTCCAGCATCCATACTGCCCTGTTCCAAATACATGCCAGCATCAATACTGCAATGTTACCAAATACACTCCAGCATCCATACTGCGCTGTTACCAAATACACACTAGCATCCATACTGCACAGTTACAAAATATACACCAGCATCAATTCTGCGCTGTTAACAAATATACTTCAGTATCCATAGTGCGCTGTTACCAAATACACGCCGGCATCCACACTGCTCTGTTACCAAATACACACCAGAATCCATACTGCACTGTTACCAAATACACACCAGCATCCAAACTGCACCGTTACCAAAGACATACAAGTATCCATACTGCACTGTTAGCAAATACACGCCGGCATCCACACTGTGCTGTTACCAAGCACACCAGAATCCATACTGCGCTGTTAACAAATACACCCAAGCACCCATACTGCCCTGTTACAAAATACACACAAGCATCCATAATGAGTTGTTACCAAATACACACAAGTATCCATACTGCACTGTTACTAATACACACCAGCATCCATACTGCGCTGTTACCAAATACACACCAACATCCATACTGCACAGTTACCAAATACATGCTTGCATCCATACTGCGTTGTTACAAATATACGCTAGCATCCATACTGCAGTGTTACCAATGCACGCTAGCATCCATACTGCGCTGTTAACAATTAAAACCAACATCCATACTGCGCTGTTACCAAATCCACTCCTGCATCCATACTGCAGTGTTACCAAATACACACCAGCATCCATACTGTATTGTTTCAAAACACACTCCAGCATCCATACTGCGCTGTTACTAAATCTACACCAGCATCCATACTGGGCTGTTTCCAAATCCACTCCTGCATCCACACTGCGCTGTTACCAAATATACACCAGCATCAATACTGAGCTGTTACAAATACATGCTAGCATCCATACTGCACTTTTAACAAATACACACCAGCATCTATACTACGCTGTTACCAAATTCTCCCCAGCATTTATACTGCGCTGTTACCAAATACACTCCAGCATCCATACTGTGCTGTTACCAAATAGCCACCAGAATCAATACTGCGCTGTTAGCAAATACACAGCAGCTCCATACTGTGCTGTTACCAAATACACATCAGCATCCATACTGCACTGTTACCAAATACACACCAGCATCCATACTGTATTGTTCCAAAATACACTCCAGCATCCATACTGCACTGTTACAAATACATGCTAGCATCCATACTGCACTGTTTACAAATACACGCCAGCATCTATACTGCGCTGTTACCAAATTCTCCTCGGCATTCATACTGTGCTCTTAACAAATACACACTAGCAAGCATACTGCGCTGTTACCAAGTACACGCCAGCATCCATACCACGCTGTTACCAAAAACACACCAGCATCCATACTGCGCTGTTACCAAATACAAACCAGCATCTGTACTGCACTTTTACCAAATACATGCAAGCATCCATACTGCACTGTTACCAAATACACACAATCACCCATACTGCGCTGTTACCAAATACACACCAGAATCCATACTGCACTGTTACCAAATACATACCACCATACATACTCCGCTGTTACCAAATACAAGCCAGCATCTATACTGTACTGTTACCAAATGCACGCAAGCATCCATAATACACTGTTACTAAATACACACACAGCTCTATACTGCGCTGTTACCAATAAAAGGCAGCATTCATACTGCACTGTTACCAAATGCACATCAGCATCCATACTGCACTGTTACCAAATACACGCTGGCATCCATATTGCGCTGTTACCAAATACACACCAGCATACATAATGCGCTGTTACCAAATCCACTCCTGCATCCATACTGCGTTGTTACTAAATATACACTAGCATCCATACTGAGCTGTTAAAAATACACAGCAGCATCCATACTGCGCTGTTACCAAATACACACCAGCATCCATACTGCACAGTTACCAAATACATGCTTGCATCCATACTGCGTTGTTACAAATATACGCTAGCATCTATACTGCAGTGTTACCAATGCACGCTAGCATCCATACTATGCTGTTAACAATTAAAAACCAGCATCCATACTGCGCTGTTACCAAATCCACTCCTGCATCCATACTACAGTGTTACCAAATACACACCAGCATCCATACTGTATTGTTTCAAAACACACTCCAGCATCCATACTGCGTTGTTACCAAATATACACCAGCATCCATACTGAGCTGTTAAAAAATACACAGCAGCATCCATACTGTGCTGTTACCAAATACATATCAGCATCCATACTGTAGTGTTACCAAATACACACCAGCATCCATACTGTATTGTTTCAAAACACACTCCAGCATCCATACTGCGCTGTTACAAATACATGCTAGCATCCATACTGCACTTTTAACAAATACACACCAGCATCTATACTGCGCTGTTACCAAATTCTCCCCATCATCTATACTGTGCTGTTAACAAATGCACTTCAGCTTTTTACTGCGCTGTTACCAAATACACACCAACATCCATACTGCGCTGTTACCAAGTACACACCAGCATCCATACTGTGCTGTTACCAAATAGACACCAGCATCAATACTGCGCTGTTAGCAAATGCACAGCAGCATCCATACTGTGCTGTTACCAAATACACATCAGCATCCATACTGCACTGTTACCAAATACACGCTGGCATCCATATTGCGCTGTTACCAAATACACACCAGCATACATAATGCGCTGTTACCAAATAAATGCAAGCATCCATAATGCGCTGCTACCAAATACATGCAAGCATCCATACTGCACTGTTACCAAATACAAACCAGCATCCATACTGCGCTGTTACCAATTCTACTCCTACATCCATACTGCGTTGTTACCAAATATACACCAGCATCCATACTGAGCTGTTCAAAATACACAGCAGCATTCATACTGCGCTGTTACCAAATACACACCAGCATCCATACTGCACAGTTACCAAATACATGCTTGCATCCATACTGCGTTGTTACAAATATACGCTTGCATCCATACTGCAGTGTTACCAATGCACGCTAGCATCCATACTGCGCTGTTAACAATTAAAAACAGCATCCATACTGCGCTGTTACCAAATCCACTCCTGCATCCATACTGCAGTGTTACCAAATACACACCAGCATCCATACTGTATTGTTTCAAAACACACTCCAGCATCCATACTGCGCTGTTAGCAAATACACACCAGCATCCATACTGAGCTGTTAAAAATACACAGCAGCATCCATACTGTGCTGTTACCAAATACATATCAGCATCCATACTGTAGTGTTACCAAATACACACCAGCATCCACACTGTGCTGTTACTAAATAGACACCAGCATCAATACTGCGCTGTTAGTAAATACACATCAGCATCCATACTAGGCCTGGGCGGTAAATTCCGTTCCGCTCGCGGAATTTGCGAAATTTTGGCAGTTCCGCGGCGCAGCGGAATTTTTTCCTTGTTCGCGCTTTCAAAATGCGTTGTTGCGCGCACGGTAGCGACTTCACCGGGCTTCCTGCGTTCGCCAGTGAGTTTTCCTATCTGTTCGCGCGATCCTGCGAGAGTGTGCGATCGCGAACACGTCATTCGGACGCGCCATCGGACATCTGCGTTCGCGAACAGGAAACACGCATCGCGAGCGGGCGGGACAAGTGAAACAATATGGCCGCGCCAATTGGCGACCGCATGGGCAAGTTTGCGAGATATTTCCCCGAGCACGCAAACAGCGTCCCCAAACAGGAAAAACGCATCGTGAACGGGCGGAACAAGCAAGTCCGCGTGCTCGCAGAATTCTGCGTGCTCGCGGAGATTTTTACCATTTCGTGGAATTTTGCGTAACACTACTACGCAAATTCCGCCCACCCTTAATCCATACTGCACTGTTACCTAATACACACCAGCATCCATACGGTATTGTTCCAAAATACACTCCAGCATCCATACTGCGCTGTTACAAATACATGCTAGCATCCATACTGCACTGTTAACAAATACACGCCAGCATCTATACTGCGCTGTTACCAAATACTCCTCTGCGTCTATACTGTGCTGTTAACAAATAAACTTCAGCATTCATACTGTGCTGTTACCAAATACACACCAGCAAGCATACTGCGCTGTTACCAAGTACACGCCAGCATCCATACCGCGCTGTTACCAAAAACACACCAGCATCCATACTGCGCTGTTTCCAAATACAAACCATCATCTGTACTGCACTGTTACCAAATACACACAATCATCCATACTGCGCTATTACCAAATACACACCAGCATCCATACTGCACTGTTACCAAAAACATACCAGCATACATACTCCGCTGTTACCAAATACAAGCCAGCATCTATACTGTACTGTTACCAAATACACGCAAGCATCCATAATACACTGTTACCAAATACACACACAGCTCTATACTGCGCTGTTACCAAAAAAAAGGCAGCATTCATACTGCACTGTTACCAAATACACATCAGCATCCATACTGCACTGTTACCAAATACACGCTGGCATCCATATTGCGCTGTTACCAAATACACACCAGCATACATAATGCGCTGTTAACAAATAAATGCAAGCATCCATAATGCGCTGCTACCAAATACATGCAAGCATCCATACTGCACTGTTACCAAATGCAAACCAGCATCCATACAGCGCTGTTACCAATTCCTCTCCTGCATCCATACTGCGTTGTTACCAAATATACACCAGCATCCATACTGAGCTGTTAAAAAATACACAGCAGCATCCATACTGCGCTGTTACCAAATACACACCAGCATCCATACTGCACAGTTACCAAATACATGCTTGCATCCATACTGTGTTGTTACAAATATACGCTAGGATCCATACTGCAGTGTTACCAATGCACGCTAGCATCCATACTGCGCTGTTAACAATTAAAAACCAGCATCCATACTGCGCTGTTACCAAATCCACTCCTGCATCCATACTGCAGTGTTACCAAATACACATCAGCATCCATACTGTATTGTTTCAAAACACACTCCAGCATCCATACTGCGTTGTTACCAAATATACACCAGCATCCATACTGAGCTGTTAAAAAATACGCAGCAGCATTCATACTGTGCTGTTACCAAATACATATCAGCATCCATACTGTAGTGTTAGCAAATACACACCAGCATCCATACTGCAGTGTTACCAAATACACATCAGCATCCATACTATATTGTTTCAAAACACACTCCAGCATCCATACTGCGCTGTTACAAATACATGCTAGCATCCATACTGCACTTTTAACAAATACACATCAGCTTCTATACTGCGCTGGTACCAAATTCTCCCCAGCATTTATACTGTGCTGTTAACAAATGCACTTCAGCATTTATACTGCGCTGTTCCCAAATACACACCAGTATCCATACTGTGCTGTTACCAAGTACACACCAGCATCCATACTGTGCTGTTACCAAAGAGACACCAGCATCAATACTGCGCTGTTAGCAAATACATAGCAGCATCCATACTGTGCTGTTACCAAATACACATCAGCATCCATACTGCACTGTTACCAAATACACACCAGCATCCATACTGTATTGTTCCAAAATACACTCCAGCATCCATACTGCGCTGTTACCAAATTCTCCTTGGCACCTACACTGTGCTGTTAACAAATAAACTTCAGCATTCATACTGTGCTGTTACCAAAAAAACACCAGCAACCATACTGTGCTGTTACCAAGTACACGCCAGCATCCATACTGCGCTGTGACCAAAAACACACCAGCATCCATACTGCGCTGTTACCAAATACAAACCAGCATCTGTACTGCACTGTTACCAAATACATGCAAGCATCCATACTGCACTGTTACCAAATACACACAATCATCCATACTGCACTGTTACCAAATGCAAACCAGCATCCATACAGCGCTGTTACCAATTCCACTCCTGCATCCATACTGCGTTGTTACCAAATATACACCAGCATCCATACTGAGCTGTTAAAAAATACACAGCAGCATCCATACTGTGCTGTTACCAAATACACACCAGCATCCATACTGCACTGTTACCAAATACATACCAGCATACATACTCCGCTGTTACCAAATACAAGCCAGCATCTATACTGTACTGTTACCAAATGCATGCAAGCATCCATAATACACTGTTACCAAATACACACACAGCTCTATACTGCGCTGTTACCAAAAAAGAGGCAGCATTCATACTGCACTGTTACCAAATACACATCAACATCCATACTGCACTGTTACCAAATACATGCTGGCATCCAAATTGCGCTGTTACCAAATACACACCAGCATACATACTGCGCTGTTACCAAATATATGCAAGCATCCATATTGCGCTGCTACCAAATACATGCAAGCATCCATACTGGGCTGTTACCAAATACATACCAGCATCCATACTGCACTGTTACCAAATACATGCCAGTATCCATGATGCACTGTTACCAAATACATGCCAGCATCCATACTGCGCTGTTATCAAATAAACATCAGTATCCATTCTGCGTTGTTATCAAATACACATCAGCATCCATACTGCACTGTTACCAAATACACTCCTGCATCCATACTGCTCTATTACCAAATACACACCAGCATCCATACTGTGCTGTTACTAAATACACACCAGCTTCCATACTGCGCTTTTACCATATACACACCAGAATCCAAAATGCACTTTTACCAAAGAAATATAAGTATCCATACAGCACTGTTAGCAAATACATGCCGGCATCCACACTGCGCTGTTACCAAATACACACCTGAATCCATACTGCGCTGTTACCAAATACACACCAGCATCCAAACGGCACTGTTACCAAAGACATACACGTATCCATACAGCACTGTTAGCAAATACATGCCGGCATCCACACTGCGCTGTTACCAAATACACACCAGAATCCATACTGCGCTGTTACCAAATACACACCAGCATCTAAACTGCACTGTTACCAAAGACATACAAGTATCCATACTGCACTGTTAGCAAATACACTCCGGCATCCACACTGCGCTGTTACCAAATACACACCAGAATCCATACTGGGGTGTTACCAAATACACGCAAGCACCCATACTGCCCTGTTACAAAATACACACAAGCATCCATAATGAGTTGTTACCAAATACACATAAGCATCCATACTGCACTGTTACTAATACACGCCAGCATCCATACTGCACAGTTACAAATACACGCTAGCATCCATACTGCAGTGTTACCAATACATGCTAGCATCCATACTGCGCTGTTAACAATTAAAAACCAGCATCCATACTGCGCTGTTACCAAATCCACTCCTGCATCCATACTGCGTTGTTACCCAATATACACCAGCATCCATACTGAGCTGGTAAAAAAATACACAGCAGCATCCATACTGTGCTGTTACCAAATACATATCAGCATCCATACTGTAGTGTTACCAAATACACACCAGCATCCATACTGTATTGTTTCAAAACACACTCCAGCATCCATACTGCGCTGTTACAAATACATGCTAGCATCCATACTGCACTTTTAACAAATACACACCAGCATCTATACTGCGCTGTTACCAAATTCTCCACAGCATCTATACTGTGCTGTTAACAGATGCACTTCAGCATTTATACTGCGCTCTACCAAATACACACCAGCATCCATACTGTGCTGTTACCAAATAGACACTAGCATCAATACTGCGCTGTTAGCGAATACACAGCAGCATCCATACTGCACTGTTACAAATACATGCTAGCATCCATACTGCACTGTTAACAAATACATGCCAGCATCTATTCTGCGCTGTTATCAAATTCTCCCTGGCATCTATACTGTGCTGTTAATAAATAAACTTCAGCATTCATACTGTGCTGTTACCAAATACACACCAGCATCCATACTGCGCTGTTACCAAATACAAACCAGCATCTATACTGCACTGTTACCAAATACATGCAAGCATCCATACTGCACTGTTACCAAATACACACAATCATCCATACTGCACTGTTACCAAATACATACCAGCATACATACTCCGCTGTTACCAAATACAAGCCAGCATCTATAATGTACTGTTACCAAATGCATGCAAGCATTCATAATACACTGTTACCAAATCGACGCACAGCTCTATACTGCGCCGTTACCAAAAATAAGACAGCATTTATACTGCACTGTTACCAAACACACATCAGCATCCATACTGCTCTGTTACCAAATACACACTGGCATCCATATTGCGCTGTTACCAAATACACACCAGCATACATACTGCGCTTTACCAAATAAATGCAAGCATCCATAATGCGCTGTTACCCAATACATGCAAGCATCCATACTGCGCTGTTACCAAATACACACCAGCATTCATACTGCACTGTTACCAAATACACACCAGTATCCATGCTGCACTGTTACAAAATACATGCCGGCATCCATGCTGACTGTTACCAAATACACACCGGCATCCATTCTGCATTGTTACTAAATATACACCAGCATCCATACTGAGCTGGTAAAAATACACAGCAGCATCCATACTGTGCTGTTACCAAATACATATCAGCATCCATACTGTAGTGTTACCAAATACACACCAGCATCCATACTGTATTGTTTCAAAACACACTCCAGCATCCATACTGCGCTGTTACAAATACATGCTAGCATCCATACTGCACTTTTAACAAATACACACCAGCATCTATACTGCGCTGTTACCAAATTCTCCACAGCATCTATACTGTGCTGTTAACAGATGCACTTCAGCATTTATACTGCGCTCTACCAAATACACACCAGCATCCATACTGCGCTGTTACCAAGTACACACCAGCATCCATACTGTGCTGTTACCAAATAGACACTAGCATCAATACTGCGCTGTTAGCGAATACACAGCAGCATCCATATTGTGCTGTTACCAAATACACATCAGCATCCATACTGCACTGTTACCAAATACACACCAGCATCCATACTGTATTGTTCCAAAATACACTCCAGCATCTATACTGCGCTGTTACAAATACATGCTAGCATCCATACTGCACTGTTAACAAATACATGCCAGCATCTATTCTGCGCTGTTATCAAATTCTCCCTGGCATCTATACTGTGCTGTTAATAAATAAACTTCAGCATTCATACTGTGCTGTTACCAAATACACACCAGCAACCATACTGCGCTTTTACCAAGTACACGCCAGCATCCATACTGTGCTGTTACCAAAATCACACCAGCATCCATACTGCGCTGTTACCAAATACAAACCAGCATCTATACTGCACTGTTACCAAATACATGCAAGCATCCATACTGCACTGTTACCAAATACACACAATCATCCATACTGCACTGTTACCAAATACATACCAGCATACATACTCCGCTGTTACCAAATACAAGCCAGCATCTATAATGTACTGTTACCAAATGCATGCAAGCATTCATAATACACTGTTACCAAATCGACGCACAGCTCTATACTGCGCCGTTACCAAAAATAAGACAGCATTTATACTGCACTGTTACCAAACACACATCAGCATCCATACTGCTCTGTTACCAAATACACACTGGCATCCATATTGCGCTGTTACCAAATACACACCAGCATACATACTGCGCTTTTACCAAATAAATGCAAGCATCCATAATGCGCTGTTACCCAATACATGCAAGCATCCATACTGCGCTGTTACTAAATACACACCAGCATTCATACTGCACTGTTACCAAATACACACCAGTATCCATGCTGCACTGTTACAAAATACATGCCGGCATCCATGCTGACTGTTACCAAATACACACCGGCATCCATTCTGCATTGTTACTAAATACATATCAGTATCCATACTGCGTTGTTACCAAATACACTCCTTCATCCATACTGCGCTGTTACCAAATACACTCCTTCATCCATACTGCGCTGTTACCAAATACACTTCAGCATCCATACTGAGCTGGTACTGAATACACACCAGCATAAATTCTGCACTGTCTCCAAATACACCCCAGCATCCATACTGCGCTGTTATCAAATACACACAAGCATCCATACTGCGCTGTTACAAAATATACACCAGCATCCATACTGCGCTGTTACCGAATACACTCCTGCAACCATACTGTGCTGTTACTAAATACACGCCAATATCCATACGGAGCTGTTACCAAATACACACCAGCATCAATACTGCAATGTTACCATATACACTCCAGCAGCCATACTGTGCAGTTACCAAATACAAGCCAGCATCCATACGGAGCTGTTACCAAATACACACCAGCATCAATACTGCAATGTTACCATATACACTCCAGCAGCCATACTGTGCAGTTACCAAATACAAGCCAGCATCCATACTGCGCTGTTACAAATACACGCTAGCATCCATACTGCACTGTTACCAAATACACACCAGTATCCATACTGAGCTGTTACCAAATACATGACAGCATCCATACTGCACTGTTAGAAATACATGCTAGCATCCATACAGCACTGTTACAAATACACGCTAGCATCCATACTGCACTGTTAACAATTACACGTCAGCATCCATACTGCACTGTTATCAAATACACATCAGCATCCATACTGCGTTGTTACCACATACACTCCAGCATTCATACTGTGCTGTTACCAAATACATGCCAGCATCAGTCCTGCAATGTTAGAAAATACACTCCAGCATGCCTACTGCGCTGTTACCAAATACACACCAGCAACCATACTGCGCTGTTACCAAATATACACCAGCATCTATACTGCGCTGTAAGCAAATACACAGCAGCATCCATACTGTGCTGTCACCAAATAAACACCAGCATCCATTCTGCACTGTCTCCAAATACACGCCAGCATCCACACTGCGCTGTTACAAAATATACACCAGCATCCATACTGCGGTGTTACCAAATAGACACCAGAATCCATACTGCCCTGTAACCAAATACACGTCAGCATCCATACTGCGTTGTTACCAAATACACTCCAGCATCCATACTGCCCTGTTCCAAATACATGCCAGCATCAATACTGCAATGTTACCAAATACACTCCAGCATCCATACTGCGCTGTTACCAAATACACACTAGCATCCATACTGCACAGTTACAAAATATACACCAGCATCAATTCTGCGCTGTTAACAAATATACTTCAGTATCCATAGTGCGCTGTTACCAAATACACGCCGGCATCCACACTGCTCTGTTACCAAATACACACCAGAATCCATACTGCACTGTTACCAAATACACACCAGCATCCAAACTGCACCGTTACCAAAGACATACAAGTATCCATACTGCACTGTTAGCAAATACACGCCGGCATCCACACTGTGCTGTTACCAAGCACACCAGAATCCATACTGCGCTGTTAACAAATACACCCAAGCACCCATACTGCCCTGTTACAAAATACACACAAGCATCCATAATGAGTTGTTACCAAATACACACAAGTATCCATACTGCACTGTTACTAATACACACCAGCATCCATACTGCGCTGTTACCAAATACACACCAACATCCATACTGCACAGTTACCAAATACATGCTTGCATCCATACTGCGTTGTTACAAATATACGCTAGCATCCATACTGCAGTGTTACCAATGCACGCTAGCATCCATACTGCGCTGTTAACAATTAAAAACCAACATCCATACTGCGCTGTTACCAAATCCACTCCTGCATCCATACTGCAGTGTTACCAAATACACACCAGCATCCATACTGTATTGTTTCAAAACACACTCCAGCATCCATACTGCGCTGTTACCAAATCTACACCAGCATCCATACTGGGCTGTTACCAAATCCACTCCTGCATCCACACTGCGCTGTTACCAAATATACACCAGCATCAATACTGAGCTGTTACAAATACATGCTAGCATCCATACTGCACTTTTAACAAATACACACCAGCATCTATACTACGCTGTTACCAAATTCTCCCCAGCATTTATACTGCGCTGTTACCAAATACACTCCAGCATCCATACTGTGCTGTTACCAAATAGCCACCAGAATCAATACTGCGCTGTTAGCAAATACACAGCAGCTCCATACTGTGCTGTTACCAAATACACATCAGCATCCATACTGCACTGTTACCAAATACACACCAGCATCCATACTGTATTGTTCCAAAATACACTCCAGCATCCATACTGCACTGTTACAAATACATGCTAGCATCCATACTGCACTGTTTACAAATACACGCCAGCATCTATACTGCGCTGTTACCAAATTCTCCTCGGCATTCATACTGTGCTCTTAACAAATACACACTAGCAAGCATACTGCGCTGTTACCAAGTACACGCCAGCATCCATACCACGCTGTTACCAAAAACACACCAGCATCCATACTGCGCTGTTACCAAATACAAACCAGCATCTGTACTGCACTTTTACCAAATACATGCAAGCGTCCATACTGCACTGTTACCAAATACACACAATCACCCATACTGCGCTGTTACCAAATACACACCAGAATCCATACTGCACTGTTACCAAATACATACCACCATACATACTCCGCTGTTACCAAATACAAGCCAGCATCTATACTGTACTGTTACCAAATGCACGCAAGCATCCATAATACACTGTTACCAAATACACACACAGCTCTATACTGCGCTGTTACCAATAAAAAGGCAGCATTCATACTGCACTGTTACCAAATGCACATCAGCATCCATACTGCACTGTTACCAAATACACGCTGGCATCCATATTGCGCTGTTACCAAATACACACCAGCATACATAATGCGCTGTTACCAAATCCACTCCTGCATCCATACTGCGTTGTTACTAAATATACACTAGCATCCATACTGAGCTGTTAAAAAATACACAGCAGCATCCATACTGCGCTGTTACCAAATACACACCAGCATCCATACTGCACAGTTACCAAATACATGCTTGCATCCATACTGCGTTGTTACAAATATACGCTAGCATCTATACTGCAGTGTTACCAATGCACGCTAGCATCCATACTATGCTGTTAACAATTAAAAACCAGCATCCATACTGCGCTGTTACCAAATCCACTCCTGCATCCATACTACAGTGTTACCAAATACACACCAGCATCCATACTGTATTGTTTCAAAACACACTCCAGCATCCATACTGCGCTGTTACCAAATAGACACCAGCATCCATACTGCGCTGTTACCAAATCCACTCCTGCATCCATACTGCGTTGTTACCAAATATACACCAGCATCCATATTGAGCTGTTAAAAATACACAGCAGCATCCATACTGTGCTGTTACCAAATACATATCAGCATCCATACTGTAGTGTTACCAAATACACACCAGCATCCATACTGTATTGTTTCAAAACACACTCCAGCATCCATACTGCGCTGTTACAAATACATGCTAGCATCCATACTGCACTTTTAACAAATACACACCAGCATCTATACTGCGCTGTTACCAAATTCTCCCCATCATCTATACTGTGCTGTTAACAAATGCACTTCAGCTTTTTACTGCGCTGTTACCAAATACACACCAACATCCATACTGCGCTGTTACCAAGTACACACCAGCATCCATACTGTGCTGTTACCAAATAGACACCAGCATCAATACTGCGCTGTTAGCAAATGCACAGCAGCATCCATACTGTGCTGTTACCAAATACACATCAGCATCCATACTGCACTGTTACCAAATACACGCTGGCATCCATATTGCGCTGTTACCAAATACACACCAGCATACATAATGCGCTGTTACCAAATAAATGCAAGCATCCATAATGCGCTGCTACCAAATACATGCAAGCATCCATACTGCACTGTTACCAAATACAAACCAGCATCCATACTGCGCTGTTACCAATTCTACTCCTACATCCATACTGCGTTGTTACCAAATATACACCAGCATCCATACTGAGCTGTTCAAAATACACAGCAGCATTCATACTGCGCTGTTACCAAATACACACCAGCATCCATACTGCACAGTTACCAAATACATGCTTGCATCCATACTGCGTTGTTACAAATATACGCTTGCATCCATACTGCAGTGTTACCAATGCACGCTAGCATCCATACTGCGCTGTTAACAATTAAAAAACAGCATCCATACTGCGCTGTTACCAAATCCACTCCTGCATCCATACTGCAGTGTTACCAAATACACACCAGCATCCATACTGTATTGTTTCAAAACACACTCCAGCATCCATACTGCGCTGTTAGCAAATACACACCAGCATCCATACTGAGCTGTTAAAAAATACACAGCAGCATCCATACTGTGCTGTTACCAAATACATATCAGCATCCATACTGTAGTGTTACCAAATACACACCAGCATCCACACTGTGCTGTTACTAAATAGACACCAGCATCAATACTGCGCTGTTAGTAAATACACATCAGCATCCATACTAGGCCTGGGCGGTAAATTCCGTTCCGCTCGCGGAATTTGCGAAATTTTGGCAGTTCCGCGGCGCAGCGGAATTTTTTCCTTGTTCGCGCTTTCAAAATGCGTTTTTGCGCGCACGGTAGCGACTTACCGGGCTTCCTGCGTTCGCCAGTGAGTTTTCCTATCTGTTCGCGCGATCCTGCGAGAGTGTGCGATCGCGAACACGTCATTCGGACGCGTCATCGGACATCTGCGTTCGCGAACAGGAAACACGCATCGCGAGCGGGCGGGACAAGTGAAACAATATGGCCGCGCCAATTGGCGACCGCATGGGCAAGTTTGCGAGATATTTCCCCCCGAGCACGCAAACAGCGTCCCCAAACAGGAAAAACGCATCGTGAACGGGCGGAACAAGCAAGTCCGCGTGCTCGCAGAATTCTGCGTGCTCGCGGAGATTTTTTACCATTTCGTGGAATTTTGCGTAACACTACTACGCAAATTCCGCCCACCCTTAATCCATACTGCACTGTTACCTAATACACACCAGCATCCATACGGTATTGTTCCAAAATACACTCCAGCATCCATACTGCGCTGTTACAAATACATGCTAGCATCCATACTGCACTGTTAACAAATACACGCCAGCATCTATACTGCGCTGTTACCAAATACTCCTCTGCGTCTATACTGTGCTGTTAACAAATAAACTTCAGCATTCATACTGTGCTGTTACCAAATACACACCAGCAAGCATACTGCGCTGTTACCAAGTACACGCCAGCATCCATACCGCGCTGTTACCAAAAACACACCAGCATCCATACTGCGCTGTTTCCAAATACAAACCATCATCTGTACTGCACTGTTACCAAATACACACAATCATCCATACTGCGCTATTACCAAATACACACCAGCATCCATACTGCACTGTTACCAAAAACATACCAGCATACATACTCCGCTGTTACCAAATACAAGCCAGCATCTATACTGTACTGTTACCAAATACACGCAAGCATCCATAATACACTGTTACCAAATACACACACAGCTCTATACTGCGCTGTTACCAAAAAAAAGGCAGCATTCATACTGCACTGTTACCAAAAACACATCAGCATCCATACTGCACTGTTACCAAATACACGCTGGCATCCATATTGCGCTGTTACCAAATACACACCAGCATACATAATGCGCTGTTAACAAATAAATGCAAGCATCCATAATGCGCTGCTACCAAATACATGCAAGCATCCATACTGCACTGTTACCAAATGCAAACCAGCATCCATACAGCGCTGTTACCAATTCCTCTCCTGCATCCATACTGCGTTGTTACCAAATATACACCAGCATCCATACTGAGCTGTTAAAAATACACAGCAGCATCCATACTGCGCTGTTACCAAATACACACCAGCATCCATACTGCACAGTTACCAAATACATGCTTGCATCCATACTGTGTTGTTACAAATATACGCTAGGATCCATACTGCAGTGTTACCAATGCACGCTAGCATCCATACTGCGCTGTTAACAATTAAAAACCAGCATCCATACTGCGCTGTTACCAAATCCACTCCTGCATCCATACTGCAGTGTTACCAAATACACATCAGCATCCATACTGTATTGTTTCAAAACACACTCCAGCATCCATACTGCGTTGTTACCAAATATACACCAGCATCCATACTGAGCTGTTAAAAATACGCAGCAGCATTCATACTGTGCTGTTACCAAATACATATCAGCATCCATACTGTAGTGTTAGCAAATACACACCAGCATCCATACTGCAGTGTTACCAAATACACATCAGCATCCATACTATATTGTTTCAAAACACACTCCAGCATCCGTACTGCGCTGTTACAAATACATGCTAGCATCCATACTGCACTTTTAACAAATACACATCAGCTTCTATACTGCGCTGGTACCAAATTCTCCCCAGCATCTATACTGTGCTGTTAACAAATGCACTTCAGCATTTATACTGCGCTGTTCCCAAATACACACCAGTATCCATACTGTGCTGTTACCAAGTACACACCAGCATCCATACTGTGCTGTTACCAAAGAGACACCAGCATCAATACTGCGCTGTTAGCAAATACATAGCAGCATCCATACTGTGCTGTTACCAAATACACATCAGCATCCATACTGCACTGTTACCAAATACACACCAGCATCCATACTGTATTGTTCCAAAATACACTCCAGCATCCATACTGCGCTGTTACCAAATTCTCCTTGGCACCTACACTGTGCTGTTAACAAATAAACTTCAGCATTCATACTGTGCTGTTACCAAAAACACCAGCAACCATACTGTGCTGTTACCAAGTACACGCCAGCATCCATACTGCGCTGTGACCAAAAACACACCAGCATCCATACTGCGCTGTTACCAAATACAAACCAGCATCTGTACTGCACTGTTACCAAATACATGCAAGCATCCATACTGCACTGTTACCAAATACACACAATCATCCATACTGCACTGTTACCAAATGCAAACCAGCATCCATACAGCGCTGTTACCAATTCCACTCCTGCATCCATACTGCGCTGTTACCAAATATACACCAGCATCCATACTGAGCTGTTAAAAATACACAGCAGCATCCATACTGTGCTGTTACCAAATACACACCAGCATCCATACTGCACTGTTACCAAATACATACCAGCATACATACTCCGCTGTTACCAAATACAAGCCAGCATCTATACTGTACTGTTACCAAATGCATGCAAGCATCCATAATACACTGTTACCAAATACACACACAGCTCTATACTGCGCTGTTACCAAAAAAGAGGCAGCATTCATACTGCACTGTTACCAAATACACATCAACATCCATACTGCACTGTTACCAAATACATGCTGGCATCCAAATTGCGCTGTTACCAAATACACACCAGCATACATACTGCGCTGTTACCAAATATATGCAAGCATCCATATTGCGCTGCTACCAAATACATGCAAGCATCCATACTGGGCTGTTACCAAATACATACCAGCATCCATACTGCACTGTTACCAAATACATGCCAGTATCCATGATGCACTGTTACCAAATACATGCCAGCATCCATACTGCGCTGTTATCAAATAAACATCAGTATCCATTCTGCGTTGTTATCAAATACACATCAGCATCCATACTGCACTGTTACCAAATACACTCCTGCATCCATACTGCTCTATTACCAAATACACACCAGCATCCATACTGTGCTGTTACTAAATACACACCAGCTTCCATACTGCGCTTTTACCATATACACACCAGAATCCAAAATGCACTTTTACCAAAGAAATATAAGTATCCATACAGCACTGTTAGCAAATACATGCCGGCATCCACACTGCGCTGTTACCAAATACACACCTGAATCCATACTGCGCTGTTACCAAATACACACCAGCATCCAAACGGCACTGTTACCAAAGACATACACGTATCCATACAGCACTGTTAGCAAATACATGCCGGCATCCACACTGCGCTGTTACCAAATACACACCAGAATCCATACTGCGCTGTTACCAAATACACACCAGCATCTAAACTGCACTGTTACCAAAGACATACAAGTATCCATACTGCACTGTTAGCAAATACACTCTGGCATCCACACTGCGCTGTTACCAAATACACACCAGAATCCATACTGGGGTGTTACCAAATACACGCAAGCACCCATACTGCCCTGTTACAAAATACACACAAGCATCCATAATGAGTTGTTACCAAATACACACAAGCATCCATACTGCACTGTTACTAATACACGCCAGCATCCATACTGCACAGTTACAAATACACGCTAGCATCCATACTGCAGTGTTACCAATACATGCTAGCATCCATACTGCGCTGTTAACAATTAAAAACCAGCATCCATACTGCGCTGTTACCAAATCCACTCCTGCATCCATACTGCGTTGTTACCCAATATACACCAGCATCCATACTGAGCTGGTAAAAATACACAGCAGCATCCATACTGTGCTGTTACCAAATACATATCAGCATCCATACTGTAGTGTTACCAAATACACACCAGCATCCATACTGTATTGTTTCAAAACACACTCCAGCATCCATACTGCGCTGTTACAAATACATGCTAGCATCCATACTGCACTTTTAACAAATACACACCAGCATCTATACTGCGCTGTTACCAAATTCTCCACAGCATCTATACTGTGCTGTTAACAGATGCACTTCAGCATTTATACTGCGCTCTACCAAATACACACCAGCATCCATACTGTGCTGTTACCAAATAGACACTAGCATCAATACTGCGCTGTTAGCGAATACACAGCAGCATCCATACTGCACTGTTACCAAATACACACCAGCATCCATACTGTATTGTTCCAAAATACACTCCAGCATCTATACTGCGCTGTTACAAATACATGCTAGCATCCATACTGCACTGTTAACAAATACATGCCAGCATCTATTCTGCGCTGTTATCAAATTCTCCCTGGCATCTATACTGTGCTGTTAATAAATAAACTTCAGCATTCATACTGTGCTGTTACCAAATACACACCAGCAACCATACTGCGCTTTTACCAAGTACACGCCAGCATCCATACTGTGCTGTTACCAAAATCACACCAGCATCCATACTGCGCTGTTACCAAATACAAACCAGCATCTATACTGCACTGTTACCAAATACATGCAAGCATCCATACTGCACTGTTACCAAATACACACAATCATCCATACTGCACTGTTACCAAATACATACCAGCATACATACTCCGCTGTTACCAAATACAAGCCAGCATCTATAATGTACTGTTACCAAATGCATGCAAGCATTCATAATACACTGTTACCAAATCGACGCACAGCTCTATACTGCGCCGTTACCAAAAATAAGACAGCATTTATACTGCACTGTTACCAAACACACATCAGCATCCATACTGCTCTGTTACCAAATACACACTGGCATCCATATTGCGCTGTTACCAAATACACACCAGCATACATACTGCGCTTTTACCAAATAAATGCAAGCATCCATAATGCGCTGTTACCCAATACATGCAAGCATCCATACTGCGCTGTTACCAAATACACACCAGCATTCATACTGCACTGTTACCAAATACACACCAGTATCCATGCTGCACTGTTACAAAATACATGCCGGCATCCATGCTGACTGTTACCAAATACACACCGGCATCCATTCTGCATTGTTACTAAATATACACCAGCATCCATACTGAGCTGGTAAAAAAATACAAAGCAGCATCCATACTGTGCTGTTACCAAATACATATCAGCATCCATACTGTACTGTTACCAAATACACACCAGCATCCATACTGTATTGTTTCAAAACACACTCCAGCATCCATACTGCGCTGTTACAAATACATGCTAGCATCCATACTGCACTTTTAACAAATACACACCAGCATCTATACTGCGCTGTTACCAAATTCTCCACAGCATCTATACTGTGCTGTTAACAGATGCACTTCAGCATTTATACTGCGCTCTACCAAATACACACCAGCATCCATACTGCGCTGTTACCAAGTACACACCAGCATCCATACTGTGCTGTTACCAAATAGACACTAGCATCAATACTGCGCTGTTAGCGAATACACAGCAGCATCCATATTGTGCTGTTACCAAATACACATCAGCATCCATACTGCACTGTTACCAAATACACACCAGCATCCATACTGTATTGTTCCAAAATACACTCCAGCATCTATACTGCGCTGTTACAAATACATGCTAGCATCCATACTGCACTGTTAACAAATACATGCCAGCATCTATTCTGCGCTGTTATCAAATTCTCCCTGGCATCTATACTGTGCTGTTAATAAATAAACTTCAGCATTCATACTGTGCTGTTACCAAATACACACCAGCAACCATACTGCGCTTTTACCAAGTACACGCCAGCATCCATACTGTGCTGTTACCAAAATCACACCAGCATCCATACTGCGCTGTTACCAAATACAAACCAGCATCTATACTGCACTGTTACCAAATACATGCAAGCATCCATACTGCACTGTTACCAAATACACACAATCATCCATACTGCACTGTTACCAAATACATACCAGCATACATACTCCGCTGTTACCAAATACAAGCCAGCATCTATAATGTACTGTTACCAAATGCATGCAAGCATTCATACTACACTGTTACCAAATCGACGCACAGCTCTATACTGCGCCGTTACCAAAAATAAGACAGCATTTATACTGCACTGTTACCAAACACACATCAGCATCCATACTGCTCTGTTACCAAATACACACTGGCATCCATATTGCGCTGTTACCAAATACACACCAGCATACATACTGCGCTTTTACCAAATAAATGCAAGCATCCATAATGCGCTGTTACCCAATACATGCAAGCATCCATACTGCGCTGTTACCAAATACACACCAGCATTCATACTGCACTGTTACCAAATACACACCAGTATCCATGCTGCACTGTTACAAAATACATGCCGGCATCCATGCTGACTGTTACCAAATACACACCGGCATCCATTCTGCATTGTTACTAAATACATATCAGTATCCATACTGCGTTGTTACCAAATACACTCCTTCATCCATACTGCGCTGTTACCAAATACACTCCTTCATCCATACTGCGCTGTTACCAAATACACTTCAGCATCCATACTGAGCTGGTACTAAATACACACCAGCATAAATTCTGCACTGTCTCCAAATACACCCCAGCATCCATACTGCGCTGTTATCAAATACACACCAGCATCCATACTGAGCTGTTACAAAATATACACCAGCATCCATACTGCGCTGTTACCGAATACACTCCTGCAACCATACTGTGCTGTTACTAAATACACGCCAATATCCATACGGAGCTGTTACCAAATACACACCAGCATCAATACTGCAATGTTACCATATACACTCCAGCAGCCATACTGTGCAGTTACCAAATACAAGCCAGCATCCATACGGAGCTGTTACCAAATACACACCAGCATCAATACTGCAATGTTACCATATACACTCCAGCAGCCATACTGTGCAGTTACCAAATACAAGCCAGCATCCATACTGCGCTGTTACAAATACATGCTGGCATTCATACTGGACTGTTACCAAATACACACCAGAATCCATGCTGCACTGTTACCAAATACACACTGGCATCCATACTGTATTGTTAGCAAATACACAATAGCATCCATACTGTGCTGTTACCAAATACACTCCTGCATCCATACTGCGCTGTTACCAAATACACACCAGCATCCATACTGAGCTATTACCAAATACACACCGGCATCCCTCCGGTGCTGTCCCCAATTACACGCCAGCTCCATACTGTGCTGTTACCAAACACATGTCAGCATCAATACTCAATATTACCAAATACACTCCAGCAACCATAGTTCGCTGTTACAAAATAGACACCAGCATCCATACTGCACTGTTAGCAAATACACAGTAACATCCATACTGTGCTGATACCACATACACACCTGATCCACGCTGCAGTGTTACCACATACACACCAGCATCCATACTGAGCTGTTACTAAATACACGCCGGCTTCCATACTGCGCTGATATCAAATACACATCAGCATCTATATTCCTCGTTGATACCAAATACACTCCTGTATTCATATTGCACTGTTACCAAATACATGCCTCATCTAGTATAATGGGGTAACCCAGTGCCCCTCAGAAAACAAACAAACACACCAATCATGAATAATTCAAAGGAATATATTAATGGAAAGAATCACTTTTTTCTTTTTACAATTTGTAGTGTATAAATGACATTAAGAGGCTGTCACAAGTAATAAACAAACAAAACGGCGCAAGTGATAAAGTGACAAGGTGCATAAAAGTGCTGGTTGTGAAAAAGATATATACAGTGATGTATTGTTGGTTAAAAATGATCATTCAGATGTCATCCATCCCTAGATACATAAATCTCTAATCCGCTTTGGATTTGAATTTCCTTTTGACGTGGAGCAGAGAGAATAGGGTCAGGATTATGACAAGCGCGTCGACGTTTCGACCCAAAGGTGTGCAAATTGCTAGTAGTCACGGAGGGTCTTCTTCAGGACGAAAGGAACACAAGGACAGCCTGCATAATGTAGGGAGAAGTATTAGATTGGTGTGGTTGACTACTGGCAAAGGACCAATATGGTAGGTGAAAAAGGGACCTACCCGAATACAGGTAATGTGAACCTCAACTATCATCAAGATAAGATCCACCGTAAGTTGAATTGAAGGAAGGATTGAATCATGCGTGGTCCTGGTGTCGATGAGTAAAGCCAAGACTGGAAGAATCACTTCAAAGGGCGGCATGGTTGGAAAGCTGCAGTGGAAATGGCTGAAAATCAGCTAAATAAAAATGCCCACAGCGTTGCAAGGAAATCCTCATGGGGTGCCTGGAACATAAGCATCCATGCATGCCCCCAAGGTGGTGATACTAATGGACCACGGTGGTTAAGAGTGCCTGCGGGGACCTATCGAACTCAATGAGGCAGTGACATACATGCAGTCTTTGATAAATAGGACCCAAGTCGAAGTTAATATGTGGAGTGCACACTGCCAGATACGAATTGTGATGGCAAGTATAAAGACATTTGAGTGAACACACAAGTGGTGACTCGGATAACGTCTAATACTGCATCAAATTGATCGAACCGATATGGTGGAGCACAACCAAGCATGCGTCTGGGTGAATTAATTGATACAATAAAGCGAGACAGGTAAAAATGTGAACCTTTGCTGTTTATTAAGCATGTGACGTGGTATGTGCTTCTTAATGTCAAATGTGTGATTCAATTAAGTGCCAAAAGGTAAGAACAATGAATGGCATGGTCGCGCATGCAGCAATGGAACGAAACGTGAGCGCGTGAACAGAACGCCGCGCAAGCTAGCCAGAACCACCGTGGTGATTTAAAAGAAGGGAATCGGTGAACGCGTAAGTTCTAAATCTCTCCAAGATGGTGAGAGTCACGATAGTTGATGACTCTCCCGGTGCGGTGCAAGTCTAAGACTCTCTCTGCTAATGAGAGTTGATTCATGCATAAGGTGGTGTTTGAGTAAGTTCAAAGCCTCTACGTGTTGGCGAAAGTCAGGGTAGTAGAGGACTCTCCCAGTGTGTTATAAGCATCGCGGTGAGCGCGAAATGGTGAGAGTCAGACTATCACAGTGGCTAAAAGATTGTGAAAACCTCTCACGGTACATTGACGTGAGAGTCAAAATAGCACAGCGGCTTAGAAGAATGTAAAACCCTCTCACGGTGCTTAAATGGTTGTGAAAACCTCTCACGGTACATTGACGTGAGAGTCAAAATAGCACAGCGGCTTAGAAGAATGTATAACCCTCTCACAGTGCTAAAATGGTTGTGAAAACCTCTCACGGTGCATGAAAGTGATCCGGGATGGACCGTTGGGAAAGAGCAAAGTGAACGCAAAAGCGGAGAAGTCAGTAAAGTCTTACCTCTCCCGGTGCTGCTCGAACAATGAGATGCGAGTGCCTGGGGCGGTAAGACAATTAAATACACTGCAGCTGAATGGGGCCCGCGCACCTACAGGCAATAGTGTTAATAGGTTCTGTCTGCTCTGGGGAAGGTGTACGATTCGTTCCAAGGATTGAAAGCGCACATGGCAGGTAGTGTGGAAAAGATAGCTTTAAATGCACAATGTGAATACAAAGGCATTAAGTTCTTGTAATGTTATCACAGTAATGAGTCACACGTGCGTGAGCACGTGGTATGGTTGGCATCACTGAAAATAAGGTGTTCGATCTATGGTAACAAGTGATATTATGAATTCTATAAACTCATATTCAATTTGGGATTCCGTTAGCCAATGGATGCTAATGTACAATTATTTTCATTATGCAAAATACATTCATGGGCATGATGTATTGTTTCTGGGATAAGTCAAGAAAACAAAAGCATTATGTCAGTTTAACATAAATGAATGATTGAAACATGCAGTCACGTACAATCACCCTCCACTTTCACCCCTAGCGAATACCTGATGAACCAGAAGATATTGGCATTTGAACAGATTGTATTGGCAGAGGTCATGTCCCTCTGGGATAATAGCAAGTACATTCGCCACAACATAACCAAAGAAGAGAAACAAGCCCTAAGCTCCTTGAAAAATAACACAGCGATTGTCATAAAGGCAGCCGACAAAGGAGGTGCAGTGGTGGTACAGAACATAGTGGATTATATTGCGGAGATACAACGACAATTGGAGTGCCGGGATAGCTACACCAAACTCAACAAAGATCCAACCAAGGAAACACAGGAACTGATCCATCAACTCACCCTGAAAGGTCTGGAAGATGGTTATCTAAGTGAGCCCGAATATAACTTTCTAAATAAAAAACATCCAAGAACACCAACCATTTACACTCTTCCGAAAATTCACAAGAGCTTGACTCATCCTCCAGGAAGACCCATTATATCCGGATGTGGCTTCATCCTAGAACCACTGATCCAATTCATTGACTGCTTCTTGCAACAGTGGTTCACTGAAACCAGATCCTATGTGCGTGATACTATGCATATTATCCAGATCTTGGAGAACCAGCCGTTTGACACATCAACGCAACTCTTGGTTACTCTTGATCTATCTTCATTATATACCAGCATTCCCCAAGACCAAGCAAACGCCTGCATACGCAAGGTGCTGGATCAGAGACCGACTCCACATTGGATACCCACTGACTTCGTGGTGAGCCTTCTTGAGATTGCCATGATGCTGAACTTCTGCATTTTCCAAAAAACCTTCTACTTACAATGCAAGGGAGTAGCCATGGGAGCCGGGTTTGCCCCTAGCCTGGTGAACCTGTATATGGTTCAGTATGAGGACAAGCACATATACGACATGAATAATCCTTACATCGATAACATCACCGTTTGGAAGTGATATATTGACGATGTCATCATGGTCTGGAAGGGGACCGAACAAAACCTGATGGACTCTTGTATTTGGCTCAATGGTAGATCACCTGATATTCAGTTCACCATGAGCCACGGCAGAGAATCTATCTGCTTCCTGGACCTCAACATCAAGATTGAAGCGGGACTTATCTAAACTACCCTTTATAGAAAATAAACGGAGCGCGATACCCTACTGGAATACTCTTCACACCATCCAAGGAGCCTACGGGATAATTTACTGTACAGACAGTTCCGCAGGCTGAGGAGGAACTGCTTGCGTAGATCAGACTTCTTCAAAGAGACCGACATCCTAATTACACGAATGAGAGAGAGGGGCTACCCCAAGGGCTTGTTAAACCATGCAAGGAAGAGGGCCTGGTACTGTCCCAGAGAAACCCTGCTAGAAGTAAGAACTAAAACGGACATGGAAGAAAAACTAGTCTGTGTGACTACATTTAACACAAAAAGCCAGGAAATCAAGAAAATCATCAAAACATATTGGAACCTGGTGGCTTCTGAAATCAACACCGCACGTGAGCCTGTCTTTGCCTTTAAAAGAGCGAAAAATGTACGTGACTATGTGGTGAGCGCATATCTGGCACCCCCGAGTCCTCCAGACATCTGGACACAACTACAACTACCAGCACTCACAGGCCACTTTAAATGTAGCAGATGTAAGGCATGCAAACTCACAGTCGAAGGCGCTACTTTCACCCATCAAGGACGAATATTCCAACTCTCACACCATACCAACTGCAATAGTACCAACGTCATCTATGCCGCCAAGTGTCCCTGTGACAAACTACATTGGGCAGACCACACAGAAAGTCAAGAGCAGAATTCTACAGCATTGCAGCAGATTGCGCTGCAAGTCCCAGGGAGCATCCCTGGTAGAACACTTTCTAGAAAAAAAACATCAAGCAGAAGATCTCAGGTGGTGGGTTCTTGAAAGGGTCCTTCCACACTCAAGGGGCAGTGACCTGGCTTCATCACTCAATTTCAAAGAATGCAGGTGGACCCACTTACTTGACACTGTGAACAATGGTCTTAATGAATTGGAAGAGACCAGTATACAGCTTGGCCTCCTAGTCAGGAGATAATCCCACATGCATCCATTGGGTTACCACAGCCTCATTTATACATATAAATGTCCTCCTGACAACACCCTATACGACTGGATAACACAATACTTTTATCCTATGTAGAAATATAATGCAGTAGAGAGACTGTACCTACACTGACACAAGTTTACAATTTTTGTATGATATGATCTATTGTCAATTGTACAGTCACCGCATGGTTCTTCAAGCTGTTAGTTACATGTACTTGGATGACCAAGTAAGAATTTTTAATAAGTACCGTACCCTAGATCATTTATTTTTGTAAAACTGGCTGAATACCTTGAATTTATGGTTGTGTTCGCGTCTTCATCCTGAATTAATACTGCATGCATATTATTTCATACTGCACTATATTGTAAATATGGAGCATATGTTTACCCTCTACAGCCACTGGGCATTGTTTGCAATGAGTGACCAACACTGCTTAATATGTACTAGATTGAAAGTTAATTCTAGACCTAGCACCAAACTTGCCATGAGTATGCTGGATTTAGATCTAACCTGGTGACTCGTTATTGGGATAAGATTGTACGTGACTGCATGTTTCAATCATTCATTTATGTTAAACTGACATAATGCTTTTGTTTTCCTGACTTATCCCAGAAACAATACATCATGCCCATGAATGTATTTTGCATAATGAAAATAATTGCACATTAGCATCCATTAGCTAACGGAATCCCAAATTGAATATGAGTTTATAGAATTCATAATATCACTTGTTACTATAGGTCAAACACCTTATTTACAGTGATGGCAACCATACCACGTGCTCACGCACGTGTGACTCATTACTGTGATAACATTACAAGAACTTAATGCCTTTGTATTCACATTGTGCATTTAAAGCTATTTTTTCCACACTCCCTGCCCTGTGCGTTTTCAATCCTTGGAACGAATCGTACACCTTCCCCAGAGCAGACAGAACCTATAACACTATTGCCTGTAGGTGCGCAGGCCCCGTTCAGCTGCAGCGTATTTAACTGTCTTACCACCCCCGGCGCTCCCGTCTCATTGTTCGAGCAGCACCGGGAGAGGTAAGACTTTACTGACTTCTCCGCTTTTGCGTTCACTTTGCTCTTTCCCAACGGTCCATCCCGGATCACTTTCATGCACCGTGAGAGGGTTTTACATCCTTCTAAGCCGCTGTGCTGTTTTGACTCTCATGTTAATGCACCGTGAGAGGTTTTCACAACCATTTAAGCACCGTGAGAGGGTTTCACAACCTGAGAGGGTTTCACAACCATTTAAGCACCGTGAGAGGGTTTCACAACCTGAGAGGGTTTCACAACCTGAGAGGGTTTCACAACCATTTAAGCACCGTGAGAGGGTTTCACAACCTGAGAGGGTTTCACAACCATTTAAGCACCGTGAGAGGGTTTCACAACCTGAGAGGGTTTCACAACCTGAGAGGGTTTCACAACCATTTAAGCACCGTGAGAGGGTTTCACAACCTGAGAGGGTTTCACAACCATTTAAGCACCGTGAGAGGGTTTCACAACCTGAGAGGTTTTCACAACCATTTAAGCACCGTGAGAGGGTTTCACAACCTGAGAGGGTTTCACAACCATTTAAGCACCGTGAGAGGGTTTCACAACCTGAGAGGGTTTCACAACCTGAGAGGGTTTCACAACCATTTAAGCACCGTGAGAGGGTTTCACAACCTGAGAGGGTTTCAAAACCATTTAAGCACTGTGAGAGGGTTTTACATTCTTCTAAGCCGCTGTGCTATTTTGACTCTCACGTCAATGTACCGTGAGAGGTTTTCACAATCTTTTAGCCACTGTGATAGTTTGACTCTCACCATTTCGCGCTCACCGCGATGCTTATAACACACTGGGAGAGTCCTCTACTACCCTGACTTTCGCCAAAACGTAGAGGCTTTGAACTTACTCAAACACCACCTTATGCATGAATCAACTCTCATTAGCAGAGAGAGTCTTAGACTTGCACCGCACCGGGAGAGTCATCAACTATCGTGACTCTCACCATCTTGGAGAGTCTTAGAACTTACGCGTTCACCGATTCCCTTCTTTTAAATCACCACCGTGGATCTGGCTAGCTTGCGCGGCGTTCTGTTCACGCGCTCACGTTTTGTTCCATTGCTGCATGCGCGACCATGCCATTCATTGTTCTTACCTTTTGGCACTTAATTGAATCACACATTTGACATTAAGAAGCAAATACCACGTCACATGCTTAATAAACAGCAAAGGTTCACATTTTTACCTGTCTCGCTTTATTGTATCAATTAATTCACACAGACGCATGCTTGGTTGTGCTCCACCATATCGGTTCGATCAATTTGATGCAGTATTAGACGTTATCCAAGTCACCACTTGTGTGTTCACTCAAATGTCTTTATACTTGCCATCACAATTCGTATCTGGCAGTGTGTACTCCACATATTAACTTCGAATTGGGTCCTATTTATCAAAGACCGCATGTAAGTCACTGCCTCATTGAGTTCGATAGGTCCCCGCAGGCACTCTTAACCACCGTGGTCCATTAGTATCACCACCTTGGGGGCATGCATGGATGCTTATGTTCCAGGCACCCCATGAGGATTTCCTTGCAACGCTGTGGGCATTTTTATTTAGCTTATTTTCAGCCATTTCCACTGTAGCTTTCCAACCGTGCTGCCCTTTGAAGTGATTCTTCACTATCATAGACATACCAGTCTTGGCTTTACTCATCAACACCAGGACCACGCATGATTCAATCCTTCCTTTAATCCAACTTACGGTGGATCTTATCTTGAAGATAGTCGAGGTTCACATTACCTGTATTTGGGTAGGTCCCTTTTTCACCTACCATATTGTTCCTTTGCCAGTAGTCAACCACACCAATCTAATACTTCTCCTTACATTATGCAGGCTGTCCTTGTGTTCCTTTCGTCCTGAAGAAGACCCTCCGTGACTACTAGCAATTTGCACACCTTTGGGTCGAAACGTCGATGCGCTTGTCATAATCCTGACCCTATTCTCTCTGCTTCACGTCAAAAGAAAATTCAAATCCCAAGTGGATTAGAGATTTATGTATCTAGGAATGGATGACATCTGAATGATCATTTTTAACCAACAATACAACACTGTATATATCTTTTCACAACCAGCACTTTTATGCACCTTGTCACTTTATCACTTGCACCGTTTTGTTTGTTTATTACTTGTGACAGCCTCTTAATGTCATTTATACACTACAAATTGTAAAAAGAAAAAAAGTGATTCTTTCCTTTAATATATTCCTTTGAATTATTCATGACTGGTGTGTTTGTTTGTTTTCTTTCTTCTCCATTAACTGCTATGACACAAATGTGTGGGGGGGCGTGGCCACGCTGGCAATGGTGTCGGACGTGCTCTGTTAGAGCTCCATCGCTGACTAACCGACATCCGACAAAGTATCCGAACCAACACGTTGCTGGGGCCACCAATCAGCTCTACCGGACTTTGGTCAGATCCGGAGTCTGCTGTGAGATATCTGGAGCCGGGACCCTTGCGGACCGCGACCGGAGCCGTGAAGCAGCAGAGGAGTTCGAGCAGAAGTGTGGGCAGCTCGGCTGCACATCCAGAGAAATGTCGGGGATGTGCCCCGCCCAACAGGCCGCGAGGCATTGAGGTCTCCAAGGTGCCATCGTCGCAGCTCCCTCCCGGCCCACATTTGAATGTTTGAGGCTGCGGCTCGCCGAGTACATGCGCGCAACAGTTAATGCCCCAAATTTAGGGCAGCAAATCAGGATCAGAGGCCTGCATAACGCGAGTGAAACGGACCAGCGGCCTCGCACGACCATCGGAGATCTCCACCACATGCGGGGGCCTCATAAACAAAGGAGCAAACCAGGTGGACCTGTTGTAGCAGGCAAGAGGGGTTTTCCATTCTATATACGGGAGCGGCACTGGGCAAGATTAACTGTATTTGCCATAAGACCATAACGGGCAGAAAGCGGGGAGGAAGCTCGTTCCTCTGGGGCCCACTGCGAGTAAATATCTACTGGACTACTGCTTCTGGCTTCTTAGCTCCCTCCTTTTTGGGCTTCTCGAACCTAAATGCAACTGTGCAGGAGCCATAACAGGTATTCCTTGATGGGCCCTATGCTGCGCATGTGCTGATATTGAAGCAAGGGGAGCGCAACTTGGTCAGACTTGGGGTGTAATAACTGCAACCAGGCATAAATTCAATTAAATCCGTGCTTGGGCTTATAACGAAATATACCACCCCCCTGCACCGGTAAGATCAAGTAACAGCCCCCCCCCCCAGCTATCATAGCGCTAACATACCCAGGAGGCTACTGTCAAGCGCCTGCAGTGAACATATGTCACAAAGAGGACGGCCACGAACAGGCACCAGGGGCCCTTCTATTCCACCCCTTAACTCGTGCGCAGTCAGACAAGATGGCCGGAGAGGGGCCAACAGAACAAATGGCTATCAAGCTGGACGCAGTGCTGACAGCAGTAGAGAAGCTGAATAAAACTATGGACCAAAACCGCACCTCTCTAGAAGGTAAAATTGATAAGGTGGCGATTGATCTGAACCTACTACATGCAGACCACCGCAAACTTGCGGACAGGACATCAGCAATGGAAGCCACGGTGGTGGAAATCCTTCCGCAAACAGCGATGACGGATAGGCGTATCAAAGACCTCGAGGCCCGAGTTGACTTTTTGGAAAATTGCGTCGAAGATGCCGAAGGACGGTCGAGGCGCAATAATGTGCGCGTAGTAGGTCATCTGAAAGGAGAGGAAGGAAGGGACACGATAACATACTTGGAGTCCTGGCTCCGTGACCTGATACAGGCGGAGGCACTCTCCTCCTACTTTGTTGTCGAGCGAGCGCATAGAGTACCAGCAAAGCCTCCGGGAGCCAACCCTGGACCACTCCTGATCCGCGTGTTGAACTACAGGGACAGGGACGCAATCCTCCAGGAAACTAGAAAGTTGCAAAAAGTGCAAGTGGGAAACAGTACAGTTATGTTTTTCCCTGATTTCACAGCAATGGTCAAAAGCAAAGATACTCCTTCATGGCAGTGAAACGCCGGCTCCGGCAGCAAGATCTCAAATTTATTTATTTATTTTGAAAGTTTTATATAGCGCGCACAAGACCCTTGCGGGTATCAGAGCGCTTTACAATGTAAGTGTCTTAGATACGTAGGTACAAGGTAAATAACATAACGATCCATGCTGGTCAATGATAGTGTACACACCCTATCGTAGATACCTAGGTATATGGTGCATAACAAAACGTTCCATGTATGTCAGGCATAATATAGATATAATATCTAGGATACATAGATGGTCAGTCAGCACTATAAAGTTCCATGTAGACATAAGTTGGGTCTCATAGTAACAGTAGTCCATGCTCAAGTGAATTTAGCCATGAGAAGCGATTTCACTTCTTTTTTGAAAGATGCAGTAGAGGGATTAAGTCTAGTTTCTGGGGGCAGAGCATTCCAAATTCTGGGCGCCATCCCTGAAAAGGTTCGGTTGTATGTTTTCTTCTTGTTGAATCTTTGCGGTTTCAGTAAAAGGTTTTTAGCACTTCTTGAAGATCTGATCCCACATGAGGGCGCCAGATTCTATGCCAGATAGCTGGGTGCGTTGTGATGAATGGCTTTATGTGTCATACATGCTATTTTCAGATGAATTCTGGCTTCAAAAGGTAGCCAGTTAAGGGATTTTAGGTCAGGGGATATGTGGGAGCTTCTTTTGGAGCCAGTGATAAGTCTCGCTGCGGCGTTGATTGAGGCTCTTAGAGGGGCCGTTGCAGCTCTGGGCAGGCCGCAGAGAGAGACGCTCCCGTATTCCACTCTTGGGATGACTAGAGCTTGTACTGCCAGCTTGAAGTCCTTTTCAGGCAGGAAAGGTTTCAGTTTTCTCAAAGTATTTATCTATAAGTTTGCTCCCTTTGTTGCGTTGCTGATGTGTTTCTGCATTTTGAGGTTTCTGTCCAGCGTTATTCCCAGCGATTTCGCTGAGTCAACGATGAGAGGTTGGCAGTTGAGTGCTGTAAGGTGTTTGATCCATTCTTGCATTACGGGTACTTGGGCGGGAGGAGCGATTAGGAGGAATTCGGTTTTGAGGGCGTTCAATTTTAGATGGTTTTCTGCCAGCCAGGTCTGAGTTTTTCCGAGAGTTGTGTTGAGCGATTTGATGTCTTCTAGGATATGGATCTTGAGGTATAGTTGTGTGTCGTCAGCGTACATGTGACATTGAACGTTAGACGAGTAGAGAATTTCAGTGAGTGGTTCCATGAATAGATTGAACAGCGTCGGAGATAGAGAAGATCCTTGTGGGACTCCTATAGTGACTGGGATGGGTTTGGACAGGGAGTGGTTGACCTTGAATCGTTGCGATCTGTTTTGGAGGAACGAAGTGAACCAGTTTAGAACTGATCCAGCTAGTCCCATTCTGTGTTGCAGAAGGTCTATCAGGTTATCGTGTTTAATGGTATCAAAGGCCGAGGAAAGGTCTAGCAAGATGAGTAAGCAGGCTCCGTTCTGATCTAGGATTTGTAGAGCATCGTCAATTATATGGGTCATGGCTGATTCCGTGCTGTGACCTGCACGGAAACCTGATTGGTATTTGTTGAGTAGTTTGAAATGGTCTATATGTCTTACCAGCTGGAGGTGTACACATTTTTCTAAAAGTTTGGCCAGGGTAGGGATGTTGGATATAGGGCAGTAATTGTTTAAGTCCGCAGGGTCAGCCGTAGGTTTCTTTAGAATGGGCGATACCTGCCCGGCTTTGAGGGTGTCAGGGATGCATCCTTGGCGTAGAGAGTTATTTATGATCTTGGTCCAGAGAGGCAGCAGCAACGGGGTGAAGTCTTTTATGAAGTTTGCTGGGAGAGGGTCAGTGAAGTGATTGGCAGGGTTCAGGGCAATAAGCATTTTGAGAATAGCTTCTTCATTGTAGATATTGAAGGATGACCAAGATGCATTATTTTTTAGGTCGAACTTTGATGAATTCCGATGTGGGGCATTTAGAAGGGATGGTGAGGGGTTCGTATGTGAGACAGTGTGTGTGATTAGATCGTTGAGAAGGTCCTTCTTTATGCTATCAGTCTTCCGAGTGAAGAAGTCAGCAAATTCTTCACAGTTGGGTCGTGGGCCTAAGTTATCTTGGGGGCGGTGAGGTGCCTCCTTAGATTGAGTTTTGATTAGCTCGAAAAGTTTTTTGGGACGATTTTTGGCCTGATCTAATTGGTGGCTGAAGAAGTCTGCTTTAGTGCACTTGATCTTTCTGTAGTATGCGTTTCTCTTTTTTCTTAGTATCTTGAGGAGATTATCGGATGGAGCTGATCTACATCTGCGTTCCGTTATTCTTAGGGATCGTCTGTCCTCGTTGAGTCTTCCATCGTACCAAGGCTTAGAGTCTTTTGTGGAGACTCTCTTTAGTTGAAGGGGGGCTACCTCATTTAGTATCATGTTCATGGAATTGAAGTAGTGGTTGGTGAGATCATGAACATCGGATATCCCTTCAGGGGGAAGAAGTAAGTTGGAGCTGGAAGTTGTGATTGTGTTAGGATCAATGTTTTTCAGATCCCTCTTCCAAACTTTACGTCTTGTGGGTTGAGCCTAATTAAGTTTCACTGTTTCATTGATGAAGAAGGAGATAATATGATGATCAGACCAATCACATGGATGGATCGTATCTAGCTGGATGGAATCAACTTTAGAGATTACTAAATCAAGGATTGATCCTTTATCGTGAGTAGAGCTGTTGCAAATTTGGGTGAGGTCGAGGTCAGAGAGGAAGTTTTTGAGACTATTGACCACTGCATCATTGGGGTCATTCCAGTGGAGATTAAGGTCTCCGAGAAATATTTGGGTATTTTGATGTCCGGCATTAGTAGAGACTATGTCCATGAAATGTTCGGTAAAGGTGAGGTTATCACCTGGTGGATGATAGAAGGTGTGATTACTTCTTGTTGTTCCCGGCTCATCTACGGGTGATAGCCCAAGGTAAATCGCACTTCTTCAATACTCCTGAAACAGTGGAAGAGTGGTTGGACACGTGGGAATCTACAGGAAGTGCCTCAGCATCGAAACACATCCCAGTGGCCACCCCGGAAAGCACAGGAGAGAGAAGAAACACACCAAAGCACTAACGTCACAAAGCCTTGGACCCAACATAGAACAGATGAAGCAGGACCAACGTAGCGCTCTGCAAGCGGCAGCGGAAATTGGAGGGACACAAGGCGAGATATCATCCGAATCCAGTATAGACGAGAGAGACAGCAAGGGGGACTTATCAGACGAGACCCTCAATTCGCAAGACTCAGAAAATCTCCCGGAGGTCACTCTACAGACTGCTGATGGTGTAATCTAGTTTCTGACATTGAACTCAGTGAACGTGCCGATCAGGATATGCTGTAGTCCATGCAAGTACAAACAGTTTAGACTGTAATTGTCATGTAATAATGTTCCGAAATGTTATTCATACTCTCTGTTACGAGTTGCAGGTGGCGGGTGCGGAGGGGATGGGATTTAAGGTAATGTGCTTTCCTATAAAAAGATATATAGCTTTTCACACGGAGCTGACCCGCTCTTAGCAACATGTGGCCCCAGTATATGCCTTCACTATTAAGACAATAAGGGTTATTATGAACCTGGGTACTTTGTATTGTAGACGTATTACACCTGCGTGCAAAACCCCCCTTGTCACTGACAGAATGTCGTTTGTTTCTATAACTGTTTGGACGATTGCCAGTTGCATTCTCGCCCTTTTGGCATTGTATGTTTTAGTTTGGTACAGTTATGCCATTCGTCGCGCACTGGGTCGACACACTTGGTTAGTCAAATATAAGGTAGATCAGCAACAGTCTATATCTGTGATTTACACTACACCTCATGAAGGCATCTCTGGGCCTTATACACGCCACTTACCCGCTCAAGTAATGAAACCATGGCGCCAATTAAAATATGCACATGGAATGTGAGAGGCATACATAGCCCCTCCCGTAGATACCTCATCTATTCATATCTTATAAGACACCACATTCAGATTGCCCTTCTCCAGGAGACACACCTAGCTGGGCCCGAAGTCAAGAACTTGCAGAGGAGATGGAGGGGGCCGCTACACTCCACGAGCTATTCTGCGTATGCCAGGGGTGCACTGATTTGAGTCCAACCGGGCACTCCTTTTCGCACGGAGGAAACACTGACTGACATGGAGGGTAGATATGTTATAGTACGGGGCAGACTAGATGGCAAATCAATTATCATCGCATCGATCTACGCACCCAGCACTGAGCAGGCCTTATTCTTTGACCCAATGTCAAATAAGTTATCTGCCTGGCACGGGGTTCCCATGATTCTGGGAGGCGATTATAACAGTGTTTTAGATGTGACCCTAGATTGCTCTCCCCCCCCCTCTCCCCGGTGCGCCTACGGCAGCCGCCATGAGGGTTTTAAACAGTTGGGCTTCACAGTGGCACCTGGTAGATGCATGGAGATGTAGGAACCCGCATGACAAGGTATATTCATTCTTTTCGGGAGCACACAGGTTACACGTCCGACTTGATCGGATATTAGTGTCTGAGGACCTCCTGCCAGTCATCACGGAACCCCAATATTTTGGGAGAACCCATTCGGACCATAACCCACACACTACAATTAGACTGGAACGTCGGCACACTGCTGATTCCAAGATGATGACTACAGCCGGACACGTTAATGGAAGTGGCATTTCGGGAGTCGGTAGGGGAGGCTATAGAGCAATACTTTGAGATAAATGCAGACTCTACCACGTCACCATTGATAGAATGGGACACTTTTAAAATAGTCATTAGAGGACACTGCATTGTCGCGCAAACGGGCATGCACAAACAACTGGAGACAGAACTTATTACCCTAGAGAAAAAGCTAGCAGAACACGAGAAAGATGCAATCCAAGGCTTGACCAAGCGTCTAGCTGACAGTAAGGAGGCACATGCCCGATTTCTGGAAATACTCAGGTGCCTTAACTATGCAGCACACTCTGCGCGAAAAGGCTGGTAGACTCCTAGCATGGTTGATCCAGACAGAAGACATCACTTCGCCGGTAACTTCACTTTGTTCCGTACAAGGCATTACATTATATTCACAAAAGGATATACATCGGGAATTTGCGACTCACTACACTGAACTTTGCAAACCCTCGATCTTAGCCTCACCTGAAGATATTCAAAGATACCTGACAGACATTAACTTGCCACAGGTCATGCCCGAACAACCTTCAGAATTAGATTATCCTATTCTCCTAGACGAAATCAGAACAAGTTTACGCACCTTAGCAACCGGTAAAACACCTGGTCCGGACGGCCTACCGGCAGAATTTTATAAGGTTTACGCAGAATCCCTGGCGCCTCAATTTAAGAAAATTTACAATACCTCGTTGACTGACTCTATGCTCTCAGCCACACAAAATGAAGCACTGTTGATCTCTCTTCCCAAGCCCAGCAGAGACCCGGTAGCGCTAGGATTGGACAAACCACTGGTGTTACTTAACACAGATTACAAGATCCTAGCATCTATAATAGCCGCAAGGCTGGCTCCAGTGGTACAAACTTTGGTGCATATGGACCAAAATGGGTTCGTCCCTACTAGAAGTACGGCACTTAACATCCTCAGACTTTTCAGGGTACAGAAATATGCTACAGACGCCTGGCCTCGTTCAGGTTGCCTAGTGCTAGATTTAGAAACGACCTTTGATTCCCTGGAATGGCCACACAAAATGAAGCACTGTTGATCTCTCTTACCAAGCCCAGCAGAGACCCGGTAGCGCTAGGATCGTACAGACCACTGGTGTTACTTAACACAGATTACAAGATCCTAGCGTCTATGATAGCTGCAAAGCTGGCCCCAGTGGTACGAACTTTGGTGCATATGGACCAAAATGGGTTCGTCCCTACTAGAAGTACGGCACTTAACATCCTCAGACTCTTCAGGGTACAGAAATATGCTACTGACTCTTGGTCTCATTCAGGTTGCCTAGTGCTAGATTTAGAAAAGGCCTTTAATTCCCTGGAATGGCCATATCTAGCGTGGATACGGTTTGGGAGACACTTTCCTCTGTATGGTTAGATTGCTCTACATGCGGCCCTCAGTCAGAGTCCGGACAGGACAGTTAATATCAGAAAACATAAAGATTAATAGAGGCACCAGACAGGGTTGTCCCCTGTCACCATTCCTCTTTTCACTTGCAATGGAGCCATTGGCAGTGCAACTCCGTAGAGAGGGTGCAGATTGGGGCATCTGGCTGGGAGATGGCCTACAGTTAGGTTTGAAAATCCCATTCTTGCTATACACTCGTTCCATGTTATATTAGGTTAGCAGTGTGCGGCTAAATTAGGCACCATTTGTATTCACGTTATGAAACCCACTCAGTTATCCCCGCAATGTGTAAGCTTCAGTTAGCAAGTGCGACTCCATTTTGTATTTTGTAATCCCTATTAGGCTGTGTCTGAACTAGGCCTCATTATTCGTATTGCTTGCCTTAGCAGGACACTGTATTTAGTTATTATTTTCTTTAGTGGTCAAGGTTGCTTTCCGACTTACTAATGAATGGGCCATTCTGCCCTCGCATACCTATCCGTTTGTGTGTAGTCCTGCTCCCACGTTAGGAGATGCTGAGACCCAGCACGGCAACCTTGAAACTGTGATAGTGTGTACCAATCTGGCAGGTGGTTGCCCATCCTTCTGTGCCTCCTTTGTTTATGTTCGGCCTAAGCCGATAACTTTCCACTGTGGGCGTGGTTGGAGGTTCTTGGGAGGAATGGTTATGCGTTGCAGACTGTTGGGGGGGCAGTCCCTTGGCAGACATCTTAGGGTGCAGGTCAGATTGGACTCCTCTGCAGAGTATTGCTAATAAATAACTGTTTGTATTCTCTACTGTCTGACCGACTCTTCATTTGGTAGAAGGCGAGTAGGAGGTTGCAGATAACCCAGGTGGCCCTTTTCGGGTAACTTCCTTCAGTTGGCGCCCGAACAGGGACCCCGCAAGGTGACCCGACTCACCCGTAATCGGGTTGTGGGGTCGGGGTTGTGTCCTGTTGGATGGGCGGATCGGGGTACCCCACATGATCGAGCCTAGTTCTCGCAGTTGCCCCGCCTGTTTGATCGGGCGACTCCTCGTCTAGGGTCACCGGCTGGGGTCCTGAGAAGGCGAAACCTTGGATTTGACCGTTTGGTCTGAAGAGTCGGCAGTGGAGAATAATCTTGCTCGACCTGAGTGCACCAGGTGAGTGATTTCAATTCTTGGAAAATGTGGCGCCATGGTTGAACGACATCAGCCTGCGGGCTTTGTCTGGTACAGTCTCTGGACTGTCTTGTCTTGATCTTGGTGGGTTTGTGGACCCTTGAAAGACACAGAGTGTTTGTGAATAGTCTACCAGGCCAACTGGAAATTCGGCCTATTCTTGAAAAGGTCTGGGACTGTTTGCAAGCAATCTGCCAGGCCAACTGGAAATTCGGTCTATTCCTGAAAAGGTCTGGGGCTGAAGCCTGTCTTCTTGTCTTGAAACAGTCTTTGGACTGTCGTGTTTTGGTGCAGTCTGTGGACTGTGTAGTGCAGTTTTCGGACTGTGTTCTTTTTGTTTGCTTTGGTCTTGGACCGTTTTGTGGTTGATATCGTATTTGTCCATGAGGGACAGTGCATGTGTCTTATATTAAGATGCCTTGTTTAAGTAAGTTAGGGTGTTTTGGGTGTCGGTGTTGTTCCACCAAGGCTCGATTGGAAGAGAGGCAGCCTGCGCCTCCGGAGGGTACCCCAAATTTTGATGTATACGTCAAGCATGGCATTGGCCCTATTATGTTTAGCATGCTGTGGAATAAATATACGAGGGACAATGCTGACTTACAGTGGCCTCTTACTGGTACATTTGATGAACAAAAGTTGAATTACTTGCAGGAAAAATTGTTTGTGAAGAGGAGTAGGCAGACGATGTTTGATTCTCTGAGGGTATGGCAGAAGGAAGCCAAGCAGCGACGAATGAGGGCAGAGAAGCAAGCTAGGAGGGGGCAGACACAAACGATAACGCATAAAGCAATGGCCTATGATAGAGAAAAGATCGAGAAAGGCATAGAGTGTGCAGATAGGAATTTTTGATTACAGAGTGATAAATGTTATGTTGCTCGAGAGGAAAGTGATGATTTCGTTGAGGAGTTACTAGATTCTCGACCACCACCTCCTTATGCCCCTGAATGGACATACCCCATGATCCCAACATCTCAGCATTCGGCCTCTGGTTCCACTATTCCTAGTCTTTCTGCCCCCAGCTCTGCTGCTTCGGCCGCAGCCCCGCTTGTTTCTTCCCCACCTTTGCAAGTTACAGGGGCGGGTGCCGTCAGCTCTCCTATTCTGTCCCCTGGCTCTGTATCTGTGGCTACGCCTTCTCATACCCCTACAAAACAGTCTTTGTTTGCGATGGTGCCCGTTTCTTCGTCTGCGCCTTCTCCCTTGAGTGTGTTACCTCAGGCATTGCAAGTTGCCGAGACGCCTGTGCGTGGAGTGCATGGAGCGAATTGGGCAGCGGCACGTGACCGCATGGAGAAAGTGTTGGTGCGCTCTGCAGTGGGTGATGAGGAAAAGAGAATGGTGGCTGACCAAGCTGCACAGTGGGCTCAGAATACGATTTATAGTGTGGAAGATGTGTGGAGCGTGATGAAAGATTATGAGCCGATAATACAGCAACATGCTCTTAAGCATCTGTCGGCTACTTTGATAGGATTGTGGGAACAGTGTTTCAAGGGTATTGCACCGCAGATCATCTATGACATTCAGGACAGGGTATATATGACAGATAGGGCCCCTAATGAGGTTTTCAGTAATGTGACGACATTTGTGGGTTATCGGGGTAGATTGTGTAAGAAGGTCCTGACGATAGTGACGCAGTGTCCCATGAGGGAAGTTCATTCCATTTACCACCCCGAAATACCAGAGTTGTGAGACGACCATGACATTGTTACTCACCCACTAGTGGCAGCCCATTTTCAGGAACAATGGGTCTACACTCCATGGAAGAGGAGTAATGTATTATCCTTAAAGGGTCAATTGCCGGACCCTCGGAAAAACCCAACTGCATATTATAAAGAATTGACGGAGGCGGCCTCCTCCACATTGATGACATTAGCTGATATCGAGTTGTTTTTTGGTCTGTTGGTACTGGTAGATATATGGAGGCAGGTGCATACGCAGGATCATGCAACAGAGCTAGGTGGAACATGGGTTGAGATCGGGGCATGGGATAAGGAGCGCAAGCCGACGAGAAGCCGAAGGCGGAGCTGTTAGCTTTGCCGGGGCGTATTATTACCTACATGCATTCCCTCATCCCGCCGAGACGAGTGGACTGGGACAAGTTGGCTGCGTGTCGTCAGAAGAAGGATGAAAGTGTGTCCGATTTCTTTACTAGGTTTGAAGGGGTATTCTTGGATTTTAGTGGCCAAGATCTGTCACAGGAGGGTAGTGTTCGTTAACAGATTTGTCACTGATTTGCTTCCCGAGATTGCGACTAGGTTGCAGGCTTCAGAAAGTACTTGGACTACATCATCCCCGTCAGTAATTTTGAATATGGCACAGTACTACGAGCATAGGGAGAATGAGGACAAAGAGAAGGTAGAGAAAAAGTCCAAGGAATTGAAGACGAGGGTGTTGATGCAGCAAGTGACGAGAGGAAATGGCCGAGGTAGAGGTTCGGGACCGGCCCAGCGAGGGTCCCGGTCGGACCGGAACAGTACTCTCGGTGTGCCCGTAGGGTACAGCCAATGTGCGTACTGTAAAAAGGAGGGGCATTGGCGAAATGAGTATCCGGAGTTGTTGCAGAAAGTCGAGGCCCCGAGAGGAAGGGGTTTCAGGTGGCGCGGTAGAGGAGGAGGAGGAGGCCGAGGGGAGGTGCAGTCTGAAAATGCATCGTATGATCAGCACAAATGGAACTATTTTGACGAAAGCAGGGGACGGCAGTACTATTATGACGACTATGACATGGATAAAGTGACAGGGTTGTCCCACAGCTAGGACAGCCAGGGACAGGGTGAGTGACCAGTTTCGGTGCTGGTAGATCAGCGCGGACCCTATGTCACTGCTGATTTGCAAGGTGCGGCCAAGAAATTTTTAGTTGATACAGGGGCTATGAATAGCTCTGTTTCCCATTCACTGGTCCCGGGGGCAGCTCTGTCTGTCCAAAATAATGTTTCGGTATGTTTTTCGGGCATGCCGGTTGTTAGCCCCATTTCCAAGCCTCTTGCTCTGACTATTGGTCCCTTTACAGTAGATTCACCATTTCTGTTAACGACAAATTGTGGAAAGAATTTGATAGGTTTGGATTTGTTGAAGAGATTACATGCCACCATTTTTTGTTCCCCAGATGGTGTTTACATGACCATAGGGCCAAAGGTGGCCCTTGCAACACAGTGCTTTGCAAAAGATGCGCCCCTCCCTGCTGAGTTTAGAGATGTGCCACGCACCTTGTGGGCAGCAGGAGATACGGATGTTGGATTACTCCAGATCCCGCCGGTCTCTATTAGGATCAAAGATAATGCTGTATTGCCACGTGTTCCCCAGTATAAGATTTCCCAGGCAGGAGAAAAGGCCTTATTGCGAATAATACAGGATTTGGTTGAGTCTGGTGTGGTTGAAGAGACAACGGCGAATGTGTGTAATAGCCCTATCCTCCCGATTCTCAAGAAGGCACCATTGGACTCTTCTGATGCTCATCCCGACGTCTATCGCTTTGTAACCGACCTCAGAGAGGTTAATAAAATTGTAGTGCCTCAATATCCTGTAGTCCCAGACATTACCACGATATTGACTATGATTCCTTCGTCAGCCAAATTCTTTTCTGTGGTTGATTTAAAGAATGCTTTCTTTAGTATTCCGATCCATACAGATAGCAGACATTTGTTTGGGTTTGCCCTAGCCGGCAGGAGCTTTAGATTCTGTCGTGCTCCTCAAGGCTATCCAGAAAG
Organism: Calotriton arnoldi; assembly: GCA_963921515.1. Classification (NCBI taxonomy): domain Eukaryota; kingdom Metazoa; phylum Chordata; class Amphibia; order Caudata; family Salamandridae; genus Calotriton; species Calotriton arnoldi. Next base: position 697,868 of record CAWUFW010004117.1, on the reverse strand, counting down.
TCATAGTATTTATAGTCAAGCTTTAAAAACTCAATTGGATTCTTTGGTACTTCCTCCTGGTAATGCACTATTGCAGTATGTTGACGACCTCCTTGTGGCCTCTGATACTGAAGAAGGCTGTTAGGACACCACTGTTAAACTGCTGCTGCATTTGGCACACCATGGCCATTAGGTGTCCTTTTCCAAGTTTCAATATTGTCGACAGGAGGTCACCTACTTAGCTCATCTACTGTCGAAGGAGGGTCGCAGACTAACACCTGAACGCATAGCTGCTCTCACTAATATGCCTGTTCCGAAGACCCAGCGTGAAGTACGTTCATTTATTGGTATTACCTCGTATTGTCGACATTGGATCCCCAACTATTCCCTACTAACGAAACCCCTCCTCTACCTGACTACCAAAGAAGTGCATGAGCCCCTGCCTTGGACATCTGCATGCGAGCAAGCTTTTGAGCAGTTAAAGGTTGCGCTTTGCTCTGCTCCTGTGCTGTGTACTCCTGATTACCAGAAGCCTTTTGTGCTTTACGTACACGAGGTGGATGGTTGCACGCTCTCTGTTTTAACACAGGGTTTTGGTGGTAAGTAAAGACCCTGCGCTTATTTTTCTGCCATTCTGGATAACGTCGCCAGAGCGCTCCCGAGCTGCGTAAGAGCTGCCGTGGCAGTGGCGGTTTCTATCAGGCAATTGGCAGGGCTCGTTCTTGACACTGACCTCACAGTAATGGTACCCCATGCTGTGGATACGCTTTTGAATAAGACAGACGCAGTACCCTACTAGTGCGCGTCTGACTGGATATGAGCTCACTTTGTTTGCTCCGCACATTACCATCAAAATATGTGCCACTCTGAACCCAGCCACGTTACTACCCCTCCCCTCGGTGAGTAATGACACGGATGCACATGATTGTGTGTACAGAACGGAAGAGGAGACGAAGGGACGGGTAGACCTGACTGATGTTCCCCTATCTGACCCCCAAGGGGAACTATATGTCGATGGCTCTTGTTTCAAATTACCAGATGGCACCACCACTGCAGCATATGCAATTACATTGCGTACTGTAGTTGAGATATCCCGTGTCCCGTACCAATCAGCCCAGGCTGCAGGGTTAGTTGCCCTTCTTTGGGCCTGCGAGTTGAGCGAGGGACTGACTGTCAATATTTACACTGACAGCCAGTATGCCTTTGGGGTTGCCCATAATTTTGGGTGCCTCTGGCCGGAGAGAGGGTTCTTAACTTCACATGGATTGCGAATACAGAATGGCCCACTGATACATAGACTTTTGTCAACCCTAACACTTCCCGACAAGTTAGCGATAATTAACCCTGGGCGGAGTTCGCTGAGTTACACTACGCGGAACACCGCGAAGTGCAAAAAAAAACTCTGTCGCACTACGCAGAGCTCCGCGAGCAGCGGAGTACGATAGAAAAATGACGTTAGCGGTGATTGCACAGTGCCGGATGGTTGTCCACACTGTGCAATCATTGCAAACGGCACCATGCACAGTGCAAGCGGTCCCTGCTTTCCTTTTCTGCTGCTCGAGTAGATTTTTACTCGAACTGCAGCTTTCTCAACATGAACGGGCAGTTTCTCAACGCGAGTTGTCGCGAGCATACGCGACCACTCGCAATGAGAAACCTGACCCCCCCGCGTTGAGAAATCTCACCGGGATGTTTATTTTCCACACTCGCACTCGCCAACTTGATGTTGACGATCGCGAACGAGGAAAAATCGCGACGGGAGGTTGATTTTCCTCGCTTGTGGTCACCAACTTGACGTTGACGAACGCGAGCGAGGAAAAAACTCCGTTCCGCAGCGCGAAGCGGAGTTTTTTGGAACTCCGCGTACCGCGGAGTGCATAAAACTCTGCAAACTCCGCGAGCGGAGCGGAGTTCACCGCCCAGGGTTAGCGATAATAAAAATGTAGTGCACATAAGGCAATGACAGATGATGTTGGGAAGGGACAGCTAAAGAGACAGCTAGGTCAAAGATGAAAAAGATGTTTGTGGCAGAACCTGCTAGGTGGGTCCCAGACAATGGAATGTTTGAAGACACGTTAGAAAACGTTAGAGAGATCCAGAGTGAGGCCACATTAGACGAATTGGCAATATGGCAGGACAGTGCAGGGCGTCTAGATGAGGATGGGTCCTGGACTGATAAGTCCGAGAAGCAGCGGTGGATGTTGCCTAACGCCTATGTACTCCCTGTGGTTACCATGGCCCATGGCCCAGCCCACATTAGCGCCAAGGGAATATGCAAGGTGTTGGACCCAGTGTGGCAGAACGACAATATTTCCAGAGTAGCCACTCATTTAGTGAAACACTGTATGATTTGCATGACACATAATCCTGGGAAAGGTACTCCTACACCCTCAGGTAACTTTGCACCGCCTTCCTTCCCTTTCGAGGTCCTCCAGATGGATTTCATCGAAATGGAACAAGTTAACAATTTGAAGTATGTGTTGGTAGTGATTTGTGCATTTAGTAAATGGATTGAGGCTTACCCCACTAAAGAGATTACAGCTATGGCGACGGCAAAAGCACTCGTAAAGGAGTACTTCCAGCGCTATGGATTGCCACGTGTGATCTGGAGTGACAACAGAAGTCACTTTAACTCGAAGGTGATTCAGTTGGTGTGCAAGGGGTTGCACATCCGGCAGAAGTTCCATGCAGCAAACCACCCCCCGTCAGTTGGTTTGGTTGAGAAGTACGATGGTACTCTCAACCTGAAGTTAGCAAAAATACAAGAAAGTACAAGATTGCGATGGCCAGATGCGTTGCCTTTAGCATTGTTATCTACCAGGGCGACCGCACATTCTAGGACAGAGTTGTCACCTTATGAAGTGGTCTTTGGCTGCCCTGCTAATATCTGGGGCGTCCCAAGGCCCAAGCGCTTTTCGGAGATAGAGTACCCTCTACTTGTGGACTATTTGTATGAGTTGACTAAAGATCTTCATTCTCTTCATCAACAGATTCAGGAGACACTGCGACCAGTACCAGAGGGGCCCGGACATCAGTTGCAGCCCGGTAACTATGTTCTGGTGAAGAACTTACAGAGGAAGAGCTGCCTGGAGCCTTGTTGGAAAACGCCACTCTTGGTCCTCCTTGCCACCCACACTGCGGTGAAGCTCGACGGCCGGAAGCACTGGGTGCATGCAACCCACTGCAAGAAGGTCCCTCTCCCACTTCCCTATGACAAGTGGGTGCTTTAGGGCATTGCTGACCAGGAAGGGGAACGGGTGCCCTGTTTCGTTCACTTCTCTGATGCCTGGCTGAGGTGGGCACAGACGGACGAGGAGAGGGATGCTACCCTGCTCGAGGCGGTTCACTCGCAGATAGGGGCCACCCCAGTTTCTCCCACTTCTGATCCACAAGAGTCTGAGTCTCAGTGCCCTTCTGATCCTGAGTTTCACCCCCTTTTTGTTGACGAAACAGTGCCTGGAGTCACCAGGTATAATTTATGCCCCCGGAAGAAGGACAGTGCACCAGAGGGACAGTCTAGCAGTTAGGGAAGGACTCGAGACCAGGGTGTGGGTACTGTGTCTAAGGTGCCTGCGATAGAGTAGGGTGTACACTGGACAGGATCGCTGAGGGTACTTGCCCTGGAGGGAGGGTGCGCTATCCTGAAAGAAGAAGTATTAGTTTCCAGTAAGGGTTGGGATCGCGCAGCCCCATCGAGGGAGTGCTGCATAGCACAGTCGTTGATGAACAATAGGATCCTACTGGCGAGGCTCTAAACGGACGCTGGGTGACTTGCGCCCCTCTGGTCGGTTGTGTTTTGTGGCTCCAATTCCTAAGGCTTCTTCTATGTAACCATTTGGCCGTGCAGTCATGAGGGAGGAACAGCCCCTAGTGGCCCCTCCACTAGAGCATAGTGGTCCTGGTTGGTCTAGCTGGTCTACGAGGAGTAAGATAGCAGTGGTGACTTTCCTTCTCATTGTAATGATCATACTATTTGGGGTGGTGTGGTATTTAGAAGAACAACATCCGGTCCACACTCTGATAGGGACTACCCCGGTTCCACCCGAACACCTGTTTGTCACATTGACCCCGCATAAGGAAAGACATAGACAGACATATGTTGACAATGCCTTTGTGCAGATGCTACATCAGGTTCACAATACGACTAATACAATGAATTCCTGGGTGTGTGGGTTACTCCCCTCTGTTATGCACAAGAATGAACTATTAGTGTCCTTACCCCTGTCGTACTTGGGTAGCTGTGAGGCATGGTTCCAGTTGCTTTCCATGGAGTACATTCAATATCACAGAGTCTGCTTATGAGACAGTTCTGGAATATATAGCAGTACACCAGGGTTACACTGCGGGACCAGATGGAAAGGAGGGTACCTTACATCCCAATGCTTGCATGAATGTATACGATAATAACAAAAATGTCACATGGTTGCAAGATGAAATGTTGGATTTTCAGGGATTCAATGTCTCTGAATACTTTCACTGTTTTCATGCACGAAATATCACTAGAGACAGTCACAGTTTGTATTCTCTACAGTCTGACCGACTCTTCATTTGGTAGAAGGCGAGTAGGAGGTTGCAGATAACCCGGGTGGCCCTTTTCGGGTCACTTCCTTCACTACATGCTGTCTCTCTTTATGCAGACGACCTATTATTATACCTGAAAGATCTGCATAACATACCTGCCTCTATAGCAGACACTCTTAAGAACTTCAAGAAGGTGTTGGGACTTAGAGTAAACTGGACAAAGTCATGTCTGTACCCCTTCCGGGAAGAAACCACTGATCCGAATCTCTGCATTAATAACTCCCTCCTCCATTGGCAACTGTCTACCTTCCGATACTTGGGCATATTCATATACCTGGACCCCACGGACATACTGGAGGGAAACCTGGCTAGGGCCGTGGCTGCTATACGAGCACAGATTAAGTTCTGGAAGACACTCCCTTTGAATGTGATGGGCAGAATTGCTCTCACCAAGATGGTAGTGTTACCTAAACTATTATACTATTTTTCCAATCTTCCGGTATACAGCCCAGCGAAAATATTTCGCGAGCCCGAACAGATGGTTTGAGGTCTTATTTGGAATTCAGGTCGTCCCAGGATAGCATTATAGAAACTCTATGCTCCTGCTGACAAGGGAGGTTTAGCAGTACCCAATTTGGAATTATATTACCTGGCAGCTCAACTGCAGTGGGTGACAAGGTGGCTTGCTGGATTTGGCCTAGATGATACAGCTTCCACGCAACCACCATGGTCCCAATCTCAGATATACCACCTGTTTCACCCGATCACTCGTCCCACAAGTCCCCCACAGACTTGTCTTGCATTAGCTCACCGCTGCTACAGGAGAAGCCTATACCTTACCAGACACACGGTGCCTTATGCCCCGCTGCTACCACTTTTGGGGACCCCCAGAGGCAGGATGGGCACCTCCATTGGAGTACTTACACATTGGCATACAGCTGAGCTGCATACACTGGGAGACCTATATGCTGAAGGAAATTTGATACCATTTGAAACCTTAGCGGAGGAAAACGGCCTACCAGCGGGCCAATTCCTGTTACATAATTCCATTACGAGATCGCTTTCAGCGGTTTGGGGAGACATAAACACGGAGCCAGAGATGCATCTCTTGAAACAATATCTACATGTGATGGGCAACGGGTCGCACATTGTACACTGGTTAGCGTAGGCACTACTAATACATACGACAAAGCCTATGGCGGCCCTGTGCTTCAGGTGGGAAGAGGACAGGGGTAACCCATGGACAGATCGTGAATGGGATATGATATTAGCTAACCCCACACACATACAGAGAAACTCTAAATTCCACCTTATACAAACATATATCACGCATACCTCTCACCAGACAAACTGAACAAGTACTTCGATATGACCACTTCGGCATGCCCCCACTGTCGGCAGACAAATGCGAACCTCCTCCATATGCTGTGGTCATGCACCTCCCTGAGTACATATTGGCAGGAAATCACAGCAGCGCTAGCAAAGTATACCGGAAGGCCACCTCTGCAGACATGGGAGGCATGTATACTTGGCTTTTACCCCAGACCAAAGAAGCATAAAGTCGCTACTAGATTTACTGATCTGGGCCTCGTAGTGGCTAAGAGACTGATCACAAAACGATGGAAACACAATGAACCCCCCGCCCTTAATAGTTGGAAAAACTTGCTTACAGTGTGGGCCCAGGCATAGAGCACGTCATTGCATAGGGAGGAAATAGCAGGACTACGTAAATATCCCATTGCACAACACTGGGATGCAATATTAGTGGAATTAAAGTATACAGATAGGGAGGCCGAGACCAACCCCCCACAGGCGGTGGGAGAGCAAGGTTCAGACACTGAACACCAGACACACCATACTCCGGACTGACAATGAATCCAGCAATGGCATGTACATGAAAGAACCGGTAGGGAACACAGGGCGCAAGAGGCGAAGAGATCTAGTCGCTCGCCCCACATGGAATCAAAAAGGGAGGGCGGCACGCATATGATAGTACAGAGGAGACAATATTTTGCATTTCTTTTACATCATGACCCAGTCGCGACGGATTTACGATGGTTTCCTTTCTTTATTTGATTAATAACTGTATCGTATTTGCATCCAATTATACTTTTGAAAGAAGAAACATGGTGCGGACGATCATAGTGAATGCCGAATGGGCACCCAGATAAACAGCCCTATTAGGGGCAAGGCAAGACTAAAACAATGACAATTTAATGGACATAAGAGTATAGTATTCATGTAGTACATTTCCAACAACAAGTACGTAACTTACACGCTTATGTCTAATCTTTTAACAGACAGGACTGGAGCTCTGTAAAATCCAAGATGTATAGCCAATATACGCAATAATGTCTGTCATTTCTTTGTTGATTATCTTGCCCTCATCTTTCATGTGTTTATTGCTAACTATATTTGAAAAAATGCAAATAAAGATATTTTAAAAACAAAAAGACAAATGTGTGAATAATTGTTTCTTTTCGCAAAATGTTCTTTATTCAGTAGGAGGAAAAAAAACTATTTTACACCCTACAGAACCAACACTACTACATAAAAACCAAATACATGCCAGCATCAATACTGCAATGTTACCAAATATACTCCAGCAGCCATACTGTGCAGTTACCAAATACAAGCCTGCATCCATACTGCGCCATTACAAACACATGCTAGCATCCATACTGCACTGTTACCAAATACACGCCAGTATCCATGCTCCACTGTTACCAAATATACGCCGGCATCCATACAGCGCTGTTATCAAATACACATCAGCATCCATACTGCACTGTTACCAAATACATGCCAGCTTCCAAACTTCACTGTCACCAAATAGACACCAGCATCCATAATGCGCTGTTAAAAATACACACAAGCATCCATACTGTACTGATACCAAAATACACACCAGCATCCATACTGCACAGTTACCAAATACACGCCAGCTGCCATACTGCACTGTTACCAAATACACACAAGCACCCATACTTCGCTGTTACAAACACACACTAGCATCCATACTGCACTCTTAGTAAATAAACCCCAGCATACATACTATGCTGATACCAAATACACATCAGCATCCATACTGCGCTGTTACAAAATACACACAAGCTTCCAAACTTCACTGTCACCAAATAGATGCCATCATCCATACTGCGCTGTTACAAAATACACACAAGCATCCATACTGCGCTGTTAATAAAAAACACACCAGCATCCATACTGCAGTGTTACAAAATACATGCCAGCATCCATACTGCACTGTTACCAAACACATGCCAGCATCCATACTGCACTGTTACCAAATACACACCAGAATCCATGCTGCGCCGTTGCTAAATACACACCAGCATCCATACTGTGCTGTTACAAAAAACACACCAGCATCCATACTGCACTGTTACCAAATACACACCAGCATCCATACTGCACTGTTACCAAATACACACCGGCATCCATACTGCAATGTTACCAAATACACACCAGAATCCATGCTGCGCCGTTGCTAAATACACACCAGCATTCATACTGCACTGTTACCAAATACATGCAAGCACCCATACTTTGTTGTTACAAAATGCACGCAAGCATCCATACTACGTTGTTACCAAATACACAACAATATCCATACTGCGCTGTTACAAATACACACCAGCATCCATACTGCACTGTTATGATATACACATCAGCATCCATACTGCGTTGTTACCACATAACCTCCAGCATTCATACTGCGCACTTACCAAATACATGCCAGCATTAATACTGCAATGTTACTAAATACACACCAGCATTCATACTCCGCTGTTACCAAAAGTAAACCAGCATCCATACTGTGCTGTTAGCAAATACACAGCAGCATCCATACTGCGCTGTTACCAAATGCACACCAGCATCTATACTGCACTGTTACCAAATACATGCAAGCATCCATACTGCACTGTTACCAAATACGTACCAGCATACATACTCCTCTGTTACCAAATACAACCCAGCATCCATAATGTACTGTTACCAAATACACGCAAGCATCCATCCTGTGCTGTTACCAAATACACACCAGCATCCATACTGCACTCTTACCAAATACACGCCAGCATCCATACTGTACTGTTACTAAATACACTACAGCATCCATACTGCGCTGTTACCAAATGCACACCAGCATTCATACTGCGCTGTTACGAAAAATAAACCAGCATCCATACTGCGCTGTTACGAAATACACAGCAGCATCCATACTGTGCTGTTACCAAATACGTACCAGCATATATACTCCGCTGTTACCAAATACAAGCCATCCATAATGTACTATTACAAAATACACGCAAGCATCCATAATGAGTGTTGGACTTGGCCCTTTTTGCAGGGTCATCCCTAAACTTTTTGCCTTCCTCCTATATTTTTTCTGACCTGTTGTTGGCTGCTTTATGACTCTGGGCACTTTACCACTGCTGATCAGTGCTAAAGTGCATATGCTCTCTGTTATAAATTGATGTATGTATTAGTGACTCCATGATTGGATGATTGGTTTACTTGTCAGTCCCTAGTACAGTGCACTGAGTGTGCCCAGGGCTGGTGTAGGAGAGTAGGATCTGCTTCACATGGGTACCCCCACTTTTTGCTGATGCTTCACTGTTTTTAGACCTTAGTCTGGCTGGGGCCCTGCTAATCAGAACCCCAGCCTAGCTGCTTCCTCTTTAAAATGGTTTCCATGTGCCTTAGGCACATCTCTGATTGGAATCTGGAGTGCCCTTATAAGTCCCTAGTATATGGTATACTATGTACCCAGGGCATAGGTACCTCAGATGCCTGCCAGGGGCTGCAGCATGTATTATGCCACCCCTGGAAGGCCATCCAAACTGACACCACAGGTCTGCTACTGCAGCCTGGGTAAGGTGGTGCATGCAACCCTTACTGTGATATAGGCTACCTATATCACTACATACCTACACACATATAAACCTATAAGTCACTCCTATGGCAGGCCTTGTCAATCCTGGAGGCAGAGTGCATGGTTCCTATGTAAGAGGGTGCCCCTGCATGAGCAGGGCCCCTCTGCAGCGGTCGGAGACCCTTCTCTGATGCTGTTTGTAGTGCAGCCTGACCATATACTCTTAAGCGCATTATAACCTCACGTTAAATGCTAACTTTGGGATGGCTGCACTGAAACATGTCGTGTTTGGTGTCAAACATCTTGGAATACTACCCCCCCGCCAATTCTGGTGGCGGGGGTAGCATTCCACCCTTCTAGAGGAGAGACATGTTAACCCTGGCTTGCCCGGTAACTTCTTTCTAAAGCCCTGGCATCACAAAATGGATGCTGCTGCCACAGACACAAGTCTGGCCTCCTGCTGCTGGACGAAACTCCGGCAGGGGAGGCCTGGACAATAGGTTTCCTGTCACAGGGAGGTGTAACCACCTCCCCAGACAGGATAATGTGTATTGGGGCTGGGCGGGAGAACTCTTGGGTGCTTTGAAGTCCTGCACTGGGGGCACATTTGGTGTCCCTGTGCATACCCCAGTTCAAACCGGATCAGGGGCTTCCAGCCCCTGCTTTGGCGTGAACTGGACAAAGGAAAGGGGTGTAGCCACCCCTCTGCCCTGACCCACCCATAGGTGGGGCCACAGAGTAAGTCCAACCCCTAAACTTGGTATAAGTATAGGAACCCAGTCCTTAGGACTTTAGATTATCCCTGGACGAAACTCTGACACAGAATCCTGGACCTTCGACGCTCTACTACAAGATTAGAGGACTGAAGAATCTCCCTTGGGGTCAAGGAGTGACTCCCCTGCTTGGCAGGCACCAAAAAGCAATTGTCCGGTCTGCATCTCTGAAGCTCCCGTCGGACGCCGAAGTCTTTGCATCACCAGAGGTGGATTTCCAGACTTCCCCGAGGCTGCCCTGAGTCCCCAGCAAAGCTGAGGCCCGTAGCTGTCGTGGGTAACATGGAACCGTGACCCCTGGACACCGCACGTATTTGCAAGTGCATCCTCTTCTGGGTCTCCCACGAAGTCGTGCTTCTGCTCCGAGTAGCCCCAGCCTCCAGCACCAACTACACCGAAGATCACTGGCCTCCACTCCACGAGTGTCCTGTGAGCCAGATCCACGTGCACCGTCTCGAGGCTCCTTCGCGGTCGCTAGCCCGTTGGCTAGTAGCCTTTCACGAAGGCCAATCCTTTTCTTCTTGGGCTCCCTGGTTGCTCCAGGCTTGCCCTCTCTTACCCTCGCTGGGTGAGTTCCTCATACCTTGCTGGTCTGAACCATTGTCAATCTTCAACTTCATCGAGACTTGCCGTTGCCAAGGCTTGTTGGGTCCAATCCGGTCGCCGACGCCTCAGCACTCGACAGACATCGTGTACCAGCCCGAATCCTGCTCCTGGTCGCCGACAACGCCTCCTGGACCTCGTGGCTGAAGAGTCAAGACGACCGTCAACGCACCTGAAGCACCCGACATCGGTGGGCATCTGCTCATCGCCTTCCTGGTCACTGGCTAGTGACCCAGACTCTGTCCCCTCTGCTTTCAGGTTCTTCAGATCTCCGATCCACTCTTGGATCCACCCGGACACTTTCCACTTGGTCGCCAGCAGCACTTTGCAGCAGATCGCCATAGAAATCGACGACGAAACCCGACCCCGAAAGGCACCTATGCACCCGGCTTCCCTGGGTGAGGTAACACGAGTACTCCGGTGCTCCCGTGGGTAGAGACTCTAGAAAGACCTAGATCTCAAAGGGTTTGCTCCAAGTCCTTCTTTAAGTGTCCCTTTTCTTTAAATTCCTGATCGCGACTTTTCCCATAGAAGTTAACGGCGATTCGCGGTTGTGTATTTACACTGCACGCGTCCCCCGTGGGTCCCCTGCGTCACTGCCTTGGGTGGTTCCTTGTGGTCCAAGCACTTCTACAGGCTCTAGGCCTAGTGTCTAGCTCAGTCGTGGTTCTTATACCACTTTATTGGTATCTGGTTTGGTACTCCCCTAGGGCCCAAACGTGTATTTGTGCTATTACTGTGTTTAAATAACCTATAAGTTGTGTACTTCGAACTCTAGCCTCATAAAGAGACTAGAGGGGTGTGTTTAGCAATAAATACATATATTTTGAATATATACCTGGTGTGGTGCTCTTTCATTTGGTCACTCAAGAGATTATAGACTGGTAAAACAAGCTGCTTTACATTCCTTCAAGACTTAGCCTGAAGGCTGCTCTCCATAGCTACCACTAGGATAGCTTTCAATAAAGGTTGTCTTTAACCTATCTCCAATAAGGGGTTGTTTGGACTGGTACAGGGTGCCCACTATAATTAGTGGACCGCATATACCAGGCCAACTTCTCACATTGGTGTGCAGCGTGTGGGATTCCAGCTTGCTATTGTTTTACCAGATAATCTCAATTGAATTGATCAACTGAAAACCACTAAAGGTACCTAAGGTACATATAAATTAAGTTTACTATACAGTAAGTTCTACTGAACTTAGAGTTGTGTGTTAAGGGATAGCACAACCCTTTCTACAACTCAAGAGAGTTTAGTAGGCCACACTAGAGTAGGTAGTGCATACACCACACCACACTAGTAATGTCTTCAAAGCCAGGACATAGAGAGTCCATGCCAGAAGCCACTGAGCTTCTTCCCTCCAAGTATGATACACTCCCATTCTTGGAATTGAGAGCATTATGCAACTTGAGGAAACTGAAGACAGGCCAAAGTCCCACCACCCAACATCTTAGAGAGATGTTAGAGGCTTATGATCTCAGCAGGCCCTTAGGGACTGAAGGGGTAGGAGCAGAGGGTGGGGCAGAAGATGGGGAGGGGGCCAGAGGTAGCAACACCCCTGTCCCCCCCTCTGAAACTGACCAGGAGGGTGACAATGACCCTGACCTGGAAAACCCAATCCCTCCTGTGGGAGATGAGGAGGAGGATCAGAATGACCACCCCTTTGTCCCCCCAGGAAGGATTATGAGTGTGCCTAGAAGGTCTAGATCTCCTTCTCAGGAGTCTAACCACTCTAGCACCTCAATAGGGACCTCTGTCTCCTCTCATAGGAGTGAATCCTCTCATGAGAGGAGAAAGAGGCTGATTCAGTATGAGGAAGCTCAGCTTGAACTCAGAAGACAGCAACTGGCTATGTACAGGGAGTCCCTAGATCTCTTTAGAGAGAGAAAAAAGTTGGGACTAGAGTCCCATGGTGGCAGCCATATCCCTAGAGATAGGGAAGGGTCCTATGACCATAGGAACCTGAGCAAGATTGTCCCTCCCTACCAGAGTGGGGATGATATCCACAAATGGATAACTGCACTGGAGAGGGCCTGTAAAGTACAGAGGGTCCCTCAGGAGCAGTGGGCAGCAATCGTGTGGCTCTCCTTTGCAGACAAAGGTAGAGACAAGCTCCTCACTGTAAGAGAAGAGGATGCTGATAATTACAAGGTCTTGAAGAGTGCTCTTATTGATGGGTTTGGCCTAACCACTGAACAATACAGGTTAAAGTTCAGAGATGCCCAAAAAGCACAGACTCAAGACTGGGTAGACTATGTGGATTGTTCTGCTAAGGCTCTGGAAGGCTGGTTGATGGGCAGTAAGGTGTGTGACTTCTCAGGATTGTATAATCTGATAATGAGGGAGCAGATTCTTAATAACTGTCAAAATCAGCTGTTGCATCAATACCTGGTAGACTCTGATCTGACCTCTCCCCAAGAATTGGGAAAGAAGGCAGACAAATGGGTCAGAACCAGGGTGAGGCAGAAGGTACAGAACCAAGGTGGTGACCCTAAGAAGCAAGATTCTAAGAACTCTGATAAGGGTGGGGAGAAGGGTAAAGACCAGAAGTCTTCACAAGGGCCCCAAAAATCTTCTTCAGGTGGGGATTCACAGTCTAATAAAGGGAAAGGCCAAAAGAAACCATGGTGCAAGGTCTGTAAGCAAAAGACCCACTGGATGAGTGATTGCACCAAGTCCAAAGACTCTAACCCAGCCCCCACCAATGCCCCATAGGCACCTGTTCCCCCTAGTACAGTTACAGTTGGTGGGAGTACTACAGCCAAGGGTTTAGTAGGGTTGACCCTGGGTACTGAGATGGGCTCTGACCTAGTCAGAGAACTTACTCAGGCTGTGTTAGACTGTGATGGAGGCATGGATGTGACCTCCTCTGTGAGTCCCAGTAATCTGGGCAAGTACAGACAACAGCCTTTAATCAATGGAAAAGAGGCTTTGGCATTTAGGGACACAGGGGCAAGTGTCACAATGGTGACACAAGACCTTGTGAATCTTGGGCAAGTTATACTTGGTGAGATGTACCAAGTGACCAATGCTAGCAACGTCAGAACAGACCATACTCTGGCAGTTGTTAACTTCTCCTGGGGAGGGGTAACTGGCCTTAAGAAGGTTGTGGTAAGTGCAGACCTACCAGTCGAATGCTTGCTTGGCAATGACTTAGAAACTTCAGCTTGGGCAGAAGTGGAGCTCAAGACTCATGCAGAAATGCTGGGCATCCCTGCAGATGTGTTTGCTGTGACCAGGTCACAGGCCAAAATGTCTAAAACTGAACAGGCCTTGGATTCTGGAATAATGGACCAAGTGCCTTCCAAGAGGAGGAGTAGTAGGGTAAAGGCAGTGCCTTCCCCCTTGGCTCAGGAGGAAGATCAGTCCCTTGAGGGGGATGATCTCAGTCCTGAGGAAGGAACTGTCCCAGAGGAACTTGAACCTGACCAGGTTGAGTTATTGGGGACAGGGGGACCTTCCAGGGCAGATCTGAGCCAGGAGCAGCAGAGCTGCCCCTCTCTTGAACCCCTCAGACAGCAAGCTGCTGCTGAGGCTGCTGGGAAAGCTAGTGGTCCCCATACAGTGTATTGGGATGATGGACTCCTGTACTCAGAGTGTAGAGACCCCAAGCCTGGTGCCACCAGGAGGTTGGTTATACCTCTAAAGTTCAGGGGCTTCATATTGACCCTAGCCCATGATATTCCCTTAGCAGGTCACCTGGGCCAGAACAAGACTTGGGACAGAATTGTCCCTCACTTTCACTGGCCCCACATGTCTGAAGACACCAAGGAGTTTTGTCGCTCCTGTGTAACCTGCCAGGCCAGTGGCAAGGCAGGTGGCACTACAAAGGCCCCCCCTGATACCACTACCTGTGGTGGGGGTGCCCTTTGAAAGGGTGGGTATTGACATTGTTGGTCCCATGGATCCCCAAACAGCATCTGGGCACAGGTTTATTCTGGTGGTAGTGGATCATGCCACCAGGTACCCAGAGGCTATTCCCCTTAGGACCACTACAGCACCTGTGGTGGCAAGAGCCCTCCTGGGAGTTTTCTCAAGAGTGGGCTTTCCTAAGGAGGTTGTATCAGATAGGGGTGCAAACTTCATGTCTGGTTACTTAAAAGCAATGTGGAAGGAGTGTGGAGTGACTTACAAGTTCACCACACCCTATCACCCACAATGCAATGGTTTAGTTGAGAGATTCAACAAAACCTTGAAGGGCATGATTAAAGGGCTCCCAGAAAAGCTTAGGCGAAGATGGGACATACTCTTGCCCTGCCTTTTATTTGCATACAGGGAGGTGCCTCAAAAGGGGTTGGCTACAGCCCTTTTGAACTTTTGTTTAGTCACCCTGTCAGGGGTCCATTGTGCTTGGTGAAGGAAGGATGGGAGTTACCTCTCAAGCCCCCAAAGCAAGACATAGTGGACTATGTACTTGGTCTCCGCTCCCGGATGGCTGAGTATATGAAAAAGGCAACTAAAAACCTTGAGGCTAGCCAGGAACTTCAGAAAGCTTGGCATGACCAAAGGCTGTACTGACTGTTTACCAGCCAGGACAGAAGGTGTGGGTGTTGGAGCCAGTGGCCCCAGCAGCTCTCCAAGACAAATGGAGTGGACCCCACACTATTGTTGAACAGAAGGGTGAGGTAACCTACTTAGTAGACCTAGGAACACCCAGGAGTCCCCACAGGGTTCTCCATGTTAACAGGTTAAAACCATATGTGGACAGGGCAGACATGGGCTTGCTCATGGCTACTGATGAAGGGCAGGAGGAAGAGAGTGACCCACTCCCTGACCTGCTCTCACAGAACCCTGACGATGGGTCAGTAGATGGTGTAGCCTTGGCAGGCAGCCTCACTACCCAGCAGCAAACTGATTGTAGACAGGTGCTCAATCAGTTTAGACACATGTTTTCACTGACACCCAGTCAGACCACCTGGTGCACTCATGAAGTGGACACTGGCGACAGTCTGCCTATTAAAAATAAGATTTATAGGCAACCTGACCATGTCAGGGACTGTATCAGGACTGAAGTCCAGAAAATGTTGTATTTGGGAGTTATTGAACCCTCAGATAGCCCTTGGGCTAGAACAGTGGTCCTTGTGCCAAAACCTCACACCAGTGGTGGAAAAAGAGAGATGAGGTTTTGTGTGGACTACAGGGGTCTCAATGCAGTCACTAGGACTGATGCCCATCCAATACCTAGGGCAGATGAGCTAATAGATACTTTGGCCTCAGCCAAATATCTAAGCACATTTGACCTGACAGCTGGCTACTGGCAGATCAGACTAGCTGATGATGCAAAGCCAAAGACAGCATTCTCAACCCCTAGTGGGCATTATCAATTTGTGGTGATGCCCTTTGGTCTGAAGAATGCACCTGCCACTTTTCAGAGGTTGGTGAACACAGTCCTCACAGGTCTGGAAGCCTATAGTGCAGCATATCTAGATGATATTGCTGTCTTTAGCTCCACCTGGGAGGATCACCTGGTCCACCTCAGGAATGTTTTACAGGCCCTGCAAAAGGCAGGCCTGACTATCAAGGCCACCAAGTGCCAGATAGGGCAGAGTCAGGTTGTATACCTGGGCCACCTTTTGGGTGGAGGCCAGGTTCAACCACTGCAGAGCAAGATTCAGACCATCATGCACTGGACTGCTCCAACAACCCAGACTCAGGTGAGAGCCTTTTTAGGCCTGACTGGGTACTATAGGAGATTTGTCAAGGGGTATGGATCAATAGTGACACCCCTGAATGACTTAACTTCTAAGAAAATGCCCAAGAAAGTTCAGTGGACAGCTAACTGTAAAAAGGCATTTGATGACCTGAAGCAGGCCATGTGCACTGCTCCCATTCTACAGAGTCCTGATTACTCCAAGAAGTTCATTGTTCAAACTGATGCATCTGAATTGGGGGTAGGGGCTGTACTGTCACAATTGAATGAAGAAGGTCAGGATCAGCCAGTAGCTTTCATTAGCAGAAGGCTGACCCCTAGAGAGAAACGTTGGTCAGCCATTGAGAGGGAGGCCTTTGCTGTGGTCTGGGCTCTGAAGAAGTTGAGGCCATACTTGTTTGGTACTCACTTCCTTGTTCAAACAGACCATAAGCCCCTCTTATGGCTAAAACAAATGAAGGGTGAAAACCCCAAACTGCTTAGGTGGTCCATTTCCCTACAGGGGATGGACTTTACAGTGGAACATAGACCTGGGAGTAACCATGCCAATGCAGATGGACTCTCTAGGTACTTCCACTTAGAACATGAAGACTCAACTGGTCAAGGTTAGTTTAATGTCCCTACGTTTGGGGGGTTGTGTAGGAGAGTAGGATCTGCTTCACATGGGTACCCCCACTTTTTGCTGATGCTTCACTGTTTTTAGACCTTAGTCTGGCTGGGGCCCTGCTAATCAGAACCCCAGCCTAGCTGCTTCCTCTTTAAAATGGTTTCCATGTGCCTTAGGCACATCTCTGATTGGAATCTGGAGTGCCCTTATAAGTCCCTAGTATATGGTATACTATGTACCCAGGGCATAGGTACCTCAGAGGCCTGCCAGGGGCTGCAGCATGTATTATGCCACCCCTGGAAGGCCATCCAAACTGACACCACAGGTCTGCTACTGCAGCCTGGGTAAGGTGGTGCATGCACCCCTTACTGTGATATAGGCTACCTATATCACTACATACCTACACACATATAAAACTATAAGTCACTCCTATGGCAGGCCTTGTCAATCCTGGAGGCAGAGTGGGATGGCTGCACTGAAACATGTCGTGTTTGGTGTCAAACATCTTGGAATACTACCCCCCCGCCAATTCTGGTGGCGGGGGTAGCATTCCACCCTTCTAGAGGGAGAGACATGTTAACCCTGGCTTGCCCGGTAACTTCTTTCTAAAGCCCTGGCATCACAAAATGGATGCTGCTGCCACAGCCACAAGTCTGGCCTCCTGCTGCTGGACGAAACTCCGGCAGGGGAGGCCTGGACAATAGGTTTCCTGTCACAGGGAGGTGTAACCACCTCCCCAGACAGGATAATGTGTATTGGGGCTGGGTGGGAGCACTCTTGGGTGCTTTGAAGTCCTGCACTGGGGGCACATTTGGTGTCCCTGTGCATACCCGAGTTCAAACCGGATCAGGGGCTTCCAGCCCCTGCTTTGGCGCGAACTGGACAAAGGGAAAGGGGTGTAGCCACCCCTCTGCCCTTACCCACCCATAGGTGGGGCCACAGAGTAAGTCCAACCCCTAAACTTGGTATAAGTATAGGAACCCAGTCCTTAGGACTTTAGATTATCCCTGGACGAAACTCTGACACAGAATCCTGGACCTTCGACGCTCTACTACAAGATTAGAGGACTGAAGAATCTCCCTTGGGGTCAAGGAGTGACTCCCCTGCTTGGCAGGCACCAAAGAAGCAATTGTCCGGTCTGCATCTCTGAAGCTCCCGACGGACGCCGAAGTCTTTGCATCACCAGAGGTGGATTTCCAGACTTCCCCGAGGCTGCCCTGAGTCCCCAGCAAAGCTGAGGCCCGTAGCTTTCGTGGGTAACGTGGAACCGTGACCCCTGGACACCGCACGTATTTGCAAGTGCATCCTCTTCTGGGTCTCCCACGAAGTCGTGCTTTGGGCTCCGAGTAGCCCCAGCCTCCAGCACTAACTGCACCGAAGATCACTGGCCTCCACTCCACGAGTGTCCTGTGAGCCAGATCCACGTGCACCGTCTCAAGGCTCCTTTGCGGTCGCTAGCCCGTTGGCTAGTAGCCCTTCACGAAGGCCAATCCTTTTCTTCTTGGGCTCCCTGGTTGCTCCAGGCTTGCCCTCTCTTACCCTCGCTGGGTGAGTTCCTCAGACCTTGCTGGTCTGAACCATCGTCACTCTTCAACTTCATCGAGACTTGCCGTTGCCAAGGCTTGTTGGGTCCAATCCGGTCGCCGACGCCTCAGCACTCGACAGACATCGTGTACCAGCCCGAATCCTGCTCCTGGTCGCCGACAACGCCTCCTGGACCTCGTGGCTGAAGAGTCAAGATGACCATCAACGCACCTGAAGCACCCGACATCGGTGGGCATCTGCTCATCGCCTTCCTGGTCACTGGCTAGTGACCCATACTCTGTCCCCTCTGCTTTCAGGTTCTTCAGATCTCCGATCCACTCTTGGATCCACCCGGACACTTTCCACTTGGTCGCCAGCAGCACTTTGCAGCAGATCGCCATAGAAATCGACGACGAAACCCGACCCCGAAAGGCACCTATGCACCCGGCTTCCATGGGTGAGGTAACACGAGTACTCCGGTGCTCCCGTGGGTAGAGACTCTAGAAAGACCTAGTTCTCAAAGGGTTTGCTCCAAGTCCTTCTTTAAGTGTCCCTTTTCTTTAAATTCCTGATCGCGACTTTTCCCATAGAAGTTAACGGCGATTCGCGGTTGTGTATTTACACTGCACGCGTCCCCCGTGGGTCCCCTGCGTCACTACCTTGGGTGGTTCCTTGTGGTCCAAGCACTTCTACAGGCTCTAGGCCTAGTGTCTAGCTCAGTCGTGGTTCTTATACCACTTTATTGGTATATGGTTTGGTACGCCCCTAGGGCCCAAACGTGTATTTGTGCTATTACTGTGTTTAAATAACCTATAAGTTGTGTACTTCGAACTCTAGCCTCATAAAGAGACTAGAGGGGTGTGTTTAGCAATAAATACATATATTTTGAATATATACCTGGTGTGGTGTTCTTTCATTTGGTCACTCAAGAGATTATAGACTGGTAAAACAAGCTGCTTTACATTCCTTCAAGACTTAGCCTGAAGGCTGCTCTCCATAGCTACCACTAGGATAGCTTTCAATAAAGGTTGTCTTTAACCTATCTCCAATAAGGGGTTGTTTGGACTGGTACAGGGTGCCCACTATAATTAGTGGACAGCATATACCAGGCCAACTTCTCACAGCTGGTAAATCCAGTGCTGCTGGTGGGCGTGCAGCACTGGTTGTGCCACCCACAGAAGCAGCTAGTAAAGTGTGTCTCAGGCCTGCCATTGCAGAGTCTGTGTGCAGCCTAGGGCTGCCATGTCGACTTGGTGAGTGCACCCACTTATCAGTCCCTAAACCTTCCCTTTTCTTCATATCCGACACCCCTATGGTAGGCCCAAGGGCAGGGTGCATTTTAAGTATAAGGTAGGACATGTCCTGGTGTGTGTTGCATGTCCTAATAGTGAATTACAGCCATTTTCGTTTTTCACTATTGCAAGGCTACCTGCTCCCCATAGGCCAGAATGGGCAGTTTGATTATTACAGCTTATAATCCTAACTGACCCAGGGAACATGGTAGAAAAACGAATTTACTATGCCTGAACTCAGAATGATAAAATACATCTTTTAGTGAAGTTGGTTTTAACATTCTGTGTTTGAAAATACCACTTTTAGAAAGTAGGTATTTTCTTGCCTAAACCTTCCAAGCCTGCCTCTGCTAGGTTGTGTATTCCTTGTCTGGAGTTTGAGTGACAGGGGCTGGGGGTGGCTCCAGGAGACAGGGTGAGTCAGCACAGGGCTGAATAGAGAGATCTGCATCCAGAGTGGAGGGAGGAGTTGTACCTGGGTCTTAATAGGGCTGTGCCTGCCTTCCACAATGCTGGCTCCCCCTCCTGCTGGGCGGCTGAGCACTCTGCCCCACATTCTGAAAGGAAAGAAGGAGTCCTGTAAACAAAGTAAAAAGGGGACCCAGACCCCTAGGAAATTAGATCACTTTTGGGAAACAAGAAGAAACCTTTGCTGAGGAGCGGAACCAAGAAGAAGCTGAGGAGAAGACTAACCCTAAGCTAGAGGGATCTGCCTGCAGTGGTTGCCTGACTGCCAAAGAAAGGAGAAGGGAACTTTGTGTGTACTTTCATCAACTTGTGAAGGATCTCCAAGGGCTTGATTTCAGAGCTTGCCTCCTGCTGAAGTCTCAGGGACAACAGACTTCACCCACCAGCTCTCCTGTATTCCCTTGGGGGGAATTTGGACCTTCTGACACACGTGCGTGTCGCTGGGGGCTGAAAGCCCGACTCAAGACGAAGAAGTGTGTCGCCGCAGCCGCTGCTTCTCGCATCGCCGGAGAAGAGTGTCGACGTCGCATCAGACGCCGGCGCATCCCTGAAGAAGCGCGCCGCTGACACCCTCGCATCCTTCGAAGCGCCTCGCAGCACCGGAGAAAAGTGTCGCCGTCACATCAGACACCGTCGCATCCCCGGGGCAGAGCATCGACCTCGCATCAGACGCCAACGCATCGCAACACGAGGCGCCCCGCATCCCAGGAGAAGATCGTCGACCTCGCATCAGACGCCGTTGCATCGCCAGGGAAGCGTGTCGCAGGGCCTGTCGCGGCTCCAAAGATTCATCGAAATCGCCGCACGGCCGTCGGGCATGCACGCATCACCCCTTCGTTGTCGCAACATCAAGAAGACGCCACTTTGTTTCTTTGCACCAGATCTTCGTCGCATCACAGTGCTGCTTGTCGCATCGCCACAGAAGCGTGTAAGGAACCGACGCATCACCTTCCCTACACCACTTAATGTTGTATCGCGTTACGCATCTCGGGTACATTGAACGCAAAGTGTCGCATTTCCATTTTAAGAGACTCAAGCTAATTCTACCATCTTTAAAGTACAGTATTGTGGATTATTTTTGTCGTTTATGGTCTTGTGGTAAATCTATATAAAAGATACTTATTTTTATAATACAACCTGTGTGGTGTCCATTTGTAGTGTTGTCACTGGATTACTGTATGTGTTCACAAATGCTTTACACACTGCCTCTGAACTAAGCCTGTCTGCTCGTGCCAAGCTACCAAGGGGGTGAGCAGGGGTTATTTCAGGAGTGTACTCCCTTACCCTGACTAGACGCAAGGGTCCCTATTTGGTCACAGGTACCTATCTCTGCCAACTAGAGACCCCCAAATCTAACAATGAGATGCTACCAAATACACGGAAGCATCCATCCTGCGCTGTTACCAAATACACACCAGCATCCATACTGTACTCTTACCAAATACACACCAGCATCAATACTGTACTGTTACCAAATACACTCCAGCATCCATACTGCGCTGTTACCAAATACACACCAGCATGCATACTGCGCTGTTACCAAATACACGCAAGCATTTATAATGCACTGTTACCAAATACACACAAGCATCAATACTGCACTGTTACCAAATACACACCAGAATCCATACTGCACTGTTACCAAATACACGCCAGTATCCATGCTGCACTGTTACCAAATACATGCCGGCATACATACTGCGCTGTTACCAAATACACACCAGCATCCATACTGCACTGTTATCAAAAATATCAGCGGAGGCCCTAACTATTCTTTTTCCCTGCCCACCATCCCCTAAGGCAGACATTTTGGGTGATTTGTATGTTTTTCCATTTCAGGAGGAGTACTGTCTATATGATAGAATTGTCGTAGTGTTGAAATAGAGTGTTTTCTTAATTAATCTTTGTCAATTTTCAGGGGTACTGTCTATTCGAAGGAATGGTCGTAGTATCAAAATGAAAGTGTTTTTTCTTATATACTCTGTTTTCAAATTTCAGGTGTTATATTTTGTCGTATTTTGTATGTGTTCCCTTGGTCAGGCGGTAAGGTCATGATTGGTGAGCATAGTTTTCGGTCCTTAGCGGGCATAACCATGGTCAAAATGGGGACGCTCGAGGGGGAGACAGAGGGTCTCTCATGGAACTCCAGGGGCAGTTACAGCCAGTAGACTGGAAGGGTGCGGGGGGTAGGGAGGTCATGCTTCCAGTAGGCTGGTTGGCCAATCCCTGCATGCGCATGCGCTCAAGGGCGCAAGGACGCATAACTGCAGCGGCCCCCTTTTATGGAGTTGAATCTTTAAGGGCGTAGGGGGGGCCCGGTGGAGGTATCCATCCGGTAAGCTGGATCCCCTGCGCAAGGTCACTCCGGTTGGAGGTTGGGACCTAGCTTGATCTTGACCTAGGGCCGCCAGTCATTGACCTTGCCGTAGGCTCTAACAGGGATACGCAGAAAGAGAATATCTTCATTGCTTAGCTTACGATAGGAACGGATATGTATTAGAAGCATGTTAAGGTTAGCCAATTGACAGCTTGTACCTATCAATGTATTGGACTTTCTGCGTATTGCGTGCATAATGTAAATAATAAATTTTAATGTTTGCTTATTTTATGTAATAAAATACGGCCGAGGTTTCCGACCCCTAATCCAAAGCAGTGTGGTGCTTGACTTGTTTGCCTTGGGGGTGAAAGGGGGGGGTGAGCCCCATGGGAGCCGGGAGGGTGCCCACCCCAAGGGTTGTGGGTGAAGACTGTAGGGGTGGGCAGAATTTGCGTAGTCGCGTTACGCAAATCTCTGCGAAATTGTTAAAAATCTCCGCGAGCACGCAGAAATTCCGCGAAGACGCGAAATTGCTTGTCCCGCCCATTCGCAATGTGTTTTTGCGTGCTCGCGGGGAAATATATCGCTAACTTGCCCATGCAGTCGCTAATCTTGTTTTTCACTTGTCCCGCCCGCTCGCTATGGTTATTTCCTGTTCCGGGTCGTGTATTGCATGCTCCCGCCCGCTCACGATGCTTATTTCCTGTTCGGGAACGCGTATTACGTGTTTGCAACGCTTTTTGCGTGCTCGGGGGGGGGAAATATCGCGCAAACTTGCCCATGCGGTCGCAATGGGCGCGGCCATCTTGTTTTTCACTCTATTGCTATGGTTCTGGGCCTGCTTTTCAATCCTCCCTCTATCTTTTCAATCCTTTGCTTCTGGAAACTTTTTTTTGATCTTTTTTATTTATTATCTATCTCTCTATTTTCCTGATTCTATAGTTTGAGTTTTGTTCTACTTTTTGTGTGTTTTTCACTACTTTTTCACTCTTTTTCTATTACCTGCTTTTTCATTTCTTCTACTTACTTTTTTAATTCCTACCTTTTCTTTTCCGCCCCCCCGCCTACCCAGAACCATGGCAAAGGGCCACAGGGCTCGTAGCCATAGCCAGAGCCGTGACCGCCTTCCTTGCAGAAGGCGGCGCCAAAAAGGGGTGCAGGGACGGGCCTTATTTGGTGAGGCGGAGGTGGCTGCACTGGTTTTTTTTGTGCAGCGCCACCTCCCCTTAACCCTGGCAGCAGGCAGCAGGCCTGGGTCCGGGTACGGGCTCCGGGAGCGTCGGCAGCGGTGGGGCAAGGTGCGTCGGGCAGTGTTTCGCTGCTCTGGTGTCCGGCGCACCAATAACCAGCTGACGCACCGGTGGTCCGATATTCTGGACCGGGAGCAGGACCTGCTGGACCTGCTAGGAGTGGAGGTCCCGGGGCTTGGTGAATAGCTATTTAATATTACTACTTTGTGTTCTTCTGCTCTGTGTTATATATTGCGAATATTGTTTTTTTCCGACCAGCAAGAATGCTGCTGCTTACATTGCAGGTAAATTACGTTTAAAAATCTTCTGTGATTGTTATGACACAGGTGCTCGGCGCTACTAATCTTACTTGTTTGCAACTTTGCGTTCGCTTGGCCTGATTATGTAAGAGTTTACTTTAGAGAACTTAAGTTAGGTAATGCTAGAGAGACTCTAGTCCTTCCTTTGTCCTCCTGCCACTAAGAAGAGATAGTGGTGGATTGATAGGTTTAGTTAATTATTAGTATTAGTTGGAAATTTTTAAGTGGAGTGCGTGATGCATCCTCTGTCACGTCACGTGCTACTGAGTGCTGCTTACCCCAGTCCTTAGTAGAACCTTTTGTAGTTTGTTTAGTGAGTGTTAATAGGCTTATATCATCACTTGCAGAACATCAGCAGCAACCAACCAACAATTTGGTGTATGCAAAAATGTATGCATGTGTCCTCCATCTATGCATTTTTGAGGACTAAAATAAATGGAAATGCAGACTTAGTGAACAATTGGCCCGTCTGGAATAGGTGGGCTAGGTCAGGTGGTACTTAGGCTTACTAGACGGTCCGTGAATCTCGCAATACTACTAGTCGATCAGATTAGATAGGTCAATTTTATTGCAATTGTTCTTCACAAAAATGTTTTTGGAGCGTATTTTAAAATATTTTATCTGTTTCACACCAAACTTTAATTTTTGTCTCTTTCTTTATGAAATCTTACATGATCAGCACCTAGGGGCAAGAAGACGGGGTCTGAGTCGGCGGAACCAGAAGAACAACATGCCTCCCAGGGCAAGGACCACTCCTCTACCGAGGGCTCTGCTGCTGGCCCCAGTAAGTCCTCCAGTGGTTAATATTAATAATTATATTTCCCTAACTTTTCCTGCACCTTATTTTTTCCGAACTATTATTTCGGTTTCCTAATTCTATTTTTTACAAATTCTTCTTCGATCTAGACTATCTGTTTCTAAATTCTTGTTATCCCTGCCTCTAACTGCCTCTGCTATGACTCTCTGTACTACTACTATTAGTCTGTCTGTAGCAAAGCTTGCCCAGGTGGCCACTCTTTATGTAAAAGGTTTTAAATAAAACTCAGATTCACCAATCGCTCGAGCCACTGAGTCCAGTCCTTTGGGTTGTCCTCTTCTACTACTTCTAGTCTTCTTAATCTTGAGGCTTTTCGACAATTCCCACCAACAAAATGCCCAACCAGATTTTACTATTTTTGATAGGATAGGACATACTACTACTGTTGTAGGGATTCTGCACATACAGAACTTTGCACAAGAAAATAGGACGTTGGTGATGGGAGGTTGGACCTTCCTCACACCTCAATCAGAAGCCACCACAATCCCCTGACCGACTAGTTATAGTGTCTCATTAGCTCTCCGAACCCCCCAAGATACCCAATGAGTAGACAACCCAGAACATAACACTCCCGACCTCTCAGTCACGGAAGCAATGCACACCCTTTCGCTCACTCACTCGTGTAAGTCCACACCAAATACCACAGAGTCTATGTAAGTTCAAAAGGTTTATTTTCAACTGACAAGCTCTGTACGTTGTTCTATAATGCAGCAGTAACAGCAAAATGCATAAGAATAAAACACTAAACATTGTTACACTTAGTTACACTTACAACTACAAGTCCATAGAAGACAAAAGGCGAAATCATGATAACTGAACAGTGGTGGAAGAACCACCCTCCCCTTAGTAGGAATATAGTTTATATAAAATTATAAATGAAGATCTCTGAGCGAATTCTGGGGACCCCTCACCTTAGAAGAACCTAGTACTGGTTACATCATAAGCTCTGCAAAGCTCTGGTTCGTAGAAGGGAATCTTCCGTCTGTTATGAGAAAAATGGTGCGCGTTAGTATAGTGTAAGCATTTCTCAGTCGTGCCAAAAAGTGTAGTATTTTTATGGATAAGCAATATGGACTAACACCAGAACTCCATAACAAAGTGGCTTGTTTTTCGACCTTGTACGCAGCACTCAGACAGTAGCAGTATGAGCTCATGTGGGCTCAAAGGCGTCTTACACAACAAGCTGCGAGGTAACTTGCGCAAAAATAAAAGATACAAAGCTAAAATGGTTGCATGGCTCGGGGTAACTTAGCAAAGACTAGAATGACCCTAGGGACCATATAACACTACTAGTGTCTACTCTACTACCTGATTTGTACTAGTGATGTATGTTGTATATGTATTATGTATGTATTAACTTTTTTTTCAATCTTGCTGGTGAAAAATAGGGGGAGGTGTATATGGCATCTAAAAAATGTGTAATGTTTTTTCTAGGCGTACTACCGACCACCAGTACCGGGGCCAGCGGCGAAGGTGACGCGGCCGCTGAGGGTGCAGGAGGAGATGCGGCAGTTGCAGGAGGAGCTGCAGGGGGTGAGCCAGCAGCAGTGGCGGGCGGTGGTAAGTTATATTCCTAATCCTTACTTATTGACATTACACTCGCTGCAAGGGTGTACTGTATACTGTACTGTTGAGACTTATTAAGTAAGAAGTTGTGAACGGTTGAAGAAGACACCGTTTACTTAGCATTAGCAATAGCATTAGTGGCGGGAGTGTACTGTTGAGTAACCAATGGCCTCTTCTATCTGACTTCAACTCAGCTGTGAAAGTTTTATGGAGAAGACTAAAAGTCAGATCAGATGACCTTGATGGATGGGTTGAACGAAAAGGGAAAGAAGGGTGGAAGGAGGAAGGACGGGCGAGATTTAATATTTATGACTGGCAGAGAAGGATACGTGGGATGCGTGCTTAGGTGGCTGATAGGAATCAGATGCATTGGTGGTGGAATGCCTGAAACTCCCACAAATGTTAGAGGCCGACGTAGTGGGAGGATAGATACATACCACAAATGTTATGTACTGTGCTTGCTAGTGCTACTGTGCCACTATGTGTAGAATTAATTTGTCTTACTGCTTTGCTAAGAGTATATTTTACAATAGTCTTGTTTTTTCTTCTTGATATAGCTACTCCTTCCAAAGGGAAAGCAGACAGGAAGGAGTTGGCAGCCAAGGCCCGGCGCCGGAAGCTGGAGGCCATACAAACGGAATACCAGCGGCTGGTGGTTCTGGTGGAGGAGGAGGAGGAGGCGGCAACAGCTGCAGCCTCCTCCAATGCCCCGGGCCCCAGCCACCCCCTCCAATGTCACGGCACCACCGTCTGGCAGCCGCCCACTGCCGCACTTCATTTACTAGCACTGCTGCCCCCCCCTGTGGATGCAATAGCCGCGCATTGAAGCGCCGCGTGGCCCGCCTAGAGGAGCATATTCGTGTCTTGGAGAGGCGAGCCCGCCGATGAACAGACCCTGTTGATTGCCCCTTTTTTATTGCTTATTTTGGTGGGTGGGAATCGGGCATTCGGGTTTTCACTTTTGGACAATTGGACATTTAATTTGTTGGACTTTTTCGTTCCGGACAATGGACATTGGTTGGTGTTAGGAAGAGGGGTGGGTCAGGTGTTGTTGTGGGATTTTTTACATAGTTTATTTTTGTTAGGGGATTAAATACTATATTTATACTTTACATACGATGTTGTTAATGTTTTGTGGGTGGGGTTACTGTTTTACGTCACACTGTTTCCTTGCTGGTGCAGGGCCACAGCCAGTGTTTGATTTAAATAATTGGCTGACTTAGTAAGACACAAACAGATAGATGCGGTACCCCTCACTGAGGGACTTGCCCTACTAGTACTGTCAGTCTCTCCTCCTAGTCTATGCATTCTGCAACTGGACTCAAAGGGGTGTGTGAAATAGAATTAATGAAAAAATTTCCATTATTAATTATGCCTCCCCCAAACTTCTTCTCTTACCTGTGCTTGATGTTTAACTTAGGCACGGCGATGGCTGCATGGTGATGATGGTTTTCTTTCCCAACATGCCATGGTTGTGGTGGTAGTAGTAGTAGACCCTGGCAGTAGCATTTGCAAAAAAAAGAAAATGAGACAGTCAGTCGTCTGAGAGAGACTGTGGGAGGAGTAGTAGAACGAAGTACAGTACAGAACTTACTGCCAAACAATAATATGCCAAAATACAATAAAACATAATGGTGGCGGTGATAGCCTAGTACATAGAGTTACAAACTCTAGCTGTGTCGAGTCACTCGACTAGGCCTACAGAACACTCGACACAAGCGTAACCGTTAGTGCTGTGTAGGAGGATGACAACAAATCCAATCGATGCCGGCAATTAATGCTGATGGATTAGGTTCCTTTGGTAAAAAATTATCTCGCAAATATACTGCTCATGGGTGGGCAAGCACAAGAAGATCCTCGCCCTGCCTTGAAATTGAATTAGTGTTGCTTTTGCCACATCTGCCCCAGCAAGCGTGTGATAAATTATTGGTGTACATTTAATTTAGTCACACCTCAATAAGTCACACAGCCCGGGGGAAGAGGGTTAGGGTTTGATGAATGGTTGGGAAGGGGGGTTTGGGGAAAGGTTTGACAAAGAAAAACAGTACGCATGGACAACAACAAAACACAATCTTGGCAGACGACCATATCCATAAATCTGTTAAGGGAGAAAAAGGAAATGCATGCATGATGATGATAACTTGATGGTTAATGATAAGTAGTACTTACTAACTACTACTAGACAATTAGACAGTACAGTACAGGGCAGCAGTATATTTTGCAATTTGCCTTGCCTGTCTGCCCTCCGAGAGACCCGAATTATATACAGTTTCTGTTCTGTTGTACCGGCCCGGGCTTACTATTAAAGATAGCAAAGAAAATTCAAAAATAGCTGTATGGATGAATTGAATTATAAGCAGAGAGCAAACATAATAATAACAACAACACACAGTAGTAATGATTGAAGACAAAAAATGAATCAAATTATTTAAAAGATGATGAAAGTTGATACTGTTACTGTATGTTATCCTGGTCAAAATGGGGAGTTGCATCTCGGCATACCTCTTGGTCCTCCCTTCCATGGACGCTCCGGCCATCGTGACGCCACTGCCTGCCTGGCAGATGTAGATTCATTGGTAAGGTAAGTGTGAGTTGTTTTTCCCAGTATAGCACAGGGTAAGGGCCGGCCTGTAATTGTAGATGGAAAAACAAAAGGGATATTGAAAAATCAAGTAGAAAAAAATGCATAAATTACGGTGGAGTGCAACAAGAACACTTTCAGAGGCGGCATGGATACATCATGTCTACTCTAGTCTGTTTCCAGCATTAACCTCCAACAGCAACAGGACAGAGCAGGCCCACGGCACCCGTGACCCATCCTCCATTTAGCGTACATTTTTTGACAGAGGCAGACAAAGCAGATATACAGCAACATAGCATTTTACAAATTAAGTGACTAAATCATTGCACCGCTGTCAGTCATACCACCACACTCGACTCCACCACTGACAGACATGTAGGTCTGCAGTGGTTGTTGTTGACTTGTTTACCTTTTATGCCACTCATGAAACGCCCTGAGTTATTCCATCAATCATCTCGGATCCTACTGAGTGACTGCGAAGATATTATGTCACTGTGGTCATCATCATGGTGTGTTGTCCAACTCAGTGTGCAGTGTACAGATTGAGTCCCCTTTCCATATTCAAAATGCAATGGATCGGCCTGCAGTAGAAGTACAAATTTGTTATTAAAAAACAAGAATGGAAACAAACATTGCATTGAGTTACTTTTAGTGTGTAGATTAGATAATAGTACACAATGAATTAACTTCATGCACTACAAACAACAACAACACAAATCACTCAATCAGCGTCCAATGTATGTCATCATTCATTACCTGTTCCTTCTCATCTTCAGTTAATGGGCAGTCTCTCTCGGCTCGGAAAGGAGGATAGCTATAGTAGTCATCATCATGTTCCACTTCTTTTGGAGAGACTCAACAAGGCAAGATTTTCTTTTTTCTTCTATTATGCTACATCCAATCATCATCTGGCTTGAGGGCAATAGATTTAGGGCGATTCAGGAGGATGGAGGAGCAGGACTCGGAGGAGTGGACTGAAATGCAGACAGTTGAAACTCATATATGGCAATAAAAGACTAGAAGACGGTGGTGATGGATTTGTTGTGATTTGAAGTTTTCCAACCAGAAAGACAGACACACAAATAAAAGTAAATAAGGGAGGACGACAGTAAGAAGTGGAAGCCTAGTTGTCAGGGAAGTATAGCTCGTCCTCAAACTCTGGGGGTTCAACCAGAAGTAGGTAATCAGCATCTAACACGCTACTTCCGTCACCTGAGCCGCTGTCCTCATCTTCCTGCGTTGATTCATGTATTGTGTAATTCGGTGGTATAAATTGCTGATTCATTTTGATCATGGTTAACCTCGCCACATTTTTGGGTGAGAGACTGGTCCTTTTCACTGTTACAATGGAACCAGCACTGAAAACACGTTCAGAAGAGACACTTGCGACAGGGCATGCCAGATAGTTTATCGCCAGCCTGCTGAGCACTGGCCATTGGCCCCTTTTGCCATACCAATACCGCAATGGGTTTTGATCAATATAGACCTCTGTTGGGTCATCCAGGTAGGCCTGGACCATCCGGTCAATGTTCAGGGGTGCTACACTTTGTTCGGCCTCTTTTGTCTTTGCATCAGCAGTGGACCTAGCAAGTCCTTGCTGTAAATACCAATCCTGTGCCGTTTTTACTGGGGCTGATGATCCGGTTCTTGCTGTTGTCGATAGTGTTGGTGTTGGTGACAGCTGTGAACCAAATGCACTGCCCTCAGGCTCTGAAGTTGAACTTGACGCCGGATGCCCTGCTGCAGTACTTGTTGTGGGTTTGGGTAGCGGGCCTTTAATTACCAGCCGTTCATTTTCCAATTTACTGGCTGCCTCAGCTATCCAAGTTTTGTACCGGGCAACATCCACTTCTGAAAAAGGGAGTAATGTCTTACTGTTCAGTGCCGATTTGTACCGTGGATCCAGAATTGTGGCACAAATGTAATGTTCATGTGACAAAATCTTAGTTTGCACCCTTGCATTTTCAGTTAAGCGACATGATAAGCTCTCCACCAACTCATATGCTTCTTTTTTTCCCTCCACACCTATGTACGCTTCAGACACCTCCTTCAGCTGTTGCTCTAGCATGTGCAACAATGGGATAGCTTGGCCCATAGTACAGTCCTCCTTGCTGACTTCACGTGTGAAGACCTCGAAAGGAAGAAGCATCTCTGTCAGGCATTTAACTAGGCACCATTGGTCCATCTGAAGGGTCATGCCTTTCACAGTAGCATCCGCCCTTAGCATGACATATTCATTGATTGGTCTGTACTGCTCAAACAGACGGTCAAGCATGTAATACGTTGAGTTCCAACGTGTTGTCACCTCCTGGATGAGTGCTTTGACTGGCATTCTATAGTCACATTGAATGATCCTCAGCTGCTTCCGGGCTTTAAAAGAATGGCTGAAATGAGTGCATATTCTGACGCAGGTGGTCAGTAAGTTGCTGACTATGGGTTCTTTTTTCAGAAAGTCTTGAACTATAATGTTAATGCAGTGCGCCAAACACGGGACCCTGAAATAGGCACCAACCTCCATGGCCTTAAGTACATTACTGCCATTATCCGTGGCAACAAAACCAATGTTAAGCCCTCTTGGGCACAGCCATTCAAAGACCTTGCTGTTAAACTCTTCCAAAATGTTTGCAGCAGTATGAGATTTCTCCATGGCGAACATGGCTACAGCATGTTTCCGAGTAGCATTAAAATTCTCAGCTGTGTCTACAGCACCTACTTCAGATAGCTTTTCTCTAACCCCCACAAAAGAGACCCAGTGTGCAGTGATGCACATGTAATCAGTGGCTTGGCAACTGGTCCACATGTCTGTTGTCAGGTGGATTTTGTGAACAGCACTCTGCTGCAAAGCTTGTCCAACCAATTCCAGCACATCGTGATGTAGTGCTGGAACAGCAACTCTGGCGAAATAGGACCGGCTGGGAACCTTCCATTTTGGGCAGATGGATGACACAAATTCAAGGAAACCCACCCCTTCCACAAATGAAAAAGGGAGAAGGTCCAGCGCTAACATTTTAGCCAGCTTCACATTGTACAACCGTGCCGTTGGGTGGTTGCGTTGGTACTGCCCCTCCAACCTAAGCATGCTGTCAATGGTAGGCTGGAATATTTTCCTTTGTGGTGCAGCTGTCTTCTTGAACCCAGTTAGGCTCAACGACGACGCGCTTTTTCTCATTGCACTACTCGGTTGCCTTGGTGTCTCAGGCTGACTCTTACTACGGTGCCACTGAGATGTTGCTGAGGATGTGGGCGGCACCACTACACTGCTGGGGATAGGGCTAGAAATGTATCCCTCTTGTTGACCTTGCACCGCGATCATATCTTCCCCTACTTCTTCATCCCCAACAACAGCAATGGGTCCAGTTTTACTTTTTTCTAAGTGAAGTAGGTGAGCCTCCCACTTGATACTGTGGTGTTTTTTGAGATGACTTGTTTGTCCTCCGGTACCATAGTTTGTACCAAGCTTACCCCGCCTAACAGCCTGCTGACAAATTGAGCATATAGCAATGTTCTCCTCCTTACTGCTAACCGAAAAAAAGTCCCAAACTGGGGAGGAGAACTTTCTGGCGCTGCTGGAGGTGCCACTTTCAATACCAGATGAACTGGAGGGTGTGCCTGGAATTTGAGGTGGTGTTTGAGCTGGATGTAGGTCCCTGCCGGGCCTTTGCAAAGGGAAATATGGAAATATGGAAGCTGGAGGTCGTGTTGGTGTTACCTGTGTTGGTGGTATCCGTGCTACATCCCTCGCAGCGATTTTGGATAGTCTAATAATGTTGGTCTCCATCTCCTCTGGCCCGGGAGTGATGTTCATGATGACTGGCTCTTCTTCATCATCACCCCCTCGTCTACATCTACCTCCATAACTCTAAGGCTTTCTGGAACCTCCCTTTTCACTAGCCTTGTCTTGTGGCGTGCATCACTCTCAGACTGAGCTGGTGGCTTCCAAGTGGCATCTAGATCATCAGAAGCGGGGCTTGAAAGAAGTTGATGGACTAACCCTCCTTTTCCTTGCTGGGGGTCTGGAAGACAATGGATCTTCTGAAACAGTGGCTTGCTCCTCTTCGTCTGCAAAAAGCTCAATTTCCTGAACTGCCCCTACTTCAGGTGGAACAACTACTATTGTGGGCTGTGGTTCCGGCTGTGGTTGCGGCTGCAGTTGCGGCTGCAGTTGCGGCTGTGGTTGCGGCTGTGGTTGCGGCTGTGGTTGCGGCTGCTGTTGCATCTGTGGTTGCGGCTGCGGTTAGGGCTGCTGTTGCGGCTGCGGTTGCGGCTGTGGTTGGGGCTGTGGTTGCGGCTGCGGTTGCGGCTGTGGTTGCGGCTGTGGTTGCCCACTTATCTGCTGAGTTTCCGCCTGCGAGTGCGTGGACTGGGTACTACTTTGCGATAATCACATTTCAACATCACTACTCGTTAGTAGACTGGCTACCTCTGCCACACTCATGGGCTTTGGCCTAGGTTGGTGGGGTGGGCCCGCTGATGCGGAGGTGCTGCTCCCAGCTTGGTCCCCGCCGGGCACCGCTGCTGCAGGCGTAAGTTTTTTTTCTCCCAAAAAACACATCGGGCAGCACACCAGTCTTGGCAAGTGCCACTTCCTTCTTCTGTTCCTTCTTCTTCTCACTGGCAACTTTCTTGGTACTGGAGGACCTGGTACCTTTCTTTGGGGCCATCTTCTTCAGATGTCAGCAGGACGCAGGTGTGCAAGTTGCAGAGATGTCTGTGGTCACACGTGGACGTGACGTGGTGCGCAGCAGGACTTCTGTCTGGCAGTACAACGGGTGATGATGATGACACCTCCTCCTCTGTCTTTTTGTGCACCTAAAAGCAAAGAAGCCAGGAGAAGAACATCAGTGAAATGTTGCATTTGTTGTTGTGGTTCAATTACTACTAGTACAAACAAGCAAATAAAATATATAACTTAGTGTAGCCATTTGTGAGACTTTGTCAACAAGGGCTTTCATGGTATACTGTGTACACTCTCAGGAAGGATAGGAAAGAAGAGGAACAACAACAAAAATACAAATGTAATGGAAGTGGACCCTGTTTGGCATTAAATTATTTGCTCATCACATCATTCAGGGAGCTGCAGCAGGCAAAGGGGATGGATGGAAGCAGTAAGCCAAGAGGAAAACCATGCAGGCCTAAATGGCAAAAGCAGCACACGTATAACTCCCACCAGAAATGGCCACCAGCCACATGGACACTCACAAATCACAAGCAACAAGCAGGAGGCCTGGAAAACAATGTACTGAAAACAGGCCTATAATAGCCAGGCAAAGGCTGCATGCTAAACCACACTGCTTTGCCTGTAATGCAATAAAATGCAAAAACGAAAATCCACAGGGCTAAACAAGGCCTGCAACACACCACACACAACTAAGGCATGTATTTAACACACACCCAAAAAAACAGAAATACACCCAAAAATACACATTTTACAATTCAATCCAATGCCATCCATGCCCTAAATGATGTTTAAATTCAACAGAACACACAGAAACAGTTGTTTCATGCACCCCTGACTACCTCTGAGCCTACTGGATGAAAGGCCTGTTGGCAGACTAGGCCACAAGCTTGCAGGCCTATGGATAAAAGCACACTACCAGGCTTCAAAATGGCTACCAGCCACATGGCTAGGCCCACAACAACAAGAAACTGAAGACAGACAATGCAGGCCTATGGCAAAAAGCACACTGCCTGGCTTCAAAATGGCCTCCAGCCTCATGGCCAGGCCCACCACAACAAGAAACTGAAGACAGACAATGCAGGCCTATGGCAAAAAGCACACTGCCTGGCTTCAAAATGGCCTCCAGCCTCATGGCCAGGCCCACAACAACAAGAAACTGAAGACAGACAATGCAGGCCTATGGCAAAAAGCACACTGCCTGGCTTCAAAATGGCCGCCAGCCTCATGGCCAGGCCCACAACAACAAGAAGCCTAGGCCACAAAGGAAACACATGCAGGCCTATATGGCAAAAGCAGCACACTTATAACTCCCACCAGAAATGGCTACCAGCCACATGGACACTCACAAATCACAAGCAACAAGCAGGAGGCCTGGAAAACAATGTACTGAAAACAGGCCTATAATAGCCAGGCAAAGGCTGCATGCTAAACCACACTGCTTTACCTGTAATGCAATAAAATACAAAAACGAAAATCCACAGGGCTAAACAAGGCCTGCAAGGTACACATCACACCGCACACACAACAAGGGCATTTATTTAACACACACCCAAACACTGAAATACACCCAAAAATACACATTTTGCAATTCAATCCAGTGCCATCCATGCCCTAAATTATGTTTAAATTCAACAGAACACACAGAAACAGTTGTTTCATGCACCCCTGACTACCTCTGAGCCTACTGGATGAAAGGCCTGTTGGCAGACTAGGCCACAAGCTTGCAGGCCTATGGATAAAAGCACACTACCGGGCTTCAAAATGGCCACCAGCAACATGGCCAGGCCCACAACAACAAGAAACTGAAGACAGACAATGCAGGCCTGTGGCAAAAAGCACACTGCCTGGCTTCAAAATGGCCTCCAGCCTCATGGCCAGGCCCACCACAACAAGAAACTGAAGACAGACAATGCAGGCCTATGGCAAAAAGCACACTGCCTGGCTTCAAAATGGCCTCCAGCCTCATGGCCAGGCCCACAACAACAAGAAACTGAAGACAGACAATGCAGGCCTATGGCAAAAAGCACACTGCCTGGCTTCAAAATGGCCGCCAGCTTCATGGCCAGGCCCACCACAACAAGAAGCCTAGGCCACAAAGGAAACACATGCAGGCCTATATGGCAAAAGCAGCACACTTATAACTCCCACCAGAAATGGCTACCAGCCACATGGACACTCACAAATCACAAGCAACAAGCAGGAGGCCTGGAAAACAATGTACTGAAAACAGGCCTATAATAGCCAGGCAAAGGCTGCATGCTAAACCACACTGCTTTGCCTATAATGCAATAAAACGCAAAAACGAAAATCCACAGGGCTAAACAAGGCCTGCAACACACCACACACAACTAAGGCATTTATTTAACACACACCCAAAAAAACTGAAATACACCAAAAAATACACATTTTGCAATTTAATCCAATGCCATCCATGTGCCCTAAATTATGTTTGAAATAAATAAATACATCACACAGCAAAGGAACAGTTGTTTCATCATGTTTCATCATGCACCCACCCATGACTAGCTCTGGGCCTACTGGCTACCCACAACTATTTATTTCTAAAAATGATGAAAAGTACCAAAATTGTAGTTGCAGCAACTGCAATGCCCCAATCAAACAACACCAACTTACTTCAATCTCAAATCCAAAAGTCCTCAAATCCAATGATAATGATGCAGCAGACACAAAAAGTGATCCTTCCAGCTCAAATCCAAATGAAAAATGAACAGGAGATGGACAAAGCACTGGGAGGAGCCTGCTGGACAGGAACAGGAAGTAGGAGACTCTGTGGCACTTCCTCCCTCTCCCCTCAAAAAAATTTGACAAAAAAGGACAGCCAAATATTAATCTGAGTTTTTTTCATCCAAATCATCATTTTATAGTAGGTTTTATGCTGCTCGAGATATTCTTCTTCTCCAGATTGAAAATTTTGCGTGTTCGGGATCGCGAGCTTCACCAACATTCCGCCGGATGTCCGATGGCGCGCCCGAATGACGTGTTCGCGATCGCAATCTCTCTTGCGGTGCACGATGGCGCGGCGAATGACATGTTTGCGATCGCACACTCTCGCGGTGTCCGATGGCGCGGCGAATGACGTGTTCGCGATTGCAAACTCTCGCGGGATTGCGCGGCCGGCTACCGAAATCTCGTGGCGCACGCGAACGGATAGGAAAACTCGTCGGCGAACGCAGGAATCCCGGTAAGTCGCTATCGCGTGCGCTAGAACGCATTTTTAAAGCACGAACAAGAAAATAATTCCGCTACGCCGCGGATCGCGGAATTGTTGGCAATTTTGCGTTCTTCGTGGAACTCGAAATTGCCTAAATTCCGCGAGCGGAGCGGAATTTGACGCCCAGGCCTAGTGAAGAGGAGGGGGACTTTAGGCAAGTACCAGGCCATATACACTCCAGCAACCATACTGCGCTGTTAGCAAATACACAGTAACATCCATACTGTGCTGTTACCAAATACACACATGATCCATGCTGCACTGTTACCAAATACACACCAGCATCCATGCTGCACTGTTACGAAATACACGCCGGCATACATACTGCGCTGTTACCAAATACACACCAGCACCCATACTGAGCTGTTATCAAAAACATCAGCATCCATACTGCGTTGTTGCCAAATACACATTAGCATCTATACTGCACTGTTACCAAATACACTCCTGCATCCATTCTGCACGGTTACCAAATACACGCCAGCATCTATACTGAGCTGTTACCAAATACACACCGGCATCTATACTGCGCTGTCACCAAATACAAGCCAGCTCCATACTGTGGTGTTACCAAACACATACCATCATTTATACTACAATATTACCAAATACACTCCAGCATCCATACTGCGCTGTTACTAAATACACACCGGCATATATACTGCGCTGTTATAAAATACACATCAGCATCCATACTTTGTTGTTACCAAATACACTCCTTTATCCATACTGCACTGTTACCAAATACATGCCAGCATCAATACTGCAATGTTACAAAATACACTGCAGAAGCCATACTGCGCAGTTACCAAATACAAGCCTGCATCCATACTGCACTGTTACAAACACATGTTAGCATCCATACTGCACTGTTACAAAATACACACCAGTATCCATGCTGCACTGTTACCAAATACACGCCGGCATCCATACTGCGCTGTTATCAAATACACATCAGCATCCATACTGCATTTTTAGCAAATACACATCAGCATCCATACTGCGCTGTTACCAAATACACGCCAGCTCCGTACTGCGCCGTTACGAAACACATGTCAGTATCAATACTGCAATGTTACCAAATTGAGAGGCAGGGCACGGACTCGGGCACGCCGCCATTATGGCGGTCGCGCCGGTCCCCCGCATCAATGGGAGGCGGGGCGCGCCGCGCACAGTAGTGACGCGGTGCCCCCGGCCTCCCCTTGGTCCGCTGATGATTGGCTGGTGGCCCGCGTGAACCGGAGGCACTTATTAGTGCTTCCGGTCCATGCGCTCGGGCGACATCGGGCAAGCCGGTCGGGACCGGTTTGCCCTCCATTTAAAGGTATAAGAGTAGGCCTGGGCGTAGTACTACGCTATGCTCGTGTAGTTTGCGTAGTTTGCGCTACTTCGCACTACGCGAACTGCACGTAGCACAGTGCAAAAACGCGTAGCGTAGCGGGCATTTTTTGCTTGCTCGCGGTCCTCAACGTCAAGTTGGCGACCGCAAGCGAGCAAAATGACATCCCGGCGAGACTTTATCCTCGTTCGCGATCAGCAACATCAAGTTGCCGATCGCGAGCGTGGAAAATAAACCTCCCGGCGAGATTCTCAACGCGGGGAGGTCAGGTTTCTCATTGCGAGTGGTCGCGTATGCTCGCGATGAGAAACTACCAGTCCGCGTTGAGAAAGCTGCCGCTCGAATAAAAATCTACTCGAGCGGCAGAAAACGACCGCTTGCACTGTGCCAGATGCCGTTTGCAATGATTGCACAGTGCGGACAAGCATCCGGCACTGTGAAATCATTGCGAACAGCAAACTACGCAGCTCGCGTAGTGCTACGCGTAGCTCGCGTAGTGCGAAGTGCACTTCGCGTAACTACGCGTAGCGCTACTACGCGAACTACGCCCAGGGTTATATAAGAGGCTGGGGAGCGGAGAGGACGGCCTCTCTTTTTCGCCGCTCCCCAGCCTGGGAACCTTGCACGATGGGCCCGGGCCTCCGGTGGAGGCCCTAACTATTGTTTTTCTTTTCTGCTTTTATTACAGGTTTGATTTAGCACTGGAGAAGAGTTCTGCTCCTGACAGAGGCGCTCCGGGGCTGCTGAGGAGGGTGTGTGAGGAGCAGGTGACAGATGGTGCTCGGGGCCCGATGCCTCGGTGGTTGCGGCGCTCACAAGGGGTCACCACTCTTCACAGTGCCGAGAGGCAGCGCCTCTACATACAAGTTGGACCGGACCGGAACGTCCCAGCCGAAAGGCGCACGTGCGTCTGTGAGTATGCCCCCCCGCTCCGTTTATCAATCAAGTCGAGCTCTGCGTGTGGTGAGAGAGGGGCCCGATGTGTGTCCAGGAAATGCATAAGGCAAGCTGTTTATTTCTTGTTGAGAGGGGTCTGCTATGCTGAACAGCAGGGTTGGAGCTGGCTTTTAGAAAGTTTTATAAGGACACTGGTTTAGCATGTGTCTATGGGTTTGGGGGGGAAGCGCAAGCTGGCACGAGAACGTGGACTTGTCTCCGCGGCCGGCTGTGTCTTGAGCAGCGGCACGGGCATGGGGAGGGAATTGAGCCGTTTGGAGTATGGGAATTCCTGATTTGAGTCCCTTTGAATGGGTCAGCTGGTGTGGCCGAGTGGCTTGAAGTGTATGAGAGATTTTGTCGCGTTGTGCGTGTTTGCGAGTCCGACTGGTGCTGCGATGTAGTCGATGCATGGCCTTCTTCCACTTTTGTGCTCACTCAGACGTATTGTGAGAGTCGCAGCACATTGGTTGCGAGTGGTTCGTTCCCGCGTTGCAGCGGATGTTTTCCCTTGCGGCTCAGCGGGGATGGGTGTGATCCCGGATCGGAGGGTCGCGGGTTCTGGTTACTTGAAAGAAGCTTCCAACATTGAGCTATCGCGTAAGATCCCCTTCCTCCCACAGCACCCGGAGGCGGCCCGGTGCTGCGGGTGGGCGCTCTATGCCAAGTCAAAGAAGCAATGCGCTGGGATCAGACTCATTTTGAGGGGCTTATGGGAGAGTTACACCCTGGAAATGAGGTGCTTCATTCTTCCGGGGCGGCGCACTCTGTAGCTCCTCCTTCCTCCCTCCTTCCTCCCCTTCCTTCCTCCCACAGCGCACGGAGGTGGCCCGGTGCCGCGAGTGGGCGCTCTATGCCAAGTCAAAGAAGCAATACTCTGGGATCAGACTCATTTTG
Source organism: Calotriton arnoldi (assembly GCA_963921515.1). Classification (NCBI taxonomy): domain Eukaryota; kingdom Metazoa; phylum Chordata; class Amphibia; order Caudata; family Salamandridae; genus Calotriton; species Calotriton arnoldi. The sequence continues at coordinate 657,642 of CAWUFW010004117.1, read as the reverse complement.
AGGGGCTTTATGGGAGAGTTGCACCCTGGAAATGAGGTGCTTCATTCTCCCAGGGCGGCGCACCCTGTAGCTTCTCCTTGTACTTTGGTTCCAGGGTGACAGCCGCCAGGATAGGGTTATAGTGGTGGCGTGTGTAACAGTATCGTACACATTTGGCAGTGTTGTAACCATTTCTGATGCGTCTTTTTCCTTACTGGCTATACCCTCTGAAATTTAATGCAGACTCACTGATACTGTAATGGATGTCGCAGTCTGTGTGATCAAGGTGGAAGCCCTAATGCCTTTAGTTGCAGGGTCCGAGTGCTTGCATATTTGTTATTATCCGGGGGTTATTACCTCATAAAAAAGGAATTAACAGTCGACGATATTTGATGAGAGGCGTCTCTGGGTTTTTTCTTTGACAGCCTGGTCAGCTAAATGCTTGTGTGATGTCATAGCACGAGGGCATCATACCCACTTTGCCCACTTTGCCCACTTGACTGTGCTTTTGAGAATGTTTGGGTGCTAGTATGCGCGGCGTTGGTACCCATCATGCGTCCAAAGCAAAATTAGAGCAGTGCTTACATGGGCGGAGTAAGTGCAGTGGCAGCGGGTCTACTGCAATTTTGTATTTCGAACAGCGGGCCCGTTTTTCTGTCCTTTTACTAAGGCACGCTGGCTACTCTATTGGGTCGTATGTTTCTGTGAGGGCAGAAAGACGAGAATTGCCCACCCGTTGTCGGCTATGGGACATCACAAACGAGGGGTTCTCCCTTTTTCTTGCATTATAGTGAAGTGTTGCTTTCGCATCACTCATGGAGTATTGCTGTTGTTGGTTGTTATATTTCTGGCAATTTCAGTGCACGCATACTGGCCAGAATTTCAGAGTGATTTTGGAATGATGGCATAATTTGAGAGGCCGCCCTGTTTTATTCAAGCGCAGGGAGATCGCGTGGGTAAAAGTCGCAAAATAGCGCGTCTCCAACCCCTAGGCTCTGCAAATAAAAGGTTTTCTGTGGTGTACAAATATAAGGGGGTTCCTTCAATCCAAACATAATTCCTGTGTCGAAAAATACGTGCGGCTATACCTTACAAACTGCCGAGCCGTACAACGTTTATGTGATATCTCTATGTGTCTTTGGAGTGTCTGCGTTAAGGCAGTTGGGGGTAGTGGCAGCATTATGAGTCGAATGTATATGCAGGGCTGTTGCTATATTAAGGCCACCAGAAGATGCTAGGTGTACGCCAACACGGGGGCACCAGGTTACTACAAAAAGCATATCAAAAGTCTCCTCTCTTCGGGCAATGTAGAGCACTCATAGGCAAAAGATTTGCACGGGCTCGGCGCAACTGCATGTAGAATAAACTTTCACGCATAGCGGAACAAAACGGTACAATGCAGTCAAAACATTAGGATATCACGTCCGCATTCTGTGTTTGTAGGTGCTCGGTTGTGCACTGAAATAGGAATTAACATAAATTTACTAAAATTGTCGCACCCAGGCTTTGAATCTGCACTTGAGTTGCATTATATTACAAATCATTGTACCTGCATGTGTTTAATATCATCATGTGACTGGGATTACTAATCATTTGACCCTTCCACCAAATGTTGGCGGGTTTGGGGGGCCAGGTAGATTGGCAGCACGCAAGGGGTATTCTTGTTTCTACAGGAGCAGGTGCACCTGTGGGCCATTGTCGCATGATGGTGTGTATTTTTTTTTTTTTTTTAAACGCATAACAGGTCCTGGGGAGAACACAATCGCGGAGATAGTAATTCTCTTCATTTTGCCAAGGATTAATATGCATTTGAACAGTAATGCAGTAAAAACATGAGTGTATCACGTCCGCATCCTGTGTTTGTTGTGCACTGAAGTAGGAATTAGCATAAGTTTATTAAAATTGTCGCACAGAATGTGAGAACATCATTGTGGATGGGGACCAATCTAGCTGAGGAGCAATCGCTGAGATAGTAATTCTCTTAATTTTACTAGGACTTGAGTTACTGGGGGTGTGGGTTGTAAGGGGGGGTACAGTCTCATGATGTAGTCAATGGGGCTGGCATTGTGAACCTTATCTCTTATACAAAGGCTAAGAGCTCTAATCCTCTGTGTTTTGTGTTCCTTTATGTATGGCCGGATCCACGATTGTGATACCTGGGAGGTGATCCACCCACACCGCAGTGACGGCAAGATACCTGGGAGATGATCCACACCGCAATGACGGCAAGATGTGGACAGGAAGTGGGACCGGAAGATCCGGGACGGGTGTGGCAAGCGGAGGCATCAAGTGTGATGAGCGATCAAGAGAAGGGCTCAGAGATGCCAGCAGGCATGGGTGAGATGCTGCGGCCCATACACTGTCTTGGTTGGGTATAGATGTAGATAACCAGAATTTGCTGTTCAGTAGGGGTATGTAGCAGTCCGCTACGTAACAAGTGTATATGTCTTGCCAGCATGACCAAACTCAGGGGCAACAGACAGATGCAACACCTCAGCACCCCCTGTTTTGTAATGGTATTCTGCTATGAAGCAATATCTTACGGCGCTTGTATATGCAGGTGCCCTCCTAGCGGGTACTGCGTGGCGTTGGGATGCTCCGTAGTATGGGGTTTTTCCCAAGTAGGTAGTTAGTAGGGGGAGCGGTTCATTCTGAGCCTATCCCAGAACTTAGTGGCCAGGCGTGTGTTTTTTCACATTCCTTGGCTATGTTTATGGGAGATCTTAGGGCTCGCTGTGTATTCTTCCAATTTTTCAATTTCCGGGATCAGCCGGCTATTCCGGTATGGCACCAACACTGTTGGGGTGGGTGCAGTGACACTAGCAATGAGTCTCATGTCTGTTGCAACGTGTCTGTCTGGCGCATTGTGTCTCTATCAATTGAGGCCATTTATTGGCTCCCAGATGGTATGATAATCTCCTCTTCGTTCAGCCCAAGTTTAAGGGGACGGGTGCACAGCTGGTACAGAAGTCTCTTCAGGTAGCCTGCCCTGCCAGGAAACAGGCAGTATGCCTGTCACTATTATTCGATACGGGCACCCTGGACAGGTGCTGGAACATATTTGTTACTGGAGCATCAGCCACCGTGGATAGGGTGCGAGATGATATCACCCCTTTTGGGGGTTGTTTTCGGCGATGGGCTGCCTTGGGCAGGGCACACGTCGGGTATCACAGAGTTATTCTGCGTACGGAGGATGGCATGTGCCAGGCAATATTAGGTATCAGCCAGTAAGGGAAGTAAGTGCAGTGGCTCCAACGTGATCTGCAAGGCTTCCGGGGCAGCAATTTTTGCTAATTCAGCCATTTCAGGCTTGTTTCTCCCCTCGATACCAACGCCAGTGTACCTCCAAGCATCTATGGACCTTGCTGTGTTAGAGGTCTTGCGCAAGGCGACCAGTTCCCTAGAGGGGTCTTGGGTTACGCATGCTGTACAGCACCCAGAGCAGTGGTTGGGTCAGGTTTATACCAAGTAAATTTGGGCAAGCCCTCCTGCCAGTGATGAGGAGGACTAGTTCTGCATAAAGCGAGTCTGCACAGTAGGTGCATAGTTTAAGGCACACTGGGCCTGGCGTCGTAAGCGAGGATAAAGGTCTAATGTCCTGCGGGGGACGCCTAGGAATACTTTTGCCAATGGCAGGATCAGGTACATACACCGCTCTAGACTGGGTAAGGAAGTATTTCTAAAAAACCTATGGGCACGGTTCAATGGGGCAAGGAGCGCAGCATGACCTTTCTAGAAGTCGGAAGGGGGAGGCCAGATAGTCGGTCAACTATACTGGCCTGTGGCGGTAAGGTCATGATTGGTGAGCATAGTTTTCGGTCCTTAGCGGGCATAACCATGGTCAAAATGGGGACGCCCGAGGGGGAGACAGAGGGACTCTCATGGAACTCCAGGGGCAGTTACAGCCGGCAGGCTGGAAGGGTGCGGGGGTAGGGAGGTCACGCTTCCAGTAGGCTGGTTGGCCAATCCCCACACGTTCCTGCTCTCAAGGGCGCAAGGACGCATAACTGCAGCGACCCCCTTTTATGGAGTTGAATCTTTAAGGTCATAGGGGGGGCCCGGTGGAGGTATCCATCCGGTAAGCTGGACCCCCTGCGCAAGGTCACTCCAGTTGGAGGTTGGGACCTAGCTTGATCTTGACCTAGGGCCGCCAGTCATTGACCTTGCCGTAGGCTCTAACAGGGATACGCAGAAAGAGAATATCTTCATTGCTTAGCTTACAATAGGAGCGGATATGTATTAGAAGCATGTTAAGGTTAGCCAATTGACAGCTTGTACCTATCAATGTATTGGACTTTCTGCGTATTGCGTGCATAATGTAAATAATAATACATTTTAATGTTTGCTTATTTTATGTAATAAAATACGGCCGGGGTTTCCGACCCCTAATCCAAAGCAGTGTGGTGCTTGAATTGTTTGCCTTGGGGGTAAAAGGGAGGGGTGAGCCCCATGGGAGCCAGGAGGGTGCCCACACCAAGGGTTGAGGTGAAGAGGAGGGGGACTTTAGGCAAGTACCAGGCCATATTTAGAGGCAGGGCACGGACTCGGGCACGCCGCCATTATGCCGGTCCCGCCGGTCCCCCGCATCAATGGGAGGCGGGGCGCGCCGTGCACAGTAGTGACGCGGCGTCCCCGGCCTCCCCTAGGTCCGCTGCTGATTGGCTGGTGGCCCGCGTGAACCGGAGGCACTTATTAGTGCTTCCGGTTCACGTGCTCGGGCGACATCGGGCAAGCCGGTCGGGACCGGTTTGCCCTCCATTTAAAGGTATAAGAGGCTGGGGAGCGGAGAGGACGGCCTCTCTTTTTTGCCGCTCCCCAGCCTGGGAACCTCGCACGATGGGTCTGGGCCTCCGGCGGAGGCCCTAACTATTCTTTTTCCCTGCCCACCATCCCCTAAGGCAGTCATTTTGGGTGATTTGTATGTTTTTCCATTTAAGGAGGAGTACTGTCTATTTGATAGAATTGTCGTAGTGTTGAAATAAAGTGTTTTCTTAATTAATCTTTGTCAATTTTCAGGGGTACTGTCTATTCAAAGGAATGGTCGTAGTATCAAAATGAGAGTGTTTTTTCTTATATACTCTGTTTTCAAATTTCAGGTGTTATATTTTGTCGTATTTTGTATGTGTTCCCTTGGTCAGGCGGTAAGGTCATGATTGGTGAGCATAGTTTTCGGTCCTTAGCGGGCATAACCATGGTCAAAATGGGGATGCCCGAGGGGGAGACAGAGGGTCTCTCATGGAACTCCAGGGGCAGTTACAGCCGGTAGGCTGGAAGGGTGCGGGGGGTAGGGAGGTCACGCTTCCAGTAGGCTGGTTGGCCAATCCCGGCACACGCATGCGCTCAAGGGCGCAAGGACGCATAACTGCAGCGGCCCCCTTTTATGGAGTTGAATCTTTAAGGGCGTAGGGGGGGCCCGGTGGAGGTATCCATCCGGTAAGCTGGACCCCCTGCACAAGGTCACTCCGGTTAGAGGTTGGGACCTAGCTTGATCTTGACCTAGGGCCGCCAGTCATTGACCTTGATGTAGGCTCTAACAGGGATACGCAGAAAGAGAATATCTTCATTGCTTAGCTTACGATAGGAACGGATATGTATTAGAAGCATGTTAAGGTTAGCCAATTGACAGCTTGTACCTATCAATGTATTGGACTTTCTGCGTATTGTGTGCATAATGTAAATATTAATACATTTTAATGTTTGCTTATTTTATGTAATAAAATATGGCCGAGGTTTCCGACCCCTAATCCAAAGCAGTGTGGTGCTTAAATTGTTTGCCTTGTGGGTAAAAGGGGGGGGGGTGAGCCCCATGGGAGCCGGGAGGGTGCCCACCCCAAGGTTTGTGGGTGAAGAGGAGGGGGACTTTAGGGAAGTACCAGGCCATATACACTCCAGCAACCCTACTGCGCTGTTAGCAAATACACAGTAACATCCATACTGTGCTGTTTCCAAATACACACATGATCCATGCTGCGCTGTTACCAAATACACACCAGCATCCATGCTGCACTGTTACAAATTACACGCCGGCATACATACTGCGCTGTTACCAAATACACACCAGCACCCATACTGAGCTGTTATCAAAAACATCAGCATCCATACTGCGTTGTTGCCAAATACACATCAGCATCCATACTGAGCTGTTACCAAATACACTCCTGCATCCATTCTGCGCTGTTCCCAAATACACGCCAGCATCCATACTGAGCTGTAACCAAATACACACCGGCATCTATACTGCGCTGTCAAAAACTACAAGCCAGCTCCATACTGCGCTGTTACCAAACACATGCCATCATCAATACTGCAATATTACCAAATACACTCCAGCATCCATACTGCGCTGTTACTAAATACACACCGGCATTCATACTGCGTTGTTATCAAATACACATCAGCATCCATACTGCATTGTTACCAAATACACCGCTGTATCCATACTGCACTGTTACCAAATACATGCTAGCATCAATACTGCAATTTTACCATATACACTCCAGAAGCCATACTGCGCAGTTACCAAGTACAAGCCAGCATCCATACTGTGCTGTTACAAATACACGCTAGCATCCATACTGCACTGTTATCAAATGCACATCAGCATCCATACTGCATTGTTAGCAAATACACAGCAGCATCCATACTGCACTGTTAAAAATACATGCTAGCATCCATGCTGCTCTGTTACCAAATGCACGCTTGCATCCATACTACGCTGATGCAAATACACGCTAGTATCCATACTGCACTGTTACAAATACACACTAGCATCACTACTGCGCTGTTACCAAATACACTCCAGCTTCCATAATGCGCTGTTACCAAATACACGCTGGCATACATACTGCACTGTCACCAAATACACCTCAGCATCCATACTGAACTGTTGCCAAATATACTCCAGTATCCATACTGAGCTGTTACCAAATACATGCCAGCATAAATACTGCAGTGTTACCAAATACACTCCAGCAGCTATAACTTGCAGTTACCAAATACAAGCCAGCATCTATACTGCGCTGTTACCAAATACACGCTTGCATCCTTACTGCGCTGTTACAATTACCCTCTACCATCCATACTGCACTGTTGCCAAATCCACACCAGTATCCATACTGCGCTGTTACCAAATACACGCTAGCATCCATACTGAGCTGTTACCAAATACACGCCAGCATCCATTCTGCACTCTCCAAATACACATCCGCATCCATACTGCGCTGTTGCCAAATACACATCAGCATCCATAATGCGCTGTTACAAAATATACAACAGCATCCACACAGCGCTGTTACCAAGTACACTCCTGCATCCATACTACTCTTACTAAATACACACCAATATCCATACTGAGCTGTTACAAAATACATGCCAGCATCAATATCACAATGTTACCATATACACTCCAGCAGCCATACTGCGCAGTTACCGAATACAAGCCAGCATTCATACTGTGCTGTTACAAATACATGCTGGCATCCATACTGCACTGTTACCAAATAAACGCCAGAATCCATGCTGCACTGTTACCAAATACACGCTGGCATCCATACTGCGCTGTTATCAAATACACATCAGCATCCATACTGCATTGTTAGCAAATACACATCAGCATCCATACTGCGCTGTTACCAAATACACTCCTGCATTTATACTGTGCTGTTACCAAATACTCACCAGGATCCATACTGAGCTGTTACCAAATATACTTGCCGGCATCCATACTGCGCTGTCACCCATTACACGCCAGCTCCATACTGCACTGTTACCAAACACATGTCAGCATCAATACTGCAATGTTACCAAATACACTCCAGCAACCATAGTTTGCTGTTAACAAATAGACACCAGCATCCATACTGCGCTGTTAGCAAATACACAGTAACATTAATACTGTGCTGTAACCAAATACACACCTGATCCATGCTGCACTGTTACCAAATACACATCAACATCCATACTGCGCTGTTACGAAATACACACCGGCATCCATACTGCGCTGTTATCAAATACACATCAGCATCCATACTGCGTTGTTACTAAATATACTCCTGTAGCCATACTGCGCTGTTACCAAATACATGCCAGCATCAATAGTGCAATGTTACCAAATACACTCTAGCAGCCATACTGCGCAGTTACCAAATACATGCCAGCATCTATACTGCGATGTTACAAATACATGCTAGCACCCATACTTCACTGTCATAAATACACACCAGCACGTGGACACTGCTGCTACCTGCTGGGGACTCCAAGCCCCATAATCCATTGCTCGCCAGGGGAGGAGCCGAACGGCCGGATTCGCGCTCAAAAGCGCGCAACATCACCCGTGACGCGGGACGTGGACACTGCTGCTACCTGCTGGGTACTCCAAGCCCCATAATCCATTGCTCGCCAGGGGAGGAGCCGAACGGCCGGATTCGCGCTCAAAAGCGCGCAACATCACCCGCGACGCGGAACGTGGACACTGCTGCTACCTGCTGGGGACTCCAAGCCCCATAATCCATTGCTCGCCAGGGGAGGAGCCGAACGGCCGGATTCGCGCTCAAAAGCGCGCAACATCACCCGCGACGCGGGACGTGGACACTGCTGCTACCTGCTGAGGACTCCAAGCCCCATAATCCATTGCTCTCCAGTTGAGGTGACGAACGGCCGGATTCGCGCTCAAAAGCGCGCAACATCACCCGCGACGCGGGACGTGGACACTGCTGCTACCTGCTGAGGACTCCAAGCCCCATAATCCATTGCTCGCCAGGGGAGGAGCCGAACGGCCGGATTCGCGCTCAAAAGCGCGCAACATCACCCGCGACGCGGGACGTGGACACTGCTGCTACCTGCTGGGGACTCCAAGCCCCATAATCCATTGCTCGCCAGGGGAGGAGCCGAACGGCCGGATTCGCGCTCAAAAGCGCGCAACATCACCCGCGACGCGGGACGTGGACTCTGCTGCTACCTGCTGGGGACTCCAAGCCCCATAATCCATTGCTCGCCAGGGGAGGAGCCGAACGGCCGGATTCGCGCTCAAAAGCGCGTAACATCACCCGCGATGCGGGACGTGGACACTGCTGCTACCTGCTGGGGACTCCAAGCCCCATAATCCATTGCTCGCCAGGGAAGGAGCCGAACGGCCGAATTCGCGCTCAAAAGCGCGCAACATCACCCGCGACGTGGGACGCGCGCGGGCGGCGTCCGGGCGAAGCCCGGGCCAAGGGCGGGCCCGTCCTTGCCCGTCATTGGCAGAAAGAGGCAGGGCAGGGCCGCCCCCTTTTCATGTGGTGGACATTTGTGGACAGATCAATTCTTCATAGGTACCATTACGCCAGGTTTGCTAAAGAGTGTTGGTTTACTGTTAGCCTAATATCATTTAATAATATAGCATTATATGCTGTTATTTTTTCACGTGCTGGTCCTGGGAGAACTTAAGTTGATCATTTTTATTGCCGGAAGTGAAGTGTTGTATAGGTATCACGAGATCTAGAGGTCACAAATCCACTAAGGATTGAGTATGGGGAAAAGGAAAACAATGGACGGGAATAGTGGAGCTCTTGGAGGGGGAGAAAGCGGTAGAGAACGTAGGGGGAAAAGCGTGAGGAAAACGCTGAAACAGAAGACACCAGGTAATAACTGTACCATAGATAGAATAGATACGATGATCAGCGAATGTGAGGACATTTTAGTTAATGATACATCCACCCAAGCTACTAGTACTGAACAAGTCGTAGGCACCTCCCAACCGGACAAAACCAGTGCAGGACAACACGTAATAATTCCCGCAATGTTTCATAAACCAATGAGGGGAGGTACTCTAGAACTCCACACTGAGGGATCTATGGCTACGAGGGCAGAAAGAGCAGCTCTAGTGAAAGGAAAGATTGGTAACCTCGAGGTAGGGGAAACAACAGTTGCCTGTACTAATAGGTTTGCGCCCCTCATAGATCTGCATGAGGAAGAGAGGGTGGATGATCACCTGAATAATTCCCCGTCGCTGTCCTGCAGCTCCCCCCCTACATCTAATTCACGGTTGAATTTATATTCCACCGTTGATTTTCAGGTAATACCTTCTCTTATTCGTGAACTAAGAGCGGAGGTGGTATTTATGCGAACAAAGTTAGTAGAATTGACATCTATGGTTGAACTTCTATCACAAAGGATTCCTGCTCAACTAGAAACTCCCAACCCCAGGGTAAGGCAGTTTGATTAATTTAAGCAGGCAAACTGTCAGGAACGGGATCTGGCTACTATAACAAAGCTCTCTCGGAGTAAGGATAATATTCCGCTCCGTTATAATGCGGGGGAAGAAAGTAGATTTGAAATAGAGCCAATATCATTGGGGTGTTCCGCTCAAGCACTTAATCTAAAATCAGATTTATCACAAATGCAAATTAGGCGCCCTGTCATACCAGGATCAGGGAATACTTTAAATAATTGCAGACAACAAATTATTACACCGTTAGGTATAAATCAGCCTCAGGTGTCAAAAATGTACATGGTCAATGTCCCCAAACCCGCTAGTAGGAATAGCATTGAAAACGCAGATTCCCTTACCAATAAAGTAATCCATTGGATCCGCCACGTTAGGGGATGTCGTTCGGTTATTAGAGAAGATATTTTTAGAGCTCGTAGACTCTCTTCCCGAACAAACCCGCTAGATTGTATTGAGATAACATTAAAAGGTCAAGATCTAGTTGAAAATTTGCTAGCCTTGGAATTTCGCACGTCTTCTCCAGACCACTCGTTAATACAGTTTAGACGTTTCCCCATTGTAACTGATAAGGGCTGCGCTCTAGGGCAAGGTGATTCCCTCTTAGACGGATCCTCAAACCTAGAATCTAATGATTGACTCTTGAACGTGCCCCAGAAGGAATTAGGTATCAATGACTTCATTCCACCAAATAGAGAATCCAGTATTTGCTTTTACCCTTCTAGAGAGGTGGAATGTACAATGAGTAATTTACCCTCAGATAATAATATATTGACAACTGAAGGAAATATAGAACTAGCTGACCACCAAGGAAATTTGTTGAATACCGTGATAGCACAGAGCCCATGTGAAAATTTATCGGGAGGATTATCTGTGTTGTCATGGAATATAGCTGGGATAAAATCCAAGATCGTATCTCCAGATTGGCAGACATTTGTTGCACAACATGATGTCTGCCTTTTTCAGGAAACCTGGGCGGTGGATCCTATCCACAGTGCAGGCTACTTAAACTATTGTGTCCCAGCAATTACTGGTGGAAAAGGTCGACCCTCAGGAGGGTTAACAGTCTGGGTTCGCCAAGAAATTGGCTTTGTTGTGCAGGTCCTCGAGGCTCATAATAAGGATATATTAGCTCTCAGGTTGAAGTGGGGAGAGCGCGAAAAGCTTGATATCTATAACATCTATGCAAGAGGGACAAAGGGTAGGAAATCTGAGGTTTTAGTAGTTTTGGACACCTTACTTGACCAACATTCTAGGGGTAGAAATGTAATAATAGCGGGTGATTTTAATGCGACTTTTGAACCCCTCCTAAATGGGAACTCAAATTTTACTGACGATGTAGATGACTTGTGGAGAATTCCTAAATTAGATCTAATTCCAGTAAAAAAATGGACTGATGTGGTGGTTCAGATAAATTCCATCTGTATGGAGAAAGGATTAAGGGCTGTAAATGGCAGAACCCAATCAGATAGAGACGGTGTATGTACTTTTAACAATGGCTCTAGTTTTAGCCGCATTGATTACTTATTGATTAACTGTCAGTTTTGGCATGCATTAAGGGATATGAAGGTAAATGAGAGAATAGAGAGCGATCACAATCCCTTGTGTGCAGTTTTTGAGGTAATGGTAGAGAAAGACGCCATTTACTCTAGTAGAGAAATGATATCCCTAGATTTAGTTCCCACGAATGATATGAGGTGCTTGAAATGGGTAAATGTAATAGAGAACCCTGAAGTCCTAGATAAAATCTCAATAGATGTTGATAATGCAATGTTAAAATTAGAAGATCTTTTGGTCAACCTGGCACCTCCCGAGTTGGTAACTGGATTTCATGCTGAGTTTTTACACAACTTCGTACCTATTTCTATAAAAACTGTAAAAACAGAGGTAATCAACACAAAAAAGGAAGTAAATGGTTTAACAAGGATTGCAAGGAGGCTCGTAGTTCCCTGGGGATAGCAATTAAGGATGGTGATCTGACTAAAGTGCGGTATGCCAGGCAAATTTATAAGAAAGTCCAGGAGACTGCTAAGAAATCTTGGGATGAGAATAGATGGCAGGATCTTAAATGTGCCTGTGAAAGCAAAAATCCTAAACAATTTTGGGATGTAGTTAAATGGGGTAGAGATGGCCGACCTGTAGAGCCGATAAATCATGTAAGCCAAGATCAATGGGTAACGCATTTCCAATCTCAATACGCTTGTAGTATAGATGACAAGGATGCGTTTGAGTTCCCATATATTTACTATGATGGTCCAGCTTTTAATGAAGCAGATGTTGACATCGCTTTGGGTTCTGTAATGGGAGGTAAAGCACCAGGCCCCGACGGGATTCCAGCTGATATATTCCTTTCCAATAAACCAAAATGGAGCCGATATATCTTGACTATAATGAATGAAATTGCTAAAGGTATGCCGGTACCAGATTCATGGAAAGGAGCGGAGATAATTCCAATATTTAAAAAGGGGGATAAGTCACTGCCTGGGAATTATAGACCCATAAGCTTAATTGACTCATTACAAAAGATTATGGGACGCCTTGTGTTAAATAAAATCCAAGATTGGATTGATGAGCAGGACATATTATCACCATTCCAGGCAGGTTTTCGGTCATGCACAAGTACCATTGACCAAACCTTTCGCTTCACATTGCTCTACTGGAAAACGGTGGTCTTAGGCAAAGGCAGCTTGTATGCTGCCTTTGTGGATTTAAAGTCAGCCTTTGACCTCGTTTCCCATAGTAGATTGTGGAGAGTAATGCAAGATCTGGAGATGCCCCAAGAACTACTAACTCTCATAGCTAGACTTCATGAGGGAAACCACGCAAAAATCAGGTGGGGTACCCAGGGCCAGAGTTACCTCCCCTTTTCGAGTGGAAAAAGGGGTGAGACAAGGTTGTGTGATGGCTCCAACGCTGTTTTCTATATTCATCAATGGTATTGTAAAATTTTTGGAAGCAAACACAACTGATGCTCCTATATTGGCGGGCGTGAAAATCCCCATCCTCATGTTCGCAGATGACATGCTGTTAATCGCTAAAACACCGAGCGGTTTACAGCGAGCCCTATCACTCTTCAAGGAATTTTGCCATCTGCGGGGTTTGGAGATAAACGTGTCCAAAACAAAGTTTATGACATTTAACCCCCATAGATCTTATAGAGGAGTGATGGTGCTGAATAAGCGACCCCTAGAGCAGGTAAAAGATTTTACATATCTTGGGGTCATTATGCAGGGTGACATGAGGTGGGGCAAGCAACTGGATATGGCCACACTGAAACATCGGCAGTTGGCAGGAACTTTACTGGCTGAGTTTAATGCATCGTTTACAAAACCAGTTAGTCCAGTTTTGAACATTTATAATATGAAAGTTGTTAGTGCAGTATTATATGGGGCAGAGCTCTGGGGATTTAAAAATCTTTCAAAACTAACCACAGCTAAAAATAGTTTTCTACGTAAAATCACCAACCTTCCACAAAGCACACCGGTACGGCCATTACTCTATGATTTAGGCAGGAAGGCTTTGGTTGACAGTGCCAGATTACGCCCCTTGTTGTATTGGCGGAGAATCTGGTCAACTCCTGAATTGAGACCTTATGTTGAGGGCCTAAAAGATTTAATAAGAGTGGATTGCCATAAGAAAATCAAATGGCTACAGGAAGTTAGATCTATCCTAGTAAGTATAGGCATGGCCGCTTTATGGGAGAATCCTGAAAACACTCCGTTTCCCTCTAAAGCACAGCTGAAGGAAAGATATTGGGGATGGGTGTCTGTTAACATCTTTAGGAATAGTGATCCCTCAACACTAACGGGCCAATTCCTAGATGTAAAACCAGTGCGAAAGCTGGAACCATACTGGGACACCATAACGAAGCCTCACGATAGAAAGCTCTATTTCCAACTTAGAGTGGGCACATTACCCATAAAGTCATTTACTGCGAGATGGGATACAGTGGACGACACCTCCTGCCCTATTTGTCATGTAAACTTGGAGTCTTTGGCCCATTTGTTATTTGTGTGTCCCGCCTATAAAGTTCCGCGGCGTATTTGCTTGGCACCAATTTGTAGAGCTCTGGGTACCCGAAAACATGAGGTAGCTCTTAGATTAATTCGCACTGAAACATGGCTACCCCTTGCCATATCTTCAGCTAAATTTTTAGGTTGGGCATGGGTCATTAGATCAAAAGTGATTGCTGTATTGTAATGAATGTGTACTACATGCCTAACTTTTTTCTTTAGTTGCTTAAATGAAATTGGGGTTTGTTTCTCCTTTTATTTTTATTTTAATACTAAAAGGTAGTAAACGTAAGGCAAGAGTTGAGTTGTCCATGGAATTTCGTGTCTTAATGTAAAAGGACTCCTTTGTATATATGTATATAACACTGAGAGGAGTTTAAAAAACTTTATTGTTGTTTTTATAATATTTAATGGACTCCTATCTTCATGAAAAATAAGAAAAGTTTTTAATATTTTGGTCATAAATTTTGCATTGTATTTCAGCTTTTATGACTATTTTTCGAATAAAGCTATTATGACTGACTACACACCAGCATCAATACTGCACTGTTACCAAATAAACTCCTGTATCCGTATTGAGCTGTTACCAAATACACGCGAGCATCCATACTGAGCTGCTACCAAATAAACGGCGGCATCCATACTGCACTGTTATCAAATAAACATCAGCATCCATACTGCGTTGTTACTAAATACACTCCAGCATCAATACTGCGCTGTTACCAAGTACATGCCAGCATCAATACTGAAATGTTACCAAATACACTCCAGGAACCATAATGCGCTGTTAGCAAATAAACGCCAGCATCTATACTGCTCTGTTACCAAATAGAAACCAGCACCCATACCGCGTTGTTAGCAAATACAGAGCAGCTTCCATACTGTGCTGTTACCAAATACACACCAGTATCCATACTGCACTGTTACCAAATACCCTCCAGCATCCATGCTGCGCTGTTACAAATACATGCTAGCATCCATACTGCACTGTTAACAAATACACTTCAGCATCCATACTGCGCTGTTACCAAATACACACCAGCATCCATACTGCTTTGTTACCAAATACAGGCCAGCATCCATAATGCGATGTTACCAAATACACACCAGCATCTATATTGCACTGTTACCAAATAGACGCAAGTATCCATATTGCACTGTTACCAAATACAAACTAGCATCCATACTCCGATGTTACCAAATACAAGCCAACATCCATAATGCACTATTACCAAATACATGCAAGCATCCATTATGTGCTGTTACCAAATACACACAAGCATCCATACTGCGCTATTTCCAAATACACACCAGCATTCATACTCCTTTGTTACCAAATACACTCCAGCATCCATACTGCTCTGTTACCAAATACATGGCAACATCAATACTGCAATGTTACCAAATACACTACAGCATCCATACTGTGCTGTTACCAAATACACACCAGCATACATACTGCGTTGTCACCAACTACACACCAGCATCCATACTGCGTTGTTATCAAATACACATCAGCATCCATACTGCGTTGTTACCAAATACACTCAAGAATCCATACTGCGCTTTACCACATACATGCCAGCATAAATACTGCAATGTTACCAAATACACTCCAGCAGCCATAATTCGCAGATACCAAATACAAGCCAGCATCTATACTGTGCTGTTACCAAATACACGACTGCATACTTACTGCGCTGTTACAAAAACCCGCTACCATCCATACTGCACTGTTACCAAATACACACCAGCATCCATGCTGCCCTGTTACCAAAAACACACCAGCATCTGTACTGCTCTGTTACCCGGTACACGCCAGCATTCACACTGAGCTGTTACCAAATACACTCCTGCCTCAATACTGCGCTGTTACTAAATACACACCAATATCCATACTGAGCTGTTACCAAAAACACGCTGGCATCCATACTGCGCTGTCACCAAATACATGCTAGGTCCTTACTGCGCTGTTACCAAACACATGCCAGCATCAATACTG
The DNA here is from genome assembly GCA_963921515.1 of Calotriton arnoldi. Lineage (NCBI taxonomy): Eukaryota > Metazoa > Chordata > Amphibia > Caudata > Salamandridae > Calotriton > Calotriton arnoldi. Next base: position 641,444 of record CAWUFW010004117.1, on the reverse strand, counting down.
CAATGTTACCAAATACACTCCAGCAACCATACTGTGCTGTTACCAAATAGACACCAGAATCCATACTGCGCTGTTAGAAAATACACAGCAGCATCCATATTGTGCTGTTACCAAATACACACCACCATCCATACTGCGCTGTCACCAAATACACACCAGCTCCATACTGCACTGTTACCAAACACATGCCAGTATCAATACTGTAACGTTACCAAATACACTCAAGCAACCATACTGCGCTGTTACCAAATAGACACCAGAATCCATACTGCGCTGTTAGCAATTACCCAGCAGAATCCATACTGCGCTGTCACCAAATACACATCAGCTCCATACTGCGCTGTTACCAAACACATGCCAGCATCAATACTCCAATGTTACTAAATACACTATAGCAACCATACTGCGATGTTACCAAACACACAACAGCACCCATACTGCGCTGTTACAAATGCACACCAGCATCCATACTGCACTGTTACGAAATACACACCAGCATCCATACTACACTATTAAAAATACACACTAGCATCCATGCTCTGCTGTTACCAAATAGATGCTAGCATCCATACTACGCTGTTGCAAATACACGCTAGCATCCATACTCCTCTATTACAAATACACACTAGCATCCATACTGCTCTGTTACTAAAAAAACACCAGCATCCATACTGAGCTCTTACCAAATAGATGCCGGATTCCATACTGCACTGTCACTAAATACACACCAGCATCCATACTGCACTGTTATCAAATACACATCAGCTTCCATACTGCATTGTTACCAAATACACTCTAGTATCCATACTGCGCTGTTACCAAATACATGCCAGCATCAATACTGCAATGTTACCAAATACACTCCATAAGCCATACTGTACAGTTACCAAATACACGCTTGCATCCATACTCCGCAGTTACAAATACACACCAGCATCAATACTGCGCTGTTAACAAATACACCCTAGCATCCATACTGCGCTGTTAGCAAATACACCCCAGCATCCATACTGCACTGCTAAAGATACACCCTAGCATCCATACTGCACTGTTACCAAATACACGCTTGCATCCATACTGCGCTGTTACCAAATACACACCAACATCCATACTGCACTGTTGCCAAATACACGCAAGCATCTATACTGCACTGTCACCAAATGCATACCAGCATCCATTCCTAGCTATTACCAAATACAAGCCAACATCCATACTGCACTGTTACCAAATACATGCAAGCATCCTTATTGCGCTGTTACCAAATACACGCAAGCATCCATACTGCGCTGTTACCACATATACACCAGTATCCATACTGCGCTGTTACCAAATATACACCAGCATCCATACTGCACTGTTACCAAATATACACCAGCATCCATACTGCGCTGTTAGAAAATACACAGCAGCATCCATACTGTGCTGCCACCAAATACACACCAGCATCCATACTGCGCTGTTATCAAATACACATCAGAATCCATACAGCGTTGTTACCAAGTAAACACCAGCATCCATACTGCGCTGTTACCAAATACATGCCAGCATCAATACTGCAGTGTTACCAAATACACTCCAGCAACCATACTTTGCTGTTACCAAATACACACCAGCATACATACTGCGTTGTCACCAACTACACACCAGCATCCATACTGCGCTGTTATCAAATACACATCAGCATCCATACTGCGTTGTTACCAAACACACTCAAGAATCCATACTGTGCTTTACCACATACATGCCAGCATAAATACTGCAATGTTACCAAATACACTCCAGCAGCCATAATTTGCAGTTACCTAATACAAGCCAGCATCTATACTGTGCTGTTACCAAATACACGACTGCATACTTACTGCGCTGTTACAAAAACCCGCTAGCATCCATACTGTATGGTTACCAAATACACACCAGCATCCATGCTGCCCTGTTACCAAAAACACACCAGCATCTGTACTGCGCTGTTACCCGGTGCACACCAGCATTCATACTGAGCTGTTACCAAATACACTCCTGCATCAAAACTGCGCTGTTACTAAATACACACCAATATCCATACTGTGCTGTTACCAAATACACGCTGGCATCCATTCTGCGCTGTCACCAAATACACGCAAGCTCCATACTACGCTGTTACCAAACACATGCCAGCATCAATACTGCAATGTTACCAAATACACTCCAGCAACCATACTGCGCTGTTACCAAATAGACACCAGAATCCATACTGCACTGTTAGAAAATACACAGCAGCATCCATATTGTGCTGTTACCAAAAACACACCAGCATCCATACTGTGCTGTCACCAAATACACACCAGCTCCACACTGCACTGTTACAAAACACATGCCAGCGTCAATACTGTAATGTTACCAAATACACTCAAGCAACCATACTGCGCTGTTACCAAATAGACACAGCAGAATTCATACTGTGCTGTCACCAAATACACGTCAGCTCCATACTGCGCTATTACCAAACACATGCCAGCATCAATACTGCAATGTTACTAAATACACTATAGCAACCATACTGCGATGTTACCAAATACACAAGAGCACCCATACTGCGCTGTTACAAATGCACACCAGCATCCATACTACACTGTTAAAAATACACGCTAGCATCCATGCTCTGCTGTTACCACATAGATGCTAGCATCCATACTGCGCTGTTGCAAATACACGCTAGCATCCATACTGCTCTGTTACAAATACACACTAGCATCCATACTGTGATGTTACTAAAAACAAACCAGCATCCATACTGAGCTGTTACCAAATAGACGCCGGATTCCATACTGCACTGTCACCAAATAAACACCAGCATCCATACTGCACTGTTATCAAATACACATCAGCTTCCATACTGCATTGTTACCAAATACACTCTAGTATCCATACTGCGCTGTTACCAAATACATGCCAGCATCAATACTGCAATGTTACCAAATACACTCCAGAAGCCATACTGTACAGTTACCAAATACAAGCCAGCATCCATACTGCACTGTTACCAAATACACGCTTGCATCCATACTCCGCAGTTACAAATACACACCAGCATCCATACTGAGCTGTTACCAAATACACCCTAGCATCCATACTGCGCTGTTAGCAAATATACCCCAGCATCCATACTGCACTGCTAAAAATACACCCTAGCATCCATACTGCACTGTTACCAAATACACGCTTGCATCCATACTGCGCTGTTACCAAATACACACCAACATCCATACTGCACTGTTGCCAAATACACGCAAGCATCCATACTGCGCTGTCACCAAATACATGCAAACATCCATACTGTGCTGTTACCAAATACACACCAGCATCCATACTGCACTGTTACCAAATACATAGCAGCATCCATTCTGAGATGTTACCAAATACAAGCCACCATCCATACTGCACTGTTACCAAATACATGCAAGCATCCATATTGCGTTGTGACCAAATACACGCAAGCATCCATACTGCGCTGTTATCAAATACACATCAGAATCCATACAGCATTGTTACCGAGTAAACACCAGCATCCATACTGCGCTGTTACCAAATACATGCCAGCATCAATACTGCAGTGTTACCAAATACACTCCAGCAACCATACTTTGCTGTTACCAAATACACACCAGCATACATACTGCGTTGTCACCAACTACACACCAGCATCCATACTGCTCTGTTATCAAATACACATCAGCATCCATACTGCGTTGTTACCAAACACACTCAAGAATCCATACTGTGCTTTACCACATACATGCCAGCATAAATACTGCAATGTTACCAAATACACTCCAGCAGCCATAATTCACAGTTACCTAATACAAGCCAGCATCTATACTGTGCTGTTACCAAATACACGACTGCATACTTACTGCGCTGTTACAAAAACCCGCTAGCATCCATACTGCACGGTTACCAAATACACACCAGCATCCATGCTGCCCTGTTACCAAAAACACACCAGCATCTGTACTGCGCTGTTACCCGGTGCACACCAGCATTCATACTGAGCTGTTACCAAATACACTCCTGCATCAATACTGCGCTGTTACTAAATACACACCAATATCCATACTGTGCTGTTACCAAATACAAGCCAGCATCCATACTGCACTGTTACCAAATACACGCTTGCATCCATACTCCGCAGTTACAAATACACACCAGCATCCATACTGAGCTGTTACCAAATACACCCTAGCATCCATACTGCGCTGTTAGCAAATACACCCCAGCATCCATACTGCACTGCTAAAAATACACCCTAGCATCCATACTGCACTGTTACCAAATACACGCTTGCATCCATACTGCGCTGTTACCAAATACACTCAAGCAACCATACTGCGCTGTTACCAAATAGACACCAGAATCCATATTGCGCTGTTAGCCATTACACAGCAGAATTCATACTGTGCTGTCACCAAATACACGTCAGCTCCATACTGCGCTATTACCAAACACATGCCAGCATCAATACTGCAATGTTACTAAATACACTATAGCAACCATACTGCGATGTTACCAAATACACAAGAGCACCCATACTGCGCTGTTACAAATGCACACCAGCATCCATACTACACTGTTAAAAATACACGCTAGCATCCATGCTCTGCTGTTACCACATAGATGCTAGCATCCATACTGCGCTGTTGCAAATACATGCTAGCATCCATACTGCTCTGTTACAAATACACACTAGCATCCATACTGTGATGTTACTAAAAACACACCAGCATCCATACTGAGCTGTTACCAAATAGACGCAGGATTCCATAATGCACTGTCACCAAATAAACACCAGCATCCATACTGCACTGTTATCAAATACACATCAGCTTCCATACTGCATTGTTACCAAATACACTCTAGTATCCATACTGCGCTGTTACCAAATACATGCCAGCATCAATACTGCAATGTTACCAAATACACTCCAGAAGCCATACTGTACAGTTACCAAATACAAGCCAGCATCCATACTGCACTGTTACCAAATACACGCTTACATCCATACTCCGCAGTTACAAATACACACCAGCATCCATACTGAGCTGTTACCAAATACACCCTAGCATCCATACTGCGCTGTTAGCAAATACACCCCAGCATCCATACTGCACTGCTAAAAATACACCCTAGCATCCATACTGCACTGTTACCAAATACACGCTTGCATCCATACTGCGCTGTTACCAAATACACACCAACATCCATACTGCACTGTTGCCAAATACACGCAAGCATCCATACTGCACTGTCACCAAATACATGCAAACATCCATACTGTGCTGTTACCAAATACACACCAGCATCCATACTGCACTGTTACCAAATACATAGCAGCATCCATTCTGAGATGTTACCAAATACAAGCCACCATCCATACTGCACTGTTACCAAATACATGCAAGCATCCATATTGCGCTGTGACCAAATACACGCAAGCATCCATACTGCGCTGTTACCACATACACACCAGTATCCATACTGCACTGTTACCAAACACACGCCAGCATCCATACTGCGCAGTTACCAAATATACAACAGCATCCATACTGCACTGTTACCAAATACACACCAGCATCCATACTGTGCTGTTAGCAAATACACGCTTACATCCATACTCCGCAGTTACAAATACACACCAGCATCCATACTGAGCTGTTACCAAATACACCCTAGCATCCATACTGTGCTGTCACCAAATACATACCAGCATCCATACTGAGCTGTTACCAAATACACACCAGCATCCATACTGTGCTGTCACCAAATACACACCAGCATCCATACTGTGCTGTTATCAAATACACATCAGCATCCATACAGCGTTGTCAGCAAATACACTCCAGCATCCATACTGTGTTGTTACGAAATACATGCCAGCATCAATACTGCAGTGTTACCACATACACTCCAGCATCCATACTGTGCTGTTACCAAATACACAACAGTATCCATAATGCGTTGTTACCAAGTAAACACCAGCATCCATACTGCGCTGTTACCAAATACACACCAGCATCTGTACTGCGCTGTTACCAAATACACAGAAGCATTTATACTGCACTGTTAACAAATACACACCAGCATCCATACTGCGCTGATACCAAATACACACCAACATCCATACTGTGCAGTTACCAAATACACAACTTCATACATACTGCGTTGTTACAAAATACAGACAAGCACTCATACTGAGCTCTTACCAAATATACAAAAGCACACATACTGCAATGTTACCAAATATATGACAGCATTCATACTGTGTTGTTACAAATACACAACAGCATCCATACTTGCGCTGTTTCCAAATACACACCAGCATCCATACTGTGCTGAAACCAAATACACACTAGCATCCATACTGCGCTGTTTACAATTACACACCAGCATCAATACTGCGCTGTTACCAAATACACACCAGCATCACTACTGCAATGTTACCAAATACACTCAAGGAACCATACTGCGCTGTTAACAAATACACACCAGCATCTACACTGCACTGTTACCAAATAGAAACCAGCATCCATGCTGCGTTGTTAGCAAATACAGAGCAGCATCCATACTATGCTGTTACCAAATACACACCAGCATCCATACTGCACTGTTACCAAATACACACCAGCATGCATACTGGGCTGTTTCCAAATACACGCAAGCATCCATAATGTTCTGTTACCAAATACACACCAGCATCCATACTGCACTGTTACCAAATACACTCCGGCATCCATACTGTGCTGTTACCAAATACATGCCAGCATCCATACTGCGTTGTTACCAAATACACATCAGCATCCATACTGCGCTGTTACCAAATACACTCCTGCCTCCATACTGCGCTGTTACCAAATATATACTGGCATCCATACTGCCCTGTTACCTAATACGCATCAGCATCCATACTGCGCTGTTACCAAATACACACCAGCATCCATACTGAGCTGTTACCAAATAAATGCCAGCATCCATACTGCGCTGTTATCAAATACACATCAGCATCCATATTCACTGTTACTAAATATACTCCTGCATCCATACTGCGCTGTTACCAAATACACACCAGCATCCATACTGCCATGTTACCAAATACACATCAGTATCCATACTGCGCTGTCTCCAAATACACGCCGGCATCCATACTGTGCTGTCACCTAATACACGCCAGCATCCATACTGCACTGTTACCAAATACACGCCAGCGTCCATACTGCGCTGTAACCAAAAGCAGGCCAGCATCCATAATGCGCTGTTATCAAATACACATCAGCATTCATCCTGCATTGTTACCAAATACACTCCAGCATCCATATTGCGCTGTTACCAAATACATGACAGCATCAATACTGCAATGTTACCAAATGCACTCCAGCATCCATACTGTGCTATTACCAAATACACACCAGCATTGATTCTGCGATGTTACCAAATATACACCAGCATCCATATTGCGGTGTTACCAAATAGACACCATCATCCATACTGCGCTGTTAGCAAATACATATGCAAAAGAAACAATTGATAGACGGAATGCTGGACAATGCAAACATTCACCCCCAGTCACAAAGATCTGGGTCAAATCCATCATTCTTTTGCTCACCACACCACCCCAGTTTGGACCCAGCCATGTGCAAATCAGTCTTGACCCTGTTGCTTGTGGGAACAGTCCAGCCCAAACTGCCAAGCCAGGCCCTCCCTGGACCGGAAACAAGCATCCTGGGACCGTTTTCAGGGAATCGCCCTTCATCAACCAGGTTAGCTTGAATCCAGTGGTGTAGTGAGCACAGGACCCACGTCTGGGCATACCCTTCCCACTTAGGACGACATATGCAAAAGAAACAATTGATGGACGGATTGCTGGACAATGCAAACATTCACTCCCAGTCACAAAGATATGGGTTAAATCCATCATTCTTTTGCTCACCACACCACCCCAGTTTGGACCCTGCCATATGGAAATCAGTCTTGACCCTGTTCCTTGTGAGAACAGTCCAGCCCAAACTGCCAAGCCGGGCCCTCCCTGGACCAGAAATAAGCATCCTGGGACTGGGTTCAAGGCATCACCCTTCATCAGCCAGGCTAGCTTGAATCCAGTGGTGTAGTGAGCACAGGACCCACGTCTGGGCATATCCTTCCCACTTAGGGCGACATATGCAAAAGAAACAATTGATGGACGAAATGCTGGACAATGCAAACATTCACCCCCAGTCACAAAAATCTTGGTTAAATCCATCATTCTTTTGCTCACCACACCACCCCACTTTGGACCCAGCCATATGCAAATCAGTCTTGACCCTGTTCCTTATCGGAACAGTCCAGCCCGAACTGCCAAGCCAGGCCCTCCCGGGACTGGAACAAGCATCCTGGGACCGTTTTCAGGGCATCACCCTTCATCAGCCAGGCTAGCTTGAATCCAGTGGTGTAGAAAGTTCAAACTGGAATGGCATGGGAAGCAAAAAAACTATGGATTTAGGCCCAGATCTCTATTTTGGGGTGAATGTATGACATTGATCTGCATGCTGTCCATCAATTGTTGTTTTTGCATATGTCACCCCGAGTGCGACGGGTATGCCCAGAAGTGGGTCCCGAGCACTCCATGCCAGTGGAGTCAAGCTATCCTGGCTGATGAGGGGTGAAATCCCGAAACCGATCCTAGGATGCTTGTTTCCAGTCCAGGGAGGACCTGGTCTGGCAGTTCGGGCTGGACTGTTCCCATTTGGTGCAGGGTCAAGACTGATTTGCATATGGCTGGGTTCAAACTGGAATGGCATGGGGAGCAAAAAAACGATGGATTTAGGCCCAGATCTCTGTACTGGGGTGATTGTATGACATTGATCTGCATTCTGTTCATCAATTGTTGTTTTTGCACTTGTCACCCCGAGTGGGACCGGTATGCCCAAACGTGGATCCCGAGCTCTCCATGCCACTGGAGTCAAGCTATCCTGGCTGATGAGGGGTGAAACCTAGAAACGGGTCCTAGGATGCTTGTTTCCAGTCCAGGGAGGACCTGGCCTAGCAGTTCGGGCTGCACTGTTCCATTGGGTGCAGGGTCAAGTCTGATTTGCATATGGCTGGGTTCAAACTGGAATGGCATGGGGAGCAAAAAAATGATGGACTTGGGCCCAGATCTCTGTACTGGGATTAATGTATGACATTGTTCTGCATTCTGTCCATCAATTGTTGTTTTTGCACTTGTCACCCCAAGTGGGACAGGTATGCCCAGACGTGAGTCCCGTGCTCTCCATGCCACTGGAGTCAAGCTATCCTGGCTGATGAGGGGTGAAACCCCGAAACTGGTCCTAGGATGCATGTTTCCAGTCCAGGGAGGACCTGGCCTGGCAGTTCTGGCTGGACTGTTCCCATTGGGTGCAGGGTCAAAACTGATGTGCATATGGCTGGGTTCAAACTGGAATGGCATGGGGAGCAAACAAATGATGGATTTAGGCCCAGATCTCTGTACTGGGTGGAAATTATGACATTGTTCTGCATTCTGTCCATCAATTGTTGTTTTTGCATTTGTCACCCCGAGTGGGACGGGCATGCCTAGACGTGGGTCCCGAGCTCTCCATGCCACTGGAGTCAAGCTATCCTGGCTGATGAGGGGTGAAACCCCGAAACCGGTCCTAGGATGCTTGTTTCCAGTCCAGGGAGGACCTGGCCTGGCAGTTCTGGCGGGACTGTTCCAATTGGGTGCAGGGTCAAGACTGATTTGCAAATGGCTGGGTTCAAACTGGAATGGCATGGGGAGCAACAAAACGATGGATTTAGGCCCAGATCTCTGTACTGGGGTGAATGTATGACATTGTTCTGCGTTATGTCCATCAATTGTTGTTTTTGCAGTTAGCAAATACACACCAGCATCCATACTGCACTGTCTCCAAATACACGCAAGCATCCATACTGCGCTGTTACCAAATACACCCTAGCATCCATACTGCACTGTTGCCAAATACACACCAGCACCCATACTGCACTGTTACCAAATATACTCCAACATCCATACTACTCAGTTACCAAATACAGTCCAGATTCCATACTGCGCTCTTACCAACTACACTCCAGCATCCATACTGCACTGTTACCAAATACACGCCAGCACCCATACTGAGGAATTACCAAATACATGACAGAATCCATATTGCACTGTTACCAAATACATACCAGCATCCATACTGCACTGTTACCAAACACACGGCCAATTTGAGGACATCAGTTCTAGCATTTCAAAATCAGTAAGAACGTGTTTGTTTCAGGATCTAAAAGCGTGGCAACTATCACATGCTCGGGTTTGTAGCCTGTCACGTACAAACATTTCAGATCTATAAATAACTTGAAAAACGAGAGAGAGGCCCTTTAAACACCAAAGAGGTGGGGCACCGATATGATAAAAGTCAAATAAATTCCTCCTTGGCTAGCTCAGTCAATCCCTCACCATACATCCCATATCAACAAAATATAAAGGTCACAGCCAAAAATTATACTCATAATCCCTCTATGTACATATATACATGGTCTATAATACAGAGTGCCAAGGACAACCCCAGCCTCTACTAATTAAATAGATCCATCAAAGATCATGATGGTATATACATAAAGTCACCCTACAATTATGAATAAACAAGTGGTGAATATGTAATAGGACAAAGACTAACCTAACAATGAGTTGTGGTTACATCCTTGATGGGTGATTTACTTAGGTGTACCTTTAACTCTATTACAGATTTGAGAGTGATAAAAGGGTAAATTGGTTGTACCACCCACATATCAGGGTGATTCCTATCTACATTGGGCTGAAGCTGCTTTATGACTGTATTGAGGTATGTCCTTTATCATGCATTTAGGATACCCTTGACAATATTTTTACTCATTGTTAGGTTAGTCTTTGTCCTATTATATATTCACCACTTGTTTATTCATAATTGTAGGGTGACTTTATGTATATACCATCATGATCTTTGATGGATCTATTTAATTAGTAGAGGCTGGGGTTGTCCTTGGCACTCTGTATTATAGACCATGTATATATGTACATAGAGGGATTATGAGTTGTATAACAAAGGCAGCTCTTGTCTTACCTCTTCTATACTGACAACCCTATGGGGGTGCTGGCAATTTGGAATGCTAGTCACTAATTGAATGTGTATAATTATTGAGTTGTATCACCAGGATATAAATGTTTTTTAGAGTGTGCCAATATTAAATGTGTAACAGCGATGTTTATGTTTTTTATATTGTATCATATAGTGTACAAACTGTGGCTGGGAGATATCTTTTTGCTGAAGAAGGTGGCAGTGAAATTATATGGTCCACCGAAGCGCGTCGATGCTCCACTGTTTTTTATGACGCTAGATCTTTGGGACATTTGTGAGGCAAAGAGATATTGAAGTTTCAACACGAAACAAATGATCCAATACAGACTAGTGCTGTTTTAATGACGCAATATTTTGTCTGATTTGTACTCCCACTATGTTGTCTCTTATTGTCATTTTTTATGAAGTGGAATTGTTTTATTTACATGTAATGAATTGTGATGTTGTATGATTTTTGTTTATCCGTAAGGATTTTTAATCATGAGTTTGTATTTCTAAGTGTGTATACCTGATTTATGTATTTTATGTGATATTTAAGATTTTTTGCACATAATATACTTGTTTTAATAAATTGACTTACTGTTGTAATACTGAATATAATTTTTGGCTGTGACCTTTATATTTTGGTGATATGGGATGTATGGTGAGTGATTGACTGAGCTAGCCAAGGAGGAATTTATTTGACTTTTGTCAGATCTATAAATTACGCCAGAATTGTTCTACTTAAGGAGACATATGCATAGAGTGTGAAGATGCAACAAATGACATCAAAACTAGTTTAAGCTGAAAATTCACTTGGAAAACATTGGTGTCAAAGTTTAAAACTCTATTCACCCCTTAGATGGTTTCAGTAGCGTCTCAGTGTCACCCACCCCTACATATCTGGCAGCAGTGTCTGTCTCCTGTACTCCTACATGCCTTTTAGAGGTGTCTCAGTGTCACTAAAGTGTACATACCTGTCAGAGGCATCTCACTGTCATCCACCTCTACATACCTGGCAGAGGTGACTCAGTGTCACCTACCGCTACATATGTGTCAGAGGAGTCTCAGTGGCATCCACCCCTACATATCTGTCAGAGGTGTCTCAGTGTCACCCACCCCTACATGCTGGTGAAGCTGTCTCAGTGTCACCCACCTCTCCATACCAGCCAGAGGTGTCTTGGTGTTATCTACCCCTGCATACCTGTCAGATGTGTCACAGTCAATCACATAAGAGTACAACTGGCTCAGTCGAAAGAGATAAGAGAAAGGGCGTCCTATGAAAATCTAAATGGGGGGAGAGAATCCCTCAGGACAAGAACCCTCACTCACCGTTAGGTGACATGCTTCATCAATTGGGTTCCCTCCTCACACCGAAGTGTGAGCTATGACTCCCCTCGGGGAGGAGCTGAGGTGTTTTATCTCCTGAAGATGAACGTAAAGATGTCGTGAGTGAAGGGCAGAGTGCAAAAAGGGGTGAAGGGTGTGAATTAAAAATGTCTGTCTGGGTCCACTGAAACTTTATTAGGTGGTCACAGCGACCTAACTAAAAGCGAGAGACGGATAGGGGATTCAGTAGATATACCCCATAGTGTCTAGGTCGTGTATAGGTCAACATGTTTCTGCCACCAGGCATTCTTCAGGACCTACGTAGTCAGTCACTCTGCAAAATGTGTTACAGTGAGAAATAAAATAAAATAAACAGGGTATACAAGCCACCACTGGAACCATGTGGCTTGAAGTTCAGCGTCCCTCTTCTGTCCACTGTTCACTCTCGCCTGCCATTTCTCGGAAGGAAGTCCACGGCATAAAAGCTGGGCACCACGAGATGGTCCAAGAGCATGGAGAGTGCACGTTGCTTGAATGCACGATAGGTTCGTGTTTCCCTCTGAACAGAAGAGGGACGCTGAACTTCGAGCCAAGGTGAAGAGAAACGGAAAGAACAAAGTTTCCACGAGCCCACTAATCGTATGCAGGGATGTTTATTTGCACAACAGAAAAGGACGACACGTTTCTACCACGTCCGTCGTCTTGGTTACATGACCTCATCCTCCATTGCAGGTTATTTAAGGGTACGTGTATGTCACATGTGAGGCATAGACATAAAGAAAATATACGTGTATCATACACCAAATATATAATGAAAAAAGAAAAATGTACATCTTGGCCAATACCAGTGTGGCGATGTTTGGGTGTGTCGGGAGATAATTGTGCTAATTGTTAAGTCTACAAGGCGTGAACATCACAGTATGCAAGGTGTTTGGTGCCATGTTTTTACTGGGAGTGATAGATGCTGCAAGGGGTTTTGTGATATCAGGATCTAGTGCCCATAGTGATTGGTGTTGCTAGCTGCCGTACATCAGAGTTTGTTTAGTGCCTGGTGCAATGGCAGAGTTTGGGGAACCACTGTCGATAATACCCCATGTATGTTTCCTGTTCACAGGCTTCTGAGATGATTAACTGGAATAACGGTATAGTACCTAAGAAAAAGCCTGATCTGGATACTAGGCATATACGCCCGTTCCCAGGTGTATGGGTAAGAGGTATTTTGGTCCAAGAACAACATGGGTAGGAAGGTGTTGGCTAAGGTGACTAGGAGTGGTGAGGGACCAAAAATCTCCATCAACTCCAGAGCGCATACTTTTAACAGGAGTGTGTGGTTCCATGTTGGATGTCTGCCACATGTATCTGTAGAAGCCAGGAAGCGTCACCCACCCCTATATACCTTTCATTGGTGTCTCAGTGTCACCTACCTCTACATACCTGTCAGAGGTGTCTCAGTGTCACCTACCCCAAAATACCTGGCAAAGGTGTCTCAGTGTCACCCTCTTGCCTCTTTCTGCACCCCTCTTCCCTCTTTGTGCAACTCTCTTGCCTCTTTCTACACCTCTGTTGCTTCTTTCTGCACTTCTCTTGCCTCTTTCTGCACCCTTCTTGCCTCTTTCAGCACCTCTGTTGCTTCTTTCTGCACTTCTCATCCTTCTTTCAGGACCCCTCATGCCTCTTTCTGCACCCTTCTTCCCTTTTCCTGCATGTCTCTTGGTTCTTTCTGCACTGCTCTTGCCTCTTTCTGTACCCCTCTTGCCTCCTTCTGTACCTCTCTTCCTTCTTTCTATACTTCTCTTGCTTCTCTCTGCACCCTTCTTGCCTCTTTCTGCACCTCTGTTGCTTCTTTCTGCACTTCTCTTGCTTCTTTCTGCACCTCTTGCAAATTTTTGCAACCCTCGTGCATCTGTGTGCACCTCTCTTGCCTCTTTCTGCTCCTCTCTTGCCTCTTTCTGCACCCCTCTTGCCTCTTTCTGCAGCTCTTTTGCTTTTTTCTGTACTTCTTTTCCTTCTTTCTGCACCCCTCTTGTCTTTCTGCACCCCTCTTCCCACTTTCTGCACCTCTCTTGCCTCTGTGTGCACCCCTGTTCCCTCTTTGTGCACCTCTTTTTCCTGTTTCTGCAACTCTCGTGCCTCTTTCTACAGTTCTCTTGTCTCTTTCTGCACCTCTGCTGCCTCTTTCTGAACTTCGCTTGCCTCTTTCTGCACCTCTGTTGCTTCTTTCTGCACTTCTCTTGCCTCTTTCTGCACCCCTCTTCTCTCTTTCTGCACATCTGTTGCTTCTTTCTGTACTTCTGTTGCTTCTTTCTACACCTCTCTTGCTTCTCTCTGCACCTCTCTTGCCTCTTTCTGCACACACAGGGCTACTTTTAAATTGACCTCAGGCTCAGCAGTGCACACATGCAAGTGCAGAAAAAGGCTGCTGGCCTCTAAACTGCCATGCCCTATTATATGCTAGGGACTTAGAGGTAGTTTTAATCCCACTGCCCTATTATGTACTATCGCCTTACAGGGGAGGGCATGCCAATCACAGGGGTACCCCAACCCATAGTGTACCGTAGTGTTTGTAGGTGTTTTCTCTGTATTCTAAGTGTCTTTCAGCATAGCACTGGCTGCGGGCCTGGTTAGGCAGAGCCCAGGGTCAGTCAGAGTCAGTTACCACCAGTACCAGTCAACAAAAAGTTAGGGGGGGGCACAGGATGACTTTGCAACAAGGCCTCTTTCTGCACCTCTGTTGGTTCTTTCTGCATATCTCTTGCTTCTTTTTGCACCTTTCTTCCTCTTTCTGTACTTTTGTTTTGCTCTTTCTGCATTTCTCTTGCTTCATTCTGCGCCTATCTTCTTCTTTCTGCACGTCATACCTCTGTAGGCATAGTTAGAAATTAGCATTTAAAAAACCTTAGAAGTTCACTGAAAAAACTACAGGTTTCAGGGACGTTATAGTTAGAAATTTTCATTTAAAAAACCTTAGAAATTCACTGAAAAAACCATAGGTTTTAGGGGCGTCATAATTAGAAATTAGCATTTAAAAGACCTTTGAAATTCACTGAAAAAACCAAGGTTTTAGAGACGTTATAGTTAGAAAATAGCATTTAAAAAACCTTAGAAATTCAATGAAAAAACCACAGGTTTCAGGGACGTTATAGTTAGTTGGACATTTCACTCGTACAAAACCAGAGAAATTCGGCCGTTATAGTTAGTTATTACATCATCCTTGTGATAATCTGAGGCACCTCCTCACACCCTAATATAACCTTAGATACACCTACTCTAAAATACAGACTACCATTTACGAAACCATAGACACACCAATACCAGTTACTACATACCCACTCACTGATTCCTAGGTCTACACACACATCCACTTATTCACCCATACAGTCACTCATACATGCAGTCACTCATCAATACAGCACTATCATATGCACTCATACACCTATACAGACACTCACATACCGCCACTCATCCATAGAGTTACTCACACACCTAGTCAGTCATGCAAAGAATCAATCACACTCCCATTTACTCACCTATATAGTTATACACACACCACCTCACTTATTCATAGAGATACTAACACACTTACTCTCTTATACAATCACTGATACAAGCAGACACTCATCCATACAGCCACAATCACTCACTCTCACATAGTCATTTATATACTCTAACACTCACATATATTGCCTTTTACATATGTAGTTACTCACACATGTACCACTGAGACATCTATTCACTCACCAACACACCCATACACACACTCACCCATCAATATAGTCCATCACAGATGCACTCTTGAACCCATACACCCAGTGAATCACCCACTCACACATCCATGCACAGAGTCACACACCCCCCACCTACCCACACAGACACTCAGGCACCCATGCAGATACTCAGACAATCAATCAATAATCCATATACACACTCATTTAGCTACTCACCAACCCATGCAACCGCTTACACACCAACTGTCAGACTGATACAGACCTTTACACAGTTTAGTCACTAACCCATGCATTCAGTAAGACATGCTTAATCACTCACTTATACAGTCAGTCACGCACCTACTAAATCATCCATTCAGACACTTATGCACCCACTCATTCTTCAATACACCTTGGCATATATATATATATGAAACATATTTAAACTTTACAGAAACACACAGTACTGGATGATGTCATCAGTGATGTCATCAGTGATGTCATTTGAGATGTCATCAGTGATGTCACTGACCATGTCATGAATGATGTAATATGTGACGTCATCAGCAGTGCATTGCGGGGGCGCGAGTTATAGTTAGCTCAACTAACTATAACGGCTGAATTTCTCTGGTTTGTACGAGTAAAATGTCCAACTAACTATAACATCCCTGAAACCTATAGTTTTTTCAGTGAATTTCAAAGGTTTTTTAAATGCTTTTTTCTAACTATAATGACCCTGAAACCTATGGTTTTTTCAGTGAATATATATATATATATTCTCACAACATGTCTGCTCCAGCATTCGAACAGACTCCATTACGCTCGGGTTCACATAAAACAGTTTTATTGTTGCTACATACAACCAGGTATCGTGTTTCGACCCAAGCGTGGTCTTTGTCAAACCTAATGTTGCTGCATTTTTTGTTTGTGTTTATAAACCCTCATAAAGTTTCAACACCCTTAAAGTGACAGTGCCTACTTTTTGAATTAAAGTGACAAGTGCATGCTTATTGAAGAAAAAGAAAAAAAGCCTGTTCATTAAACTTTCCTGACAATGTGCAAGATTTGTATAAAATATACTCCCTTTAGCACCATTTGTAAAATTCATTCAATATCAATAGATGTTCCTAATGTTCATAAGACCTTCTTACAATCCTCTCTACTGGATATTCATATTTATGTTTATATTTTTATATATTTTCTGCTGAGTCTCCTTCCTAGTATTATGCTAATTGTATTTATGTTTTTTATGTACCTTAGTCCATCCCATGATAATCTTCACCCTCAAAGTCTACCTCCTTGCCGGCTGAAGTTCCTTGGGCATAATTTCTGTTTTTATTTCTTTCTAAACTACATCCATAGCAGATATCTCCTTTACTTTAAGCTTCTCTTATCATCTCTGCTGACGATACATAGATGTATTTGTGTATCGTCAGCACAGAGATGAAGAGAAGCCGATAACTTTTCTAAATTTAGTTAAAGTCTCACATACAAAATTTAGAAACGTAGTCTGAAGTAATATTCATTTACCTAACTGTGAACACCATGACTCCTTAACACACTCTAATATCAGTACGATGATGTGGATTTTATACTTGTTTATCTAGTAAGGTTGAGGCAATTTGTGCATATAGTTTGTCTATTAGAGAGACTAACTACCAATTGGTCCAGTGTCAGTTTAGTGCCTTATGCACTTGTGCGTTATATACACATACGCTAATCATATTAATCCATGTGCTATGTAATAATTTATCAACAGTAGGTGGCTTCATTTCTCTTAGGTAAGAGCCACAGATATATCTGAAATGTATCACTTTGTTTATTGAGGCCTAACTGTATGTGTTTAGAATCCATTTTGATGCAAGTTAGCATAACGTTTAACCAGGCACGAGTGACATGAATTTCCTTTGATTAAATGTTTTGCCAGTGCCTTCTTGTTTCTCTCCTCTGCAGGTGTTTTATCATTGCATTCATTAACCTTTTCGCTGCTAGGCTTTTTTTGCCAACATCCTGGGGATTCTAATGGTATACAGGATTTGTGGATTCCCCTGGAGGGGACAGAGAAATTAGCCAAAATATAGTTAATTTTGTTTTTGGGTGGTAAAATGTTAAAAACGTGCTGCAGAAGAAAGTGTCTGTTTTTCTCCTGGAAATGGTGTCAATGAAAGTTGTGCAGTACTAGAATCACCATCTTTCCAGCTTTCAGGAACAGACGAACTTGAATCCAAAAACCTACTTTTTTACCACAGTTTTGGCATTTTACTGGGAGATAGCCAATTTTCCTATTCTTTGTGCTTTCAACCTCCTTCCAGTTTGTGTGGAAACGGGTGTTAAACTCATAATGGATGCCAACAACTATATATTTATGTAAACTAGAGAAAATTCCAAAATTCGGCAAGGGGTCATTTGTGTAGTTCCTTCAAGGTTTTCTTAAACAAACTAGGTGTTGAAATAAAAAGAAAATATTGAAAATTAGTAGGAAAAGAACTCAAGGTGCCCAGAGCCAAAAATACATAAGCTACATCTTGCAATGGTTTTTTATTGGGTGCTGGGTATAGAGCAATTCATATGGTGAAATATAAAAGTGAAAAATAGTTATCAAGGAAACCTATGTATTTCTGAAATAGGCACAAGATATGGAATTTAGGGGCAGTAGTAATTTGCACATCTCCGAATTTCTCAGTTCCCATACTAGCATTGAATTAGAGGGCATTTCTCAAAACATCTTCTTTCTCACACACTGGCTTACATTCAGAAGGTAGAAATACAATGAAAAGGAATTGGTAATAACACTAGTTCTACTATTCTGTGTTCCCCGACGTCTCCCGATAGAAATAGTGCCTATCTTGTGGGTAGGGCTAGTACCCACGACAGGAAAGGCACCAAAACCCAACATGGACACATCACATTTTTCCACTGAAAACGTACAGCTTTTTTGCAAAGTGCCTAGCAATGGATTTTGGGCCCTAGCTCAGCCGACATCTAGGAAACCTACAAAACCTGTAAAAAAAATATTACATTAGACACCTGGGGAAATCCAGGATGGAGTGACTTGCATGGCTCTCACTAGTTTGTTTTACCTAGAATCCTTTGCAAACCTCAAACCTTGACTAAAAACACATTTTCCTCACGTTTCTGTAATGGCAAGTTCTAGAATCTGTGGGGAGCCACAGACTACCTTCCACCCAGCAGTCCCCTAAGTCTTCTGATACAAATAGTACTTCACTTGTGTGGGGAGACCTACAGCACACCACAGGAAATGGCACAAAAGCAATATGGATACATCACATTTTTCCACTCAAAACTGCCTCTTTTTTTGCAAAGTGTGTAGCTGTGGATTTTGGGCCCTAGCTCAGCCAGCACCTAGGGAAACCTAGCAAACATGTACACTGTTGAAAACTAGACACCTAGGAGAAACCCTGATGGGTTGACTTGTGTTGCTCGTTACTTGAGTGAACCTGGCTTGTGTCTGTTTCTTAGTTCATTGTCATAATGATCATCTTCGATGTATCACATTCGGCTCAAGGAGTACTTCAATTGGCCACTACGAAGAATTATTTATACATTTCTGAGTCACAAGGCCAGTTTTCATAGCTTTATGGGCATCTTTCTAGGACACTAGAAGAGTGCTCTATGTGTTATTATCTGTTATTCCTTACACTTTTCCTCCTTCCTCGTATTATGCTAATTATTTTTATGTTTTTTACGTACTTTAGTCCATCCCATGATATTTTTCACTCTCAAAGTCTGCCTCTTGCCGGTTGAAGTTCCTTGGGTATAATTTCTGGTTATTTTTCTTTCTTCACTATATCCATTGGAGATATCTCCTTTGCTTTCAGGGTCTCTTATCATCTCTGCTGACGATGCACAGATGTATTTGTGTATCGTCAGCACAGAGATGAAGAGAAGCTGATAACTTTTCAAAATGAAGTTAAAGTCTCACATATAAAATATAGAAAGTAGCCTGAAGTAATCCTCATTTACTTAACTGTGAACACCATGACTCCCTAATGCCCTCTAATATCTGTATGTTGATGTGGATTTTTACTAGCTTATCTAGAAAGGTTGATGCAATTTGTGTATTTATCCTGTTTATTAGACAGATTAGCTGCCAATTGGTGCATCATAATTTTAGTGTCTTATGCACTTGTGCATTATACACATTATACGATAATCATATTAATCCATGTGCAGTGTATTAATTTATCAATAGTAGGTGGCTTCACTTATCTTATGTAAAATGTATCACTTTGTTTATTAATGAAAACTGTACTTGTTTCGAATCCATTTTGATGCTAGTTAGATTAACGGTTAACCAGGCCTGAGTAACATGAATTCCTCTTTATTAAATGTGTTCCCAGTTCCACCTTTTTTCTCTCCTCCGCAGGTGTCTTATCATTGCGTTCATTAACCCTTTCGCTGCTAGGTCAAACTCACCCCACTCCCCCCCAGTGCTAAGCCTTTTTTTAAACTTTTTGGATTAGTTCGCATTTTGGCCTCTATACCATTTTTCACATAGGCTATGTAGGAAACTGGGTTTTTGTTGCTGCAGTCCCCCAAATATTTGCCTGGTTTTTGATGCAACTTTGACTGAAGCATTCTGAGTCCCTGCCAACCAGGTTCCCAGGGCCAGTGCTCTTTACCTAAAATCTGTACCTTTTGTTTCCCATTTGGTGCAACTTCATTGGACCTTGCAGGGGCGGCTCCTCCACTAGGGCGCAGTGCGAGAAGCAGAAACATAAAATGGTAATAACTTTCCGTTATTACCATTTTATCTTTGGTTGCGGGTGGGCCGGGCTGCTCTGAGAGCAGGGCAGGGGAGGAGTGGTGTGCCTGCCCACTCCCGAGTGCGCAAAGTTTGTTTGGTAGGCCCCCTGGGGCTGCCCAAACCAGCGATGCGCACTCTGCCCTTCTCCATGCAGGCTGCAATGCAGCCTATATGGAGAAAATGGCCTCCCCATAAGCCCCTTGATTGGCTTAGGAGAGGGAGAGAGCCTGGCTGTTCCTGGAGAGCAGAAGAGCAGAGAAGATATATATTTTTTTAATTACATTAAACCCCTTTCCTCCTGCGCGACCCCCGCCCCACAGGACCCCCCTGCATCCCCACCCATGAGTCATGCCGCCTGCGACTGGGACCTTGTAAGATCCTACTAGATGGTACCCCTGATACCTAGGGCATTGGCTTTGAAGAGGGACCCCCAAGGGCTGCAGCATGAATTTTGCCACCCTAGGGTCCCCTCAAAAAGGCCTTGCACTCTGCCATTGCTGACTGCGTGCCTTGGTGCAGACAAAACCGAATAGTCGACATGGCATACAAACAATTGTCTGTTGAACGGGAAATGAGGACGGCTGCTTTTTAACGATTGCGGCAGTGACCCCTGATGAAGGGCACCAGCGGCCCGAAATGCATTGGGTTTTGAAATAAATAAACACTGCCTTGGACGAATTTGCGTCATTCATGTTTTTGCAAGAGGTTCGGATGGCCCAGCTTTAACATAAGAAAACGAGAAAATTGGCATACCATTCCGCGTGTGGATGTAAAAATTGTTGAAAACCGGATATTGTCAGTTTGAGGACATTGAGGATCAGCGTACGAACCAGGAACACTTATACTCATTTAAAGGTGCCCTACCCCATATAAGAAGAAGAGTAAGATTCGGTCCGCTCGGAAGAGAAGGAGTGACATGGCCAATATTAGCAGCCTACTCACCACATCCTGACATTGAAACAATGCCAGGACCAGATTTACTCATACTTCACAAAGAATTAATAAAACTTCACAGAAACATGATGCAATATGTCATGAGGACATTTACAGTCCAGCCAGCAATGGTAACAACAAATACAGCTCAAGTTCAAAACACAACTAAAATTACACCACAAACGTTACACGCAGAGATGGGTAAAATGCCCGCAAAACGTGAACAAATGCCATTCTGGATAGCTCAGAAAATAACACAGGTAGAAGCAGTATTCCCAAATACTAGCCCTTATGAAAAACACAGAATGCTAACAATCTGCCTGCCCATGGGGATCACACCACAACTAGAGGACTGTACCTCATGGGGTACAGTTTTCACTGCCATATATACCAGAACTCATGGTATCCCATCATTAGCAGTAGTACCAGATGTATTAAGACAAATATAAAATGAGTACGGAGCAGAGCCTGCTCTGAACTTAGGGATGAAGTTACCAGGTAACTATGCCCAGGTATCAGCTATAATACTGGCAAATGTTAAAGGGGAAGCAGCATCAGTGGCCATCCGCCAACGCCTAAGGTAGTTCAGTCCTTTACAACAGGAGCACGAACAACCCAAAATAATTGAAACTGCATATGCAGAATTAGGCACGGACAGTTTGGGTGGAAAAGCGTTAAAACCACAGCTCATGGGTAGTCCCGAGAAGGAGACTTTCAAGCAGACACCTACTTCTTCTAAAAAGAAGTGGGACAATAACAAAAAACAAAATATTAAAGAGAACAGATCTCAATCCAGAGGTAGATCTCCTCCACAGGAGCCCTCTGAAAGGAGGTATAACCTTAGGAATAGGGATAACATTAGGAAACCTGACACGTATCAGGATACCGATACACGTTCCTCTCGTTCCTTTCAGGGTTCAACGAAAAACTCAGAGAGGGAAGGACGGTCAGACAGACAAGAAGAGTGTACAAAGTCCAGAGACAAGCAGAACACTCAAGACTATACTTCCAAAAAAGAATATAAAGCCAAACCAAAACCACAGTTAAAAAAAAAGAAGGTTGCAGGTCTAAAGATCAGACATGCCCAGAATTCGGAGGACTCGACTACTGAACGGAGAATGGGCTCTGACGATGCTAAACAGTGCGGCAGAAGTAACAATAGCTCACCAGAACCTGATGGAATTTCTGGTGACAGCGGACTTGAATGATTATATCACGGTGAAAACACCTGATACTAGGGTAAGTGTCCCACATAAATTGTATGAAATAATGCTCCAAATGGAGAGGGACAAATGTAAGACAGTTAGAGGTCACTTTTGAGAGAACCTGACGTTTGGCTATGATATTTTGTTAGCTGAACAAGATTGGCCGCCAGCATTCATCATAGATTGCCCTAGGGGAGAAACAGTAATTTTACCAGCATTTTCGGACCACGTTCCCAAACATTTAAAATATACATATGCGCGGGAGTGGGCGGTAGCCCAAGCTCCAGCATTATACAAAAACCATGTTGGATGGGATGAGGATTCAACCCACCACATTATTCCACTAAAAAACACTCCAACTGCACTAAGGCAGTATCCTATAAAGCAAGAAGCTAAAAAACAGGTCAGGGAGATCTTAGATCAACTTGAATATCAAGGGGTGATTGAAACTTGCACCTCTCAAATGAATAACCCTTTGTTTCCAGTATCAAAACCAGACAATTCATATCGTTTAGTTTTAGATTACAGACATTTAAACACTTGCACTAAGACGTTTGCAGTTCAAAATGCACACAGTACCGCATTAATGAATAACATTGTGCGGAAAAAATACAAAACAACAACAGATATCTCAAATGGATTCTTTTGCCAAAATATAGCGCCTGAGAGCAGATATTTGACAGCATTCTCAGCGCTAGGGTCCCAGCGGCAATCTGGGTTGTTTTCAGCCAGAGTAACTGAATTACTTCAAAATCTGGATGAAGAGGCATTGTCCTACGTGGATGATATATATCTAATGGACGGTGACCTGGAGGAACACTTGAACAGAGTGAATACCATCATTTTGAGATTCGCCTCTGAGGTTTACAAATTCAACTCAAAAAAATCGAAAATAGCCCAGCTTAACGTTCTTTTTCTAGGATATGAACTTTCAAGTGAAGGGAAAAGCCTGGCAGCTAACTTTTTAGAAAAGTGTTCGCTGCTCCAACCTCCGAAATCATTAAAAAACTTACAATCAATACTAGGATTCCTTAATTTTTACAGAACATACATTTTGGATTATGTGGAAAGAGTAAAACCTTTCTATGATTTAATAAAACCTGACTTCTCAGTTAGACAATGGACACAGGAACACACAGATACACTTAGTTCCTTACCAGCTGACATGATAGCTACAAAACACTTACAGACACACGTAAACGTACGCAAACTGGTGATCTGAATAGTTGCGGGTAAATCAGGGTACACCTATCTAACATATAATGAAGGTGAGACAGTACCAACTGCATATAAATCACATTTGTATACAAATGCTGAGATGCTTTTTGCATCAACAGAAAAAATTCTAACAGCAGTACAGACTGCTGTAGTCGGAGAAAGAGCCCTGGCTCAAGGGAAACGTATAATAGTCGTTACCCCAGTTCCAGCTTTAGAGGCTGCAACAAAGGCAAGCGCTCCCAACGCTAAAGCCTTACATCTAAGATGGATACAATGGGCTAATTCTCTCACTGCAACAGATGTAGAATACAGGTACGACCCAAATTTAAAAACAAGAATTTCTGCAATACAAACAAGAATATTCTCTACCAAATGAAAAAATGCCTCTAGATCAGTACAAATACATTATTTATACTGATGGTTCTGCGCAACCGGCCATAGGGAGTAAACAACAATACAGTGCTGCATGTGCTATCGTTAAAGGACGGATGCAGGATGGAAAGTTTAATCCGAATTGCACAAAAACACAGGGGCATATTAGCAAGACTGGCGATAAAATTATCGCCGTTTTAGCGGCAGGAAACTGCCGCTAAAGCGGCGATAATGGGCTTGCTAATATGCGTTATAGAATTCAATAGAAGCCCAGGTTAGATGTCCTGCACATCTAACCTGGGCTCTATTGGAATTCTATAACGCATATTAGCAAGCCCATTATCGCCGGTTTAGCGGCAGTTTCCTGCCGCTAAAACAGCGATAATTTTATCGCCGGTCTTGCTAATATGCCCCACAGTCTATTGGAGACTGCACGGCGTAGCTGGCAGAACTAAAAGCACTAATACTGGCACTGGTAAATACGGATCGAGAATTCCCCACACTAATTGTGTGTGATTCATTTTACTGTGTACAGTCATACAATGAATATTTACATCACTGGGGACAGAATGGGTTTAAAGATGCAAAAGGTGGCACAATTAAGCATAAAATGCTTTGGGAACAGGTAGTGGAGTTGAAAAACGAACTACCAAGGGGTCACGTGATACACACACTGAGTCATCAACGTGATGGCGTTCACGTTGAAGGGAATTAATTGGCTGATGAGGCCGCGAAGGGGGCTGTACGCACAGCTTCCGTAGCTGCAATCACTCGTTCAAAAACAAGAATAAACGGTGAGATAATGGTTGTGATTATTGCCACACGCATGAACTCAGCAGTACCGAAAACGTTTCCACTCAAGTACTCCTACAAGTTAGATGCAAATAATGTTCCATTTGCTCAGATTCCTGGAGTGGGGGATAGAGTAATACCAAATATGGATCGAAGGTTAGGATTAATTCTAGCAGCACACGAGGGTATAGGTTCTGCACACACAGGAGTTTCTGCTATTGGTTCTCTATTGAAACAACACTACTGGTGGCCAGGGCTAAGAAGGAAGACTAAAGACTATGTCTTGAAATGCGACATCTGTCAGCAGATGAAAGGCTCCACCGTAACACGTCCAGTGCAGACACCATTACTAATATCAGACAAACCACTCACATGTTTTTATTTGGACCACTGCGGCCCCTTACAAACGGATGGATTCCTACTCTAGGTTCCTATGGGTGTGGCTCCAACGCTCGGCTGACACTCGAACTGTTATAAAAGATTTGTGAGTCTTTATAGGGACATACGCAATCGGCACACTTCATTCTGACCGTGGCCCCGCGTTTAGCTTTAGGGCTTACAAGGAAGCTATGGGAAGTCTGCGTGAAGCATTGCGGTACTCCTCTCTGTATCATCCCGAGGGAAATTCGTTTGTGGAGAGGAAAAACCAGGACTCTTTAACAGCTAGAGTATTAGGCTCGGGTGGCAATTGGGTAAAACATTTGTATGGAGTACAAAGGACATTAAATAATCAGCCAAGAAGCTCTCTAGGGGGGTTACTCTTTATGAGGTCCTATTTCGGATGAGAATGTGGGTACCTGATCTTGATTGTGAAGGCACAGTGGTGGATAAAAAACCTTTTGACATCCATAAACGTTTGCCTGTTTTACAGGACCTGAACAAAACCAGGGCACAACAGAGTAATGTCAATATAAAGAAGAGTGCCACTGGGGAAGTAAAAGGTGTCATGGCAAGACCTGTCCGGATCCCTAAAGTCGGGGATCTGGTCAGAGAGAAAATAGCGGACAAAAAAGAATTTGGGCCATCATACAGAATGCCTGTACCTGTCCTGGCAGTTGAAGGAACAAGAACTGTACTTCTGCCACCTCTTTCCGGTAAAAAGGAGAAAGGATTCGTCTCAATTGACCTAATCAAACCACACTATGTGGCCGATATTGAGTAGTAGGCCACGTGGACTCCGAAGTAATAGACACCCTCCTCTCACAACTATACAAGAAGTTCAAACAGAAAGACTCATCACGTTTGAAGGGTCACCTACACGGAAAGAAGGACTAAGCAACAATGCAATGGAACTCGTTCCTCTTGATACTGAAGTTCAAAATGAGAACTCCACTGAAAGACAAATTTCAATTCGACCAAACATGGATATCTACGTCAACATGCCCCAACAAGAGCAAGCTACAGTTTTCACAAAACCTGCGGAACTGCCGAAAATTGATTGAACTGCCTCTGGCTATTTCATTGACTTTGACACCTTTTCATTGGATCCAAGCGAACCTGAAACGACGCCAGCCCAAAAAACTTGTCTACAGCGATTTAAAGATTTTATGAACTTTCTTAAAAAGACTTACCTGGTATCACCTTGGGTGGAACTCTGGGTATCTACAGGAATCCTTTTCTTTCTTTTCTGGATAGGCCTAGTAATTGTTTTTAGTATGCTTATTAATGGAACTTATCTTCGAGAAAGCTCTGCAAGTTAATGTGATCCTGAAAAGAGACCTATCGTCAGTGAACATTACAGCAGTTCCTATATCTGATGGTATAGTATGGGACAAGGTTGATTTCGATATATTTGGCCCGACTGAACTTTTAAAAATACCACATTTATTTAAAATATAATTGAGTGATATCATTACCTCCAGTACATTTTCCGATGATTGGGACTATGAAACTGTAAATAATATGTTGTCTGATTTAGAGAAATCTGCTGCTTTTTCTAATAATGAAATGTTAGAAGACACATCAAACTTTGAAAAAATGTATTGCTATCAACATTATGGTCATCACTTTCTTCATAAATCTGCTAACCCTAGGAATGTTTTCACATATCACCAATGAGAACATTGCCCGACACCGCCGAAAAGCAGTTCAAAAACATTTGTACATTTGTACAAAAATGTCCATATTTTTCAGGGTTTAACACGTCGGACCCAGCCTCATATTACTATAAGGTTGCACCTACACCAGCACAGAAAAATATGTTGACAAACACCAAACAGATCTATTCTGCTTCTTTTATTGCCCAGTTGTCTGAACAAGGTTTCTATTTATGGAAAGACACCATAGACTTAAAATCTGTCCGGGGTACTAGAGACTGGCAGGTCCATGGAACAGAGGTACTATTTAGAGTGTGCCTGATTCCTCAACAAATAATGTTTTTGAATGAAACCGTGCAACAAGCAACCTGTCTTGGATTAGCCAGGAATAAGGATTTGAATACACCTTGATTGCCTGAACCATCACACACTGAGGGTAACATAACATCACAAAAAGATGACATCATGCAATACAATAGATCAGACCCCGATTGGAAGGGATGGCTGATTTGGCTCACAGATACCAATAACTGTCAAGAAAGATTCTTGGGTAAAACTAAAGGATTTAGTATCAATAGGCCAGATCCACGTTATGTACAGAGACAACACCCGGGGGTAGTGACATCGTACAGTGTTGGGAAGTTATGCCTCCATTGGCTACAAACCTTAACACTCACACAGGTGAAAGATATCCTTTTTTACAGGGGATGTGGACCTGCGGGATTTTTTAATTAGGTCCTAGGAAACCATGTCAAAAACGTTTCTTATATGCTGTCTATAATGAAATCTGGAAAATCTCTCAACAAGAGGCCGCGGAAAGATTACGAGAAATAGATCGTATTAATCTAGAGAAAGCTCTAGCAGTAGTCGATAATAGGTTAACAACATTAACATCCAGGATATATTCACTGGGCAACATTGCATCTTCTGCTATCGATGTACTAGAACAAGATTTGCCTATATTACAACACGGACAATCACAATTACGTTCTATTATGTTATTAAGCCTGACGCTGCAATTGTTGTGTGCAGGCTATGTGCCATGGCGTTTCATAAACAGCACGTCTCTGTTTTCCTCGTACAATATGACAGAAAAACAGATAGAAATGGCACAGAGGGGAGCAAAGTATACAATGCTGCACTTTGAAAAACTGGACAGACTAACATTCACAGTGGCAGAATCACCGTCCACAGAATGGTTAATCCATGGCCACATAACTCTCCCGGTCACAACTTTTCAATTCCATTATTGCCTAGAACAAATGCAGGCAGGCAGATACGAAGAAATGGGTAAGGAATTCATCAAGGAATCTTGGAAATTGCCATACAGATTTCGATGCCGGAGTGGGAGAAAATAAGTTTTTCTTAGCGGTATTAACTGCGAGAATACCTAAGTGGATCACTTATATGCCAGGTTATAATGCTCCATGGGGCCTGTAATGGTTCAGTAGCAAACTTGTCCTGTCACTTAGAGGGTGCCCCAGCTGCCGTGATCACTCTAGTATTCAAACTACTTTTGAATGGGAGTTACTTGATGCTGAACGATCAAGGTTGCTGTGGGATGCTTCCGGGCATCGCATATCTGGTAACTGTGAGTTCCAGGGTTACTTGCTGTATGCAAGTATTGTTTCCCCCAATACATACAGTCAGGGAGGCGCCGCTATGGCCTTCATTAAATATTTCACTAATACGGTTTGATACTTTGAGCAGAATGAAAGCCATGCTTACACAGGAATCCGTGCCCTTAACCTCCGCTGGAGAGACTTTTGATCTCCAAGTAGCAAGGTCTTCAGCAGAGATACAGGCACTTATACGTACAAACTGCCCTTTCCATTTCGCAGAAATGGTAAATCGTATCTTTAACATGTCTGGTACGGCAGGCATTGTCCACCTATTTAAGAACGTAGGTTCTGGACTGTTAAGCACCTTTCAGATGTTTCTCGGAGTTATACCAAACTTTATACACTCCGTATTGGGAAGCATTTTTGGAGGACTGCCGCTGATCCTGTTTCTAATAGCGGGTATCCTGATTGTCGTGTTTTTGCTACGCAATGGACATCCCAGTCACCAAGGAGATGGAAACAGTACTCCTGGAGAGAAAATACAGTGATCGCATGGTACAACTTCTAGGCACACCTCGCCTAAGGGAACTAAGTGCTTCTTGGTTCTTGTCATTTAGACCAGTCTGGATGAACTGCATCTTACCTGTCCTCCGATGTCTGTTTTGCGGAGAAGAATGCGTGTTGGATCTCTGTCTGACACTCCCATCATGTGCGCGACCGGACGTTGACGCTTTACTGAACCCGATAACGGCCCATGTTTTGCAGTGTCCCCAGTGTATTCTCATGTTGATGTCGGCATTCTTAGAGCCACCACAGGTAACATCAGCGCCTGTTGGTACAGACACCGGCTCCTCCTCTGACACCCAGGCCTTGGATGACACACAGGCTGCACAGGCTGCCCCAGCACCGGCTGTGGCCAGGACATAAAATCATCTGTGCTCAATAGACATAATCTACGAGGTGTTACAGGGGCCGCCAACTGCAGAAGCAAGCAACGAGAATGTTGCGTCTACCAGCCAGGACACATAAACATTTGACTCATTTGGCCCTTCGTGTGCTGGGAAGAAATTCGGCTTTATAAAAACAAAACAGAAAACTGAAACTCTATATCAAAATTGACATTCCTTTCGCATATGTATGGCTTTCAAAATGCTTGTAGTAGTTCGGACTATACCTACGGACATATTAGAGTAGTGGCCTACCTGTCAATTTCTAATTCTTTTTAACAATTGTTTTAGATTTTTTAAGAAAAGCGTTTTTAAACCAATGTTTTAACACAAATAAGAAACTAATGTTTTGTATATTTGTGTACCAGTATCTAGAACACCTAGTAGTACGTTTAGAATTTAAAATATGTTGTCCATTCGGAAGAGGAGTGGGTGTTATATTCCATATAGGTACTATAATATAGGCCTCGGTAAACTCGTTACCCTTCACCTATATTCTCTCCCTACATTACACTTGTCACAGTTTACAGGGACTGACCTTTTACCTAGATATTACACTGCATTCAGAACACAGGTTTTTCCCAGTTTGAAATCTCATACATTATGCATGAGGGTTCTTGGAAGCACAGCAGGACTGCCATCTCCTGTATAAAATCTATGTATAAAGTTCATGCCCAACGTCATCCTTAGGCCGACACAGTAATACAGCAAGGTAGGACCCCTGGGGAGACCTATGGGTTTATATACATCACATCTTGCTAAGACAGCTAGAGGAGATCGATACTTCCCGGCTGATACACTGACCAGAGATGCTGAGGTTCCTGCATGCAGACGCTCCAGCTCACAGCGGTCTAACATCCCTCGTGAGGTGTCCAGCTCGAGACCAGGACAGGGTCCCACAGTCTCACTTAAGGTAATGGGGTTGACTAGATCCTAGAGGAATTCTTGGCTTAACACCTACACCCATGCTAGGTACACTTAGGTACATCCAGATAGGGAGGCATCGTAGGAGTATGTATCTTTTATCATGGGTTTTATATACTTGAATGTATTCATGATTTTAGTAAGATGGTACAACTATACCATCCTTTTACCTTCATAGTACTGTTAATCATTTATATCTTATACTGTCTAACGGTTGTTGCAGCACATCTATTCTACACCAGAATAACAACTGTTCAATAAATGATTATTGAAAACGCCCAGCTTGTTTCATTCGGTGTATCTCTCTGAGACAGACTAAGTAAGCACGAGTGACTGAGCGAAAGGTAGTACATTGTTTCCACAGTCCTTAGGGATCAGGGTTGTCATGTTCGATGGTTGCCAAGAACTATTCTCTCCTTGGTAAGAGGAGATTCTAGTGGCACTGTGAGCTGGTTGGTACAAAAGGGCCAGCATACCCAGTAGGGGTGATCAGAGTTTGTCTGACACCAATCCTAGAGTGTATGTTGTCTAAACGCGCAAATCCTGTATATTTTCTATAGGAACTACACAACACTAAGAAGAGCTGGACACCACAGAGTTGCACCAGCTGAGAAGACTGCAGATAACCACTGACTTGGCCGCACCCTAGCCCTCAGACTCCACAATGTAGGAATCCGGAACAAAGCCCTCGACTGGATTCGCTCATTCCTCTCCGGCAGAACGCAGTGGGTCAGACTTCCTCCCTTCATCTCGGAGCCCACGCCAACCACCTGCGGAGTCTCCCAAGGATCCTCCATCAGCCCTACTCGCTTCCATTATCAGATCATATGGACTCAACATCGTATCGTACGCAGACGACACGCAACTCATCCTCTCACTATCCAACGAACCCAACATCTCGAAACACAACTTTTAAGAAGGAATGGAAGCAGTCGCCAGGTGGATGAAGAAAAGCTGCCTACAACTGAACACAGACAAAGCTGAAGTACTCATCATAGGCCCACATCCCGATGCCTGGAACGAAACCTGGTGGCCCCCAGCCCTCAGGAATCCACCCCCACCCGCGGACCACGAACGCAACCTCGGAATCATCCTGGACTCCGAACTCAAAATGGACCGCGAGATCAACGCCGTCACCTCTTCCTGTTTTCACAACCTCTGTCT
Source organism: Calotriton arnoldi (assembly GCA_963921515.1). Lineage (NCBI taxonomy): Eukaryota > Metazoa > Chordata > Amphibia > Caudata > Salamandridae > Calotriton > Calotriton arnoldi. The sequence continues at coordinate 609,388 of CAWUFW010004117.1, read as the reverse complement.
CCTATGTAAAACTTTCAACTGGATCCTCCTCAAGCATAGGAAAACCGTCACCCACGCCCTCATCAGCAGCAGACTGGACTACGGCAACACACTCTACGCCGTTATCAATAGGAGCCTCACCCGCAAACTCCAGAACATCCAGAACGCCGCCGCCAGGCTAGTCTTTAACCTACAGCGCCATTACCACATCACCCAACACCTGCGGGCACTACACTGGCTCCCCGTCGAGAAGAGAATCACCTTCAAGCTTCTCACCCACGCCCACAAAGCCCTCCACCACACTGGCCCCGCCTACAAGAACCACCACCTCTCGTTCCACGCACCCCAAAGATCCCTCCACTCAGCCCAGCTTTCCCTCGCTACGGTACCACGCATCAAGAAGACCAGAACAGGAGGTCGTTCCTTCTCCTTCCTCACGGCAAAGGCCTGGAACACCCTCCCTCTCCACCTCCGACAGACACCCACTCGCCCCAAGTTCCTGAAGGACCTGAAGACCTGGCTCTTCAGTGAATCACCATGAGCATCCGGCACCGCATGTACCCTGAAAGGCCAGAGAAGACCTCTGACCCACTTGGCCTCCGACTATCCTCCATGAGCGCCTAGCAGCTGCGCGCCAACCCCCGTCCCCCCAGTGCCTTGAGACCCGTCCATCTGAGTAGCTGCGCTTAACAAACCCCTGATTGAGCCCTACCGGCATGTCTGCAGCCCTCGACGATCCTGCACCAAAAGACGACTCGTAATGCAGCCCAGTGACCTCCAAAGCCTTGTGAGGACTGCCTGCCTTCAATAAAGATCAAGATCTCCCCAGAATAGCGAACCTGTTCAAAAGCAACCATCTTCAAACAAAGACTCTGTGACCTGAAGAACTGTGAATCCCTGCTCTGGCCTGAGTCAAAGTGGCTCACTAGTCCCAGTGAGGTTCCCCTGCGGACTCCTCGACGTCGCCTGCAGACTCTGCACGGAGACCCCCTCAACCGCGACCTGCCCCGGTAAGCCGTTTCCAATGCCAAAAGACACTCCTGCACACATCAGGCCCTGGGCCTTGGTGAAAAAGACCAAAGGTGTCTCTACATCCATGAGCATCGCAACATACCTTTCCAGTTATTGGTTTCTTCCAAACGGCCACCTGGACTGAGCCTGCAGCCCTTTTCCAAACTGGCATTTCTCCATTGCTTAACATTGGGCACCCGGCCCTGTGTTGGCACCCTGCACCCGGACGACCCTGTGCCACTGGTGGTGTAGTGTTGGTGCTGCTTTGGGCCCCATCCAGTGCTTTCTTCAACCCCTGGAGACTGGCTTCCCAACGTGCTGCTACTTACCTATTAGCAGCCTCTGTTCGATTGCCTCATTCTTCATTGAGTTGTATTGGGTGCCCAACATCATATTTGCACTCGGCAAATGGCTGCCCCAGTGCCATTGGTGGTGTAGTGTTGGTGCCGAACTGAACCTTGTCCAATACTGACCTTAACTCCCACAGACTGGTCTTGTAAGTTCATGCTACCTATATGTATGCTGAATGTTTTCTTCCTCCCCTAGGTTAACTTGCAAAATCTGAAATTTGTATATTGAAAAGTATTTCTATTGCAAAACGTATTTACCTAAGATGAAGTTTTGTGGTTCTGCAAAAAAAATAAAACCAAGTATTACTTTTTATAAATTGGCCTCGGATTTCATCATTGAGTGAATGTCTCATTTATTGCCACTGTGTGTATAACAAATGCTTAACACTACCCCTGATAAGCCTAAAGCTCGCCCACACTGCCACAAAAGAGAGCATTAGTATTACCTACTTTAGCCTCTGTAAAGCCTCTGGGGATCCACTCGACTCTCTGCACACTATACCTCTTTTTGTTATAGTATATAGAGACACAGTTTCCTACATTGTTGGTGCAGCAGTGGGGTATACGTCTTTGCGAAGGCTGGACCACTCTGACAATAAGGGATCACAGGAATAAATCCAAAAATTGTCTTTAGTTAAATTATATTTTTGCAAATTGACTATTTTTGCAAATGTTAAATTAATTGTCACGGCCCTGGTTAGGCCCCTTTTAGTACAAAAGTTTTAGAATTCCAAAAGTTACTGTAGTTAGGAAACCAGTGCTGTGAGGTTATTTTCCTCTTCAAAAAGGTTCCCAACTTAGTAAACATAATGAGTACTGAAAGCAGTATCTCAGAGGAGCTGGTACAGGTGGAGGAACTCGACCTCACACCTGACCTGGCCTTAAACATGAAACAGCTTAGAGGCTTGCGGAAAACCCACAGCCTCAAGACTCGGTGAAACCCTACCAAACCCCAGCTCCAGGAGCTTTTGGCAGAGTATGACAAAGAGCGTCCAGAGGAAGACTCTGATTTTACAGAAGATCAACATACAGTAAATGAGAACGATGGTTCAATACCCCAAGGCAGAGAAGCACCTTCAGATGAAGAGCTGATCTGGAAAGATTAGCCAGGAGGGAAACTATAGAAGGACAACTACTAGCTATAGAGAAAGAGAGAAAAGAGTTGGGCCTAGGACCCATCTCTGGTGGCAGCACAATAATAACTAGGGAGAAAGGAGATTTTTTTTACCTTAAAATCCCCAAAGGGATTGTCCCAAAATTCTTTGAGGGTGATTATATCACCAAGTGGTTCATTGCTTTTGAGAGGGCCTGTCTTGGCAGACAGGTCCACAGGAAGCTGTGGAGTGCTATCCTGTGGGAAATGTTCTCAGGAAAGTGCAGGGATAGACTCCTGACACTTAATGAGAAAGATGCTGAATCCTATGACCCTCATGAAGGGTACCCTGATTGAGGCCTTTGGATTCACCACTGAAGAGTAGAGATCCGGTTCAGGGAGGCTCAAAAAACCCAGAGCCAGACTTTGGTGGATTTTGTAGACTATTCGGTGAAATCACTAGCAGGTTGGTTAGCTGGGAGCAATGTGCATGACTTTGAAGGGCTTTATAATTTGATAATGAAGGAGCATCTTTTAAGTAATTGTTACTAAGAGAAATTGCATCAATTCCTGGTCGACCTGGGTCCATTCTCCCCCCAAAAGTTGGGGAAGAAGGCTGATCATTGGGTTAGAACCAGAGTGTCCAAAACTAGATATAGTGGGGGTTACCAAAAGAAAGAGGCCAAAAAGACCCCCCAGAAGAGACAGAGGATCACTCTGAAAAAAATAAAAGTAAGGAGTCCCCTCTAGGCCCTCAAACACCTGGCCAGGAGGGTGGGCCCAGGGACACGTCACAAACTAAAAATGGGTACCAGGGTAAGAACTGGGACCCCAAGAAAGCCTGGTGCCTTAAATACAACAAGACAGGGCACCTAGTCAGAGACCACTGTTATCCTAAAAACAAACCCACTAGTACATTCCATTTCCAGGGGTTGCTAGTGTAGCTTTAGAGGGTAACTCCTCAGATGAGGAGGTCACTCTAGCCTATAAATGGGAAATGAGCCAAAAAGGTGAGCTGAAGATTCCATTGGGGAGAAAACACTTCCACCACCTACTGGTGAATGGAATCCCAGCCAGTGCCCTGAGAGATACCTGTTCCAGTTACACTTTTGTGAATAACAGGCTGGTTCTCCAACCAGTATAGCCCAGGTGAGAGTAGAAGAATAAGGACTATTGCAGGGGAGGTTAATTTTAGGCCTGTGATTGTAAGAAATCAGGGACGTTGAGAAGGAAATTAAAGACATAAACTTACCAGACCCAACAAAAAGGAATTATGAAATTCTCCAACAGATTCTTACACGCCATCAGGATGACATTAAGATACGTAAGACTCGCAAACTCAAAAGAGAAGAGAATGACTACTTAGGTGGCATGGTATTCACTTTCGCTAGAAAGTTCGACCATTTAGTGAGTAACAAGAAATCTGCCAATGAAAAACCCCCATCTGACACCCTCAGTAGTGCCTCATCCAGTGTACCTTCCAGTGACAATGAAAGCAACCAAGACCCAGGTGAAGGCACATCAGGCCAAGGAAGGAATAGTTTTTTAGAAGAAATACGACAGATAAGGATAGGCAATATGAGACCCAACTTATGTACAGGCCGAGGAGAAAGACCAGAAGAGGGAAAAGAATCAAGAGAGCAATCAGGAGACAGAGCAGGAATGAGGACCAGGTCATGGACCAGGAACAGACAGTAATAGGTGTGGAGGCAGGGCCGGATGAAAGATTGGATGTGAAAATTGTTAATCTGAGTGACAAAATACTTGATGATGACATGAATAAAGTGCTTAAGAAAGGTTTGAGCTTTTGTCCATTGGCTAATTTGGATACTGATCTTATCAAGATTGATATATACAAATTTGTCCGCAAGCTCAAGCTCAAAAAACACTTTCATTTACAGGAAAGGAGTGGGGTTACTGCTGGTACTACTATAACACAAGGGGACTATTCGATATAGGATGCTATTAACACTACCATGTTACTATCATTAGCAGCTGATAATGATGAAGAAACAAATGTCAGGGAGTTATTAGCACATTTGAACACAGACACGGAACACGCCACTGATAGTGGATTGAAACCTAGATCGAAATGGACACCCAATTTGCCTGCAAATAACTGTTGTGACTTATTTTTCAAAAAAGTATGTAGGGATTTGGACAACATCCCTTATAAGAAGATGAAGAATAGATGGATAGTTACCGACAATCTGACTCCTCCGGAAAGAAGGGCACTTAAAGAATTGCGCGACGATGACTCACTCATCATCAGAGAAGCAGACAAAGGGGGGGTGTTGTAGTTATGAATAAAATCGACTATAATAAGGAAATCCACTAACAACTTGAGAACAGGGACTGTTACTACCTCCTTGACACTAATCCCATCCCACGTATCACAAAAGAGATAAATCAAAACATTAAGATTTGGTATGATCAGAGACTTATCTCTTTTGAAGAATACCTGTTTTTGAAAACTGAGATCCCAAGGTACCCCTGCCTATACACCTTGCCAAAGATACATAAGAAAGCTATGTTTCCACCAGGCAGGCCAATTGTTTCGAGCATTGGGGGCCCGACTGAATGACTCTCACAATTTATTGATGTCTTCTTACAACCCTTAGTGGTGAACTTACCATCTCACATCAAATATACCAAACATGTTCTTAATTTGATGAGTGATGTTGTGTGGGAGGAGAGGATGACTATGGTCACACTGGATGTGGTATCGTTGTACACGAATATACAAATTGAGTTCGGGATGCTAGTTATGACACTCTTCCTAAACAAAAGACCAGCACAATTGTTGTCACATACTGAGATGTTACTTCACATGACAAGGCTGATCTTAGACAATAACACTTTTCTTTTTGAAGGAAACTGGTACTATCAAATTAGCGGGACTGCGATGGGCTCCAGATTCGCTCCTTCTTATGCCAACCTGTTCATGGGTTGGTTTGAGGAGGAGCGGATCTGGGGCCGGTCAAATTCCCCATGGTCACAATACATACACTACTGGGGCAGATTCATAGACGACATACTCATGCTATGGACTGGCTCCTTGATACAACTGCAGGACTTTGAAAGACATCTGAATGACAACCCCTACAACATGTCGTTCACTATGAACTGTGACCCTCACAAAATTAAATTCTTGGATGTGGAATTGTATATTCATGAATCTAGAATCAAGAGTAGAATGTTCAGAAAAGAAACATCGTGCAATGCTTTACTACACGTAAGTCGTGCTCACCCCAGACACCAACTACAAGCCATACCTTATGGGGAAATGGTCAGGGCCAGAAGAAACTGTAGTACAGATGAGGAATTCACCAAAACCTTGACAGATATGAGACAGAGATTCTCCATTAGCGGTTATGACAAAGAAACCATCAAGAAAGCAACCAATAGGGTGATCAAACTAGAGAGGACGAGTACACTAACACACAAGAAACCAGAGGCAAATCCCAAAAGGGAAGTGATTAAACCAATACTTCCCTATGGTAGTAACACTGGTGATATAAGTAGGATACTGAATAAACACTGGCATCTGCTCAGAGAAGACAATATTTTGGCACAACACACAAATGATAAAGCGAATACCAAATTCCGAAGAGGACTAACACTTAAGGGAATGATCAGTACAAGCTACACAGGCACCACCAGATCACAACACTGCTGGTTGACACGGCACAACAGGGGCTCCTTTAGATGCGGACACTGTTTAATATGCAGACTCGCAATAGAGACAGCAAACTTTAGTTACAATAACAGTCGCCTGTTTGATATCACCAACAACATCATGTGCACCACGCGATATGTAGTTTACATATTGATATGCAGATGTGGTAAAATATACGTGGGCAGCACATAAGGATGTTGAAGGACAGGGTAATGGAACACTTAAGGGCGGTGAAACAGGGAGACCCCAAGTATCCTTTCGCATTCCATACACTTACATGTGACAAACAATAACAATATAGAACATTTGACTTCCATGGATTAGAAGTGGTCCCCCGTGGGGAACGGGGTGGTAATCGTGAATTACAGTTGAGACGCCAAGAAGCAATATGGATCTTATGCTTGAAAGCAGTAGATCAGGGACTGAATATTGATCGAGAACTACACCATTTTTTGGGTGACTGATAAATAGGACACACACATATTGGTTCTAATTATTTCATCATTGACGTCCCTCCTATCAGAAATGGAAATTAAATGTGAAAAATGTATTGTCTCATTAGGTTTGATGTACAATGTATATAATTTGTTTTTAAAGACACTGTATTGACCTACTGGAACATAGAACTGCCATCCTCCAATAACGAAAAAGCATTGATTGTAGATACAGATGGAAATTTATCTTGCAACTGATGTGAAAATTGTAATGAGGCCTGTTGTATTGCGCCAATGCAATGATATACTGTAGTGTTGACAGAAAAGGCTTCAACAACCTTCAACCCTGCACCTGGCCTCTGCCTGCTAAGATTCTTACCCCCAAGGTGGTGCCACCCCAGTCTTGGGCCCTTGGAAGTGGGCCTGAATGTGCTCCGCCAGCCTAGTTCCTAGCAGAACCAACAAAGTATGACCAATCACCTCGCAGCCTCATATCGGAACCACCGCTGTTCAACGCATCCTCGACACAGCATTTCGCATCGCAACTCCGCAGCTCTTCAGAATTGCCACTGTGTGACATATCCTTGGTGCAGGAACTTCGCATTGCAGCCCCTCAGAACTGCCTCCACTCAATGCATCCTCAACGCAGAACCTCACAACACTCCGCAACCAGGATTTAAGGTACTTTGTTCAGCGGACCTAACCTGGTCCCTGTATCCCGCCCACATTCCATCGCGATCGGCCTGAACTTGTGACTTTGTCCCAGTCTGGCACGACCTGTTAACCCCAGTTGGCGTTTTATGTTTCTAAGCATTAACTATACCTAAACCTTTCAAATAGCATATCTCCGGTTCTATTAATTGAGTTTTGTTGTTTTGGTGTCAAATAATTTATTCCATTTTAACTATTTTTCTAAATTGGTGTGGGGTTTTTCTTGTGTTAGGTTTTAATTTATTATTGTTTGTGTACTGCATAAAACTTTACACTTTGTCTCTTAGTTAAGCCTGACTGCTTGTGAACCAAGCAATCAGAGGGTTAAGCACATTATAATTTGGGGTTTGCTTGTGTTTCACCCTGACAAGAATTGTGGTTGCTGCTTGAGCAGGGTTTCATCCCACCTCAAACAGGAAGCCAATATCCCACAATGTTTTTGCTGACTGGTGTTTCATTCACATGGCGTGTTTTTTATGTATGCACTCAAGGGGTTACTTGTTTTATTACCAAAACCTTAAGTTAAGCTATGGGAGCGCACATGTTTTCTGTTGCTCTCGTTTACTTGTGGTTATGCTCACTTACCCCCTTCTGAAGGTTATCTTTGGTGAGAGATGAAAGAAGAAGTGCTACGGATACACAGATGTCACGAGTGTGACACAGGAAACTAGTTTCATCAGCTCAGGTGTTTGCTGAGTCTTCAGGTGTTGTCTTGGCAGGTGGAGCTCACATCGGGCACTCGTACACATGTTATTTTTGATGTATATGAATTATAATTTTGGGACTTACATTTGCTTGCTGCTCTGTGTGTTCTTTGATGGTTTTTTTTTGTGCTATGTACTGGATTTTTCACATGGGACACACACACATCAAACATTAAAGGCACCAGAAGGGGATGACACATGAGGCAGGTTCATCTCTGAAACAGAACAGACATGGAAAGCACCACACCCTAGGGACATGATGCTTCAACTAAATTAACATTAAGGGGGGTCAATTCACTGGAAAGGGAGAGTCCTGTGCTCAAACAATCAGCCAAGACCATCAAGGAAAGATGTGCACAAATAGGCTTATTCCAATTCTCAATTTGTAGATTCATTTAAATGTCAAATTGATCATCACAGAAAGTACAAAGTTAGTTCAAATCAGAAGAAATTCATATTATAATGTGCCTTTAAGGAATTAAGTAGCCACAGCACATGTGGTAATAGTCAAATTAATATTACCCACACAGCAGCTAGCCCGCTGAGTGAATGAATAGAATTACCTCCACCCCAAATAGTACATTCTCTACCATTTTTCGGACAATGATAGCACAAACGTTCATGGCATCGGTTTCGCATGTGTGATGAATAATGAGCTGTTTTTATCAACCACCATCCGGGACGAAGGAAAGCGCTCCCTCACAAGAAGAGCGGATGTGGCACAGTGGCCAGAGCTGTGTCGGCAGCGCAAAAACCTGTGATTCTGAGCAAATTAATGAGGGGCATATTAGCAAGGGCTCTATTGCCGCTTTAGCAGCACTTTTTGCCGCTAAAGCGGCGATATTTCTATCGCCCTATCAGCAAGCTGTCGCTAACAGGTGTTAGCGACAGCTTTTAGGCGATAGCGACTGGTTTGGGTGCCGCTTTGCATGTCAGCGATATTTATCGCTAATGACATGCAAAGGAGGCGTTCCCAACTAAAAGCGACTGAAAGCAGTCACTAACATCGCTATCGCCTATTAGCAATAACCGCGAAGCGATAAAAAAAGTGTGCTAACCGCGATTAGCGCTGGTTTTTTACACCTGGTAGAAACCTGACTTACCCATAATAGTGTATGGGAGGTGGATTCTACGGTTACGACCCCACCTACCTATTAGCGAGTTTTCCCTTAGCGATAGGATTTTTATCGCTGGAAAACTCACGTTACAGATGGGATTTGCCGATATCGCTGGATTGTTTATCGCTGTGGAGATAAAGGTTGTTAATACTGCGTTAACTCCACGATAAAATCCAGCGATAGGCGGCAATAAAAAAAATCGCGCTAAGCACTGTTTGCGATAATTATCGCAAGTTGTTGCTAATATGCCCCTTAATCTCTCCGGGTGATACGTTGTGTTAGGTAGGTCTGCTGCAAGACGAAAAAGCTGAAATATGGCATGCTGTATATGCTCCATATTAGCCAGGCAATAACACATTGCAGAGCAGGAAACATTATTGATGAGTTGACAACCCTCCTTGTACCTCACTTGTCTCTATTTTCTTTCAGGCTTTTGGATGATGGATTTGTTTCTGTATGTCACCGACATGTGAATGCACTACATTTCAGCATTCAGACCAGCGTGAAACTTTTCATTCGTGGGTGGGGCAAGGGCCTGTGACTGGGAAGGGCCAAAAACATAGGCATATGGGGCCATATGTATGGAGCCAATTTCAGATCGCAAACGCCGAAATTCACAGAATTTCGGCGTTTGCGATCGCAAATTAGCAGTGTGCAATGTATCACACTGAAACCCCCTCGCAAAATAAGAAATCGCAAATTTTGCGATTCCCTATTTTGCGCTTGCATTTAAGGAATCGCTAATTGCGATTCCTTAAATGCTATGTAAGAAGCAAAAGAAAGTGCGATTTGGGCTTAAGGAATCGCAAATTACCACCAACTTCAAGTTGGTGGTAACTTGCGATTTCACTAAAAAATGCACTATTTAGCATTTTTTAAAGTGCCATGTGGCGCCCATACATGCCCTTAGGGCACGTATATGTGCACACATGCACATTTCAGGGGTGCAACAGGGTGTCCTTTTGGCACCCTGGCACCCTTGAAATTGCATTCTCAATTTGCGATTCTCTAATTGCTAATCGCAAATTGAGAATGTCTTCCCATTCATTCCTATGGACCTCTAGGCCCATGGGAATGAATGGGGAGGTATTCCTTAATTGCGAATCGCAATTTGCGATTCGCAATTAAGGAATATGAAGGATTCGCAAAATTTATTAAAAATCCTACATACATAGCGTTTTGCGATTCTCAAATAGCGATTCGCAAAAAATCGCTATTTGAGAATCGCTAAAGGACATTTTGATACATATGGCCCTAAGTGTATAGCACAGCAAATTCTAAGCGCTACATTTAAAAAAAAATGTTTTTAGCCAATTCTGCATTGAACACCCACACAAGTGAGGTATCCTTTTACTCGGAGACTGAGGGGAAAGCTGTGTGGTAGGACATTTGTGCCGGCACAGTGATCCCACGCATAAATATGTGGAAAATGTGATTATTTTCAGCTTTCAGCTAAATTTGAGGTTTGCAGGGGATTCTGGGTAGGAAAACGTTGGTGGGTCTACGCAAACCATGCCTCCATGGACTCCCCCGGGTGTCTAGTTTTCAGAAATGTGTGGGTTTGGTAGGTTTCCCAGGTGACCCCCTTGCAAAACCAGGTCGTTTTGTGATAGGTAATTTTGATGTCTCCTCAATACATTTTGGTCCCTTGCCTGTCGCGGGTACTTGGCCCACCCAAGCAAGTGAGGTACCATTTTTATCAGGAGACCTGGGGAAACGCTGGGTGGTATGAAATTCGTGTCAGCCCAGTGATCCCACAACTTTCCCACACAAAACTTTGAGAAACATTTGATTTTTTCAGCTAAATTTGAGGTTTGCTGGGGATTCCGAGTAGGTAAACGTTGGTGGGTCCATCCAAGCCATACCTCCCTGGGCTCCCTCAGGTGTCTAGTTTTCAGAAATGTGTCGGTTAGGTAGGTTTCCCTAGATGGCCGCTGAGCCCGGGACCAAAAACGCAGGTGACCCCCTAGAAAAACCAGGTCGTTTTGTGATAGATAGGTGGGCACCTGTGTTTTTGGTCCCGGGTTTGCAGACATCTAGGGGAACCTAAAAAACCCAGACATTTCTGAAAACTAGACACCCGTGGGAGTCCAGGGAAGTGTGGCTTGCGTTAATCCCCCAACATTTTTCTTCCAAAAAATTTCTGAAAACCTCAAATTAGCTAATAAGTCACATTTTTCTCTAATATCTGTGTTGGAAAGTTGTGGGATCACTGCACGGCACAAATTTCCTACCACTCAGCGTTCCCCTCAGTCTCCCGATAAAAATGATACCTTACTTGTGTGGATGGGCCAAGTGCCTATGACATGGAAGGGCCAAAAACGTGTAGAAATTGAGGGGGGCTCAAAGCGGATCTGAAAGGGCAGTTGGTTCATACGTTTTTCGGCTGACGCAACTTTGGGCATCCACACAAGTGAGGTATCATTTTTCTCGGGAGATCGAGGGAAATGCTGGGTAGTAGGAAATTTGTGCCTGCACGGTGATCCTACAACTTACCCGCACAGAAATGTGAGTAAAATGTGACTATGTAAGTAAATTTGAGGTTTGCGGAGGATTCTGGGTAAGAAAACGCTGGGGGATCCATGCAAGCCACACCACTAGCCAAGAGTCAGTACACTCACACAAACATCCACACACCACCAACCAAGCGCCATCCACGCACACCGCCAGACAAGCATCATCCATACACACCGCCAGCCAAGCGCCATCCATGCACACTGCCAGCCAAATGCTATCAATGCACACAGCCAGCCAAGCAATGGCCACGCACAGCGCCAGCCAAGCACCACCCATGCACTCCGCCAGCCAAGCGCCATCCCCGCACCCCCTCAGCCAAGCAGGGCCAGACTGGGATCAGCAACAAGCCCAGGCAGATTGCTGCTCGACAGGCCCTGGGGGGGGCGTGTTAGTAAAAAGCACTGCTCCCGCTTTTGTTACTGGGGCCCGATATTGCAGCACTGCTGCACAACCAGCCCCCAGTGACAAAACCATCCCCCATGGCCAAAAAAACGGCCCCCACCCCTCCAGCCCACCAGAGAAATGCCCGGTGCCCGCTACGGCCAGTCGGGCCCTGCAGCCAAGCACCATCCATGCACACAGCCAGCCAGCACCAGTCCACGTACACCACCAGCCAAGCACCACTCCACGCACACCACCAGGCAAGGGCCAACCTACATACACCATCATCAAGTGCGAGTCCTCCCACACCATTGCCAAGTGCCAAGTGCAGGTCCACACACCGCCAGCAAAATGCCAGCCAAAGGTCAGTACCATCGGCCAAACTCCAGCTTACACACACACAAACTCTCCCTGGTTTCTATTTGTTTTCTGCCCCCGCTTGGGTGTAGATGAGAATAGAAATATCATGGAAACAGCCAAAATGTGTGCCTAAAAATAAGGGAGCGACCCTTGCCTATGGGGCTTCTCACTGGCATGCACCATAAACATATCCCTGGTGCCTAGTGGGCTTTCTGCCCCTCCCCCGCCATGGGGGGCAGATAAGGGGCTATTGCCCCAATCTGACTTCCGGGGGGGGCAGAAAGTCTTTTTTGGTGGTGGGGGCATAAGCATGCCCATTCTCGGCAGCCCCCACCCCTACGTATAAATAAAACAACAAAATCCCTGGTTCCTAGTGGGGGGGGGGCAGATTAGGGACTATTGCCCCCATCTGCTTCCCGGGGGCGGCATAAAGGCTGTGGAATTTTTGGGGGGGCATTGGCATGCCCATTTTGGGCAGCCCCCACCTCTAGGTATAAAAAAAACAATCCCTGGGGCCTAGTCGGCTTTCTGCCCCCGGGGGCAGATCAGGGGCTATTGCCCCATCTGCCTCGTGGGGGGCAGAAAGACTGTGGGATTTGTTTTAGGGGGTGGGGGCATTGGCATGCCCATTTTGGGCAGCCCCTACCCCTAAAAACAATAAAAAAAATAATCCCTGGCATCCAATGGCCTTTCTGCCCCCCCCGGGGGGGGCAGAAAGACTTCAAAATTATGCAGGGGGGGCATTGGCATACCCATCTCGGGCAGCCCCCACTCCTAAATCCCCCCCAAAAATCCCTGGCATCTAGTGGGCTTCCTGCTCCCCTGGGGGGGGACAGAAAACTGGAATTTTGCAAGGGGTGGGGGCATTGACATGCCCATCTTGGGCAGCCCCCACCCCTAAATTCAATGAAAAAAACATCCCTGGCGTCTAGTGGGCTTTCTGCCCCGGGGGGACAGATTGGGGGCCACTGCCCCTATCTGCACCCTCAGTGGGAGCAGAATGACTGGAACTGTGTGTGTGGGGGGGGCGACATTGGCATGCCCATCTTGGGCAGCCCCCACCCCTAATTGCAATGAAAAAAAAATCCCTGGTATCTAGTGTGCGTTTCCTCCCCGGGGGGGACAGATTGGGGGCTACTGCCCCTGTCTGCCCCCAGGGGGAGCAAAATGACTGGAATTTTGTGGAGGGGGGGTGGCGGCATTGGCCATCTTGGGTAGCCCCCACCTCTAAATTCAACCAAAAAAAACATGGTCTAGTGTGCTTTCTGCCCCCCGGGGGGGCAGAAAGACTGTAATTTTGCGGAGGTGGTGGGGGCATTGGCATGCCCCTATTGGGCAGCCCCCACCCCTAATTCAATTTGAAAATAAATCCCTGATATCTAGTGGGCTTTCTGCCCCCCAGGGGGGCAGAAAGACTGAATTTAACCAATTTAATTGGGGGGGAGCAAAGGCCCTTGCCCAAGGGACCGTTCCCCCCTCTCTGGTGCCTAGTGGGTGGATCGTCCCCTTCCCAATGATACCTCTCCTGACGATACCTCTCCTGACTTTCTACGTGCTCAGGGGGCTGAGATAGCCCCCTGAGCACGTAGAAAGTGAAACTGAAATGAGCCTTCCGGCTCATTTCAGTTTCGTTTTCACTGAAATGACGTCAGAGCGACGTGCGCGCTGATCGTCATTTCAGAGAAACCAAACAAACAGCCTTGGGAGCTGGGGAAGCACTTCCCCAGCTCCTGAGGCTGTTGGGGGGAAAAGAAATCCCAGAGGGATTTCAATTGACATGTGCGAGGATGGCTGGGAGCCGCCCTGCGCACACGCCCACCATGTCTCAGGACGGCTTACGGCGGTCCTGAGCACAGAAGGGGTTAATCTCTTCCGGTGATACGTTGCACTATATAAATAAATCTGCTGCAAGACAAAAAAGCAGACAGAGGCAAAACTTTATGAAAAAATTGTTCCACTAAAGTGGATGTTAACAGTATTTCGGCTACGGGAAACTGATAAGAGAAGCAGATGAGGAACAAGCATTGGTAAATACAGGAAAATATGCTACATCCAATAGAAATGGAGGAAAAGTAAGTGGTAAGCACAGGAACCAATGAAAAGCCAGGAAAAAGAGGAGGTGGGATGTAAGTCCCTTTTAAGTTTATATTAAAAACGATAGATTTCACAAACACAGCGCAAGCGCTGTGCAGGCGAAATCTAAAAAGGCAGCGCTGAAATGTTACTTGCACAGTAAACCAATCCAACAATTAGCTTTCAATCCACCTACTGGCAAACAATTGTCATTGGACAGAAACATGAGATATGAAACCTAATTCCATAGACCCTTCTGCTCTATGAACATAGCACTGGAGATTCAGCATATAACTTTGAAATGATTCAAAGCACATCCCTTCGCCCAAGGGAGCTAGAGGAAAATGTTACTTTACACGTACAGAGACAGACCATGGCTGCAGCTGAATTTCGGTGATTTTCTGAAATGTAAAATAAAAACAATGCTTGTGCAGAACATTTAAACATGCACTTTCAACACAATTTTTCTAAATAAAATGTATTTTTTACCCATACATAATTAGTGGAAGGATTGACAACACAAAGTAGGGGAAGGTTTTTTTTATTATTCTCATGTTCTTTCTGAGGGAGGCCAGAGTTAGCTGCCTGCCTGCAGCATGAGAACAAGAGCCCATTGCATTTTCTAGGAATAATGCTGATGAGGGAGACTTGTGCACCAGGATTGCCATAATGCTAGCCAGAGCCCTTTGCAACATCCCTGAGCTATGAGCTTATAGCATCTTAGGCCTTGGTCAGACCGTTCTGGAAGTCCGCAGACTGTTATTGCTGTGCCTTAGACTGGTAAACCTCCCTTGGATAAAACTTCACATTTGACAAAAGCAGATTTGCTGTTTTTTTTAGTTGCTTTAAGTGTGTCAGCAGCAAAAGGTGAACTTTAGGTAAATTCACCTGGTCTGAGTACCAGGTTAACTCGGTCTGCAAGAGCTTAGTGGGCTCAAGGTCCAGATCAGGTCTGTGTTACAATAATTAAAAGAAACCTGAGCAATGCGATAAAGGCTAGTGTGCACTATTTAATGACTATAAAACCAATGAGACAACTCCAGAGTCATGGAAAAGGAGCTTGGTAATGCCCATTTATGAGAAGAAAAGACTTATTAACACTCATCCCCCTCCAACCACAGGCCCATAACACTATTCACCCAGTCACTAAACAGGGCGTAAATGCTTACTACCTCTCTGTAGACTGTGGTCATAAAATATAGGACTGCGTAAAAATGATGCTTAATAACATCATGTCCCTTAGGATCTTAGCTAAAAAATATCCTATTCACAGAAGGCAGCCTCTGTCTGCTGCCTTTACTGATTTGTCTTCATTCTTCAATAAAGTTGATTGTCCTTCACTGTGGGGTGAGTTGGAAGAATGGGCTTTACTATTACACTGTGGGAGGGATGGGCGGAAGTAGGAGCTACAAGGCTTGATTGGTTTGTCAATGGTTAGGTTTTATTGAAAGTTCTTGTCACAAATCAGTCTTTCCGAGCGTGAGTCTGGTCACTGGGCATCGTCCCTTGGTCCTTCTCTCCCTGGTCTTGTTTGGATGGGCTCTTCGACTAGCCAGCCGTCCCCCAGGAAGCTCAAAGAAAGAATAGAGAGGACGGTAAGTAGTCCGTACGGAGTATTGCTGGATGTAAGATTTTATTCAGGATACGCAACCACACCAGGCGTGTAAAGAAGTATAAACTTCTAGGTGTCTGAGATAGGGCTCGACTTTAAAAGAATAAATTTCCTCTGGGGAACAACTTGCGGCTAATATAAATAATTGGCCTCTCATTCCCCTGTGAGTCGTGTTGTGACAGGATAGCTCCTAGGCCGTATTCTGAGGCATCCGTTTGTAGTATGAAGGGCTTGGTGTAGTCTGGGCTAAGAAGTACAGGTTTAGTTGTTAGGGCCTGTTTCAATTGGTGAAAGGCTTGCATTACTTTGGCTGAGGGTTGTTTGAGCTCTTTTTCTGTCTTTTTGTCTTTTCTGAGAAGATCAGTCAGTGGGGAAGCTATTTTGGAAAAACAGGGTATAAACCTTCTATAATAGCCAGGAATCCCAAAAAGGCACGTAAATCTTTTTTTGTGGGGGGGAAGGATAGTCGGGATTTGGCCGCTACCTTTTCTTCCTTTGGTTAAATGTATCCTTCCCCTAAAAGATACCCCAGGTACTTAACAGAGCGACCAGCCAGATGGCTTTTGGCAGGATTTATAGTCAACCCTCCCTCCTTTAAAGCCTGGATTACTTTGCGCAAATGGTATACATGTTGTTCCCAGGTATCACTATAAATGATGATGTCGTCGATGTTTTCGCCGCAAATTCTTCGCATGGTTTGAGTATGCGATTCATCAGCCTCTGAAAGGTGGCAGGAGCTCCGTGTAAGCCAAAAGGGAGCACGATAAAGTGATATAATTCCCCAGGCGTGGAGAAAGCAGTTTTTCTCTATCCTGTTCTCGCAGGGGCACCTGCCAGTATCCCTTGCATAGGTCAAGTGTACTTATATATTGGGCTTTGCCCAATCTTTCGATCATTTTGTCTACTTGGGGTAAGGGGTATGCATCGAATTGGGATATTTTATTGACTTCCCTGAAGTCAATGCAAAACCTGATAGAACCATCAGGCTTGGGTACTATCACAATGGGGAAACACCATTCACTGTGTGACGGTTCGATAATCCCCATTTTCAACATCTGTTGTACTTCTTTTTCTATGGCACCTTGTCGAGACTCGGGTAAACGATAGGGACGGAGTCGTACTTTTTTCCCTGGGACTGTATGGATTTGGTGATGTACCAGAGTTGTCCTGCCGGGTTTATTGAAAAACAACCTGGAGTGGAGCCAGCTCCTTATATAGCTCCTGCCTAAGGGGCATTGGTAGGTCGAGATCAACGCTTTGCTGGAATAATAGGGTGGATTCCTCTACCTTTCCTATCATAGTTGGTTTAGCGCCTTGCCATTTTTTAAGCAAATTTATATGATAGATCTGGGTATTCTTTTTATTTTGGGGATCTAGTTCTAGGTGGTATGTAGCTGGGTTACTTTGTCTTTGACCTTAAAGGGGCCCTGTCATTGTCCTATTAATTTATGGTCTGATGTAGGCATCATCAGTAAGACCATTTCCCCTATACTCAAGGATCTTTCAGTGGCCTTTTTGTCATACTGTTTCTTTTGAGCTTCTTGTGCTTGTTCCAAATGTGTCCTCACTATACTCCTGATCTGTTGTAGATGTGATTTTAGGTTTCAGACATACTCGTGGAGGAGTTTAGCTCCAGACGCCTCCTCTTCCCATTCCTCTTTCGCCATATCCAGCAAGGTACGGGGCTGTCTCCCTTATAAAAGTTCAAAAGGGGAGTACCCAGTGCTTTTCTGTTGCTTGCACCGGATGTCAAAGAGTGCTAAAGGTAAGATGTCTTCCCATTTGCGGGTTTCTAATTCAAGTAGTTTTTTTAGGGTGGTCTAAAGGGTGGCGTTATATCTCTCTACAAATCCGTCTGTTTGAGGATGATAGGCAGCCGTGCGTATTTGCTTTATGTTTAGATGTTGGCATACTTGCTTCATTAATTTAGTGACAAAAGGTGTTCCCTGGTCTGTTATAATCTCCTTTGGGAATCCCACCCTGGAGAATACATTGATCATTGCCATTGCTATTTGGGTTGTATTGGGTTGTCGTAATGCAATCGCGTCCGGAAATCGTGTAGCATAATCTACGATAACCAAGACATACCGGCACCCACTGCATGAGGGTGAGAGGGGTCCGATCAAATCCATTCCTACCCTAGAGAATGGTTCTTCTATATTCGTAAGAGGTACTAAAGGCGCTTTTGGGGGTATATATCTACTATTCTTTTGGCATGTTGGACACTCCCGGCAGTATTTTCGTACTTGATGGTAAATACCGGGCCAATAGAATTGCTCTAAAATAGTTCTCCCACTATTCTCCCCTCCAAAATGTCCCCCAAGGAGATGGCTATGAGGGAGAAATAGAACCTTTTCTCTAAATGCCTGGGGAACTAGTAGTTGTGGTTTCTGATCTTTTCCCCCTTCCGATACAGTAACCCTTTTTTATCAAAAACTGGGGAGCTACGTGCTGGGCATCTTCTGTCTCTACTGCCCGGTTCCAGGCCTCTTTGAGTGTGGGATCTTCTCTTTGGGCTACATGGAACTGCTGATCCTGCTCCCAAATACAGCTGTTTTCAGTCTTTGCTACTGCGATTTGGGTCCAGTCTTTCTTTTCTTTCCTTTTCTGTCCTTACTTTTCTTCAGTTTAGCAGGCGGCCATTCCTGATCCGTGAGGTAGGCAAACAGGGCGGTTTCTCTCCATTCATCTTCACTTGATCTTGTCTCTTTTAATAAGTCCTCTATACATGGGTAGTCGTTCCCTAGGACCAGGGTTTCGGGCAGCTTAGGAATGAGACCTACATTGAGCGATACTGGTTTGACCACTGGGTCGTGTTGTATCCAGACATCAGTGGTTGGATAAGGCTTTTGTCCCCGTGCACCCATTGAATATTCATGTTTCCATGGGTGTTTTGTACCCCTCCTGGGATTGCTTGGGGTTGTATGATGCTCTGAAGACAGCGTGTGTCTATCAATGCCTTCCGGGGTTCCCCGTAGACTGATACCTGTCGATGATAGGGGAGGGCTTTACGTTCCCCTGGCATACACAGATAGGATCTAGTCAAACCCACCTCCATGGGTTCTTCCTTTTGGGGGCATACCCTTGCTATATGGCAGAACATTCATCAGTGGAAGCACTGGGGCCCTGGGTGAGGTGGTGGTCTCGGAACAACAGGTAAAGGCCCTGGTAAAAGGGTCACCGTTTCTGGGTTTTTTGGAGGGGGAGCTCTAATAGTTCTAGAGGTATTTCCCCTTTCTTGATGTCTCCACGGAATGTCCTCTCTCCCCTTCTGACTCTCTTGCGCTCTACTAAAAGCGCTGGCAATTTCCATTGCCCTTTCCAGTTTAGCTGAGTGTGTTGTCGCACACATTTTTGAATGGGGGTGTAATGAGGATAGGTACTGCTCCAAGTACACTTTCTCCATCATCTCTTCCTTGGTAGTTATTGCGGGTTTTAACCATCGATCCGCCATGTCTCTCACCCTGTAATATAGTGCTCTCAGGGTTTCCTGGGGTCCCTCTTGGATCTGCTTCAAAGAAATTCTGTATGTTTCTTTTTACCTCGTCGTAAGGGGTCAAAGCCAATGGATTAGCTGCTTGGTATGCTGCCTGAAGGTCTCCTGATAGAAGCGGTCCAAGGTACAGTCCCCATTTATCTTGAGGCCAGGCTGCCGCCCTGGTCATTCTCTCAAAGTTTGAGAAGAAGAAATCTGGGTCTTCCCCACTAACGTATTTTTGCATCACTACAGAAGAAAGGGTGGTATGTGCCCTCTGTTGACCAAGCGTCACCGCCAGCTTGCCTATTACTGTTTCTTGAGTATGGCCTTGCTCAGTGAGGGTCTTGTGTAGTTTCTCTCTATCTTCTTCAGCGACAGCTAAAAACTTCTCCATGATTTTCCCTAATTTTTCCTGGTTGTCCACCATTTTATTCATAACCACCTCCATTTCCACCGATCCCACTTCTGACACCACCTGTGGGAGGGATGGGCGGAAATAGAAGCTAGGAGGTTTGATTGGTTTGTCAATGGTTACGTTTTATTGAAAGTTCTTGTCACAAATTAGTCTTTCCGAGCGTGAGTCTGGTCACTGGGCGTCGTCCCCTGGTCCTTCTCTCCCTGGTCTTGTTTGGGTGGGCTCTTCGACTAACCAGCCGTCCCCCAGGAAGCTTAAAGAAAGAATAGAGAGGACGGTAAGTAGTCCGTACGGAGTATTGCTGGATGTAAGAGTTTATTCAGGATCCACCACCACACCAGGCGTGCAAAGAAGGATAACCTTCTAGGTGTCTGAGATAGGGCTCGACTTTAACAGAATAAAGGCCGGAATGATTGGGTCCTGTGACCTGTTCCTTCACAGGTGCTTTAACCAAAATAAGCGCGCACAGAGAAGGTGAGGGGGGGAATAAAGTATTGTAGGCGAGTGGGTAAAACTTCAACAAACCAAAATACGGGCTGCATTGTCCCTGTAAGTCCCTCACCCACTAGTGCAGAACAGTTTCTTCCCGTGCCTTCCTTCTCGGCCCACCCTGCTCCCTCGTACTCCCACCCGGTCCCCACAACCACCAGCCCCAGGCTTGTGTACAGTATCACTCACCGTCCCGGCCGAAACTCTCCTGAGTTGCAGCGGCGTTCTCGCCCTTCCTGGGGGGGATCCACCACTCTTCGAACCACTCCTCGTCATCGTCGTCACCGCCCTGGTCTTCACCAGCTTCCTCGCTTCTTCGCAGCGTTTTCTCAGTTTCCTCGTTCTCTGCGTTCCGCAACTCTCCCGAGTTCTGCCTTCTGGTCTCCTCTGCTTGACCTCCCTCTCCTTCCTGTCCTGCCTTTTCTTTAGCCTGATGGCGGTTTGATTGGTTCCCTTCTTCTGGACCGCCTCAGTTTTCCTGCAGGGAAGAGTTCCCGAACCATGGGTTAAACTGGGTAGTTCCCAAGCGGTTCCTGGTTCGTGCGGCTGAGGCTTCGGTCCGAGGTAGGAGGGGTGCTTTGGGGGTACGTCGTCAGGTCCCACCGACATACACTTATTGAATTCTTTCAAGGAGTTACCTGCAGGCAACTGGACTAGGGCACAACTTGGTGCCACACATTCATTTAGCTGTACTATTCCTGTAAAAAAAGAGATTTTCATTGATATTTTGGCTTTGTTGTTTTTCCCCTGTATTTTGCCGATGTAACACCAAAACTAAATTGCATATGATTTCCCCCCCCACAATTGGGCTATAAACAAAACATTTTATTAAAACATACTGGTAACTTTATGAAGTTTGATCTTACTCCCAAAGGTCTCCAGAGTAAAGTGACAACTTTGTAGCAATTTGTTAAGAAATGCTGTCACCAAATAAATATTTCAAAAATTCAAATCATGGTCTTTAGAATATTATTTGTTAAAATAACTATATTATGAGTATTAATAACGCAATAATTTATATATAACAGAAATGCATCTATTTAGGAATGGCATCTAATTCAAATCTTAGCACCAAAGAACATGTTGAGTAGCGATGCAGTAAAACCTCATCGACTGGCCAGGGCTGATTGGGTTTCCTGCTGCGACTGATCATTTGAGGGTCGATGCCTTGTTAAGGGTTTACACTGCTGAACTATTAGCTTTAATTAACCGATACAGTGTTTATTGCTGCATAAATTCACAGAAATTGACAGTGTGGAAACTCAACTATAGAAACATTATCTATCAGTTGTGAAACCTTTCTCCGCTGAGGGGATGGCTGCATTAGGAATAAGTGATATTGTCTACAGACGTCTAAGCCCACACTGTTGCCTCTTGGAATAATAATGCACTTCCTGAGCCTGAGATGTTGCAAGCTCTTATCTTTGATGAACCAAAAACCATAAATGATGGATATAAATTCTCCAGATTATGTACATATGCTATAGATAACTTGGGCATTAAAATCATATTTACATGCCCCGTGCATGAAGCATTATTTGAAACGTTGACTTAGGAATCACTTTGATGAAGGCTCCCTCTTTCCGCTCTATTAAGGGATCATTGCGGTGCATACCCCTTGGCACCCTTACATACTCTGCTGTAATTACTGTGGTGCACACCCCTCAGCACCCTTACATATTCTGCAGTAATTACTGTGGTGCATACCCCTCAGCACCCTTACATACTCTGCAGTATATTCACTGTGGTGCACACCCCTTAACACTCTTACATATTCTGCAGTAATTACTGTGGTGCATACCCCTCGGCACCCTTACATACTCTGCTGTAATTACTGTGGTGCATACCCCTCGGCACCCTTACATATTCTGCAGTAATTACTGTGGTGCATACCCCTCTGCACCCTTACATACTCTGCTGTAATTACTGTGGTGCACACCCCTCAGCACCCTTACATATTCTGCAGTAATTACTGTGGTGCATACCCCTCGGCACCCTTACATATTCTGCAGTAATTACTGTGGTGCATACCCCTCAGCACCCTTACATACTCTGCTGTAATTACTGTGGTGCACACCCCTCCGCACCCTTACATATTCTGCAGTAATTACTGTGGTGCATACCCCTCGGCACCCTTACATATTCTGCAGTAATTACTGTGGTGCATACCCCTCTGCACCCTTACATACTCTGCTGTAATTACTGTGGTGCACACCCCTCAGCACTCTTACATATTCTGCAGTAATTACTGTGGTGCATACCCCACAGCACTCTTACATATTCTGCAGTAATTACTGTGGTGCATACCCCTCGGCACCCTTACATATTCTGCAGTAATTACTGTGGTGCATACCCCTCTGCACCCTTACATACTCTGCTGTAATTACTGTGGTGCACACCCCTCAGCACCCTTACATATTCTGCAGTAATTACTGTGGTGCACACCCCTCAGCTCCCTTACATATTCTGCAGTAATTACTGTGGTGCATACCCCTCGGCACCCTTACATATTCTGCAGTAATTACTGTGGTGCATACCCCTCAGCACTCTTACATATTCTGCAGTAATTACTGTGGTGCATACCCCTCGGCACCCTTACATATTCTGCAGTAATTACTGTGGTGCATACCCCTCAGCACTCTTACATATTCTGTAGTAATTACTGTGGTGCATACCCTCGGCACCCTTACATATTCTGCAGTAATTACTGTGGTGCATACCCCTCAGCACTCTTACATATTCTGCAGTAATTACTGTGGTGCATACCCCTCGGCACCCTTACATATTCTGCAGTAATTACTGTGGTGCATACCCCTCGGCACCCTTACATATTCTGCAGTAATTACTGTGGTGCATACCCCTCGGCACCCTTACATA
Organism: Calotriton arnoldi; assembly: GCA_963921515.1. NCBI lineage: Eukaryota > Metazoa > Chordata > Amphibia > Caudata > Salamandridae > Calotriton > Calotriton arnoldi. The sequence goes on along the minus strand of CAWUFW010004117.1, from coordinate 586,107 downwards.
TTCTGCAGTAATTACTGTGGTGCATACCCCTCGGCACCCTTACATATTCTGCAGTAATTACTGTGGTGCATACCCCTCGGCACCCTTACATATTCTGCAGTAATTACTGTGGTGCACACCCCTCAGCTCCCTTACATATTCTGCAGTAATTACTGTGGTGCACACCCCTCTGCACCCTTGCATATTCTGCAGTAATTACTGTGGTGCATACCCCTCTGCACCCTTACATACTCTGCAGTATATTCACTGTGGTGCACACCCCTTAGCACTCTTACATATTCTGCAGTAATTACTGTGGTGCATACTCCTCGGCACCCTTACATATTCTGCAGTAATTAGTGTGGTGCATACCCCTCAGCACCCTTACATACTCTGCAGTAATTACTGTGGTGCATACCCCTCGGCACCCTTGCATATTCTGCAGTAATTACTGTGGTGCATACCCCTCGGCACCCTTACATATTCTGCTGTAATTACTGTGGTGCACACCCCTCGGCACCCTTACCTACTCTGCTGTAATTACTGTGGTGCATACCCTTCAGCACCCTTACATACTCTGCAGTATATTCACTGTGGTGCACACCCTTCAGCACTCTGCAGTAATCACTGCACTACACACCCCTCAGCCCCCTTACATACTTGGCAGTATAGTTGCTGCAGTGCAAACCCCTTAGCACCCTTACATACTCTGCAGTGATCACTGCGATGCACACCTCTCAGCACCCTTACATACTCTTCAATATAATCACTGCAGTGCACATCCCTCGGCACCCTTACATACTCTGCAGTAATCACTGCGATGCACACCTCTCCGTACCCTTACATACTGTGCAATATAATCACTACAGTGCACATCCCTCGGCACCCTTACATACTCTGCAGTAATCACTGCAGTGCACATCCCTTGGCGCTCCTACATACTCTGCAGTAATCACTGCAGTGCACATCCCTCGGCGCACTTACATACTCTGCAGTATAATCACTGCAGTACACACCCCTCAGCACCCTTACATATTTCACAGCAATCACTGTGGTGCACACCCCTCGGCGCCCTTACATACTCTGCAGTATAATCACTGTGGTGCACACACCTTAGCACTCTGCAGTAATCACTGCAGTACACACCCCTTGGCTTCTTTACATACCCTGCAGTAATCACTGTGGCGCACACCCCTCAGCACTCTGCAGTAATCACTGCAGTACACTCCCCTCGGCACACTTGCATACTCTGCAGTAATCACTGCGGTGCACACTCCTCAGTGCCCTTACACACTCTGCAGTATAATCACTGTGGTGCATGACCCTCGGTGCCCTTACATACTCTGCAGTATAATCATTGAGGTGCATACCCCTTGGCGCCCTTACATACTCTGCAGTATAATCATTGCTGTGCACACCCCTCTGGGCACCCTTAAATACTCTGCAGTACAATCACTGCAATGCCAACCCCTCAGCACCCTTACATACTCTGCAGTATAATCACTGTGGTGCACGCCCCTCTGCACTCTGCAGTAATCACTGCAGTGCACACCCCTCTGCGCCCTTACACACTATGCAGTATAATTTCTGTGGTGCACGCCCCTCGGTGCCCTTACATACTCTGCAGTATAATGACTGCAGTGCACATCCGTCGGTGCCCTTACATACTCTGCAGTATAATCACTGCACTGCACACTCCTTGGCACCCTTGCATACTCTGCAGTATAATCACTGTGGTGCATACCCCTCAGCACCCTTACATACTCTTTAGTAATCACTGAAGTGCACACCCCTTGGCACCCTTACATACTCTGCAGTAATCACTGCAGTGCACACCCCTTGGCACCATTACATACTCCTTAGTAATCCCTGCCTGGCACACCCCACTCATCATTACATACTCTTTAGTAATCACAGTGGTGCATACCCCTCGGCACCTTTACATACTCTGCAGTAATCCCTGAAGTGCATATCCCTCGGCACCCTTACATACTCTTTAGTAATCACTGCGGTGCATACCCCTCGGCACCCTTACATACTCCTTAGTAATACCTGCAGTGCACACCCCTCGGCACCATCACATACTCTTTAGTAATCACTGCGGTGCACACCCTTCTGTGCCCTTACATACTCCTTAGCAATCACTGTAGTGCATACCTCTTGGCACCCTTACATAAGCTGCAGTAATCCCTGCAGTGCATATCCCTCAGCACCCTTACATACTCTGCAGTAATCACTGCAATTCACATCCCTCTGTGCCCTTACATAATCTGCAGTAATCCCTGCAGTGCACACCCCTCAGAGCCCTTACATACTCTGCAGTAATCACTGTAGTGCACACCCCTCGGCACTCCTACATACTCTTTAGTAATCCCTGCAGTGCATACCCCTCAGCACCCTTACATACTCTGCAGTAATCCCTGCAGTGCACACCCCTCGGCACCATTACATACTCTTTAGTAATCACTGCAGTGCATACCTCTTGGCACCCTTACATACTCTGCAGTAATCACTGCAGTGCCTAACCCTTGGCACCCTTACATACTCTGCAGTAATCCCTGCAGTGCATATCCCTCGGCACCCTTACATACTCTGCAGTAAACACTGCAATTCACATCCCTCAGAGCCCTTACATACTCTTTAGTAATCACTGCAGTGCACATCCCTCGGCACCCTTACATACTCTTTAGTAATCCCTGCAGTGCAGACCCCTCAGCACCCTTACATACTCTGCAGTAATCCCTGCAGTGCATATCCCTCAGCACCCTTACATACTCTGCAGTAATCACTGCAATTCACATCCCTCTGTGCCCTTACATACTCTGCAGTAATCCCTGCAGTGCACACCTCTCAGAGCCCTTACATACTCTGCAGTAATCACTGCAGTGCACACCCGTTGGCACTCCTACATACTCTTTAGTAATCCCTGCATTGCATACCCCTCAGCACCCTTACATACTCTGCAGTAATCCCTGCAGTGCACACCCCTCAGCACCATTACCTACTCTTTAGTAATCACTGCAGTGCATACTTCTTGGCACCCTTACATACTCTGCAGTAATCACTGCAGTGCCTTACCCTCGGAGCCCTTACATACTCTTTAGTAATCACTGCAGAACACACCCCTCGGAGCCTTTACATACTCTTTAGTAATCACTGCAGTGCACACCCCTCGGCACCATTACATACTCTTGGTAATCACTGCAGTGCATACCCCTCGGCACCCTTACATACTCTTTAGTAATCACTGCAGTGTACACCCCTCGGCACCATTACATACTCTTTGTTAATCACTGCAGTGCACACCCCGTGGCACCCCTACATACTCTGCAGTAATCCCTGCAGTGCACACCCCTCGGAGCCCTTACATACTCTGCAGTAATCCCTGCAGTGCACACCCCTCAGAGCCCTTACATACTCTGCAGTAATCAATGCAGTGCACACCCCTCGGCACCATTACATACTCTTTAGTAATCACTGCAGTGCATACCCCTCAGCACCCTTACATACTCTGCAATAATCCCTGCAGTGCACACCCCTCGGCACCATTACATACTCTTTAGTAATCACTGCAGTGCATACCTCTTGGCACCCTTACATACTCTGCAGTAATCCCTGCAGTGCATATCCCTCGGAGCCCTTACATACTCTGCAGTAATCCCTGCAGTGCATATCCCTCGGCACCCTTACATACTCTGCAGTAAACACTGCAATTCACATCGCTCAGAGCCCTTACATACTCTTTAGTAATCACTGCAGTGCACATCCCTCGGCACCCTTACATACTCTTTAGTAATCCCTGCAGTGCATACCTCTTGGCACCCTTACATACTCTGCAGTAATCCCTGCAGTGCATATCCCTCGGCACTCTTACATACTCTGCAGTAAACACTGCAATTCACATCCCTCAGAGCCCTTACATACTCTTTAGTAATCACTGAATTGCACATCCCTCGGCACCCTTACATACTCTTTAGTAATCCCTGCAGTGCAGACCCCTCTGCACCCTTACATACTCTGCAGTAATCCCTGCAGTGCACACCCCGCGGCACCATTACATACTCTTTAGTAATCACTGCAGTGCATACCTCTTGGCACCCTTACATACGCTGCAGTATAACCCTCAGCACCCTTACATACTCTGCAGTAATCCCGGCAGTGCATATCCCTCAGCACCCTTACATACTCTGCAGTAATTGCTGCAATTCACATCCCTCTGTGCCCTTACATACTCTGCAGTAATCCCTGCGGTGCACATCCCTCTGTGCCCTTACATACTCTGCAGTAATCCCTGCAGTGCACACCCCTCAGAGCCCTTACATACTCTGCAGTAATCACTGCAGTGCACACCCCTCGGCACTCCTACATACTCTTTAGTAAGCCCTGGAGTGCATACCCTCAGCACCCTTACATACTCTGCAGTAATCCCTGCAGTGCACACCCTCGGCACCATTACATACTCTTTAGTAATCACTGCAGTGCATACCTCTTGGCACCCTTACATACTCTGCAGTAATCACTGCAGTGCCTAACCCTCGGCACCCTTACATACTCTGCAGTAATCCCTTCAGTGCATATCCCTCGGCACCCTTACATACTCTGCAGTAAACACTGCAATTCACATCGCTCAGAGCCCTTACATACTCTTTAGTAATCACTGCAGTGCACATCCCTCGGCACCCTTACATACTCTTTAGTAATCCCTGCAGTGCAGACCCCTCAGCACCCTTACATGCTCTGCAGTAATCCCTGCAGTGCACACCCCGCAGCACCATTACATACTCTTTAGTAATCACTGCAGTGCATACCTCTTGGCACCCTTACATACGCTGCAGTAATCCCTGCAGTGCATATCCCTCAGCACCCTTACATACTCTGCAGTAATCACTGCAATTCACATCCCTCTCTGCCCTTACATACTCTGCAGTAATCCCTGCAGTGCACACCCCTCAGAGCCCTTACATACTCTGCAGTAATCCCTGCAGTGCACACCCCAGAGCCCTTACATGCTCTGCAGTAATCACTGCAGTGCACACCCCTTTGCACTCCTACATACTCTTTAGTAATCCCTGCAGTGCAGACCCCTCAGCACCCTTACATACTCTGCAGTAATCCCTGCAGTGCACACCCCTCGGCACCATTACATACTCTTTAATAATCACTGCAGTGCATACCTCTTTGCACCCTTACATACTCTGTAGTAATCACTGCAGTGCCTAACCCTTGGCACCCTTACATACTCTGCAGTAATCCCTGCAGTGCATATCCCTCGGCACCCTTACATACTCTGCAGTAAACACTGCAATTCACATCGCTCAGAGCCCTTACATACTCTTTAGTAATCACTGCAGTGCACATCCCTCGGCACCCTTACATACTCTTTAGTAATTCCTGCAGTGCAGACCCCTCAGCACCCTTACATACTCTGCAGTAATCCCTGCAGTGCACACCCCACGGCACCATTACATACTCTTTAGTAATCACTGCAGTGCATACCTCTTGGCACCCTTACATACGCTGCAGTAATCACTGCAGTGCATAACCCTCGGCACCCTTACATACTCTGCAGTAATCACTACAATTCACATCCCTCTGCACCCTGACATACTCTTTAATAATCACTGCAGAGTGTGAAGGATGCCTAGGGGTGTGCATTGCAGAGTCATATGCAGTGGTTTTTAAAGTTAAGAAACCACTGCATACCACTCGGAGGCAGTGCCCTTACATACTCTGCAGTATAATCAATGCAGAGTATGTAAGTGTGCCAAGGGATGATTCACTGCACTATTTTCTTAGCACAAAATGCATCCTCGCATCCATTTTTGGATGCAAAGGGGCATTTTTTGCTATAAAAAATAGCACCAAATACCCACTCTGCCCTGTCGCGGAATTCTGCGGAATCCCAAAGAATTTTAATGTAATTCAGCAGTATTCTGTGGAATTAAACTCCACCAATTCCGCCAACTCCTATCTTTTAATTAAACTGACACAGTAAATGCATGTTATCATCTATTTACTTTTTTTAAATACTATTCTATATTTATAATATTGTTTATTATTTAGAGCATGCTAAATAAAATTTATTTGAATTTGCATTAAAATTAGATAGAAAGAAACCAAGGGGTTGAAAAGCGGCTTCATTTTCCAGGTTCTCATTAATCATATATTTCAGGAGCATAGACACAGATTCTTTGAGGTGGTCTTCTTTACTCAAGGGGTGTGATCTTTTTAAGGTTGGGATACTAGGGGAATGGACAGAGTAAATTGTTCTGGTTTGTCCAAGGAGTAAGAGGTAAGAGATTGGTCTGATGAGATTACTGGTGCAGTACAGTGCGCCTGCGTGTGGGCGCGTCTGCTGAGAATGGCGTCAAGAGCGGCTCACTGGTATGGATCGAGCAATGCTGAATACAGGAAACACCACGAACCACCTGCAATAATAGAGGCCAGTAGAATGGTTCTGCCTTAATCTACGGGCATCGGTAATGGATCGCAGCGACTACAACAATACGGCACACCCCTGTGTTTTCTCTAGCGCTGGCACTAAAAGTAGCTGCCTAAAGAATAAACAATCACTATGGTGATTTGCTACTTCTATGTGTGCGGCATTCTGCAGGACACATAGAAATGGGCAAATCGCCATTATTTAATGATTGTTTATGTGCAGGTAGGGACACCTTCAAAGCAAAAACGAGGAGAAATAAAAGTATTTCTCCTCGTTGCGCCGCTCTAGTGCCTGTTTTTCAATGGTGGTAGTTTCTGGCACTGCCTCAGATTTAAAGATCCTTGTAAATCTGGGGCAGCGTCAAAAAGCAATGGTGTTGAGGTGGAACGCCCAAAGCAACACCCTTTGCACGCCCCTTTCACGCAGATACCTGTGTGAAAGGGTACCATATTTACAAAGCGGGGTTAAGCCACAAAAAGTGGCTTAACGCCGCTTAACATGGTGCAGGACATTGCGCCACTGGAACATCAGTAAAAGTGACATTCCGGTGGCGCAATCCCCTTGTAAATATGTCCTATAGTGTCCTCAGTTAGGTGAACGAGGATTAGCTCGGGCTCCGTTCCAGACTTTAGGGTATATTTCCATTTTTTCTCTATTTACAGCACCTTCCCTTGCACAAATGTGTGTCTCTTCTCTCTCTCTCTCTCTCTCTGCCTCTTTCTCCGTCTGTCTCTGCCTCTCTCTGTCTCTCTATCTGTCTCTCTGCCTCTCTCTCTCTCTGTCTCTGCCTCTCTCTGTCTGTCTGTCTCTCTCTCTGCCTCTCTCTCGCTGTCTCTCTCTCTCTCTCGCTCTCTGTCTCTCCCTTTTTCTGCCTCTCTCTGTCTCTCCGCCTCTCTCTCTCTCTGCCTCTGCCTCTCTCTCGCTGTCTCTCTCGCTCTCTGTCTCTCCCTTTCTCTGCCTCTCTCTGTCTCTCTTTCTGTATCTCCGCCTCTCGCTCTCTCTCTCTGTCTGTCTCTGACTCTCTCTGACTGTCTCTCTCTCTCCCTCTCTGCCTCTCTCCCTCTCTGCCTCTCTCTCTTGCTCTCTCTCTTGCTCTCTCTCTTGCTCTCTTTCTCTCCCTCTCTGCCTCTCTCTCTCTCTCTCTCTGCCTCTCTCTGTCTCTCCGCCTCTCTCTCTCTGCCTCTCTCTCGCTGTCTCTCTTGCTCTCTGTCTCTCCCTTTCTCCTCCTCTATCTGTCTCTCCGCCTCTCACTCTCTCTCTCTGTCTGGCTCTGCCTCTCTCTATCTGTCTCTCTCTCTCCCTCTCTGCCTCTCTCTCTTGCTCTCTTTCTCTCCCTCTCTGCTTCTCTCTCTCTGCCTTTCTCTGCCTCTCTTTGTCTCTCCCTCCCACCTCCCTCCTCTGCATCACTGAAGATAGGTGTTGGTGATGCTGGCCTCTTATCTTGACTCTCAGCATCTCTCCATCTCACACAAACTGCAGCAGTAACAAGATTGGATCTGCTCCTCAGCACCTTCCTCCCTCCCCCACGGTGCGCATCATGTAGAGATGCATCAGCACTTTCTAGGCTGTTTCCTGTGTCTGTATTAGGTACAGACCACCTATCTTCACGCTCTTCTCTTCACAAGGCCCTGTGGATTGCAGAGGGTCAAATGGCGTCAACCAGTGCTCCGAGGAGGGGTGAACCTGCACCCACAGGTAAGGCCACCCTTCGGGAAGCTATGAGGATACAGTATGACGGGGTCATCTTTCAACTCACACTGGGCTTTACTCAACAGTCATGGAATACACTGAAAGCCACGGGCCGGTGTCGTCTCTAACTAATAGTCAGTGTCTCATCTTGGCATGCTGAGAGCCAAAGGCCTGATTATGTCACTCACTGAGACTCACTGGCTAGTCATGGAGCTCACGGGAAGTCACTGGCTAGTCATGGAGCTCACGGGGAGTCACTGGCTCACGGGGGAGTCACGGGGAGTCACTGGCTAGTCATGGAGCTCACGGGGAGTCACTGGCTCACGGGGGAGTCACGGGGAGTCACTGGCTCACGGGGGAGTCACGGGGAGTCACTGACTAGTCATGGAGCTCACGGGGAGTCACTGGCTAGTCATGGAGCTCACGGGGAGTCACTGGCTAGTCATGGAGCTCACGGGGAGTCACTGGCTAGTCATGGAGCTCACTGAGACTCACTGGCTAGTCATGGAGCTCACGGGGACTCACTGGATAGTCATGGAGCTCACGGGGAGTCACTGGCTCACGGGGGAGTCACGGGGAGTCACTGGCTAGTCATGGAGCTCACGGGGAGTCACTGGCTAGTCATGGAGCTCACGGGGAGTCACTGGCTAGTCATGGAGCTCACGGGGAGTCACTGGCTAGTCATGGAGCTCATGGGGAGTCACTGGCTAGTCATGGAGCTCACGGGGAGTCACTGGCTAGTCATGGAGCTCACGGGGAGTCACTGGCTAGTCATGGAGCTCACTGAGACTCACTGGCTAGTCATGGAGCTCACGGGGACTCACTGGCTAGTCATGGAGCTCACGGGGACTCACTGGATAGTCATGGAGCTCACGGGGAGTCACTGGCCATGAATGATGCACGGTGATATTTACTGACTAGTCATGGATACACTGGAACTGACCATCTAGTGTTGTCGCGCGCTGTTGGTCAGTGTCCCATCTTGGGATACACTGAGTCAAAGACCATAGTACTCAATGAGACTCAGAAGCTAGTCATGGTGGACACTAAGAGTTACTGGATACGCCTGGTACACGCAGACAATCAGGGTCTGGGTTTGGCACAGAGAGTCCCCGGCCAGACTGCAAACGCACTGAGAGTCACTGGTCAGTTTTGATGCACATTGAAAATTGATAACTAGACCTGTCAACCACAAGGAATCGCTGTCTAGGTCAGCACACACTGATAGCCAGTATTAAACTTTGGTATACACAGCAATCTGTGGTGGTCTTGGCAGACTCTGAAAGTTATTGACCAAAGTTGGCACAGATGGGAGGCACTGGGTACCCTAGCACAAACTAAAACTCTGAACAGTCGTGGCAAATGCTCAGTCAGTGCCTTTTCCTGGTACACACTCACTGTCATTGACTGGGCCTGGCACACACACAGAGTCACTTACCGGACCTGGCACACACACAGAGTCACTTACTAGACCTGGCACACATACAGAGTGTCACACACACAGAGAGTCACTTACTGGACCTGGCACACACAGAGAGTCACTTACTGGACCTGGCACACACAGAGAGTCACTTACTGGACCTGGCACACATACAGAGTCACTTACTGGACCTGGCACACACACACAGTCACTTACTAGACCTGGCACACACACAGAGTCACTTACTGGACCTGGCACACACACAGAGGCACTTACTGGACCTGGCACACACACATAGGCACTTACTGGACCTGGCACACATACAGAGTCACTTACTGGACCTGGCACACACACACAGAGTCACTTACTAGACCTGGCACACACACAGAGTCACTTACTGGACCTGGCACACATACAGAGTCACTTACTAGACCTGGCACACACACAGAGTCACTTACTGGACCTGACATACATACAGAGTCACTTACTAGACCTGGCACACACACAGAGGCACTTACTGGACCTGACACACACACAGAGGCACTTACTGGACCTGGCACACACACAGAGTCACTTACTAGACCTGGCACACATTCAGAGTCACTTACTGGAACTGGCACACACACAGAGTGGCACACACACAGAGTCACTTACTAGACCTTGCACACATTCAGAGTCACTTACCGGACCTGGCACACATTCAGAGTCACTTACTGGAACTGGCACACACACAGAGGCACTTACTGGAACTGGCACACACACAGAGTGGCACACACACAGAGTCACTTACTAGACCTTGCACATATTCAGAGTCACTTACTGGACCTCACACACACACAGAGAGGCACACACACAGAGCCACGTACTGGACCTGGCACACATTCAGAGTCACTTACCAGACCTGGCACACATTCAGAGTCACTTACTGGACCTGGCACACACACAGAGGCACTTACTGGACCTGGCACACACAGAGTCACTTACTGGACCTGGCACACACACAGAGTCACTTACTGGACCTGGCACACACACAGAGGCACTTACTGGACCTGGCACACATACAGAGTCACTTACTAGACCTGGCACACATTCCGAGTCACTTACTGGAACTGGCACACACACAGAGTGGCACACACACAGAGTCACTTACTAGACCTTGCACACATTCAGAGTCACTTACTGGACCTGGCACACACACAGAGTCACTTACTAGACCTGGCACACATTCAGAGTCACTTACTGGACCTGGCACACACACTGAGGCACTTACTGGACCTGGCACACACACAGAGTCACTTACTGGACATGGCACACATTCAGAGTCACTTACTGGAACTGACACACACACAGAGTGGCACACACACAGAGAGTCACTTACTGGACCTGGCACACACACACAGGAACTTACTGGACCTGGCACACACACAGAGTCACTTACTGGACCTGGCTCACATTCGGAGTCACTGGATAGTCCTGACACACACTCAAAGACACTTGCTCGGGCTGGCTCACACATCTTCACTGGCCAGATTTATATATTCCCCTATGAGGTTGTACTTCAGGTATTGAAAGGCGAATAACCCTAGTAATTAATAATCATGTATTATTTTATTTGCAGTTGGCTCAGAGCTCCGTCGCGTTAAGAGACAAGCTATAACCCTGGGAGTGATGACAGCCGTGAGCACCTTCATAACCATTGTTCTTTACCGTCTGGGTGAGCAGCAGTGAGCAGATCTTCACACACCTGACCAGTCTATGGCCCACCTCTGCTTCAGATACAGCTACAAACATAGATAGTTTTGTTAGGACCCGCAGCAAGGGCTGGATGAAGGGACGTGGAATCTGATATACTATTCCCATTCACAAGCCAGGGATGTGCAATCTGCACACCGACTGGTTTGGGAATGGTAGTGCAATTTGTGATGCAACATATGTACAAAAAGGTTGCATTGCTAAATGTACATTCGCAGAAGGCAGCAAAAGGACCTGTCTGATGAATATTAATTAGGAAGGTCACAATTTGCGATCCCTATCCTTAGCTGTGATTGCAGGGGTGAAGACCTGCAAGGCGATGCAGACTTCCATTCTTGTATTTACATTGTGAAACATTTTTTCTTTAGAAAAAAGGAGTCTTGTTTCATTAAAGGGACTGGTGCTGCTCTTAAAAAAAATCACATTTGCGAAGATATAGGTGAGAGCAAGCCGTGGTTCCCTTGACCATTGCCTGTTCCCCCCGTGATCGACTGACATGACTTTCCCCTCGGAACCGTTTACCCTTAGCAAAACAGTTACCACCTCCTTTGAGGTTTCGGTAACTGGTCAATGGTTTGTGACTGCAGTTATGGTGAGGAACCATTGTGCGTACAATACCAAATTGCAGTTGGGAAGGAACACCCCTTTTACAACCCTTCTTAATTGTGATTTGATATGTGTTGCAAAACCTATGGTGGTCCAACGGATTTAGTACTTAGTAAATGGACATTTTGTGGTGCAAACCATGTGATTTTGTGAATTGTAGGGTTTGTGATCGTAAAATGGCTTTGTATGTCTAACCCTGAATTGTGCTTCTACACCATAGACTTGCAATAGCGCCCATCTCCTTTCATCATTTGAGTCCGTTGCTAATTGTCTGTTTAAAAATATTTTTAACTGCCCCATATTGCTCTAAGGATTAGCTACATAATCTGACTGTTATGTTCCAGATGTCTAGGCATATAAATGAAATATGTGACATTGCCTATGTTTTGTATGTATGTGGTATGCATATAGCTCTAACATAGCTGAAAGGCAGCAGAGCATTTTAGAGGGTCAAAGGCAAAGATAGTCATTGTGTCACTGAAGAGTCAATTGTTTATTAATATCAAATGCACACTGTACTGCATTGTGAACTAAAGTTCTTTAAAGAGGTGGATATTTAGCTCTTTCTTAAATTGGAGGAGGATTGGACCAGTTCTGGCTGTTATGGGTTTGTTGTTTCATATTCTGGACGCATCAATGGAGAAGGCCTGTTGCCTTATTATTGATTTTTCCACCTCTTTGTCTCCAGTCTGATAGTGTCCCTGCTGTAGGTCCACAGGAGATGGTGGGCTTATTAGCAAGATATGCGGGGTCGCCGATCATGAAGGCTTTGTAGATGATACAGCTGGTTTTGACAATGCTACAGGCTGTGAAGTGCAGTCAGTGGAGCTCCATCAAGGTGGGGGTCATGTGGTCATAGTTCTTCAGGTCCTTCATTAGCCGTCCTGCTGCACTGCTGTATGAAGAATGCTCTTAAGGAGGAGCATGTGGAGCAGAGCATTTCTACCGAGCAGATGAATGGCGGGTCTAAAGTTGCTTTCTAGGTGGCGTCACTCAGTAGGTAAGCAGGTCACAGGCCATCTTAGTTTTCTTGGCAATGTGTTCCTTGGAGATGAGATCTGTATCTAGGGTGAAATGGCATTGGGTGAAAATTTGGGTTTCAATCCATCCAGGTTCTTTGGCTTTGAGCCAGGTATGACTAGTTGTTGCATGTTGTTCTTGGGGAACAACAGGATTTCTAGTTTGGTCAGATTAAGTTTCAGGTAGGTGCTGTACATCGAGGTCTGGACAAGGTACAACAAGCATTTAAGAATTGGATGTATGCTGCAGAGGTGACCTTCAAATACAGCTGTGAGTCATGAGTGTAGTGGTGACTTTTCATGTTATCTGTGAGTTGAGCCAGAAGGGGCTCCATGTAGGGGCTGAAGATGATGCAGGACTATATGAAACTCTGAGGTACTCCACATGGGAGCCACATCTTTGGGGACCAGCAGGTGCCCATGTGAATGAACTCATGTTAGTTGGAAAGGCAGGTGGAGAACCAATGATGGGCGTGTCCGTGGAAACCCATTTGAGACTAAAAGTACCAATTAGGATGGGGTGACCAATAGTGTTGAAGGCGGCTGGGAGGTTCAGTAATATCAGGAGCCAAGGGTCATCTATATGGGTAATCAGAAGGACACGGTCTATGATTTGTAGATTAGTTGTCTCCTTGCTGCAGGACGAACTGACGCCAGATGGATAGTCATGCAGGAGATGGTTGGTGTTGATCTTGAAGTTGGGCATTGTCTGCTTCTTCTGTGATCTTGTTACAAAATGGTTAAAATCAAGACATGAATAGTGGCACACATTAGATGCCCTGGACCAATCAGCATTGTTTGTGATGTGTCTAGTAGTCTAAATATAGATCCTAATTATCATGGCCATTCTCTTGTATTGTTATATCAATAGAGTCAGTCATTTCTCACACTTTACCAATGTTTACGTTGATGGTGGAAAGTGCCTCTTAAGTGTTGTTATTACGAGAACACAATGTAGACTTATGTCGGTCTTGCTGAAGAGTACCTTTGCTCCTCGCTCAGTCTCTCAGCTGTTTACTCTCCCATTCTCTACCCACTCTGTCTCTCCTGGTCCTTCTGTCTTGCAGTAGAGCGACAAATATTTTACAATCCTAAAGCGAGGAGCTCTGCTGCTCTCCATCCTAATGCAAAGAGCTGTGCTGGTCTTCAACATGGCAATCAAAAGGATGATGGGTCATTCCAGACTTCTGCCGCCTCTCTTCTGAAAACCACTCAATGCTTCCGTCCAGCTGAAAAGGATCATATTCTATTTCAAAAAGGTATGTATTGGTAAAGTATCTGTAATGTGCGTGCATAAAAAGGGAGGGATGTCAGTGTGCACCAGGGATCAGCGACTTATGAAGGTGTGAGGCGGAATCAGTAGAGTTGTAGCTTCATGGTAAGTTGGCTGCACACGCGACACTAGAACCAACCTGTAATGTAGACGTATCATAATAAGATATTACTTTATCTCATAAAAGCCATAGAAATTCAAAGAAAAAAGCAAAGGTCAAAGTGGAGTTATACATAGGTCTTCTAATGATAACAAAAACTAATGTTAAAAAACAAAAAAACACTGATATTCACCAGATATACGTACCTGACATAACTATAACTTCCACCGCTATGATGCACTGCTTATGACTACACATATAACACATCACTGATGACATCTCAAATCTATGGCGGTGAAAGTTATACTTATGTCAGTTATGTATAACTGGTGAATTTTAGTGTTTTGTTTTTAAACATCAGCTTTTTTATTATTGGAAGACTTGCGTGTACCCCCATATTACCTTTATTTGTTCAGTGAATTTATACACCCACTCCACATCCTTGTACCCCCTAGTGCCCTCTGTAACACACGCAAAAACAATTACGTGTAAACCTAAACTTATTTATGTAGAATGTTTGTAGAGTAAAATGTGTCTCCTCATAGCCCCTTCAGGCTAATATGAAGTCAGGAAATAAAGCTAGGTTCTGAGAGCTGCCAGCACAGTCCAAGGTATTTAGAGTCGATCTGATCTGAATGCTGCACAGATCTCAAACCCATGTGCCTTGTTCGCTATCCGTGCTCTCACCTGCCTTTCGCAGAACATCGGTCTAAAGGATTAAGGGTAAGATGTACAAACATTAGTAATGCAGATTTCCTATTTGCGATACTCTCCGTACTGCAGTTAGGAAATCGGTATTCCTAATGTATGAAACTCATTGAGTTTCATTTAGGGATTCCTTGTGGGTTGCAAATTGACCTATCTCATGCGAATCACTGACAGAATATCGACTACAGAAATATCGACGACAAAAATATCGGAGCCGAAATATCGATGTCCACAATATCGAAGGCCTATCTACATTATGGTAAGTACAAAAATATAGAGAAAAAAATATCGTTGTCAAAAATATCGTTGTTAAAA
Source organism: Calotriton arnoldi (assembly GCA_963921515.1). Taxonomy (NCBI): domain Eukaryota; kingdom Metazoa; phylum Chordata; class Amphibia; order Caudata; family Salamandridae; genus Calotriton; species Calotriton arnoldi. Next base: position 570,804 of record CAWUFW010004117.1, on the reverse strand, counting down.
ATATTGTTTTTTTTCAATGTTTAAAAAATAATGTAAAATAAAGTAAATAATACATATAATTAAAATAAACATAGTTAAAATTATTTTAAACTGTTTAAAATTATAACTAATACATATAATAAAAAATAAATTAAACATATATATGTATAAAATATAATATATATATACTTACTTAATAATATTTATAAATAATTATTTTATTAACTTATAAATTGTTAAAAAACACTTAAAAAATTATAAATACATATATACAAAAAAAACAATAATTTAAATAAAAATATAAAAATATATATAACAAATTAAAAAATTACAATATTTTTAATCTTTTTAAAATAAATTATACACTACATTAACTAAAACAGTAGAGAAAATATTGGAATGCGGAGGGGATAAAATTACTATTCCCACTCCAGAGAGTGTAACAGTAGGGAAAGTGTTGGATAGCGTAGGGGTAAAAATTACTATTCCCACTCCAGTGAGTACAACAGTAGGGAAAGTGTTGGATAGCGGAGGGGTAAAAATTACTATTCCCACTCCAGAGAGTGCAACAGTAGGGAAAGTGTTGGATAGCGCAGGGGTAAAAATTACTATTCCCACTCCAGCGAGTGCAACAGTAGGGAAAGTGTTGGATAGCGTAGGGGTAAAAATTACTATTCCCACTCCAGAGAGTGCAACAGTAGGGAAAGTGTTGGATAGCGTAGGGGTAAAAATTACTATTCCCACTCCAGAGAGTGCAACAGTAGGGAAAGTGTTGGATAGCGTTGGGGTACAAATTACTATTTCCACTCCAGAGAGTGCAACAGTAGGAAAAGTTTTGGATAGACTAGAGGTAAAAATTACTATTCCCACTCCAGTGAGTGCAACAGTAGGGAATGTGTTGGATAGCGTAGGGGTAAAAATTACTATTCCCACTCCAGAGAGTGCAACAGTAGGGAAAATGTTGGATAGCGTAGGGGTAAAAATTACTATTCCCACTACAGAGAGTGCAACAGTAGGGAAAGTGTTGGATAGCGTAAGGGTTAAAATTACTATTCCCACTCCAGAGAGTGCAACAGTAGGGAAAGTGTTAAATAGCGTAGGGGTTAAAATTACTATTCCCACTCCAGAGAATGCAACAGTAGAGAAAGTGTTGGATAGCGTAGGGGTAAAAATTACTATTCCAACTCCAGAGAGTGCAACAGTAGGGAAAGTGTTGGATAGCGTAGGGGTAAACATTACTATTCCCACTCCAGTGAGTGCAACAGTAGGGAAAGTGTTGGATAGCGTAGGGGTAAAAATTTCTATTCCCACTCCAGAGAGTGCAACAGTAGGGAAAGTGTTGGATAGCGAAGGGGTTAAAATTACTATTCCCACTCCAATAAGTGCAACAGTAGGAAAAGTGTTGGATAGCGTAGGGGTAAAAATTACTATTCCCACTCCAGATAGTGCAACAATAGGGAAAGTGTTGGATAGCAAAGGGGTTAAAATTACTATTCCCACTCCAGAGAGTGCAACAGTAGGGAAAGTGTTGGATAGCGTAGGGGTAAAAATTACTATTCCAACTCCAGAGAGTGCAACAGTAGGGAAAGTGTTGGATAGCGTAAGGGTAAAAATTACTATTCCCACTCCAGAGACTGTAACTGTAGGGAAAGTGTTGGATAGCAGAGGGTTAAAATTAACATGCTTATCAATTTATTTATTTTTTAAATTAAATAACCAATTAATAATTAACAATGAATACCAATAAATTAAAATTAATAATTACTTTCATAAAATTAAATTATTTCCCACCCTATTCCCCTATAAACCCACAACCTGCTCCTAAAATAAATTAACACAATTAATATAATTATCAATTAATCAATTAATAAAAATTAATTACCAATTAATAATTAATTAACAATAAATTAATTATCAATACCAATAAATAAAAATGAATAATTACTTTATTATAATTAAATTACTTCCCACCCTATTCCCCTATTAACCCAAAACCCGCTCCTAAAATAAATAAACACAAATAATATAATAATCAATTAATCAATTAATAAAAATTAATTACCAATGAATAATTAATTGACAATAAATTAATTATCAATACCAATAAATGAAAATGTATAATTACTTTATAATAATTAAATTACTTCCCACCCTGTTCCCCTATAAACCCACAACCCGCTAGGGAACTAAAACACAAAATTTTATTAAAAATAATTAATAATTTCTAAAAATTATTATTTAATTTACTATGATTAAATTACTTCCCACCCTATTCCCCTATAAACCCACAACCCGCTACGGTACTAAAACGCAAAATTTACTTTAAAAAAATTACTAACTTCTAAAAATGTAATACATATATTTTAAAAAAATACAATACTTAACAAAAAATATAGAACACATACATATAAAATACATACTAAAATACATAACACTAATATAAACATCAATATTATTAACAACGATATTTTTGCTAACGATGTTACTGACTTCGATATTAACAAAAACGATATTTCTTACCTTCAGGTCGATATTCTGGTCACCGATATTCTTGATGTCGATATTCTGTCCCTTCGATATTTCCAACTCGATATTTCTGAAGTTCGAAAAAAAAAAACCTCGATATTATGTCTGTGCACCATCTCATGCAAATTAATGTGGGAGGTCGCAATTTGTGACCCATTATTAATCACAGCCAGCACAGAGATGGTGGCCTGCTGAAGGCCGCCAACCACCATGTCTGTGATTGCTTTTTAATAAAGCAATTTTTTTAATTCACCCCACGGGGTGCGTTTAAAAAGAAAAAAATGAAACTCTGCAGTTTCATTTATAAGAGTAGGCCATGGGACAACTGCCTGCTCTTAAAAATATTTGTTTTCCATTCTCAAAGGGGAAGGGGACCCCTTCCGATTTGCAAATGGTTTAGCACCTCTTTCTAGGAGGCGGAGAAATATGAATGCTTTGCAACCGTAATTTGGCCACAAAACATTCAATCATCAATTACAAACTCAGTATTTGGAAAGGACGTCTTAAGCATGCCCTTCCAAATACCAAATCACAAACACAAATTGCGATTTGGTAACTTGTTACCGAATCGCAATTAGTGTATTGTATATTTGTAAAAGCATTTTTGAGGTCAGAAATGGCACAATCGTCCGTATCTGGTAGCAAAAATGCTTCATACATGTGCCCCTATTTTCGCAGGAGTTTCCTGCCGCAGAGGCAAGTGGCTTTTTGTTTAAAGGTAGGGTTTGAGGCAGTTCAGAATCTCTGCCCACAGATGTATCACCCGTTTTTATTTAATTCTAATGGTTCATGCTAGTAAGATAATTGCAGGATCTTGGTGCGGGTGCAGTGAGAGGCCACCTTTATTAGCAGCGGAACCTTTCATCCTGGAGGAATTGTGGATGGTAGAAATAGTCTTGAATGTGGTCTGTGACTTCATTGAAAGCACATCAAACAGTAAAACAGTGAAAACACCACCCAAAAAGATTCCACACAAAGTTAGAAAAATAACCCTTAATTTAATAAATAAAACAAGAGCAAAACAATAAAAATTCAAATGAGTAGAAACATACCGTGAGTATACACCCCCCCCTCCAAGACCAGCTCCACTGACCGGCCCCGCTAGCATTACCGGTTTCTGATGCTTGCAATCATTTGATTCTTTCGACATTGTCCCCCCAAAGTATTGAAACGCCAGTGAGCGTTCTGCTCTGCCATTCATAGTTGGGGGGCAGATTTCCCCATACTTGGTAAGCCTTCTTACTTGGGACAGGGGCTTTCGCCTCCACTTCTGTCCCCATGCTATACCTCTGGGCTTACGCTGAGTGTTACGTGTCTGTCTTGTCGGTGTGTGGTATCTTTGCATAAATCATGCTTAAACCAGGGCGTTCCACACCCGTAATATAAGGGCGGTGACGACCTCAGCATGCACTTGTCGGCAATGCACAGCATGCTGTTCTTTGTTCTGTTCATTTTCTTTGCTTTATCTTCCTCTTTAGGTCGGTGTTTATCCTGAAGGTATACTATATACTATTGTGATATTTTGTAGGGTACGGCATAACTCACAGACACTTGTCACTGACCCTCACACGAGTAGATTCGGACGAATTGGCGTGATGTTTTCGATAGTAATTAGGCAAGAAACAGTTTGAGCTTCTTTTAAAACATCACCTTGTGCTTCATCGGACCATTGTATCCATTTCTAGCCAGCCTACATTTTTAATCATAACTAGAGAACCCAGTTATTAAAATATCCTTGGGTTTTCCTAGGTATTTTTACCTCAACTCTACACCAGTCTACTCACATTATCACACCCACACTACACCTCACTCTTCACATCAGCAAAAAACTAACCTTGGGCGTAGTACTACGCTACGCTTGCGGAGCGTGCGTAGTTTGCGCTACTACGCACTACGCGAATTGCACGTAGCACAGTGCAAAAACGCATAGCGTAGCGGGCATTTTTTGCTTGCTCGCGGTCCTCAACGTCAAGTTGGCGACCGCGAGCGAGCAAAACAACATCCCGGCGAGACTTTTTCTCGTTCACGATCAGCAACATCAAGTTGCCGATCGCGAGCGTGGAAAATAAACCTCCCGGCGAGATTCTCAACGCGGGGATGTCAGGTTTCTCATTGCGAGTGGTCGCGTATGCTCGCGACCGCTCGCGATGAGAAACTACCAGTCCGCGTTGAGAAAGCTGCCGCCGAGTACAAATCTACTCGAGCGGCAGAAAACGACTGCTTGCACTGTGCAAGATGCCGTTTGCAATGATTGCACAGTGCGGACAACCATCCGGCACTGTGCAATCAGTGCGAACAGCATTTCCCTACCGCACTACGCAGTTCGCGTAGCTTCGCGTAGCGTGCGTAGTGCAAAGTGCACTTCGCGTGGCTACGCGTAGCGCTACTACGCGAACTACGCCCAGGGTTAACAAAAGAACTCCGGCAAAGAGCCCCCCCTTGTGGGGCCCCTTGGGTATTGCAGCGCCGGCCCAACGAGGAGCTGCCAGATAATGAAGCATGACACCCCTCGGGGTGTGTGAGGGCCCTCGCTTCTGAGGGATCAGATCTCCTGATCAGTCTCCACAGGTAGAATCTGACCTTTTCTTTTCCTCTTCTGTCAGGATCTGCATACCATTCACTGTACATGGATGCATGCATGCAATATCCATCAGACCCCTCATTCACTTCAATTGTATATCTTATTCCTGCCTCATGTGCCTTGGGGGTTCCAAGCTCCTTTCAGGTGACTGAGCCCTGGGTTTCTTTGACCCTCAAATATGAAATGACCGCCCCAACTATCTGCCTTCCCTCGCTGACATCCCATCTAACATACAGAAAAGTGCTTGAAACGTGGCTGTTATGCTGAAGAGCTCTTATGTTATTTGTTTTCTGTTCTAGGTAGAGTGTAAGAAAGGTATTCAGTGTATTTTAATCACGTAGATCAAATGAAGCGCCCTGGGCAGCGGCCTCTGAAGCCATGGGGAGTGGGTACAGAGGGCGGCCAGGGGCCACTCGCAGAGCCTCTGTGTACTGCACGCTGGAGTGTTCAGCGGTCTGTGGGGCTGGGGTCAGTGGGTACGGAGGGCGGCCAGGAGCCACTGTGTACTGTAAGCTGGAGTGTTCAGCGGTCTGTGGGGCTGTGGGGAGCGGGCACAGAGGGTGGCCAGGAGCCACTGTGTACTGTAAGCTGGAGTGTTCAGCGGTCTGTGGGGCTGTGGGGAGCGGGCACAGAGGGCGGCCAGGAGCCACTGTGTACTGTAAGCTGGAGTGTTCAGCGGTCTGTGGGGCTGTGGGGAGCGGGCACAGAGGGCGGCCAGGAGCCACTGTGTACTGTAAGCTGGAGTGTTCAGCGGTCTGTGGGGCTGTGGGGAGCAGGCACAGAGGGCGGCCAGGAGCCACTGTGTACTGTACGCTGGAGTGTTCAGCGGTCTGTGGGGCTGTGGGGAGCGGGCACAGAGGGCGGCCAGGAGCCACTGTGTACTGTACGCTGGAGTGTCCAGCGGTCTGTGGGGCTGTGGGGAGCGGGCACAGAGGGCGGCCAGGAGCCACTGTGTACTGTAAGCTGGAGTGTTCAGCGGTCTGTGGGGCTGTGGGGAGCGGGCACAGAGGGCGGCCAGGAGCCACTGTGTACTGTACGCTGGAGTGTTCAGTGGTCTGTGGGGCTGTGGGGAGCGGGTACAGAGGGCGGCCAGGAGCCACTGTGTACTGTACACTGGAGTGTTCAGCGGTCTGTGGGGCTGTGGGGAGTGGGCACAGAGGGCGGCCAGGAGCCACTGTGTACTGTACGCTGGAGTGTTCAGCGGTCTGTGGGGCTGTGGGGAGTGGGTACAGAGGGCGGCCAGGAGCCACTGTGCACTGTACGCTGGAGTGTTCAGCGGTCTGTGGGGCTGTGGGGAGTGGGCACAGTGTGTGGGGCACTGCACAGCTGGTTCTGGAGCCACAGGACAAAGGATCCGCCCTGCACCAAAGTTCTTTGCAGGATGTACAAAAGTTAGTAATGTGCAAATGTAGGAAGGTGGAATCTGACTATATGGTTGCCCCCACTTTTTTTATGGTGTTTTGCTGGTTTATGACTTAGTTGGACTGGGATCCTGCTATTCAGGGCCCCAGTCTATCTGCTTTCTCTGTAAAATGGTTTCCATGTGCCTTAGGCACATCTCTGATTGGAATCTGGAGTGCCCTTATAAGTCCCTAGTATATGGTATACTATGTACCAAGGGCATAGGTACCTCAGAGGCCTACCAGGGGCTGCAGCACGTATTGTGCCACCCCTGGAAGGCCATCCAAACTGACACCACAGGTCTGCTACTGCAGCCTGGGTAAGGTGGTGCATGCACCCCTTACTGTGATATAGGTTACCTATATCACTAAATACATACACACATATAAACCTATAAGTCACTCCTAAGGCAGGCCTTATCAATCCTAAAGGCAGAGTGCATGGTTCCTATGTGAGAGGGTGCCCCTGCATGAGCAGGGCCCCTCTGCAGCGTTCGGAGACCATCTCTGATGCTGTTTGTAGTGCAGCCTGACCATATACTCTTAAGCGCATTATATCCTCGCGGTAAAATGCTAACTTTGGAATGGCTGCACCTAAACATGTCGTGTTTGGTGTCAAACATCTTGGAATACTACCCCCCGCCAATCCTGGCGGCGGGGGTAGCATTCCACCCTTCTAGAGGGAAAGACATGTTAACTCTGGCTTACCCGGTAACTTCTTTCTGAAGCCCTGGCATCACAAAATGGATGCTGCTGCCACAGACACAAGTCTGGCCTCCTGCTGCTGGACGAAACTCCGGCAGGGGAGGCCTGGACAATAGGTTTCCTGTTGCAGGGAGGTGTGACCACCTCCCCAGACAGGATAATGTGTATTGGGGCTGGGTGGGTGCACTCTTAGAGTGCTTTGAAGTCCTGCACTGGGGGAGCAAAAGGCTCCTCTGTGCATATGCCAGTTCAAACCAGCTCAGGGGCTACCTGCCCCTGCTCTGGCGCGAAACTGGACAAAGGGAAGTGGGTGTAGCCACCCCTCCCTTGACCCTCCCATAGGTGGGGTCATAGAGTTAGTCCCTCCCTGTTTTACTGGTTAAAATGGGGAACCCTTGCCACAGCAAGATTAGATATCCCTGGACTAAACTTTGAAACTGAATCCTGGACCTTCGACGCTCTACATCACGATTAGAGGACTGAAGAATCTCCCTTGGGGTCAAGGAGTGACTCCCCTGCTTGGCAGGCACCAAAACCGATAACGACGGTCGCAAACTACGCCGCTCCCGCCGGAGTCCGAAGTCCCTGCAGCCCAAGAAGTGGATTTCCTGACTTCTCCAAGGCCATCGTGAGTCCCCAGCGAAGCTGAGGCAAGTGGACCCCACGAGTGACGAGGAACCGCGACCCCTGGGTACCGTGCACTATTATCGAGTGCAACCCCTTCACAACGTTCTACGAACCTGTGCTTTGGACCACGTGTGGTCCCAACCTCCAGCAGGAATCCCTCCGAAGATCAGAGGCCTACACCGTCCTGAGTGACCGTGGGCCCCTGTTGAGTGATTCCGCCCGAGGTGTCTTCGCGATCCCTTGCCAGCCGGCTCGTGGGTCCCCAGAAGACTTTCTAAAGAAACCAAAGGGCTCCCCTGGTTGCTCCAGGCCTGCCCTGACTTACCCTCGCTGGGTGAGTTCCCCAGACCTTGCTGGTCTGCACCATCGACGATCTTCAGCTACATCGAGACTTGCCGTTGCCAAGGCTTGTTGGGTCCAATCCGGTCGCCGACACCGCAGCACTCGACAGACATCGTGTATCAGCCCGAATCCTGCTCCTGGTTGCCGACAACGCCTCCTGGACCTCGTGGCTGCAGAAACGAGACGACCGTCAACGCACCTGAAGCACTCGACATCGGTGGGCATCTGTCCATCGCCTTCCTGGTCACTGGCTAGTGACCCAGACTCTGTCCCCTCTGCTTTCAGGTTCACCAGAACTCCGATCCACTCTTGGATCCACCCGGACACTTTTCTCTTGGCCGCCAGCAGCACTTTGCAGCAGATCGCCATTCGAAACGACGACGAAACCCGACCCCGAAAGGCACCTATGCACCCGGCTTCCCTGGGTGAGGTAACACGAGTACTCCGGTGCTCCCGTGGGTAGAGACTCTTCAAAGTCCTAGATCTCAAAGGGTTTTGTCCTAGTCCTCTTTAAAGTGTCCCTTTCCTCTATTTTCCCGATCCCGACTTTCTCCATAGAAGTTAACGGCGTATCGCGGTTGTGTATTTACACTGCACGCGTCTCCCGTGGGTCCCCTGTGTCACTACCTTGGGTGGTTCCTTGTGGTCCAAGCACTTCTAGAGGCTCTAGGCCTAGTGTCTAGTCCAGTCGTGGTTCGCATACCACTTTATTGGTATATGGTTTGGTACGCCCCTAGGGCCCAAACGTGTATTTGTGCTATTACTGTGATTTAAGATCTTATAACCTATGTATTTCGAACTCTAGCCTCATAAAGAGACTAGAGGGGTGTGTTTAGTAATAAATACATATATTTTGAATATATACCTGGTGTGGTGCTCTTTCATTTGATCACTCAAGAGATTATAGACTGGTAAAACAAGCTGCTTTACATTCCTTCAAGACTTAGCCTGAAGGTTGCTCTCCACAGCTACCACTAGGATAGCTTTCAATAAGGTTGTCTTTAACCTACCTACCATAAGAGTCGATTTGGACTGGTGCAAGGTGCCCACTATAATTAGTGGACAGCATATGCCAGGCCAACTTCTCACATTGGTGTGCAGCGTGTGGGATTCCAGCTTGCTATTGTTTTACCAGATAATCTCAATTGAATTGATCAACTGAAAACCACTAAAGGTACCTAAGGTACATATAATTTAAGCTTAGAATATCAGTAAGTTCTACTGAACTTAGAGTTGTGTGTTAAGGGATAGCACAACCCTTTCTACAACTCAAGAGAGTTTAGTAGGCCACACTAGAGTAGGTAGTGCATACACCACACCACACTAGTAATGTCTTTAAAAGCAGGATCTAGAGATGCCCTGCAGGAAGCCATTGAGCTTCCCCTCCAAGTATGACACACTCCCATTCTTGGAACTGAGAGCTTTGTGTAACGTGAGGAAATTAAGGACAGGCCAAAGTCCCACCACCCAACACCTCCAGGAGATGTTGGTGGCTTATGATCTTAGTAAGTCCTCAGAGACTGAAGGGGCAGGAGCAGAGGGTGGGCCAGCAGATGAGGAAGGGGCCAGGGGTACTACTACCCCCAGCCCCCTCTGAAACTGACCAGGAGGGTGACAATGACCCTGACCTGGAAAACCCAATCCCTTCTGGGGAAGATGAAGATGAGGATCTTGAGAACCACACCTTTGTCCCCCCAGGAAGGATTATGAGTGTGCTCAGAAAGTCTAGGTCTCCTTCTCAGGAGTCTAACCACTCTGGCACCTCAATAGGGAGCTCTGTTTCTTCTCACAGGAGGGAATCCTCTCATGAGAGAAGAAAGAGACTGGTCCAGTATGAGGAAACTCAACTGGAGATCAGGAAGAAGCAATTGGCTTTAGATAGAGAATCCCTAGATCTCCTTAGAGAGAGAAGAAAGTTGGGACTAGAGTCCCATGGTGGCAGCAATATCCCTAGAGATAGGGACAGGTCTTATGACCATAGAAACCTAAACAAGATTGTCCCTCCCTACCAGAGTGGGGATGACATCCACAAATGGATAACTGCACTGGAGAGGGCCTGTAAAGTTCAGAAGGTCCCCCAGAGGCAGTGGGCAGCAATCTTGTGGCTCTCCTTTGCAGACAAAGGTAGAGACAAGCTCCTCACTGTAAGAGAAGAGGATGCTGACAATTACACAGTCTTGAAGAGTGCTCTGATAGATGGGTTTGGCCTAACCACTGAACAGTATAGGTTGAAGTTCAGAGACACCCAAAAAGCTCAGACTCAAGACTGGGTGGATTTTGTAGATTGTGCTACAAAGGCTCTGGAAGGTTGGATACATGGCAACAAAGTGCATGACTTTTTAGGATTGTACAATTTGATTATGAGGGAGCAGATCCTTAATAATTGTCAAAACCAGCTTTTGCACCAGTATCTGGTGGACTCTGATCTGACCTCTCCCCAAGAATTGGGAAAGAAGGCAGACAAATGGGTCAGAACCAGAGTAAAAACTAGAAATCAGGGTGGTGACCAGAAGAAAGATTCTACTAAGTCCCAAGAGAAAGGTGGGGATAAATCTAAGGATAAGTCCCCTACAGGGCCCCAAAATTCCTCTTCTGGGGTGGGTCCCAAACTCCTTCCTCTCCTGAAAAGAAACCCTATTGCCATGTCTGTAAAAAGCCTGGGCACTGGAAAACTGATCCCAGTTGCCCCAGGATTGGCAATAAAGAAACTGTTCCTCCCACAACTACTACCACCCCTCCTGGTACTACCAGTAGTAATCCTCCAGTTGGGAGTAGTGCACCCAAAAAGTTAGGTGCTTTTGCAAGAGGAACAGAGGTGGGCCCTAGTTTAGACAGGGACCCTCAACAGACTCCTCTGACTCTGATGTTGGTATAGGATTTGCCACCTTTACCATGGGTCCCATAGCATTGGGCAGGTACAGATTGGAGCCAAGAATTAATGGTCAGAAAGCTGTGGCATTTAGGGACACAGGGGCTAGTGTCACCATGGTGGCAGGGAAACTAGTCCCCCCTCACCAGCTTTTACCTGAGTTTAAATACCAGGTGACCAACATTGATGGTGTCAGAACAGATCACCCCATGGCCATAGTCAATCTCAGCTGGGAGGGGGTCACAGGCCCAAAGAGAGTGGCAGTGTCCCCCACCTTACCTGTAGATTGCCTGATGGGCAATGATTTGGAAATTTCAGCCTGGGCTGAAGTTGAACACCAAACCCATCTTAGGATGTTGGGTGTCCCTGTAAGGGTTAGTGGGGCTGTGATGGCCACAGCCCCAGCCCAAGAATTTGGAGAGATGGAGCCTGAAAGAATGGCCCACTCTCCCCCAAAAGAGAGCACAAGGGTTGAAGAAAAGTCTTCTTCCCCCAGACAGTAGGTAAGGGTCAGCCTCCTCAGGGAACTGACCCTACCCCTAGTGAAGGAACTGCCACAGAGGTAGTCAGGCCTGGCCTGGCCACACCCCTGATGGCAGAGGACCCTTCCAAGGTGGTACCCAGTCTGGAGCAGGTAACCTGCCCCTCTCTACCCTGCCTCAGTCAGCCCAGGGCTGCAGAGGTCAGGGAGGTCAGTGGACCCCCAAGGGCCCCCTGTCCAGAGGAAGCCCCCCATCAGCAGATTAGGGGCACCCAGTCTAGTAGCCCTAGCCAGGTGAAAATTCCTCTACACACTGAGGGATCCCCCATACCTTTATGTAGGGACCTCCCCCAGAAGGACTCTGGTAGGCAAGGGCAAACCTGGGACCAGAAGGTTCCAAACCTGCCATGTCCCTCCAGTAGTCCATCCAAAGGGACCCAACCCCCAGCTGTAGGCAGCCAAAGGTTGACCCTTAGAGCAAAGTGCAACTCAGTCATGGAAAGACAGGCATACATGGTGACCAGTGATCTGAGGAAGCTGAGGCCAACATTCCTAGGGCCTCACTTCTCTACTCAGACACCTCACCAGCCTTGTACTTTACCTAAGCACACCACAGGTAGTGAATCCCCATGGTGGAGACCCTCTCATGCCCTTAGGGTGAGGGATTGCTTAGTGGACCATAAGACAGGGGGCAACCATGCTAGTGCAGGTGCTTCCTTATATGACCACTTAGTCAATGAAGGCTCAACTGGCCAAGGTTAGCCTTATCTCCTTTCGTTTGGGGGGTTATGTAGGAAGGTGGAATCTGACTATATGGTTGCCCCCACTTTTTTTATGGTGTTTTGCTGGTTTATGACTTAGTTGGACTGGGATCCTGCTATTCAGGGCCCCAGTCTATCTGCTTTCTCTGTAAAATGGTTTCCATGTGCCTTAGGCACATCTCTGATTGGAATCTGGAGTGCCCTTATAAGTCCCTAGTATATGGTATACTATGTACCAAGGGCATAGGTACCTCAGAGGCCTACCAGGGGCTGCAGCACGTATTGTGCCACCCCTGGAAGGCCATCCAAACTGACACCACAGGTCTGCTACTGCAGCCTGGGTAAGGTGGTGCATGCACCTCTTACTGTGATATAGGTTACCTATATCACTAAATACATACACACATATAAACCTATAAGTCACTCCTAAGGCAGGCCTTATCAATCCTAAAGGCAGAGTGCATGGTTCCTATGTGAGAGGGTGCCCCTGCATGAGCAGGGCCCCTCTGCAGCGTTCGGAGACCATCTCTGATGCTGTTTGTAGTGCAGCCTGACCATATACTCTTAAGCGCATTATATCCTCGCGGTAAAATGCTAACTTTGGAATGGCTGCACCTAAACATGTCGTGTTTGGTGTCAAACATCTTGGAATACTACCCCCTGCCAATCCTGGCGGCGGGGGTAGCATTCCACCCTTCTAGAGGGAAAGACATGTTAACTCTGGCTTACCCGGTAACTTCTTTCTGAAGCCCTAGCATCACAAAATGGATGCTGCTGCCACAGACACAAGTCTGGCCTCCTGCTGCTGGACGAAACTCCGGCAGGGGAGGCCTGGACAATAGGTTTCCTGTTGCAGGGAGGTGTGACCACCTCCCCAGACAGGATAATGTGTATTGGGGCTGGGTGGGTGCACTCTTAGAGTGCTTTGAAGTCCTGCACTGGGGGAGCAAAAGGCTCCTCTGTGCATATGCCAGTTCAAACCAGCTCAGGGGCTACCTGCCCCTGCTCTGGCGCGAAACTGGACAAAGGGAAGTGGGTGTAGCCACCCCTCCCTTGACCCTCCCATAGGTGGGGTCATAGAGTTAGTCCCTCCCTGTTTTACTGGTTAAAATGGGGAACCCTTGCCACAGCAAGATTAGATATCCCTGGACTAAACTTTGAAACTGAATCCTGGACCTTCGACGCTCTACATCACGATTAGAGGACTGAAGAATCTCCCTTGGGGTCAAGGAGTGACTCCCTGCTTGGCAGGCACCAAAACCGATAACGACGGTCGCAAACTACGCCGCTCCCGCCGGAGTCCGAAGTCCCTGCAGCCCAAGAAGTGGATTTCCTGACTTCTCCAAGGCCATCGTGAGTCCCCAGCGAAGCTGAGGCAAGTGGACCCCACGAGTGACGAGGAACCGCGACCCCTGGGTACCGTGCACTATTATCGAGTGCAACCCCTTCACAACGTTCTACGAACCTGTGCTTTGGACCACGTGTGGTCCCAACCTCCAGCAGGAATCCCTCCGAAGATCAGAGGCCTACACCGTCCTGAGTGACCGTGGGCCCCTGTTGAGTGATTCCGCCCGAGGTGTCTTCGCGATCCCTTGCCAGCCGGCTCGTGGGTCCCCAGAAGACTTTCTAAAGAAACCAAAGGGCTCCCTGGTTGCTCCAGGCCTGCCCTGACTTACCCTCGCTGGGTGAGTTCCCCAGACCTTGCTGGTCTGCACCATCGACGATCTTCAGCTACATCGAGACTTGCCGTTGCCAAGGCTTGTTGGGTCCAATCCGGTCGCCGAAACCGCAGCACTCGACAGACATCGTGTATCAGCCTGAATCCTGCTCCTGGTTGCCGACAACGCCTCCTGGACCTCGTGGCTGCAGAAACGAGACGACCGTCAACGCACCTGAAGCACTCGACATCGGTGGGCATCTGTCCATCGCCTTCCTGGTCACTGGCTAGTGACCCAGACTCTGTCCCCTCTGCTTTCAGGTTCACCAGAACTCCGATCCACTCTTGGATCCACCCGGACACTTTTCTCTTGGCCGCCAGCAGCACTTTGCAGCAGATCGCCATTCGAAACGACGACGAAACCCGACCCCGAAAGGCACCTATGCACCCGGCTTCCCTGGGTGAGGTAACACGAGTACTCCGGTGCTCCCGTGGGTAGAGACTCTTCAAAGTCCTAGATCTCAAAGGGTTTTGTCCTAGTCCTCTTTAAAGTGTCCCTTTCCTCTATTTTCCCGATCCCGACTTTCTCCATAGAAGTTAACGGCGTATCGCGGTTGTGTATTTACACTGCACGCGTCTCCCGTGGGTCCCCTGTGTCACTACCTTGGGTGGTTCCTTGTGGTCCAAGCACTTCTAGAGGCTCTAGGCCTAGTGTCTAGTTCAGTCGTGGTTCGCATACCACTTTATTGGTATATGGTTTGGTACGCCCCTAGGGCCCAAACGTGTATTTGTGCTATTACTGTGATTTAAGATCTTATAACCTATGTATTTCGAACTCTAGCCTCATAAAGAGACTAGAGGGGTGTGTTTAGTAATAAATACATATATTTTGAATATATACCTGGTGTGGTGCTCTTTCATTTGGTCACTCAAGAGATTATAGACTGGTAAAACAAGCTGCTTTACATTCCTTCAAGACTTAGCCTGAAGGCTGCTCTCCACAGCTACCACTAGGATAGCTTTCAATAAGGTTGTCTTTAACCTACCTACCATAAGAGTCGATTTGGACTGGTGCAAGGTGCCCACTATAATTAGTGGACAGCATATGCCAGGCCAACTTCTCACAGCAAATATTTTGTTCATTAACTTATTAATATATGAAAATGTATCTCTATCGCACAAAACAGCTGCTCCAAAAGAAAGCGTCTTGGCGCTAGGCAGAGAACCAATAATGACAAATTTCTAACTAGCTACATTCCATTGAACGGCAGGTTTTCAGGTTAGCCTTGAAGACTTGCTCTATTTCAAGACAGCGAAGCTGGTCCCACAAAGAGTTCCATAGCTTAGCTGCCTGGAAGGAGAAAGAACTACCCCTGATCTACTCCTGAGTATTGTAGGAATATTAAGTACTATTCTAAGAATATTATTGCACTCTTTGTAATCTGTTTAACAGTTGCATTGGTAGTCCCAAATCCAGGACATTTGCATAATCCAGCCTAGAAGTGGGTGGGCGTGTACAATCCAGCCTAGAAGTGGGTGGGCGTGTACAATCCAGCCTAGAAGTGGGTGGGCGTGTACAATCCAGCCTAGAAGTGGGTGGGCGTGTACAATATCTTTCTTAAGGCCTTTAATAAGGCAAAGCAAACTGCAGGGGCAGCATGCACCTGTGGTTGGAAGAATAGTTCTGCGTCTAGTTTAACCCCCACATTTCTGGCTACTGAGCTTGGCATCGGGGCAACCATCAACTCTAACAAGCACTTGCAATGCAATCGGTCTCGCCTTTGGGACCTTATAAGTGTTTAGCCATGCATTATATTATCACAGATTGCTGCAATGGACTGTGTGGCAGTGATTCTAAGTGTGGCAGTGATTCTAAGTGTGGCAGTAGATGTGGCAGTGATTCTAAGTGTGGCAGTAGATGTGGCAGTGATTCTAAGTGTGGCAGTAGATGTGGCAGTGATTCTAAGTGTGGCAGTAGATGTGGCAGTGATTCTAAGTGTGGCAGTGATTCTAAGTGTGGCAGTGATTCTAAGTGTGGCAGTAGATGTGGCAGTGAACATGGTATTTGAGCTCTTAGGAGTGGTCTAAAGATTAATACAATAAATTATTGATAAACTTTAATTACATTTATAATAAGTGGAGCCTACAAAGAGGTTTGTGTCACTTTGTGTAAATCAGTGTTTGAGGTGCATAGAGGAAGAGAAAGGCAGACTTCTAGAGCAGGGGGGCGTTGTCTGGGGGACAGGTGTGTAATAGGAGAGAGGAGGGGGGTGAAAGATAGGAGGAGAAATACAAGAGAAAGAGAGTGGGGCAATTAAAGTGAGAGAAAAGACAGCATATGATTGGGGAGAAGTGATGGTTCTTATTGTAGTGATGGCAGCGCCCACTGCAAGGTTGTTTAGTGCAAGGAACTCAGTGCGAGTACAGTGCAGCTAGGGCAGTTCTCACTTTGATGTCACTGAAATCAGGACAGGTACCAGTGCATGGAAAGCTTCTAGTGCGATGCCAGTGCAGTATGCAGCGTCTAGTGCGATGCCAGTGCAGTATGTAGCGCCTAGTGCGATGCCAGTGCAGTATGCATCGCCTAGTGCGATGCCAGTGCAGTATGTAGCGCCTAGTGCGATGTCAGTGCAGTATGCAGCGCCTAGTGCGATGCCAGTGCAGTATGCAGCGCCTAGTGCGATGCCAGTGCAGTATGCAGCGCCTAGTGCGATGCCAGTGCAGTATGCAGCGCCTAGTACGATGCCAGTGCAGTATGCAGCGCCTAGTGCGATGCCAGTGCAGTATGTAGCGCCTAGTGCGATGCCAGTGCAGTATGCAGCGCCTAGTGCGATGCCAGTGCAGTATGGAGCGCCTAGTGCGATGCCAGTGCAGTATGCAGCGCCTAGTGCGATGCCAGTGCAGTATGTAGCGCCTAGTGCGATGCCAGTGCAGTATGTAGCGCCTAGTGCGATGTCAGTGCAGTATGCAGCGCCTAGTGCGATGCCAGTGCAGTATGCAGCGCCTAGTGCGATGCCAGTGCAGTATGCAGCGCCTAGTGCGATGCCAGTGCAGTATGCAGCGCCTAGTGCGATGCCAGTGCAGTATGCAGCGCCTAGTGCGATGCCAGTGCAGTATGTAGCGCCTAGTGCGATGCCAGTGCAGTATGCAGCGCCTAGTGCGATGCCAGTGCAGTATGGAGCGCCTAGTGCGATGCCAGTGCAGTATGCAGCGCCTAGTGCGATGCCAGTGCAGTATGTAGCGCCTAGTGCGATGCCAGTGCAGTATGTAGCGCCTAGTGCGATGTCAGTGCAGTATGCAGCGCCTAGTGCGATGCCAGTGCAGTATGCAGCGCCTAGTGCGATGCCAGTGCAGTATGCAGCGCCTAGTGCGATGCCAGTGCAGTATGCAGCGCCTAGTGCGATGCCAGTGCAGTATGCAGCGCCTAGTGCGATGCCAGTGCAGAATGCATCGCCTAGTGCGATGCCAGTGCAGTATGCAGCGCCTAGTGCGATGCCAGTGCAGTATGCAGCGCCTAGTGCGATGCCAGTGCAGAATGCATCGCCTAGTGCAATGCCAGTGCAGTATGCATCGCCTAGTGCGATGCCAGTGCAGTATGCAGCGCCTAGTGCGATGCCAGTGCATGGAAAGCTTCTAGTGCGATGCCAGTGCAGTATGCAGCGCCTAGTGCGATGCCAGTGCAGTATGCAGCGCCTAGTGCGATGCCAGTGCAGTATCCAGCGCCTAGTGCGATGCCAGTGCAGTATGCAGCGCCTAGTGCTGTGCCAGTGCAGAATGCATCGCCTAGTGCGATGCCAGTGCAGTATGCATCGCCTAGTACGATGCCAGTGCAGTATGCAGCGCCTAGTGCGATGCCAGTGCAGTATGCAGCGCCTAGTGCGATGCCAGTGCAGAATGCATCGCCTAGTGCGATGCCAGTGCAGTATGCAGCACCTAGTGCGATGCCAGTGCAGTATGTAGCGCCTAGTGCGATGCCAGTGCAGTATGCAGCGCCTAGTGCGATGTCAGTGCAGTATGCAGCGCCTAGTGCGATGCCAGTGCAGTATGCAGCGCCTAGTGCGATGCCAGTGCAGTATGCAGCGCCTAGTGCGATGTCAGTGCAGTATGCAGCGCCTAGTGCGATGCCAGTGCAGTATGCAGCGCCTAGTGCGATGCCAGTGCAGAATGCATCGCCTAGTGCGATGCCAGTGCAGTATGCAGCGCCTAGTGCGATGCCAGTGCAGTATGCAGCGCCTAGTGCGATGCCAGTGCAGAATGCATCGCCTAGTGTGATGCCAGTGCAGTATGCATCGCCTAGTGCGATGCCAGTGCAGTATGCAGCGTCTAGTGCGATGCCAGTGCATGGAAAGCTTCTAGTGCGATGCCAGTGCAGTATGCAGCGCCTAGTGCGATGCCAGTGCAGTATGCAGCGCCTAGTGCGATGCCAGTGCAGTATCCAGCGCCTAGTGCGATGCCAGTGCAGTATGCAGCGCCTAGTGCTGTGCCAGTGCAGAATGCATCGCCTAGTGCGATGCCAGTGCAGTATGCAGCGCCTAGTGCGCTGCCAGTGCAGTATGCAGCGCCTAGTGCGATGCCAGTGCAGTATGCAGCGCCTAGTGCGATGCCAGTGCAGTATGCAGCGCCTAGTGCGATGCCAGTGCAGTATGTAGCGCCTAGTGCGATGCCAGTGCAGTATGCAGCGCCTAGTGCGATGCCAGTGCAGTATGGAGCGCCTAGTGCGATGCCAGTGCAGTATGCAGCGCCTAGTGCGATGCCAGTGCAGTATGTAGCGCCTAGTGCGATGCCAGTGCAGTATGTAGCGCCTAGTGCGATGTCAGTGCAGTATGCAGCGCCTAGTGCGATGCCAGTGCAGTATGCAGCGCCTAGTGCGATGCCAGTGCAGTATGCAGCGCCTAGTGCGATGCCAGTGCAGTATGCAGCGCCTAGTGCGATGCCAGTGCAGTATGCAGCGCCTAGTGCGATGCCAGTGCAGAATGCATCGCCTAGTGCGATGCCAGTGCAGTATGCAGCGCCTAGTGCGATGCCAGTGCAGTATGCAGCGCCTAGTGCGATGCCAGTGCAGAATGCATCGCCTAGTGCGATGCCAGTGCAGTATGCATCGCCTAGTGCGATGCCAGTGCAGTATGCAGCGCCTAGTGCGATGCCAGTGCATGGAAAGCTTCTAGTGCGATGCCAGTGCAGTATGCAGCGCCTAGTGCGATACCAGTGCAGTATGCAGCGCCTAGTGCGATGCCAGTGCAGTATCCAGCGCCTAGTGCGATGCCAGTGCAGTATGCAGCGCCTAGTGCTGTGCCAGTGCAGAATGCATCGCCTAGTGCGATGCCAGTGCAGTATGCATCGCCTAGTGCGATGCCAGTGCAGTATGCAGCGCCTAGTGCGATGCCAGTGCAGTATGCAGCGCCTAGTGCGATGCCAGTGCAGTATGCAGCGCCTAGTGCGATGCCAGTGCAGTATGTAGCGCCTAGTGCGATGCCAGTGCAGTATGTAGCGCCTAGTGCGATGTCAGTGCAGTATGCAGCGCCTAGTGCGATGCCAGTGCAGTATGCAGCGCCTAGTGCGATGCCAGTGCAGTATGCAGCGCCTAGTGCGATGCCAGTGCAGTATGCAGCGCCTAGTGCGATGCCAGTGCAGTATGCAGCGCCTAGTGCGATGCCAGTGCAGAATGCATCGCCTAGTGCGATGCCAGTGCAGTATGCAGCGCCTAGTGCGATGCCAGTGCAGTATGCAGCGCCTAGTGCGATGCCAGTGCAGAATGCATCGCCTAGTGCGATGCCAGTGCAGTATGCATCGCCTAGTGCGATGCCAGTGCAGTATGCAGCGTCTAGTGCGATGCCAGTGCATGGAAAGCTTCTAGTGCGATGCCAGTGCAGTATGCAGCGCCTAGTGCGATGCCAGTGCAGTATGCAGCGCCTAGTGCGATGCCAGTGCAGTATCCAGCGCCTAGTGCGATGCCAGTGCAGTATGCAGCGCCTAGTGCTGTGCCAGTGCAGAATGCATCGCCTAGTGCGATGCCAGTGCAGTATGCAGCGCCTAGTGCGATGCCAGTGCAGTATGCAGCGCCTAGTGCGATGCCAGTGCAGTATGCAGCGCCTAGTGCGATGCCAGTGCAGTATGCAGCGCCTAGTGCTGTGCTAGTAGCAGCCTTAGGGTGATTCCATAGCAGTATGGAAGAATTCAGATGCATATCCACTGCATAAAGGCCAATTCTAGTGTGCTGGCACTTTGATTTTCACTCTGGCCTATCCCCGCAGTGTTGTGCTGGCAGTGTCCGGTGTCACAGCAGCACTTCAGCTGCCAGTACTATCACTGCAGTGAAAGCTGCTCTAGTGTGATATCACTATGGAATGGCAGCTGTCAGTGAACGTGTAGGCACGGGAATTGTATTGCAATGCAATAGGTCTCGCATTTGTGAGAGTTTGAGCTATTGGCATTGTAAATGACAATGCCTTTTATTTATCTGTTTTGCTAATTAACACATAAATAAAAGGCATTGTCAGTTACAATGCCAATAACTCAAACTCTTGTAAATGCACGAAATAGTCAAAGAAGCGGCGGCCATCATCCCGGGCTGCTCCGGAAGTGAAAGCACGCATGGCGCGCTGAATGTTGCAGAGAATAAAGCATGCTGTGCCTGCAGTAGGAGAAAGTGATTCAAGAAAATAGTGCTTGAAGTACCGTGTAACAACCGAAGTAAAAGGGCCAGTCCTCATGAATCCGGCTAGGTGATTGGTTTCTAACCCTTGTGGCCGAGCACCACGGGTGGATCCTATGCCTCAGTGTGGATGGGGGGGGGCACGTGCCCCCCGTGCTTCACTGAGGATAGAGAAGCACAGTCAGCACCACGGGTGGATCCTATGCCTCAGTGTGGATGGGGGGGGGCACGTGCCCCCCATGCTTCACTGAGGATAGAGAAGCACAGTCAGCACCACGGGTGGATCCTATGCCTCAGTGTGGATGGGGGGCACGTGCACCCCATGCTTCACTGAGGATAGGGAAGCACAGTCAGCACCACGGGTGGATCCTATGCCTCAGTGTGGATGGGGGCACGTGCACCCCATGCTTCACTGAGGATAGGGAAGCACAGTCAGCACCACGGGTGGATCCTATGCCTCAGTGTGGATGGGGGGGCACGTGCCCCCCGTGCTTCACTGAGGATAGAGAAGCACAGTCAGCACCACGGGTGGATCCTATGCCTCAGTGTGGATGGGGGGGGCATGTGCACCCCATGCTTCACTGAGGATAGGGAAGCACAGTCAGCACCACGGGTGGATCCTATGCCTCAGTGTGGATGGGGGGAGGGGTGGCACGTGCACCCCATGCTTCACTGAGGATAGGGAAGCACAGTCAGCACCACGGGTGGATCCTATGCCTCAGTGTGGATGGGGGGGCACGTGCACCCCATGCTTCACTGAGGATAGGGAAGCACAGTCAGCACCACGGGTGGATCCTATGCCTCAGTGTGGATGGGGGGGGGGCATGTGCACCCCATGCTTCACTGAGGATAGGGAAGCACAGTCAGCACCACGGGTGGATCCTATGCCTCAGTGTGGATGGGGGGGCACGTGCACCCCATGCTTCACTGAGGATAGGGAAGCACAGTCAGCACCACGGGTGGATCCTATGCCTCAGTGTGGATGTGGGGGGGCACGTGCACCCCATGCTTCACTGAGGATAGGGAAGCACAGTCAGCACTATGGGGGCATCAACCAGAGTAGTCTTTGTTCTTGCGCTGAATCACAAGTTCCGCTCCCCGGTCTCCTTATTTCAGAACTCCTCTGCCGCAAGTAATGGCGGATTCCCTGTGCCCATCTTCCCTTATATCTCAGCATCTCAGCGCTCAGAGGCTCCAGGGACCTCTGCTCCCATTTAGCTGGCCATCCCGAGTTTCCATGCCAGCTCGGCTCGACTTTCTGCCCATTTCCTGTGACAGCTCATAGCTGGATTTTTTTTTTTTTAAACGAACTCAGATTGATAATCTCAGTCATGAGGTGACTGCCTCTCCTGTCCCTTCCTGTTTTCTCTTCCACATACCAGTTAATGTGTTTGTCGAACGTGCTCAAGTTTGTTCTTAGATCCCAGGATTGGAGTTGGCAGAGTTCCCAGGATGTCCGGTTGAGGTACCAGTAAGCAGTCGCTTCCGGCTTGCACTTTCTTAGGGCAATACATTTTCATATGCAACTGCAGTGCCTGGATTTGGGCGACCAGTAAGTGGTGCTCTTACCTTGCAGTCATAGCCTGAGCCAGCCCACCCGGTCAAATCTCCCTCAAGTACGTACTCAAGCCGCTTTGCCTTTAGAGGATATTTACTTTCTATGTTGTGGGGCTAGATGCCTGGAGGTAGCTGCCTAGAGTAGGTTATGGTTAGCTTCCTGTACCTTAGTCTTGCTGCCAATATCTGCTCACACTGGGGCGAATGTTTGATTTGTTCCGTATTCCGTCCATCATTTGTATGTATTTTTCCTTCTCGCCCTAAGCGCGCGGGGTATGCCCAGACATGGGTCCCAGGCTCACTGCGCCACTGGATTCAAGGTAGCCTGGCTGATGAGGAGCGATACCCCGAAACCGTTCCCAGGATGCTTTTTTATTGGTCCAGGGAGCCTGGCTTGGCTGTTCGGGCTGGACTGTTCCCAGGAGGAGCAGGGTCAAGACTGATTTGCATATGGCTGGGTCTAAACTGGGGTGGCATGGTGAGCATATGAACAATGGATTTAACCCAGATCTCGACTGGGGGTGAATGTTTGATTTGTTCTGCTTTCCGTCCACCATTTGTGTCTTAATTTCTGCACAATCCAGGCAGCCCGAAACCACCTGCACATTCCAGCGACTCTACCTCTGTTGCAGTTCTCTTTGTATTCCCAAAGCACCAGTTCTATAGTAGGTTCCAGGCACATGCCTTTCTTACTCATTGCTCCTGAAAGTTCTGCTAATTAAGTCTGTGTCAAGTAAGGTCCCTCTCCCCGGTACAAACTATGGCTTAAGTGGTGTTTAAAATGTTAAATAACCCCGGCCTTTACCACTTTGCTAGCTCGGTAAAGTGCCTTCTGATATGGAAGTGCCCCTGCACAAGCACAATAATCTCCTTTTAGGGAGTTCTCTGAGCTCCTTGAACTAAGGTGGGCATGTCTGACGGGGCGGGGGCGAAGTGAGGGCTAGAAAAGTAGGGCTTCGTAGGAGGAGGAGCTCCCAAAGAGAGAACTGTGATTTGATTTGGCGGGCTCCTCTGGGTTTGGGAAAGGTTTCGCGTTCAAAACAAAGGTTGTGAGAGGAAAGGAAATAAAATGGCCGAGACGGAGAACAGGAAACAGGTAAAGGAAACAGATGAGAATAGGAGGGGGTGAGCGGTAAGGGAGAAAGGAAAAGGGGAGGCAATAGGAAAGCTGCAGAATAACTGCCAGAGTGCAACCGCTAAGATGCATACCTTAGAGATAAAGCTACAGAACATCTAGCAACAAGTACAAGTAAAGTAGTAGACATGGACAGAGTGAGACAAAGCAGCTAAACACTTGACAGGTCAGAGCACCAAAGGCCCGAGGTGGCCTGCGGGATATCTGAATTTAAGCTGTAGAACTCAAAAATAGATGCCAAGTACTCTGTACACGTTTCCTCTGGAAGAGTCGGGGCTAGACACAGAAAAAAACGAGGAAAAAAAGGATAACTTGTACATTTGGAGAATGAGTCGGTGTTAATAGAGAATCCAGATCTGGAATCTCTGGAATACGATCCAAGGGCGCGTTCGAGTAAACAAGCAGGCGACACACAGACCAGGCACGGACAGCGGGAGGGGATGGGGGGGTAGAAGGCATGGGAAGAAAAGAGTGCTCATGCAACACTCGAAGTAAAGGGGCCAGTAGCCTCGGAAGGATACAAATGACGACATGGCATCATAAGGTGAGACTAACAAGCCTCATTATCAATCAGAAGACAGAATTTACAAAGGACAAACACAGAAGCCAATGAAAAATATGGGCGGAGAGTGAGGGAAGCTCGTCTCCCCATACTGGACTACTGCATGCCTCGCAGAGCGAGCAGCGCATGTGCGCCGCCGCTAAAGCTCGACCTAAAAAGGCCAGATTCTTTGAATGTCCAGAGGCAATATGTTTCCAAATATTAACATTTCCGATTTGCCTGAAGGCAACTACTTTGCATCAATCCTGCAACTGCCGACAGACATGATTTGGTAAAGAAGGGGACCCCTACAATAAACAATAAGACTTGCTAGCTGTAGGGAAAAATACAATTGGGGTAAAGAATTCGCTAAATGCAAGTTAAATGGTCATACAAAGCATATCAGGCCCAACTTTTCTGTGTTTTATAATTAAAAGAAAAACATAATAAAGGACACATAAATAAACATATATATGTAACAGAAACCATTAGTGTGTTTGATGTATAACAAAATATTTTTATTCTAGGTATTTCATTGATAAAAAATACTCTTATTTTGCAACCATATATATGACATAAATTATACAAAAACAACACTATACATAGAATTGAAATACACGAGAAAACAATAAGTTATAAGGTGATACAAGAGCTGACGATAAATGAAAACAACACACAACCATCTGTGACGTACCGGTGGCGCAGGGGGCTGCTCCATATTTACAAGGAGAGGAAAAGCCACCCTGCGTGACTTTTCCTCTCCTTGTAAATACGGCCCCTTCACACGCAGCACTTTGCGGTGAAGGGGCGTTCCATGGGTGTTGCTGTGGGTGTTCCCACGCAACACTCATGGAACAAGACACATCTCCAGAATGACGAGAAATCGTAACTCTGGAGATGCGTCTGAAAGCTACGCCACCCTAGAGGTGGCGTAGCGAGGCGCACCGAGGAGAAATGTTTTAATTTCTCCTCGTTTTTTCCTCTTTCAATGCGTGCTGCATTCTGCAGCACGCATTGAAAGAGGAAAATGGTTGTAGTGATTGGTTTTGTGCAGGAAGGTTCCCCTTCCTGCACAAAAACAATCTCCCCACGACGCAGGCATCCTTGCACCATGGTGCAAGGGTGCCCATGCCGGCGCATGGCTGCAGTTTGTGCGCCAGAGCAGGGGGAAGCACAAGGATGCGACATATTCTTGTAAATATGTTGCATCCCTGTGCTTCAAAACTAACGCAGCGCGGCGCAGCAAAATGACTTGCTGTACCCCGCTGCGTTAGTTCAACGTAAATCTGCCCCTGCTTGTTCCAGGACTGAAAGGTGGTATACCACTGCTTGTTCCAGACTGAAAGGTGGTATACCATTGCTTGTTCCAGGACTGAAAGGTGGTATACCACTGCTTGTTCCAGACTGAAAGGTGGTATACCACTGCTTGTTCCAGGACTGAAAGGTGGTATACCACTGCTTGTTCCAGACTGAAAGGTGGTATACCACTGCTTGTTCCAGGACTGAAAGGTGGTATACCACTGCTTGTTCCAGGACTGAAAGGTGGTATACCACTGCTTGTTCCAGACTGAAAGGTGGTATACCACTGCTTGTTCCAGGACTGAAAGGTGGTATACCACTGCTTGTTCCAGGACTGAAAGGTGGTATACCACTGCTTGTTCCAGGACTGAAAGGTGGTATACCACTGCTTGTTCCAGACTGAAAGGTGGTATACCACTGCTTGTTCCAGGACTGAAAGGTGGTATACCACTGCTTGTTCCAGGACTGAAAGGTGGTATACCACTGCTTGTTCCAGACTGAAAGGTGGTATACCACTGCTTGTTCCAGGACTGAAAGGTGGTATACCACTGCTTGTTCCAGGACTGAAAGGTGATATACCACTGCTTGTTCCAGGACTGAAAGGTGGTATACCACTGCTTGTTCCAGGACTGAAAGGTGGTATACCACTGCTTGTTCCAGGACTGAAAGGTGGTATACCACTGCTTGTTCCAGGACTGAAAGGTGGTATACCACTGCTTGTTCCTGGACTGAAAGGTGGTATACCACTGCTTGTTCCAGGACTGAAAGGTGGTATACCACTGCTTGTTCCAGGACTGAAAGGTGGTATACCACTGCTTGTTCCAGGACTGAAAGGTGGTATACCACTGCTTGTTCCAGACTGAAAGGTGGTATACCACTGCTTGTTCCAGGACTGAAAGGTGGTATACCACTGCTTGTTCCAGGACTGAAAGGTGGTATACCACTGCTTGTTCCAGGACTGAAAGGTGGTATACCACTGCTTGTTCCAGGACTGAAAGGTGGTATACCACTGCTTGTTCCAGACTGAAAGGTGGTATACCACTGCTTGTTCCAGGACTGAAAGGTGGTATACCACTGCTTGTTCCAGACTGAAAGGTGATATACCACTGCTTGTTCCAGGACTGAAAGGTGGTATACCACTGCTTGTTCCAGGACTGAAAGGTGGTATACCACTGCTTGTTCCAGGACTGAAAGGTGGTATACCACTGCTTGTTCCAGGACTGAAAGGTGGTATACCACTGCTTGTTCCAGGACTGAAAGGTGGTATACCACTGCTTGTTCCAGGACTGAAAGGTGGTATACCACTGCTTGTTCCAGACTGAAAGGTGGTATACCACTGCTTGTTCCAGGACTGAAAGGTGGTATACCACTGCTTGTTCCAGACTGAAAGGTGATATACCACTGCTTGTTCCAGGACTGAAAGGTGGTATACCACTGCTTGTTCCAGGACTGAAAGGTGGTATACCACTGCTTGTTCCAGGACTGAAAGGTGGTATACCACTGCTTGTTCCAGACTGAAAGGTGGTATACCACTGCTTGTTCCAGGACTGAAAGGTGGTATACCACTGCTTGTTTTCTGTTTGACAGGAAAGAACTAATCCATTGTAATAGGGTTTCTGAAATACCTGCAATTTCAATCTCTGCAGCAAAACGTCATGAGACGCTGTATCGAAAGCTGCCGATAAATCAAAGAGTATGATCACCGATTCTTTTCCACTATCGAGGTTATTTTTAATACATTTTGTAACCTCTAAAAGTGCCGTTTCAGTGCTGAAGCCCGAAAGCCAGACTGAGACCTGTGTGGGATCCCGTCCTTCCTAAAGGGGTATTAATCTGGACATTGACCGCAGCTCCTAGCACTCTCCCCATCGCTGGTAATAACGAGATGGGTCTGTAATTACTCATGATTACTGGACCCTCGTTTGTCTGTCTCAGTAAAGGCCTCTCTAGGGCTTTCCTCCACACATTTGGATAGTTTCCTTGCATGAGTGACAAGTTAAATGAGGAGTTGAGCAAGCCCTTTATGAAAGAAGCTGCCCCGGACAGACTCTGAGGAGGACAGACATCTACCGAAGAACCTGATTTTAATGTTTGAAAGTCTTCCTCCGACTCTTCCAGTGATATCTTTTTAAAAGTTGTCAACAGGCACCAAGGTGTTTTATGTCCGTTGAAGTCTGGAGCTGTGTCGTTGACCCTTCGAAGCAGGAAGTTTTCTCTTGTAAACAACCCTACTTTTGCTTTAATAATATTTTTGCGGAAAGCCCCCAATTTTTTTAAATAAATTTCCTTGTCTTCTAATTTATTGTGGTGTCTCCAAGTCCTTTCCAGATTTTTGCATTTACGGTTTTCCAGCTGAAGGATGCTGAAAGCCATGCAGCTTTGGGGGATTTTCTTCTTTTCACACCTGTTTGAATTGGGGGCAGTGTGTCTATGTCTTCATCTAGTGCCTTATTAGAGGAGTTGACAGCTTTGTCAATTTTTTCCTCCATTCCAATTTTAATGTGTGCAGAGATGTCTTCAGATACGCGATGCCACTGGTGTGACATCTTAGCGTGTCTATCACCCTCACGCTGAATATCAGTCACTGTCGGGTTGAACGGAACCAGCAGATGATCAGTCCAAACCAGCGGAAGGGGTGTTTCCATGGCTACTGTGGTGATATTAGAAGAGATGGCATCAAGCGCGTGCCCGTCTTTATGAGTCGAACCTTCAACCGTTTGTGTTATATTGAAATCCAACACAGACTCAACTAATTGAGCAGCCACCTTACAATTTGAGTCATCAATATGTAAATTGCAGTCATCAAAAAATACAATTAAAATATTGCACTGTAAAAGGAGCAATAGCATTCGATAATACCTCAGAAAAATGAGTATGTTATTTGGGTGGGCGATAAACTAGGGCACTTGACATATAATAATTATCAGTGATCTTCATTGGGAAGACCAGTCCTTCAGTAAGTTCCATGCCTTCTACAGAGCATTGCATCTCTGAACGAGGAATTATTGCAATCCCCCCATGCCGTGCTCCCTTCCATATGTAGAATAGAGTATCCCTCAGCAATGGCCAAGCTCTTATTAAGCCAGGTTTCCGTAAGAAATACTATGTCCCAAATGTTGTCATTTAAGAGGTTCCATATTTTCAACTTATGTTTCGGTAATGAGCTTACATTTATTAAATATGCATTTATCTTCCTTCCTACTCTGTGTTTATCATGATCACCTACTGACCTTACTTCCACTGTGGAATCAAGCTTGTTGTTTAAAGCTACGCCATGTAAACCACTTTCCACTACCCTTGTTGTTATTAAATATTTTAATTGGTGCAACGGATTGCCGCAATGTTTGGTGCCACTTGCCGGATTTAACGCCATTAGCTCCTACTTACTGTACCTCAGTCTAGTTTTCTCCTCACAATCAATCAATCAAACATAACCCGAGAGGGTATCCAGATGCTGAGGTTCTTGCTGCGGAGGCTCAGTCAAACAGCCAGGTCTTGAGTCCTTTTCTGAATTCCAGCAGCGAGGGTGAGGTCCGTTGGTAAAGAGGGAGGTTGTTCCAGGACTGAGCTGCAAGAT
Source organism: Calotriton arnoldi (assembly GCA_963921515.1). Classification (NCBI taxonomy): domain Eukaryota; kingdom Metazoa; phylum Chordata; class Amphibia; order Caudata; family Salamandridae; genus Calotriton; species Calotriton arnoldi. The sequence goes on along the minus strand of CAWUFW010004117.1, from coordinate 542,115 downwards.
AGGAGAATCAACGACCCCCACTGTGGCTTTGACATATGCAAGATGTGTGCGCGAGGTGAAGAGCGCAGGTGTCTAGAGGGTTGATGGAAGTTCAGGCGGTGGTTGAGGCATGCTGGTCCTTCATTGTGCAGGGCTCGGCATGTGTGGATCAGTATCTTGAAGTGACATCTCTTCTGAATGGGGAGCCGGTAGAGATTCCTGAGGTGGGGGTGATGTGGGTTCACTTGGGGAGTTCAAGGATGGGTCTAGCAACAGGTTTCTGTATGGTCTGTAGTTTTTTCAGGAGGTGCGAGGTGATTCTTGCATAGAGTGTGTTGCTGCCAGTCCAACCGGCTGGTGACTAGGGCTTTGGTGATGGTTCATCTGGTGTTGACCAGGAGCCATTTGAAGATCTTGCTGAGCATGTGAAGAGTGAGAAAGCAGGCGGAGGAGACTGAGTTGATCTGGTTTTTCATAGTGAACTTGCTGTGCAGGATGATGCTGAGGTTGCACACATGGTCTGTTGACGTGGGTGAGGGTCCTAGTTCAGAAGGCCACCAGGAGTTGTTCCATGGGGAGGTGTTGTTCCTGAAGATCAGCACTTCTATTTTTTCTGTGTTGAGTTTCAGGCAGTTATTTTTCATCCAATTGGTGATGCTCGTTATACACCTGTGGAAGTTGACTCTCATAGTGGAGGGTTCTTCTGATAGCAAGAGGATGAGCTGGATGTTGTTGGTGTAGGAAATGATTTTTAGTCCATGGGTTCTGACGATGTGGGCCAGGGGGTTATGTCGGTGTTGAACTGGGTGGGGCTGAGGGATAATCCTTGATGGGCGCCACAGATGATGCTCTTGTGTTCGGAGGTTTAGGAAGGTAGGTGGATTCTCTGTGTTCCTCCGGTGAGGAAGGAGGCAATCCATCTAAGGGTGTGTCCTTGAATTCTAATGTGGTGGAGATTCTTGATAAGGGTATGGTGTGATACGGTTTTGAATGCTGCTTAGAGGTGGAGGAGGATCAGGGCCGCCATTCCTCCACGACGAGGAGGGCTCTGATGTCATCAGTGGCAGAGTAGAGGGCAGTTTTGGTGTTGTGGTTGGTAGGAATCCAGAGTGGGAGATGTCCAGAAGGTTGTTGTTCTCCAGGTGTTCTATGAGGTGATGGCTTTTTTGAGGTCCTTGGCGGGCAAGGGGAGCAGAGAGATGGGGCAGAAGTTCTTGAGTTTGCTGGAGTTGGAAGATGGTTTCGTGAGAAGGGTTTGACTTTAGCGTATTTCCATTCCTTCGGGGAAGGTGGCTGTAGTAAGTTCTTTTAAATGAACAGATGTCCGGGCAGGGATGGATGTGTTGAGGATGAAGGTGAGCTTGTTGCTGATAGACTTGCTCCCAAGGCTGAAGATGTTGTGGTAGTGTTTTGATTTGAGTGGTGTGCAGGTGACAGGTGGTTAGCAGGTGGTCGGGGTTAGCCCCAGCAGGTGCAATGAGGCTGAGGAGGTCGGCGGCAGTAGGTTGGGGCTCAAAGTTTTTGTAGATGTCGGAGATCTTGTTGTGGAAGAAGTCTGCCAGGGTGTCGCAGAGTTCCTGGCAGCGAGTGATGATGTTTTCGGAGGCTGAAGGGTTAGAGTGCTCCCTGATGATGTTGAATAGTTCTTTATTGTGGTTGGCACTGCCCTCAATGCAGTTGGCAAGGGCACTCCTTTTTCTTCTTTTTAGAAGTTGGTGGTATTGGTTGAGCGATGTTTTGTAGGATGTTTGGTCTGTGGTGTCCTTGCTGATACACCACCTTCTTTCTAGTTGCTTGCAGTTTTGTTTTGCAGTTCTTAGGTTTGGGGTGTACCAGCTGGCCTGTTTGGAGGGCCTCTTAGGTTTTGTGGACTTGATGTGGGTGACTCTGTCTGCGCAATCGGTAATCCGAGTTCTTGACAGCCTGTTCTAGGTTAATTGAGGTGTCCAGGTGGGAGGAGTTGAGGGCGTTGGTCGATTGGTTCTTCGATACTTTGTTCCAGCTGCATTGAGAGGTACCGGGCGGTTTGGTGGAGGCGACTTGGTGATGGTGAAGTGAACAATGGCATGGTCTGTCCAGGGAAGTTCGGTAATGTGGCTGCACTTGACTCTGTCACTGTTCTTGTAAATGGGGTTGAGTGTGTGTCCTGCGATGTGCATGGGGTTGGTGACTAGTTGAGTGAGATCAAGGGTGTTCATACTTTCAAGGAGGTTGGCGGTGTTGGTGTTGTCTGGGTCTTTGAGGTAGAAATTGAGGTCTCTGAGGAAGATGTAGTGCTTGGAGTCCATGGCGAGCAGGGCGATGAAAACAGGCATAGCGACACAGAAGCTGGGGTGAGCGTGCCTCTGATAGGGATTTTGCTGTTGGTGTGGAGTTGGAAGTCGAGATGCTCCATGATCGGGGTGGCATCGTCTGTGTTTGTTGTGCAGTGGATAGTTTCTTGTGGATGATGGCAAATCAACCTCCGTGCTTGTTGATACTGTCTCAGTGTGTTATCTTGTAGCCGTCGGGCACCGATGCGTGGTTGAGCCATGTCTCTGTGAGGAAGATGACATCTAGGGTAAGGGAGAAGATGGTGTCCCAGTACTCGGTGGAATGTTTGCAGAGAGATCTTTCGTTGAGCAGGAGGCAGTGGAGATGATCTGGGGTGGTGGTGGTCAGTGGGGTAGTAGTTGCTGTACGAGCGGGTGCTCCGGTGTTGCACGTGAAGAAGCAATGTCAGCAGCCGGAAGGTCCTACCGTAGATTGAAGTGAGGTGAGGCAGCTGTTGTTGTTGCTGGGTCCGGGGTTCAGAGCTCTGTTGTGGTGTAACTTCAGGTGGTGGGAGAGCCAGGGTTCCTGGCGCTGGGTGCAGTTCAGGCCCGGACTGGCACAGACGGGCTGCGCGTAGGCTGCGTAGCCACACTGTAGTTTCCATCAAGTAAGTCCTGGGAGGAAGGAGAAGTGCCTGGTTGTTAAGGAGCAGGAGGGAAAGGAGTGGTGAAAAGTGTTGGAAACTGAGCTGCAGTGGGGGAAGAGTATCAGAAACAGCAGAAAAAACAGAATAGAAAAAACACAGGAGCAACAGCAGAGGGGGTCTGACAATACAAAAATTAACAAGTTTAACAAAGAGAACAGTCGGGAAATTAATGAAATAACAGGCTTACTTGCGATACAAATGGAATTGTAGAGTGCAGGCTGGATACAATGTTAATAGCTAATAGGATACAATGTAGCAGCTAAAGGCTATGAGGCAGTCTAATAGTGGTTGCAGCAACAGAGAAAATGCAAAGAAAACAGGCAGCTGGAGGCAAAGCGTCACGCAGCAGAGGGGGAGCTGACACGAGGACCTGCTCAGTGGGGTCACGCTGCAGCCTCCATTAAGTATGTTCTAAGAGGAGTGAGGGACGCTCAGAGGTGGGGAACAGGAGGCAAAGGGTCACGCAGCAGAGGGGGAGCTGCCACGAGGACCTGCTCAGTGGGGTCACGCTGCAGCCTCCATTAAGTATGTTCTAAGAGGAGTAAGGGGCGCTCAGAGGTGGGGAACAGGAGGCAAAGGGTCACGCAACAGAGGGGGAGCTGCCACGAGGACCTGCTCAATGGGGTCACGCTGCGGCCTCCATTAAGTATGTTCTAAGAGGAGTGAGGGGCGCTCAGAGGTGGGGAGCAGGAGGCAAAGGGTCACGCAGCAGAGGGAGAGCTGCCACGAGGACCTGCTCAGTGGGGTCACGCTGCGGCCTCCATTAAGTATGTTCTAAGAGGAGTGAGGGGCGCTCAGAGGTGGGGAGCAGGAGGCAAAGGGTCACGCAGCAGAGGGGGAGCTGACACGCTGCTCAGTGGGGTCACGCTGCGGCCTCCATTAAGTATGTTCTAAGAGGAGTGAGGGGCGCTCAGAGGTGGGGAGCAGGAGGCAAAGGGTCACGCAGCAGAGGGGGAGCTGACACGCTGCTCAGTGGGGTCACGCTGCGCCTCCATTAAGTATGTTCTAAGAGGAGTGAGGGGCGCTCAGAGGTGGGAGGCAGGAGGCAAAGGGTCACGCAGCAGAGGGGGAGCTGACACGCTGCTCAGTGGGGTCACGCTGCGCCTCCATTAAGTATGTTCTAAGAGGAGTGAGGGGCGCTCAGAGGTGGGAGGCAGGAGGCAAAGGGTCACGCAGCAGAGGGGGAGCTGACACGCTGCTCAGTGGGGTCACGCTGCGCCTCCATTAAGTATGTTCTAAGAGGAGTGAGGGGCGCTCAGAGGTGGGAGGCAGGAGGCAAAGGATCACGCAGCAGAGGGGGAGCTGACACGAGGACCTGCTCAGTGGGGTCACGCTGCGGCCTCCATTAAGTATGTTCTAAGAGGAGTGAGGGGCGCTCAGAGGTGGGAAGCAGGAGGCAAAGGGTCACGCAGCAGAGGGGGAGCTGACACGCTGCTCAGTGGGGTCACGCTGCGCCTCCATTAAGTATGTTCTAAGAGGAGTGAGGGGCGCTCAGAGGTGGGAGGCAGGAGGCAAAGGGTCACGCAGCAGAGGGGGAGCTGACACGCTGCTCAGTGGGGTCACGCTGCGGCCTCCATTAAGTATGTTCTAAGAGGAGTGAGGGGCGCTCAGAGGTGGGGAGCAGGAGGCAAAGGGTCACGCAGCAGAGGGGGAGCTGACACGCTGCTCAGTGGGGTCACGCTGCGCCTCCATTAAGTATGTTCTAAGAGGAGTAAGGGGCGCTCAGAGGTGGGGAGCAGGAGGCAAAGGGTCACGCAGCAGAGGGGGAGCTGACACGCTGCTCAGTGGGGTCACGCTGCGCCTCCATTAAGTATGTTCTAAGAGGAGTAAGGGGCGCTCAGAGGTGGGGAGCAGGGAGGCAAAGGGTCACGCAGCAGAGGGGGAGCTGACACGCTGCTCAGTGGGGTCACGCTGCGCCTCCATTAAGTATGTTCTAAGAGGAGTGAGGGGCGCTCAGAGGTGGGGAGCAGGAGGCAAAGGGTCACGCAGCAGAGGGGGAGCTGACACGAGGACCTGCTCAGTGGGGTCACGCTGCGGCCTCCATTAAGTATGTTCTAAGAGGAGTGAGGGGCGCTCAGAGGTGGGGAGCAGGAGGCAAAGGGTCACGCAGCAGAGGGGGAGCTGACACGCTGCTCAGTGGGGTCACGCTGCGGCCTCCATTAAGTATGTTCTAAGAGGAGTGAGGGGCGCTCAGAGGTGGGGAGCAGGAGGCAAAGGGTCACGCAGCAGAGGGGGAGCTGACACGCTGCTCAGTGGGGTCACGCTGCGGCCTCCATTAAGTATGTTCTAAGAGGAGTGAGGGGCGCTCAGAGGTGGGGAGCAGGAGGCAAAGGGTCACGCAGCAGAGGGGGAGCTGACACGCTGCTCAGTGGGGTCACGCTGCGGCCTCCATTAAGTATGTTCTAAGAGGAGTGAGGGGCGCTCAGAGGTGGGGAGCAGGAGGCAAAGGGTCACGCAGCAGAGGGGGAGCTGACACGCTGCTCAGTGGGGTCACGCTGCGGCCTCCATTAAGTATGTTCTAAGAGGAGTGAGGGGCGCTCAGAGGTGGGAAGCAGGAGGCAAAGTGGCAAAAAAACAGCAGGAAATCGAGCAGCGGTGGGTGGAGTGGCGGGAGAGTATCACAAAATAGCAGAAATAACACAATACAAAACAAACAGGAGCAACAGCACAGGGAGTCTGATAATACAAAAATTAACAAGTTTAACAAAGTGTACAGTAGGGGTTAATGAAATAACAGCGTTACTGACTATACAAATGAAATTATAGAGTGCAGGCTGGATACAATATTAATGGCTAATTGGATACAACATAACAGCTAAAGGCTATGCAAACAGTCGATTTAGGGTAGCGTAACACAGTGAAAATGCAAACAAAACAGGCAGCTGGAGGTGAAGCAACACGCAGCAGAGGACCCAAATGGGAAGGGTAGCTGGCTCTAGTCATGTTCTGGTTGCAGACGGGTGCAGACGGGCTTGCCATTAGTGCGCCAGCACGTCCGTGCTAAGGAGTTCATTTTATGGTTGAAGAAGTTCCAGTAGCCCCACCCCAACTCTAACAACTAGAGCGTGTACTGCTCTAGGTGGCGTATATGTACTGATACAGTCAATGCTGGTGCACTAACCTCTTTAGCTGAAAATGGCGGCCCTGCAAACAACCTTTTAAAAAATTTATTTTTCTTCAGGATTTTATTTTGTTTTCTGGCAGTGGGTACATATTTTTACTTATTTAATTTGTATTTAATTAATAGGATTTAATAACCTAAGTATTTTATACTTAGATAACAAATATGTACTATTCTATAACATTAATTTCTATTTATACATTATTTTCTATCGAAGGGTGCGGCAATTAAGGCTGGGCGTAGTTCGCGAAGTAGTGCTTCGCGAAGCTACGCAAAGTGCAGTTCGCGCTACGCGAGCTTCGCGTAGCACTTCGCCCAGGGTTAGCGGCAATACCAGTGGTTGGCCAAGGGTAATGCTGGACATACCACAAAAGTGTAAGTTACTACAAAAGTGTACGTGATTACAAAATTGCAGTTTGTGAATATCACAAAGTAGGTAACCTACTCAAAAGTGTAAAGTTACTCAAAAGTGTAAGTAAACTTTGTGAATCAGGCTTGCATTGTAAGAGGGACTTTCTGCCCAGATGAAGAGAGGTTTTGTAGCCGAAGAAGTGGCGTATGGCGAAGTTGCACGACAACAAGACATCTCTCCTCTCAATATAGTAATAGGGTTAATATTACCAGAATATCAACTTACAACCTTCGCTGTCGTTGTGTGAGGTGTGGACAGTTCATCTTGTCCCCTCTTTGCCGATGAGACTTTTCTAGAATTGTAGCCACGTTGCTGGCCTAGAAAGATGTCCCAGTCTCACTCTTCGTGTCTATCTCCCTCTCTCTTTATCTCTCTCTAGATTCCCCCATCCCTCTCTCTCCCCTCCTTCTTCTCTCTATCTCCATCTCAGGCTCTCTTTCTCTATCTCTTTCAGTCGTTCTAGCTTCCTTTTTTCTCTCATTCTGCCTCTGGTTCTCCTCCACTCTCTTTTTCTCTCTTTCTGCAGTTTCTTCTTCTCTCTTCTTTATTTGTTTCTCTCATTAACCTTTTCTCTATCCCTTCCCTCCCACCTTGTGTCTATGGACAATATAGCCAGGATTAAAAAAAGACATAAGGGCTGATTTACAAAAGTATTTATGAATAATGGAATTTATAATGGCATATTACTAAAAAAGTAATATTTCACATACTTTATTTTTCCTTCACTTTTTTCACTCTCGCTCTCACTCTCTTCCACTTCCCCCTCTATCTCTCCATTTCTTAATCTATTTCTGCCTGTATTCCTCCTTCTCTTGCTTGCTTTTTCTATTTTACCCCTTTCTTTCTCTCTATCTGCCTTTCACTTATTCTCCCTTCTCGCTCCCTGTCTGCCCTTTCACTTGCTCTGTGTCGTTCATGCTCTCCTAGTCTTTCTCTCAGCTCTTTGTCTCTTTCTCCGTCTCTCTCTCTCTATTCATCTTCCCCCTCTGGCTTTCTTGCTTTCACTTTTCTTTTACTGTCTTACCTTTTCTCTTTATCTCTCTCTGCCCGTAGCTCTCTTTCTTCTGAGACCTCCTATTTCATCTCTCTTTCTCTCACCTTCTCTCTCTTTCTCTTACCTTCTCTCTCTTTCTCTTACCTTCTCTCTCTCTCTCTCTTTTTCTTCTGAGTTCTCCTATTTCATCTCTCTTTCTCTCAACTTCTCTCTCTCTCTCTCTCTGTCTCTCCCTCTTTAAATCAGTCCTCTCCTTTTAACCCCCCTGCAGCAGCGACCCAGTGTGACCAACATAACAGACACGGAGGCCCCGGTGTACAGGACTACACCTGTGTAAGACACAAACCTGGAACTGAAGACTCCTCTCCCTGGAAGGGTCGGATGCTCTACCTGAGAGAGACACTATGTCTCCACGCAGGTAAGTGGACTTTATTTCAAAGTTTAAAGCTTGTTTGTTGTTTTAAAAAATATAGTACCAGAAATTAAACTTTAAGCACCTGCACAGGACTGTTGTTAGTTGTTAAATATATCTTTTCTTGCCAGGTCTCTTGTCGTTTATATATCAAAAACTCATTAAAATGCAAGAAATGTCCAGAACAAAAGATCTCAGAGAAATTTGAACTAGATGGCAAAGAAAAAATGTAATAACGAGATGGAAATAATACAACTTAAAAGAAAACAGATAACATGAATATCTAATGGTGGAAACCCGTAAACCCCTGACTCAGAGATGTCCAATGTAGGCCCAAGAAGGTTTGATCCATACCATAGAATAACTCCATGAGATACCTCTGCATTCACTCAAACCATTATATCATTTAACTAAGATAACTATATGAAATGCATTTACATTAGGGGTGGGCAAAATATTCTGTTCCACCCGCGGAATTGGCAGAATTTTGGCCACTCAGGGTTACTCTTTAACGCAGAGTTCTGTCCAATAGCCGCCAGGCAGACTTTTTCTCCTTCGAGGCTCCAGAATATGTGAGCTGGTGAGAGTGAGTGAGATTTGGCGCCCCCTGGGTGCAATTTTGTAACGTGGGAGATTGCTGGCATGCGCGAGCAGTTGTGGCCAGACGGCTACCAGTTGAGTAGATTTCCTGCCGCTCAAGAAGATTTTCTATTGAGCACCAGCAAAATCACCTCAAATAACCGAGCGCTCTTACGCAACGCATGGTGCAGTTTGTGCTGATTTTCAGCCCTACTCACGCTACCGTTGGTAAATTATAGTGCGAGCTGCATATTTTCCACCTATTGGCGGAATTCTGCGGAATGTCGTGGAGTTTTCTGTAACTCTGCGAGTTCTGCCCACCCCTAATTTGCATACACTGAAACAAATCCTAGGGGCCGATTCCGATTTGGGCCGGAATTCTCTCCGACCGAGCCGGACCCGGAGAGAATTCCGACCGAATCGGACCCTAGCAGTCCGACCGAACGAGTACGATGCGCACGCATGCAATCGGACTCGAGTCGGTCGGACTCCCATTGAAGTCAATGGGAGCCTGTCGTACAACGCGTACGCGGGCTCCCATTGACTCAATGGGTGCGAGGCGGACAAGGGCGCCCCCTACAGCGTGTACGCGTCCATGCGCATCGTGGCGTACATGCACAGGTAGGGGGGACACATGGGTCCCCCCTGTGTGCGACTCGCGCGCCTACGCGTACAGGGGGGTCCGACGCGGACCCCCAAAGTCCGGCTCCGACAGCTTTTTCGAGCCGGACGGCGCAAGTCGATCGGACTGCTCGCGGCGCGCATCGTACTTACCCGGCCGGGAAACGTCTCCATAGTGCGGTGCGAGTCGTGTCCATGCGAGTCGGTCAGAGCGTGTTGAAGCCGCGTTCGAGTCGGTCGGCGATTTCGCGGGTGCTTGCATCGTACTCGCTCGGCCGGACCCGCGTACGATTCGGTCGGGAAACAGGGCTCCGAATCGGATCCGGTGAATCCGAATCCGATTCGGAGCACTACCGGCCGAGATCGGAATCGGCCCCTTAGTGGGGATCTAGCAGGATTCAAGGTATTGGGTTTTACATATTTGCAATAAACACTTTTACATCACACAGTCATTTCCGATTGGAGGAACAGGGCTATAAATTGCTTTTGCCAGAATCACAAAGTTTTTGTGCTAAAACTGGGACAGGATCACATGTTTCCAGGTTTCAATGTCAGAAAGCTAGCCACAAGATCACACCTCCTCTCCGTGGACACTTTAGGATCACCGTACCTTACACTGGGATCCTTTCATCGCTACGGAAACCAGGGCACCTGTCAAGCTATGATGAGGTGCCCTTGCAGATGTCAGCAGAGATCTGTGAAAAGTGGGATAAAACATACAGTGAGTGGGAGACCCAGCATTTATGGTTACAGGGCGTATTGAATTCAAGGTTTAAAGAAAACAATGCTTAAATTCTGTAGCGTTTTATACCACGCATGATTAGACATTTATATTTGTGATAAATCACCCCTTCCACCCAGCCTCGCAATCTAGAGTTGATTTAATCCTGGCTTCTGTATATTTTTTAAACATTTCTTTTAACTTCAATAAAGATGCTTTTACTTCACTATGAACTTTCTCTGACTATCATTATATTTTTGTTCCTATTTCTGGTTTTGCTGATGACATTGAGAACTAGAAGTTGGAAGAATTTCTAACATTGTGGTCAGATAACAAATCCAAGGACACTATCAGCATCAAATTATCTTGAAGACTGTAACTAACAAAGCTCTAAACACTAAACTTAATTCCAGACCTAATGGAATCTGCTTAATAAAATGTGGGAGACTATTGTGCCTCGACCAACAAAGGTAGCATTTCCCGTTTGTTCAGTAGGAGGTTCCATTCCACCCAGATATTACTATTCAAGCCCCTTCAATCTATTGGTTCATTCACTCCTATAATGCTTTACTGGCCAATAAAAGGTCCCTTCTGGACCGCAAGTGTTTCCTCAGCACAATCTGGAGAAACCTTTAAGGATTCCTAATGAAACTGTGATACGCAGGAAAAATGTTCATCTAAATTTCCTAACTCTGATCCCCGTCAGACTAGAATGATCTGCCTTTGGGTTGCAGTCGATTCCCGAACCTACGTAAAATTGGCACACCTATACCTCTTCCCCGAGTGCTCCCTGTTTTGATCTATATCCTATTAATTAATCAGTAGCATTGGAGCTCTAGAGAGTATCAAGGCACTCTTTTCAAATTTCATCAATGTATTGATTACTTTCTCATTATCATTCCGACTTAATCGAATCAGTCTTACTTATTTAAACTGTACTTTTATATCATGCCCCCCTTTTTGAGAGAAAGAGAATTGCTGATATCTTTCCGTCTTTTCTTTAATCTTCTACAAAAATATTATTTACACATAATTTTCTCTAATCCAGCCTTCCAGCAGCCTATTTTGATTGGCCAACCTTAACATGCTTAGCCAAACTTCTTTGATGAGGTGATAAGTGGTCTGCATAGAGACCGAGGTTATCTGGTGGAGGGAGATCTGCAGCTGCAGAGAACAGGTCAGGAAGGGGGCTGGGTGATCAAACTGATCTTCAAAGAGAGCAGGACAGTAAGAATGCAATACAGACTTACCCTCTTGTCTTGTACGCCCCGCCAGATGGGACCCCCAGGAATGGAATGTGCAGGAGGTCTGGAAGGGGAGTGTTAAGGGAAATGAGCCCCACTAGTATGTTGGCTTAGTCAGGTCCTCACTCCACAGAGAAAGATTCTACATGTTGAATTTTAAAGTGCAGTGCTTTGTGGGACAATATGCCACACTTTGGAGGAAGTTGTCATGTTTTTTTATGGCACCCTGTACCCCATTGGACAGGGGTGCCCCCCTACTTGTGTCCCCTGCACATTGGATAAATATGTAAAAGCTGCATAGCAACTCTGATCTGCTGCCTGAAACTGCAAGAAGAAGAAGGACTGCCCTGCTGGAACCCTGGCCTGCACCAAGAGGACTGCACTCTGAATGACTGCATGTGCTGCACACTAAGGAACTACAGCCCTAAGGACTTTGTCTTGCTTCAAAAAGAGAAGGAGTAGACACCCTGAAAGCAACAGGTAAACAGAGCTTCACCTGCATCATCTCCATCAAGAAGAAACCAGCTCACCGCCTTCAGCTGGACTTTAAAAGATTTGGCCAGGTGCATTGTGAGAACTGTAGTCCCAACGTTTGAGGAGCATCTCAAAGACTCTGGAACCTTGGATTTTGATTGTGGACACTTTGAACCGACCAGAGGAACTTCAGGAAGAAGTTCCAGAAGTTTGGAAAAGTTTGGAGCAACTTTGGGAAAAAGTTACATAAGGTGACAGACTCGACGTCGAGAGTCGAGCCGCGACCCAGCCTTTATTTAAGGTTTATTTTGCTAAAATCTCCGGAGCTCAAGACTTCCAGGAGCTGAACCAAGCCGGTGAACCTGCTGCGAAATTGGGTTGACAAAGTGCCTTGCTCGCCGTCGAGAAAAGCACCAGAAAAGTTTCTAAGTGCAAGGTAAAATTTGGACCGAGGCCTCCCGCTTAGTGTATCCAACTAGGGCTCTATCATGGTCAGCCTCAATTTTTGACATTGCCCCAAACAAGCATGACCAGATGTCCCAATTTGGCGCTATTGGGTTTTTAAGCACTAGGAAGTGGTTATTCTTTAAAAATGTATATCTCCGGTTCCCTACATTGGATTTATGTCGTTTTGGTGTTATTTTAAAAATACAAATATTTCCTATTTCTATAAATTGGTATTGGATTTTTTGTGTGTGTTGTGTCTTACTTATTTAATGTATTGGTATTTTTATATGCTTAACACACCTGTCTCCTGAGTTAAGCCTGCCTGCGCGTTGCCAGCTACCAAGGTTTGAGCAAGGGAATAATCTATTGAGAACTTGTCTGGGCCTTATATTGTGTTGGTGGCCTTATTGCTAGTGGTAGGTGAATACTTACCCCTACTAATAATTCACCTTCCAGCAACAGTCCTTCACCTTCCTTTTTTCAACCAATACAAATTAAAAACATGGGGGCAGATTTATCATTATTTCACGCAGCGCAGCAAGACACCTTGCTGCGCTGCACTGTGTGGAAAAGGGAAAGGGAAGGATTGTGCCATATTTAACATGATACAGTGCATTCTTTTCCTTTCCTTGGGCTTGCACACAATGTGCTGCCTTGCACCAACGCACTAACGCACCTTGCACCAACACGGGCACCCTTGCACCATGGTGCAAGGGTGCCTGCAATGTAGGCTGTATTATTTTTGTGAAGGAAGGGGCACCCTCCTGCATATAAACAATCCTCTGAGGCATTTTCTTCTTTCTTAGTGTGCTTCAGAATGCAGCACACTTCGAAGGAGGAAACAATAAGGAGAAGTAAAGATATTTGTCCTTGTTGTGCTGCCCCTGGTTAGGTGTAAGGTTTTGACGCATTCCCAGGTTTACCAGTGTTGGTAAATCTGTGAATGCGCAAAAATCAATGTCTGGATGCATTGGAAGACCCACGCTCCACCCACGGAACACCCATGCTCCACCCATTGAACACCCACGCTCCACCCATGGAACACCCACGCTCCACCCATGGAACACCCACGCTCCACCCATGGAACGCCTACGCTGCACCCATGGAACACCCATGCTGCACCCATGGAACACCCACGCTCCACCCAAGGAACACCCACGCTCCACCCATGGAACACCCACGCTCCACCCATGGAACATCCCCGCTCCACCCATGGAACACCCACGCTCCACCCATGGAACATCCCCGCTCCACCCATGGAACACCCCCGCTCCACCCATGGAACACCCACGCTCCACCCATGGAACACGCACGCTCCACCCATGGAAGACGCACACTCCACCCATGGAACACCCACGCTCCACCCATGGAACACCCACGCTCCACCCATGGAACACCCACGCTCCACCCATGGAACACCCACGCTCCACCCATGGAACACCCCCGCTCCACCCATGGAACACCCACGCTCCACCCATGGAACAACCCCGCTCCACCCATGGAACACCCACGCTCCACCCATGGAACACCCACGCTCCACCCATGGAACACCCACGCTCCACCCATGGAACACCCACGCTCCACCCATGGAACACCCCCGCTCCACCCATGGAACACCCACGCTCCACCCATGGAACACCCACGCTCCACCCATGGAACGCTCCACCCATGGAACACCCACGCTCCACCCATGGAACACCCCCGCTCCACCCCCGCTCCACCCATGGAACACCCACGCTCCACCCATGGAACACCCACGCTCCACCCATGGAACACCCACGCTCCACCCATGGAACGCTCCACCCATGGAACACCCACGCTCCACCCATGGAACACCCCCGCTCCACCCATGGAACACCCACGCTCCACCCATGGAACACCCACGCTCCACCCATGGAACACCCATGCTCCACCCATGGAACACCCCCGCTCCACCCATGGAACACCCACGCTCCACCCATTGAACGCCTCCCGGGGCAGAGTAGCATAACGCAGAGGTTTGCGCTGCTTTACATTTCTCCAGATTTATCAAGCCGCTCAGGGCCAAGCAAACTGGCCTTTCATGGCTTGATTAATCTCACTTACGTCTTGCGTCACCGTTGTGCCCCCTTGCAAGGGCTACGCAAAAATATGATAAATTTGCCGCTTGGTAGACATGTGTTTTCTGACGTACAGATACTTTCTGCACGGTTCTTCACACTTTAAGCTGATTCTCTTCACTCCTAGCCCGGTGGGGATCAGCTGTGATTCTCTCAATTACTGGTCGGGGGAACAAGAACATTTGATAGTTCTGTACAATATGCTCTTATTCCATGTGCTGATTCCATAGAGTATATTTATAAATCTTCTTTTTGTGTTCATATATCACGTCAGAGTTATTTATCCCTAATCTTGCTCTTTCTGTATAGCTCTTAGTTTTCCCTGCACAACATTTCTCGGCCTTGGCAAAATTGAAACGACTGGATTCATATAATTTCAGGAATTCCACAGTCCGCTTCTTAAGCAAAGTTTCCAAAATTACACCTTTATGCGACATTTTTAGCATTATGATGCGTTTGTGGCAATAATTACCATAAATGATGTACTTTGAGGTAAAAAGTTACTGTGAATGCACAGGAACATCAGAACATGAGTAGCTGTTGTTCACATTGCTGTTTAATTGTGTCCTCGCACCAATAATTGACACAAGGACGCATTTTGCACTAAAATACAGCATGAAGCAATTTCACATAATGCCTTAATTTCCTGTAACTATGCAAAAGCAAAGTATGTGAGTTTTACACACCCCTTTATAATTCCTTGTTTCCCCCTGTCACAAAGGGGCTTTTTGCCCCAGGACCTTCTTTTTTCAGAGCTCTGCACATCCCACATATTTGTATACTTATATCACAAAAGCTCAACTCAGCAAAAACTCAGTCTGGTTTTGTGCTATGTAAATGACGAGGCAGGTAACATCAGTCGCACCTAGATGGCACCAGATAACCTCGAGATTGACCTATGGCATTGTTTTTAGTGAGGGGCTCGTGCACCAGGGAAAGGCCCCTCATAATGTTGGCCTCTGGCAGTGCTGGTTTCTTCTGACCAGCAGTAAACACAGCTGTTGTATCACACTGGTTTTTAGGTCTCGGCTAGACAGCGCACGTGCTGTTCCGAAGAGACATGTTTGCGTTTAATCTGTGGGCTTCAGCCTGCCACAGGCTTCCCATTTGCTTGCTCCATTGTCTGTCTCACATTCTTTGTCCCCATTCGTCCGTGGCATGCATGGCCACGCCTCTTCTTGTGTTTAAACCTCCCCCAAGAGCGAGGACCAAGTACTTGTAAACTTCCACTGCACCTGTTTTTACAACCATTTTAGAATCTACTTTTTTCAGCACTCTACATAGTGCTCGTGCTTTTACCAGGTCTGTCTCCTCACACCCGCACTCATGCCCCAACCACAGATCTCCCCTGTCACTGCTTGTCCTATTGTTGCTGCTTTTTGTTTCCCCCCCTTCTCCCTTCCATCCCTGCTTGCTCCCTCACACCTCCTGTGCTTGCCCCGTCCACAAATCACCCCCTCCTCCATCACTGCTTTTCCCTTTACTGCTGCTTTCCGTTTCCCCCACCTCCTCCCCTCCCATCTCTGCTTGCTCCCTCGCACCTCCTGGTGCTTGTCCCGTCCACACTCACACCCTCCCCCGACCCCGTCACTGCTTTAAACCATTGCAGTCTGTTTCGTTCTAGTGAGTGGTGGCGTGCTGCCTTTTAATGTCCAGTTGGTGTATAGCTGATGTGCTAATTGTAGCATGTGTGCAAGACTGCGATTACTTGTCACACGTAGTCTCTGTTTATTTTCTGCATGAGTGGGTACTAGGTGTGTGCGTGTTTACACCATATGTGGTAATTCAGCAATGGTGTTTATAACTGGAAAATCAGACCTCAAGTGAATCAGGTAAGCTGTATGCGTTATCTCAAGGCATGTCAGAGCTTATAAAGTACCTGTATCTTCTTCTGTAATTGCATAGTCACGCTTCTCCTGTGCAAAATGATTGAACTGTTCGTGTCTCACCTTGTTGCTTCTCATTTCATAGGGTGGGACTCTATTTCTTCAAATTTCTTCCATCAGGGCACTTTATTAATTGTTCCTAATTCACCGGTGAAGTGTTTCCGTGCGCCATTGTTGCTTATCTTTAATTCTCTTCAAAGGAGCCAGGCTGAGTCTTGATGTCATCAAGGTCTGCCTGCCCCTCAGTGTACATGGCAAAAGTAGTCCTTTTAATGTGGTTGCCGATGCAATGTATTTCCTTATGTTCACTACTGTAAACAATCAATCAATCAGGTGTTTGTGGAGCGCGACTACTCACCCGTAAGGGTCTCAAGGCGCTGGGGGGGGGGGAGTGCAGGTTCCAGTCCATCAAGGAGGGGGTCTGTTGAAGAGCCAGGTTTTGAGGTTTCTCGCGAAGATGGGGAGCGATGTTGTCTGTCTGAGGTGGAGCGGAAGGGCGTTCCAGGCTCTGGCCGCAAGGAAGGAGAAGGAGCGGCCGCCCGATCTGGTCTTTCTGGTGCGGGGGACCACGGCGTAGGAGAGCTTGGCTGATCGTAGGGTCCTTTGGGGTGCGTGGAATTTGAGTCGGCTATTCAGGTATGCTGGTCCGGTGTCGTGGAGGGCCATGTGTGCTTGGGTGAGAATCTTGAAGGTGATTCTAGCCTCGATGGGGAGCCAGTGGAGTGTGCGCAGGTGCTGGGAGATGTGGCAGAGTGTTGGCAAGTTGAGGACCAGTCTTGCGGCGGCGTTCTGGATGTTTTGTAGCTTGCGGGTGAGGTTTTTGTTTATTCCGACGTAGAGTGCGTTGCCGTAGTCGAGTCTGCTGGTGACGAGGGCATGAGTGACGGTCTTTCTGTGCTCGAGGGGGATCCATTTGAAGGTCTTACGTAGGAGGCGGAGGGTGTGGAAGCAGGAGGATGCGACAGAGTTGATCTGGCGGTCCATTTTGAGCTCGGAGTCCACGATGATTCCAAGGTTGCGTGCGTGGTCCGTGGGGGTGGGTGGGCTTCCGAGGGCGGGGGGCCACCAGGTGTCGTTCCAGGCGTGGGGTTTGGGCCGAAGATGAGTACTTCTGTTTTGTCGGTGTTGAGTTGTAGGCAGCTGCTTTTCATCCATTTGGCGACGGCTTCCATGCCTTCTCGAAAGTTGTGTCTGGCGGTGTTGGGTTCGTTGGATAAGGAGAGGATGAGTTGGGTGTCGTCTGCGTATGAAACCAGCCTAACACTGTGATTCTTTCTGTTTTTTGTTGTGCAGTTTTATATAGCACCAACACCACCCAAAGGTATATGAGCGCTTTCCATTAGCACCAGTTCCTTTACACAAGGACACATTCATTTGTGTAGGCACGGGGAGATTAGGTGATTTGCCCAGAATGAAGGATGTTAAGCTGATGACGAAACCGGGATCCGGTTTCCAAGCTTCATAGACGGCAGCTATGGCCCTTACATCACATCCTCTCCCAAGAGGACACCATATCATCTCCCTAGCCTCAGCCTCAGTTCCACATTTTGTGATTATGACCAAATCACTTAATCTCCCTATGGCTGCCCGCATTTGATGTTGGTTGCCCGTCCACCTACCGACCGTTGCTGCTTGTCCTGGCTAAACTCTGCTTCACAGATCCCCCTCCTCCACCGACTCACCAGTTAGTTTTTTTTGTGCCATTTTATATATAGCACCAACACTACCCAAAGGTATTGGAGCACTTTACATTAGCACCAGTTACTTTACACAAGGACACATTCATTTTTGTAGGCACAGCGAGATCAAGTTATCGGCCCAGAACCAAGGATGTTAAGCCGACGTCAAAACATGAACCCGTTTTACCTGCTCCATAGTTGGCAGTTCTGGCCCCTACGCCACATCCTCTTCTGACATCATCAGTGACCCCATTGTTTTGTTTTTTTGGCATCTTGTTATCAGCAGCACTGTGTAAGCGGTAATAGCAGCTCTCCCTCATCTCCTGTTCAGCACCAAGGACAGCTAGTACAACTCTGCACTCGGGCTCTGCAGGCCAGGTAAAATTGAACTGACTGTCGAGGCTTGGCCCTGGGACCCGCATCACCTTTACCTTGTTAAGGTGCCACGCAGCTCAACCTGCAACTGACCGATTGTCACTAGTGGTTTTTCTCATTGACCGCAATGATAACATTTCACTGTCATTTTTTGAACTGATTTAATATTGTTTCTAAGATCCATTCCTCCTGCTATATGTATGCTTTCTCATTTCTTTCGGTGTCTAAACTAAGATAAAAATACACTTTATTTTTATAAATTGATGTCGGATTTATTTCGAGTGGTGTCAATTACTTATTGTCCATGTTGGTACTCTAAAATCCTTAACACATGTTCCTCTAGTAAAGCCTGACTGCTCTTTGCACCCTACCAGCAGAGCTAAGGATTTATTAATGTGCATCGCAGGACCATCTTTGAGGTCTGTGAGAGTATATCATGGTGAAGCCTAACCAGCATCACCACATAATGCTGCACCTTCCTAAAGGAGGTCTGTCCTGCTGCTACCAGAAGACGGCCCTGCTGCTTGAGGCCTGCCTTGTTCTTCAGAGGACTGCCCTGCTACCTGAGGCCTGCCCAACTCTCTGAGAAGGAAGACTGGACTTGCAACCTTCATCCCAGGCTACCCCGAGTTACTCCAAGGATCAGTTGGCTGACCTCTTGTTCTTAGCTACAGGGAAACAACAAGCTTCAGAGGCCTTCCCATAACTGCTGCCCTGCTGCAATTGGACCTGCCTGAATCTACACCTATGAGAACCCTGCTGGCTCTGCTGGAGTGAGTTCATGACCCCCAAGAGGGGCCTCCCCAGGTCCTGGACCCTTGGCTGGCATCATTTGAGCTCCTAATGTAAAATCCTGAAGTTTTGAATTCTTTACGCCGGACTTGGAGACAGTAACATTTTCAGAAGGGTTCACCTGGTCTCTGTATCTGGCCCATACTCCATCGCGTCACTTTGTCCCGGTCTAGCATGCCCAGCTACCCCAGGTAATGCTTTCGGCTCCTTGGCGCTATTTTTACTCAAACCTTCAAAATTGCATATCTCCAGTTCTACTGATTAGATTTTTGCCATTTTGGTCTAATTTTCTATTGTATTCTGTTTGTCTAAGTTGGTGTGGAATATCTCTTGCGGTGTGCTGTCACTGCAATACTGTTTGTGTGCTGTCACTGTAATACTGTTTGTGTGCTGTCACTGTAATACTGTTTGTGTGCTGTCACTGTAATACTGTTTGTGTGCTGTCACTGTAATACTGTTTGTGTGCTGTCACGGTAATACTGTTTGTGTGCTGTCACTGTAATACTGTTTGTGTGCTGTCACTGTAATATTGTTTGTGTGCTGTCACTGTAATACTGTTTGTGTGCTGTCACTGCAATACTGTTTGTGTGCTGTCACTGCAATACTGTTTGTGTGCTGTCACTGTAATACTGTTTGTGTGCTGTCACTGTAATACTGTTTGTGTGCTGTCACTGCAATACTGTTTGTGTGCTGTCACTGTAATACTGTTTGTGTGCTGTCACTGTAATACTGTTTGTGTGCTGTCACTGTAATACTGTTTGTGTGCTGTCACTGCAATACTGTTTGTGTGCTGTCACTGCAATACTGTTTGTATGCTGTCACTGCAATACTGTTTGTGTGCTGCGTAAATACTTAAAAACGGTGCCTGCTTTTGTGCCGAGCCAGCAGAGAGTTAAGCACAGGTTAATTTAGCGACTTTTGTGTTTCACCCTAACAAGGATTGTGATTGTAGAGCACATGGCTACCTAAAAAAGGTTTCCCAGTGCTAAGCTCATTGTGGTAAAAGGGTCAGTTCAGTATACAGTTTAAAAAAGGTGCAGAGTTAAACGAATTGCCAGTGTGCCTGTGTTGTCATAAGGATTGTTTTTGTTTAGGAAGGGTCCCCTAAGGGGCATTGTACTCTTTCTGTGTGAAATAAAGATAGTTTCCTTGTTATGCCTCACTTCAGGATGCATAAGGTTTTGGCACTTCCCCAAGTGTACATGCTCTCATCAAAATCGATGGGTGTTGCATGGGGAAACACCCATGAAACTCCTATGCAGCGCATTGCACTGCCTTGCCTTACTCCATATCTATGAGGCCGTTCAACGCCACACATAGTCACAAAAAGGGAATACTGGTGGCACAAGGAGCTGTTCAATATGCCCCAAAGTGTCAGGGGTTTAAAGACACTGGGGGCCATATTTACGGGCCTCAGCTCATAGTGTCCCCCACCTTGAAAAGTAATTCACCCAAAGGTTAGTCACTGTGAAAACTAAAGGCCCTATTAGATGTGTAGATCTGTTCCATGTGAGAAGAATGCCTGTTTTTGAAGATTGTTACATTTTCATGGATCTGTCCTACCCTGTGGGTTGTTTGACAGAAGGTCAGGAAGGGCTCACTTTCCTTCTCCTGGCCTCTGTCACTGACTATGAACACAGTCATGTCAGCTCTGTCCTGGTGGGCTTAGTGCTAAGGAGGGGGTTGTTTTAGGGCTGAGGGCTGGGAAAGAGGGGCAGCGGGGATCAGTTTTAGGGTTTAGGACCAGGGGAGGGAGCTGTTTTAGGGCTGAGGGTTGGCAGGGGAGGCAGCAGGGGCTGAGTTTAGGGCTTAGGGCTAGGGAGGGTGTTGTTTTAAGGCTGAGGGCTGGGAAAGAATGGCAGCAGGGATCAGTTTTAGGGCTTAGGGATGGATCTGTTTTAGGGCTGGCAGGGAATGCAGCAGGGACCGAGTTTAGGGCATAGGGCTAGGCAGGGGGTTGTTTTAGGGCTGCGGGCTGGCAGGAGATTGACATGGAGAACTCTATGAGGACTCCTAGGGGTGCCTAAGTCTACTAAGTAGGTGACTTCCCCCTTCTTCTCCAAGATTGGATAGGTCCCAGTCCACTTGTCCTGGAGGGCCCTGGGAGCCAAAGGCTCCAACACACACATCAGCTGACCTGGTTGGTACTCCACCAGTGCTGACTTCTGGTCATACCAGTACTTGATAAGCTCTTGGCTTGCCTTTAGATTCTTATTTGCCTTCTTCATATAGTCAGCCATATGTGAACGCAGGCCCAGTATATAGTCCACTATGTCTTGCTTGGGCTCTTTGAGAGAGGGTTCCTTCCCTCACTAGACTCAGAGTGCCCCTCATAGGATGGCCAAACAAAAATTCACAAGGGCTGAATCTAGCCCTCTTTTGTGGCACCTCTCTGTGAGCAAACAGGGAGGCAAGGTAACAGGACATTCCATCTCCTTCTGAGTTTTTCAGGGAGGCCCATTATCATGCATTTCATGGTTGGCTCTTTTGAACTTTTCAACAAAAACATTTGTCTTAGGGTGATATTGGGCGGTGAACTTGTAGCTCACTCCACATTCATCCCGCATAGCTTTTAGGTATGCAGACATAATGCTTGTCCCTCTATCAGAGGCCACCTCTTTAGGAAACCCAACTCTGGTAATGATGCAGAGGGCCTTTGCCACTGTAGGGGCCATAACAGTCCTGAGGGGAATTGCCTCTGGCCACCTAATGGCATGGGCTCTACCACTAAAATGCACCTGTTCCCAGACGCAGTTTGAGGGTTGAGGGGGATCAACAATGTCAATCATTACCCTCTCAAAGGGAGTCCTAACCACTGGAAGTGTCATTAAGGGAGCCTTTGGTTGTGTGCCTGTCTTACCACTGGTGTGACAATGCACACAGGAGCAACAAAACCCCTTCACTTTTTCAGACATCTGGGGCCCCCAGATATGTGGGGATCCAACCTGTCCCAGGTTTTGGTTTGTCCCAGATGTCCAACTAAGGGGATGTCATGGGCCAAGGACAAAATGAACTCTCAGTACATTATGGGGACCACCATTCTCCTGGCTGCCCCTAGTTTGGGGTCCCTGGCCTCAGTGTACAGAAGCCCATCTTCCCAGTGGACCCTGTGGGTACCACTGACATCACCCTCCTCCTGGTTGATCCTGCCAGTAGCATATGCTTGTCTCAAAGATTAATCCATGCACGTGTAAGTTCACACGGCCGGTACAGTGAAACTGCAAATGGTTCATTAAATCAGTTATGGTTCCTTTGATCCCTCCATCTGATACTTGGATAACTGTGGTCATTCTAGAGCTAATAAATGCCAACGAGCGCTGACTTCCCAGGATACGTGCATTTATCAGACCAAGACAAATCCAGGCTCGCCCCGCCACTTTGGTGATTCCAGATAACCTCGGGCCGATAGCACGACCCCGTGATGGCGAAGATACTTTCGGATGTCTGCCCTATCAACTTTCGATGGCACTTTCTGTGCCTACCATGGTGACCACGGGTAACAGGGAATCAAGGTTCTATTCCGGAGATGGAGCCTGAGAAACAGCTACCACATCCAAGGAAGGCAGCAGGTGTGCAAATTACCCACTCCGACTCAGGGAGGTAGTGACGTCAAATAACAGTACAAGACTCTTTCGAGGCCCTGTAATTGGAATGAGTACATTTTAAATCCTTTAACGAGGATCCATTGGAGGGCAAGTGTGGTGCCAGCAACCGCTGTAATTTCAGCTCCAATAGCGTATATTAAAGTTGCTGCAGTTAAAAAGCTTGTAGTTGGATCTTGGTATCGAGCTGGCACTCCGCCGCAAGGCGAGCTACCGCCTGTCCCAGCCCCTGCCTCTCGGTGCCCCCTTGATGCTCTTGACTGAGTGTCCCGGAGGTCCGAAGCATTTACTTTGAAAAAATGTGAGTGTTCAAAGCAGGCCGATCGCCTGAATACTTCAGCTAGGAATAATGGAATAGGACTCCGGTTCTATTTCGTTGGTTTTCGGAACTGGGGCCATGATTAAGAGGGACGGCCAGAAGCATTCGTATTGTGTAGCTAGAGGTGAAATTCTTGGACCGGCGCAAGACGAACCAAAGTGAAAGGATTTGCCAAGAATGTTTTCATTAATCCAGAACGAAAGTCGGAGATTCGAAGACGATCAGATACCGTCGTAGTTCTGACCATAAACGATGCCGACTAGCGATCCGGCGGCGTTATTCCCATGGTCCGTCGAGCAGCTTCTGGGAAATCAAAGTCTTTGGGTTCTGAGGGGAGTATGGTAAGCTGAAACTTAAAGGAATTGACGGAAGGGCACCACCAGGAGTGGAGCCTGTGGCTTAATTTGACTCAACACTCGAAACCTCACCCGGCTCGGACACGGAAAGGATTGACAGATTGATAGCTCTTTCTCGATTCTGTGGGTGGTGGTGCATTGCCGTTCTTAGTTGGTGGAGCGATTTGTCTCGTTAATTCCGATAACAAACGAGACTGCTCAATTCTAACTAGTTACGCGACCCTTAGCAGTCGGCGTCCAACTTCTTAGAGGGACAAGTGGCGTTCAGCAACACAAGATATGCACTGGGCTACCTGCTTAACAGTCGGGGTGTAAGTAAGATCGGATTCGGAGAATGGTATCCTCCGGATAGACAGTGCTCGTTTATCGGGTTAAAACCCTCTTAGAAAGAACACCTTTGCACTTTTAAGTGTCCCCTAAACTAGGATTATGCTGGGCGTTTTGGTCGGTACCCTTGAATTTTGCATTCCCCCTTGAAGAGGGAGGTCCCAGGAGGGCAAGCCTGAGGTAACAGGAGGGACAATCCCAGCTAGCATTAAGCATAAGTGAGTATACCAGAGGCACTAGGTGTGTTAGCTCCAGTGTGCAATAACCACTTTGTCCCTCCATCTTGTATTGTTTCATTGGTGTACTCGGAAAGGCATTAGATATCAATGTAACTTGGTTCACCGTACTTACAAAACAGCCCAGTGTATTCATTCCCGACCACCTATTGTGAACATCTTTTTAAACTGACAATGAATTTTAGCGGGTATGTAATTACGTTTTACCTTAGGAATGAAGTTGTTTATTTTAGATTTGGTTAGATCTATGCACTCAGCACTTTAAAGAAGGTATACTGCGCAGACTACCCGAATAATGGAACTTTGTTCATTTTATTGCTAATTAAGTACTTTGAAAATTCAGTGCATCATGTTGATTTTCTTTTACATTTTTATGGTTTTAATTAACTATACAATAAACGAGCTACTACTTACTACCCCCGCCTCTTGTGTTGTAGCTTATTGCCTAAGGCCTTCAAACGTAGGGCACTGCTTTACCCCTGGCATAGGTCCTATCTGCAGGGCCCCCCTGCACTTAAGAGGTCTGCCAGGGTAGGCCAGACTCCAGCAGCTGCAGTTCCCTCCTCAGGCACCAGGGCATCTCCCGCAAGAGAACTCTCCCCCTGGTCCTGTGACTTCTTAGAAGTTGCCTTAGTAGACTTCTTGCCTTCTTCTTGCCTTTGGGGGCTTGGTCCACTATTTCAGGATCCAAGCTTCCCTGACATGCTGCCTGTGCTCTTGTGGCAACAAAAACCCACTCAGGGAGACCCACCGCATGAGCCTTCCTTTCAACTTCTGCCCATGCAGAAGTCTCCAGATCATTTCTCAACAGAAACTCAACTTGGCTGGCAAGGGACACAACCACCTTCTTTGGGCCAGTAACCCCTCCCTACTCTAAGCTTACTAAGGCCATTGGATGGAGCTTAGTCTCATTGTCAGCATCGATTACTTCTCCAAGCTTGAAGGCAAAAGAGGCAGGGCTTCAATATCCACCCCACCCAGGAAAACTAAAGTATCCTCAGTATATCCTCTGACCTCTCCAGAGTACACCTCCACCCCCACTCCTATGCTAGCCAATCCCTTGGATTGTCCACAACGGGGGGACTTTTTGGAGCATGCTGCATCTTCTTTCTTATGACCTGTCTGATGAAAGTCATGACACAACCTAGAAGCCTTTGCTGGATCCCAGTTGTTACCCTGATACTCTTTGCTTTTGGTTTGGGGGAAGTCTTGAGCCCATCCACCTGTGAAGAACTTTGGGGGCCTTTAGAGAACTCCTTCTTTTTATCCTGTTGGTTGCCCATCTCCTTCCCCTGCTGGAAAGTCTGAGAATCCAATTTCTGGTCACTCCAACCATGGGCCTTCTTGGTCACCCTGGATCTGACCCATTTTTCAGCTATCCTCTCCAGCTCTCGGGGAGAAGACAACTTGGAATCCACCAAATGCCGATGCAATTTACAATGTGCCCCTTCATAATTAAATTATAGAGTCCATCATAAGTGTCCATCTCATTGCCTTTTATCCAGCCTTCTAGTGCTCTGACTGTGGAGTCCACAAAGTCCACCTACGTTTCTGTTTCTGACCTTTATGGGTGTCCCTAAACCTCAGTCTGTATTCCTCAGTAGTGAGTCCAAATCCTTCCATCAAGGTCTCCTTCATATGCTGATATGACTCAGCTGCCTCCTCATTAAGGGCCAGCAGTCTATCTCTGCCCTTTACTGAAAATAACTTACAAAAGAGAGAGCTCCAGCGTTGGCAACCTACTCTTCTCATTTTACAAGTCCTCTCAAAGGTTGTAAACAATTTATCAACGCCATCACCATCACTAAACTTAGAGGCAATCCATTTGGAGATTTTAGGGTCAAACGATTCCTCTTTTTCCCTGTTTAAGTTGCTGCCACTATTATCTTTGGGCTTCAAACCCATCTTAACCCTTCTTTCTTCAAAGGCTAGTCTCCTTTCCTCAAGTTCAACCTTTCTCTGCTCCAGGGAGATTAGGTCAAACTCTTCCTCGAGGTTTCCTACCACCCTACCAATGGGGGGTCTACTAGAGTGACTCCTGTTACTTCCCACTGGTGAGGGGGGTTTGAGAAAGGATGTGGGGCTTTGGCCCTCACCAACCTCCCCATTATCTTCAATTTGGGCTAGGTTCACATCCTCACCTTCATCAAGTTCTCCATCTGAAGAATAGCCCTCCCTCTCTAGTCTCTCCTTCTCATGAGAGAAAAGGGAATTTTAAGCTCCTCTTTTGAGGCTGTACGCTTACACCTAAGGCCTCTTGCTTTGCACAGAACCCTTAGATCATTGATCATTAGGGATGGGATGACTGACAAGTCAAGCTTTTTGCCACCATCCATTGTGCCTAACCTTTTAATTGGAAGTTAGGACCTTTTTAAAATGTTACAAAAAACTTTTAAAACTTTTATCTAACTTAGTTTTTAATAGTACTATTGGAATAGGGCCCTCCCCATCTGAGACAGTGTGCCTGTGGAGTGGTACTGTGACCTATGAAAACTTGGGCAGCATTTCAGCAATCCCAGATGGCTTTTCTCTGCTCTCCACTACTTCTGCTCTCAACAGATGAAAGGCTAAACCCAGACACATGTGTCTAGAGGTAACAGCACTACCTGCACCAACTTTGGTGAAAAACTACAGTAACTTTGAAGTAAGTGTACTGCACTTACCAGAATGCCATGGGGTGAACTGTGCTGGAATGAGAGGCAGTGTGCTTCCTCCCTTCTTGTGTTTAAAGAGCACAGAGAAGCTTTGGCAACCAGGTAGGAAATCTCTAAGGCAGCAACCTTGATGCATACCACGTCGCCCTCGACAACAGAATCATGTCAGGGGTGAGAAGGTATGTTGTTTGATATCAAACGTGACATATTTAGGCGGTACCATAATGGAGCTAGCATCGCTGGGTCTGCCTGGGTGCAAACCCATGTTATCCTATGGACCACCTATCACTGATAGTGTACTTTAATAGTAAATGCCTCTATAGGGGCATATAAGCTTATACTTAAATGTCCACACCTTTAATATGGATGACTGACATATATTAAAAGCAGTGCATTGACTTTGCCACTCATGGTGAGGGCTAAGTCAAAATGAAGCAGGTTAGAGTGTTCCTGCAGTCTGCAATGGCAGACCTGCTGTCAGTAGTTTACTTGGGTCACTCAGGGTGGCACAAACAGTGCTGCAAGCCCCGGGGACCCCTTTACCAACCATGCCCTGGGTACCACTGGTACCATATACTAGGGACTTATAAGGGGGTAAATTCCTTGTCAATTGGGATTGCCAATTTCCACATAACAGTTTTAGGGAGAGAGCACTGGCACTGGGGCCTGGGCAACAGGCCAGAGTACACTTTCAGAGTCATCACCATCAGCATTGGAGCAAAAAAAGTGGGGGATGACCATCAAAAAAGGGCACTTTCCTACACCTCTGACGAACAAGGTAGACCTCAAGCAGCAGGGCAGTCTTCTAGGTAACAAGGCAGGCCTCAAGCAGCAGGACAGTCCTCTGGGGAACAAGGCAGTCCTTCATTTGTAATATCCCCAGGTCCAGGAGTGTACTAATGAGTGGCTCAGGAGGTCCAATACTTATAACTGGTGCCATCCTGTGAAATGGGTGAAACTTCTAGTACACCCCCACATCTGGCTCTGAAAAGTTCTTTCCTTGGCCTTTTCTTACTCTGTCCAGGCTCCAAGATGTCGATGGTGACAAAAGGGCGGTGGCAAGTTCCTTTGCGAGGGTGCTGGAGGCAGCCCCTTGATATGTATGTAGGGCAGAGAACAGCTGTGCCCCTCCCATCCTGGCAGGATGGCCCTTTCTCAGCTACACACAGGTCCTGTTGTTCACTGTCTTGGCCAAATATGCATTCCTGATGGGGAAGCAATTAACAGGCCCAGAGAGCTGGCAACTCCTAGAAGACCTTAAAAGTTGAAGTCAGAAAAATGGCAACTTTTTATAGGTGATATTTGAAAAATTATAATTTAAAACTCGAATTTACTATTAAAGAGGATTTTAATTTATAATTCCTTTGAATCTATACTTTACATTTTTACCTGCTCCCAATCAAATGTTAACACTTATTAAATATAATAAGGTAACCCAATGTTACCCTATGGGAGAGGTAGGCCATACAGTAGTACAAAACAAATGTAGGAGTTTTTTAGGACATATAAAACTTAAAAACACATGTCCTACTTTTTAAATATAATGTGCTCTGCCTTAAGGGCTGTCTAGGGCCTACGATGGCAGTGACATATATATGTTTTAAAAAGGAAGGTTTTGACCTGACAAAGGTTTCTTTTGTGAGTTTGAATTGGCAGTTTAAAACTGCATTACAGACTGCAATGGCAGGCCGAACACATGCTTTAAAGTTCTACTTTAGTGGGTGGCAAAATGAGTACTGCTGCCCACAATTAGCATTTAATTTACGGGCTTTGGGTACCCGTGTTACCGTACCCAAGGGACTTACAGGTAAATTAAATGTACCAATCAGGTATAAGCCAATTTTTCTATGTTTTAGGGGGAGAGCACAAGTACTTTAGCACTGGTTAGCATTTGCAAAGTGCACATGGTACTAAAAGAGAACAAAAATGGGTTTCAAAAATAGGAGCAGTGAAGGCAAAAAGTTTGGGGTTGATCCCGCAGAGAGAGTTGACTCTGTATCTGTGACAATAGTACTTTCCACTTTTTTGGGACTGGAGTCACAAAACTTGGGGCCTAACGATTCTGTTTTGAGACTTATTGTGATTTGACATGTAAATTAAGGTACATCTTTTACCCACAGTAGCATGTGAATATGTGGAGCACCTCTATCTTCATATTCCTTCCTACAAAAGTAGTCAACAACCCTTAACTAGAGAAGGATTTGATTTGTTGCAGATAAAGTGGAGTATAGCTTGAAATCTATAGTCAAAGTGCCTACAAATATTTGTCTCAAATCTTCATGTCATTTTCATCTGAGCATTTCATTAGCACTATTAAAACTCTAATTTCATATGTACGTATTTCTTCTACAAACTTTAGCACCACCTTTATATTCAAGATGCAAATTACCAAATCATCATAATTTCTCACATGTATACATAGGGCCCGATTCACAGAACTAACTTAAGACAAAATCCTAAACTTACTACCATTTTGGTATTCACAGAAGGCACTTACTTATTCATTTTGAGTAACTTACTCATTTTGAGTAACTTACTCATTTTGGTATTCACAGAAGGCACTTACTCATTGATGAGTAAGTGCCTTCTGTGAATACCAAAATGAGTAAGTTACACAAAATGAGTAAGTTACTCAAAATGAGTAAGTTACTCATTTTGGTATTCACAGAAGGCACTTACTCATTGATGAGTAAGTGCCTTCTGTGAATACCAAAATGAGTAAGTTACACACAATGAGTAAGTTACTCAAAATGAGTAAGTTACTCAAAGTGAGTAAGTAAGTGCCTTATGTGAATACCAAAATGAGTAAGTGCCTTCTGTGAATACCAAAATGGTAGTAAGTTTAGGATTTTGTCTTAAGGTAGTTCTGTGAATCGGGCCCATAGTGCATACATCTTCAACATAACTACATGCATTGGATTAATTCTGTAAATGATCTCAGGTCTGTTACCTGTAACTTGTGTTCACCAGCACCAAGCATAATCCATGTCATTTAAGATTAACAAAAGTGTGATAATAATTCCAAACGTTTTACCACACAACTTGTCGTGTAGTTCCTATAGTACCCCTGCAGGACCTGCGCGTTTGGATAACATACACTGCGGGCTTGGTGGTAGACTGGCTCTGTGCACCCCCACAGCGTATGTTAGCCGGATCTGCATTAGCTAGCTCACAGTGCCACTAGAATCTCCTCTTATCGGGCAGAGATTAGTTTCTGGCAACCTTAGATCATGACAACCCTGATCCCTCAGAATCGTGGAAACAATGTACTACTTTTCGCACAGTCACTCGTGCTTACTTATTCGGTTTGTCTCAGAGAGTTACACAGAATAAACAGTCTGGGCGTTTCAATAAGTATTTATTGAACAGTTGTTATTCTAGTGTAAGATATATGTGCTGCAGCAACCAGCAGACAATAGCAGAGATATATTATCAGCAGTACGATAAAAGTGAAAGGGTAGTACAGTTCTACCATATTGCAATAATCATGAATACATACATGAATATAAAATGCGTAATAGAATGTCACCCAAAAGTGCGCGTACTCCTACGATGCCTAACTAGATGTACCTAAGTGTACCTAGCATGTGTATAGGTCTAAAAGCCTAAGAGCCAAGAATCCTTCTAGGATTTAGTCGAAACCCCATACCTGAATAGAGAGAGTGTGGGACCCCGTCCTGGTCTCGAGTTGGACACCCCGCAAGGGCTGTGTCAGACCGCTGTCAGCTGGAGCGACTGCATGCAGGAGCCTCAGCGTCTCTGGTCAGTGTGTCGGCATGGAAGTCTCGGTTCCCTCTATCTTACCGTGGCAAGATGTGGTGTATTTATACCCTAAAGTGTCTCGTCCCTTAGTATCGTTTGTATTGCTCTTTGTTGGACATGAGGAAGACGTCAGGGGTGAACTTTGTACATACATATTATGCGGGAGATGTAGCTGTTGAATGCTCATGCATAATTTATGAGTACATTGTAGGCCTGTGTTCGGGAAAAACCCTGTAGTGTTCTAACCACAGACTAGATAACGTTCAACCCTCAGAGTTCGTTGTGTACTGTAGTGAACTAATGTAGGTGAAAGATCATGCCTATATTAGGGCATAGGAGATCATGACTATAATAGGGCATAGATGATTATGACCATAATAGGGCATATACGATCATGACCATAATTGGGCATATACGATCACGACCATATACGGCATATATGAACGTGTCTATATTAGGGCCTCTATACGAAACATAACACCCACTCCTCTTTCGAATTGGATGACAATGACCATACTTAAAATCTGGACAATTTAAAAAAAAATCTTAAAAACATGGTTTTTAAAAAAAATATTAAAAAAATGTTTAAAAATGTTACAAATCAGCTATTCTTTAGTTGCCACTTGAAAAAGTCAAATCTGTCTCACTTATAAAAGTTGCATTACTACAAGCAGAAGAAGGCCATTCTTTCTCAAGTAAAAAAAGTGTCAATTTAGGAAATGTTCCAAATTTAGTTCGTTTATTTATGAAACGAAGTGGAGAAGCCGAATTCTTTCCCAGGACGCGATGAGCCAATTCAAGATTAAGTGTCCTGGCTGGGAGATACAGCATTATCGGTGTAAGCTACTGCAGACGACAAATCCAACGCCTCACAGAGAACGTCAATCGCACATAGATGGAATTCAGCACTGCCAACAGTCGGTGCTGCGGCAGATGTTACCTGAGTGCCTGTGGAGGAGCCACCTAACCCAGCAGGAGCAAACGGCACCTGTGGATTCTCAAGGAATTAGTTCATCAGAATTGGAAGACGCTGGAGACAACGCAGAGCATGGGCCTTTAGGGGGTCCAGCATAGCATCCATGTCCGGAGGCTTATCTGATGGAAACGTTAGATAGAGATCCAACGCGCATTCTTCTCCGCAAAACAGGCATTGAAGAACAGGTAAGATGCAATCCACCCAGACTGGTCTAAACGATAGAAACCAAGAGGCGTTCAGTTCTCTTAGGCAAGGTATACCCAGAAGCCGCACCATGCGTTCACGGTATTTCCGCTCCATGAGTATGTTAGCCATTTCCTCGGAAATTGGGCCGTCCATTGCGTAGCAGTAAGATTACAATCAGGACTCCTGCAATTAGGAACAGGATAAGCGGGAGACCTCCAAAGGTGCTTCCCAATACGGAGTGTATAAAATTTGGGATTACTCCGAGGACTGTCTGAAAGGTGCTTAATAGTCCTGACCCTATGGTTTAAATAGGTGTACAATACCGCTCGTATCAGACATGTTAAAGATACGACCCACCATTTCTGCGAAATGAAAGGGGCAGTTCGTACGTATAAGCGCTTGTATCTCAGTCGAGGTCCTTGCAACTTGAGGTTCAAAGATTTCTCGAGCGGAGGTTAAGGGCACGGGTTGCTGTAAAAGCATGGCTTTCAGTCTGCTCAAAGTATCAAATTGTACAAAGGAAACATTCAACAAAGGCCATAACAGTGCCTCCCTGACTGTGTTCAGTGGCGGAAACAATACTTGCATACAGCAAGTAACCCTGGAGTTAACAGTGACCAGATAGGCGACGCCCGGAAGCATCCCACAGCAACCTTGATCGTTTAGCATCAAGTAACTTCCATTCGAGAGCAGCTGGAAAACCGGCATGATCATGGCCGCTGGGGTCCCTGACATGTGACAAGATAGATTCGCTACCGAACCACTACATGCTCCGTGCAGAGAAATATCCTGACACATGAGAGAACCGCTTAAAGCGTTCTTGCAGTTTGTACCACTCAGATACACTTCTCGATCCCCACTCCGGCATCAATATCTATATGGCAACTCCCAAGATTCCTTAATGTAACCCTTACCCATTTTTTCATATTTGCCTGCCTGCCTTTGCTCAAGGCAATATTGAAACTGAAACGTAGTGACCGGCAGAGTGATTTGGCCATGAATTAGCCATTGAGTTGATGGTGATTCGGCTACAGTGAATGGTAACCTTTCCAGTTTCTCAATACGCAGCATTGTATATTTGGCTCCCCTTTGTGCCATTTCTGTCTGTTTATCAGTTAGATTGTATTCTGAAAACAGAGACGTAGTGTTTATAAAACGCCAGGGCACGTAGCCTGCACGCAAAGATTGCAGAGTCCAGCTTAACATTATAATAGAACGTAACTGAGATTGCCCGTGTTGTAACAAGGCCAAGTCTTGTTCTAATATGTCGATTGCCGAAGATACAATGTTGCCTAAGGAGTAAATCCTGGAGGTCAAAGTTGTTAACCAATTATCCACTACAGCTAATGCCTTCTCTAAGTTAATACGATCTATTTCCCGTATTCTTTCTGCGGCCTCCTGTTGGAATATTTTCCAGTTCTCATTATAGTAGGCATAGATGCCAGCATATATGAAACGTTTCTGACGTGTTTTCCTTGGGCCTAGCAAAAAATCCCTAAGGTCTACATCAGGTGTGAGTAAGGTCAAGTGATGTTTCACTTCTGTGAGTGTTGAGGTCTCTAGCCAATCAAGGCACAACTTCCCAACACTATAGAATGTCACTACCCCTGGGTGTTGTCTCTGTACATAGCGTGTATCTGGCCTACTGATACTAAACCCCTCGGTTATACCTAGGAATCTTTATTGACATGTGTTCGTGTCAATGGGCCAAATCAGCCATTCTGTCCAATTAGGATCTGATCTGTTGTACTGGATAATGTCATCTAATCCTACCCCTTGTGTAGTTGAATTCTGCCCCCGCCCATCTGTGATGGTGTTGGAAATCCGGGTGAGTTCAGTTCCTTGTTCTTGGCTAGTCCAAGACAGGATGTCTGTTGCACAGTTTCATTCAGAAATATAATCTGCTGCAGAATGAGTCATGCTCTAAAAAGCGCTTCTGTTCCCTGGACCTGCCAGTCCCTAGAACCCCAGATTGATTTTAAATCTATAGTGTCTTTCCATAGGTCCAAACCCTGTGTAGACAACTGGGCCATAAAGGAATCAGAGTAAATGTGTTTGGTGTTAGTCAACATCATTTTCTGTGCTGATGTTGTTGCCACTTTGTAATAAAATGACTTCGGGTCAGACGTATTAAACCCTGAAAAGTATGTGAATTTCTGTGCAAAAGTTTGCGAACTACCTTTTGGAGGTGTTGGGCAGTGTTCCCACTGGTGGTATTCAAATACATTTCTAGGTGTTATAGATTTGTGTAAGAAATGATTACCATAATGTTGGTAACAGTACAATGTATCATAGTCTGAAGTACCTTCTAACATTTCATTGTTCGGGAATGCTGCAGTTTTTTCTAAATCAGACATCATATTATTTACAGTTTCAGTGTCCCAATCATCAGAAAATGTACTGGCGGTAATGATATCACTTAAAGAAATTTTAAATACATGTTTAAGCTTTAAAAGTTCAGTCGGATCGCATATATCGAAATCAATCTTGTCCCATACTATACCGTCCGGTATAGGAACTGCTGTGATGTTCACTGAAGACAAGTCTCTTGGTTCACGATGTGAAGACTGGTGTGGCTTTAAAATCAAATTGACTCTTTGGGCTGTAGAGCTCTGCTGGAGATATCGTCCATTAATAAGCATACTAAAAGTTATAGTTAAACCTAGCAAGAAAAGAAAAAATAGAATCCCAGTGATATACCATAGTTTTATCCAAGGTGACACCAGGTAAGTCTTTCTTAAAAAGTGCAAAAAGTCAATGAGTTTCTGTTTGTGTGATTTTTGGGCTGGCGTCGTTTCCGGCTCGCTTGGATCCAGTGAAAACGTATCAAAGTTCATGAAGTAGCCAGAAGCAGTTCGATCAATTGTTGGAATTGCATCGGGATTTGTTGAGATCAGATTTTGCTCTTGACGAGGCATGTTGACGTAGACGTCTGTAGTCGGTCTTATTGCAACTTGGTTGTTAAGTTGATTTTCATTTTGAAGTCGAACTTCTTGTTGAAGTGGAACGAGTTCCATAGCATTGTTGCTTAGTCCTTCATTCCGTACAGGTGGCTCTTCAAATGTGATGAGTTTTTCTGTTTGAACTTCTTGGATTGTAGCGAGAGGAGGGCGTCTGCTACTGTGGAGTCCACGTGGCCTACTGTTTAGTATCGGCCACATAGTGTGGTTTGATTAAGTCTATTGAGACAAATCTTTTCTCTTTTTTCCCGGCAAGAGGCGGCAGAAGTACAGTTCTTGTGCCTTGGATTGCTAGGACCGGTACAGCTGTTCTGTAGGATGGTCCGAATTCTTTCTTGTCTGGAATCTTCTCTCTGACCAGATCCCCGACTTTTGGGATCCAGACAGGTCTTGCCGTTACTGCCTTGACTTCCTCAGTGGCGGTCTGTTTTAAGTGGACGTTGCTTTGTTGTGTCCTGGATTCATTTAGATCCTGTAAAACAGCCAAACGATCATGGATATCAAATGGTTTTTCATCCGCCACTGTGCCTCCACAATCAAGATCAGGTGCCCACATTCTTGTCCCAAATAGGACCTCGTAAGGAGTGACACCCCCTAGAGAGCTTCTTGGCTGGTTGTTAATTGCTCTTTGGACCCCATAAAGGTGACTGACCCAACTACCGCCCTTGCCTAATACCCTAGCTGTTAAAGATTGCTTTAAGTCACGGTTTTTCCTCTCCACAACCAAATTTCCCTCAGGATGGTACGGAGAGGAGTACCGCAATGCTACGCCCATTCCTTCCATGGCCTCTTTGTAAGCCCGAGAGCTAAACGCCGGGCCACGGTCAGAATGTAACGTGCCAACTTTGTATGTGCCGATAAAGACTCGCAAATCTTTTATAACAGTTCAAAGCGTCAGCCGAGTGGTGAGGCCAGACCCATAGGAATCTAGAGCAGGAATCCACTGCAACCATGATATATTTCTTGGCCCCATCTGACTGTAAGGGTCCGCAGTGGTCCAAATACACACATGCAAGAGGTTTGTCTGATTTTAGTAATGGCGTCTGTGCTGGGCGTGCTACGGTGGAGCCTTTCATCTGCTGGCAGATGTCGCACTTTAAGACGAAGTCTTTGGTCTGCTTTGTTAACCCTGGCCACCAGTAGCGCTGTTTCAGTAAAGAAATAGTCGCTGTAACGCCTGTATGCGCAGAACCCAAACCCTCGTGTGCTGCTAGAATTAAGCCTTGCCTACGATCCATATTTGGTATTACTCTATCCCCCACTCCAGGAATCTGAGCATATGGAATGTTGTGTGCATCTAACTTGTAGGAGTACTTGAGTGGAAATTTATTTGGTACTGCTGTGCTGCCTTTGCCTGAAGCAATGACAGCTACCATAATCTCGCCGTCTATTCTCGTTTTTGAACGAGTGATTGCGGCTACGGACGCTGTGCGTACAGCCCCCTTTACGGCTTCGTCAGCCAATGAATTCCCTTCAACGTGAACGCCATCACACTGATGACTCTGTGTATGTATCACGTGAGGCCTTGGTAGTTCGTTTCTCAACTCCACTACCTGTTCCCATAGCATTTTATGCTTAATTGTGCCACCTTTTGCGTCTTTAAACACGTTTTGTTCCTAATGATGTAAATATTCATTGTATGACTGTACACAGTAAAAGGAATCGCACACAATTAGTGTGGGGAATTCGTGTTCCGTATTTACAAGTGCCAGTATCAGTGCTTTTATTCTGCTAACTGAGCCATGCAGTCTCCTAGAGATTGCGTTTTAGTGCAACTTGGATGGAACTTTCCATCGCGCATGCGACCTTTAACAATTGCACATGCTGCGCTGTAAGCTTGCTTACTCCCTATGGTCGGTTGAGCAGATCCGTCAGTGTAAATAATGTATTCATACTGATCTAGAGGCAAAATCTCATTTGGTAGAGGATATTCTTGTTCGTATTGCAGAAATGCTTGTGTTTTTAAACTTGGATCAAATCTGTATTCAACATCCGTTGCAGTAAGAGAATTAGCCCATTGTATCCATCTGGGATGTAAGGCTTTCGCATTTGGAATGCTAGCCTTTGTAACAGCCTCTAAGGCTGGTACTGGGGTCACGACTATTATGCGCTTTCCCTGAGCCAGAGCTCTTTCTCTTGCTACAGCGGTCTGCACTGCTGTCAGGATTTTTTCTGTTGAAGTGAAACGCATCTCTGCGTTTGTGTACAGGTGTGATTTGTATGCGATTGGTACTGTTTCACCTTCATTGAAGGTTAAGTAAGTGTACCCGCATTGACCCGCTATTACTCGGATCACTAAGTTGGGTACATTTACGCGTGTCTGTAAGTGTTTTGAAGCTATCATGTCTTCTTGTAGTGAACGTAGGATGTTTGTATGTTCCTGTGTCCATTGTCTGACTGAAAAATCAGGTTTTATTAAGTCGTAGAAAGGTTTTACTCTTTCTGCGTAATCCAAAATGTATGTTCGACCAAAATTTAGGAATCCCAGAATTGATTGTAAATTTTTTAATGATTTTGGAGGTTGGAGTAGCGCACACATTTCTAAAAAGTTAGCTGCTAGGCTTTTTCCTTCACTTGATAGCTCATACCCTAAGAACAGGACATTGAGATGGGCAATTTTTGATTTTCTGAAATTAAATTTATAGCCCTCAGAGGCGAATCCCATAATAATGGTGCTCACCCTGGTCAAGTGCCTCGGTAAGTCATCGTCCGTCAGATAAATATCATCTACATAGGACAATGCTTCCTCATCCAAATTTTGGAGTAACTCTGTTATCCTTGCTGAAAACAACCCCGGGCTATTCTTATACCCTTGGGGCAGACAACAAAATTGCCGTTGAGACCCTAGCGCTGAAAAGGCAGTCAAATACCTGCTTTCAGGCGCTATATTTTGGCAGAAAAATCCATTTGAGATATCAAGTGTAGTTTTGTATTTTTTCACACAATATTATTCATTAATGCGGCACTGTGTGCATTATGAACTGCAAATGTCTTTGTGCAAGTGTTTAAATGTCTGTAATCCAAAACTAAACGATATGTGTTGTCAGGTTTCATTGCGGGAAACAAAGGATTGTTCATTGGTGAGGTGCAATTTTCTATCTCCCCTTGGTATTCTAGTTGATCTAGGATCTCCCCGACTTGTTTTTTAGCTTCCTGCTTTATAGGGTATTGCCTTTGAGCATTTGGGGAAACTTTTAACGGGATCACGTGTAACCCTGGGCATAATACTTTGCTACGCTCACGAAGCATGCAAAGTTTGTGCTACTACGCACTACGCAAATTGCACGTAGCAGAGTGAATAACTGTACTAATAAACGTAGCGTAGCAGGAGTATAATAAACTCCTTCAAATGCTTTGATAAAGCAATTTTTTATGCTAAAAAGCATATAACCAATTCACAAAAATGAATGTTGACAATAAAATATCAAGCAATGAGAGAGGTGATGATTTTGGAGTCCCCCTAACCTAGGGGAGGACCAAGCAGATGCCTTGAACACAAAAAGCATATCATGTGAACGATTCAATGGTGGTCCCTTCCTCCTAGGACCACCCCAAGCATAGTTATGGGCAAAAATACAATCCCAACCAAAGGCCCTGCAAAGCATTATGGGACGAGATTAGCAGTGGGCAGTGAATATTATAGTGTCCAATATCAAAATAATTCTACAAAGAGCTGCAGTTCAACTAGTCGTCACTGGGTGTCGTCCCTCAAGAGTGAAATGCAAAAGTATTGAAAACCTTTCATGAAGCTTTTGCATTTGACTCGTGAGGGACGACACCCAGTGACGACTAGTTGAACTGCAGCTCTTTGTAGAATTATTTTGATATTGGACACTATAATATTCACTGCCCACTGCTAATCTCGTCCCATAATGCTTTGCAGGGCCTTTGGTTGGGATTGTATTTTGCCCATAACTGTGCTTGGGGTGGTCCTAAGAGGATGGGACCACCACCTAATCATTCAATAAGATGTGCTTTTTGTTTTCAAGACATCTGCTTGGTTCTCTCCTAAGTTAGCGAGGATACCAAAATCATCACCTCTCTCACTGCTTTTTGTTTTCACTTTAGTGAAATGACTATATGCAATTTTAGCATATAAAGACAGAGATATTTATTTTATCTTAACTTGCACTGTACAAGTTTGCTTTTGGTAATTATTGTACAGTGCAGTGAGTCAAGCACACAGCTAGCACTACGCCCAGGCTTAATAATAATAACAAACTCCTTCAAATGCTTTGATAAAGCAATTTTTTATGCTAAAAAGCATATAACCAATTCACAAAAATGAATTTTGACATATCAAGCAATGAGAGAGGTGATGATTTTGGAGTCCCCCTAACCTAGGGGGAGGACCAAGCAGATGCCTTGAACACAAAAAGCATATCATGTGAACGATTCAATGGTGGTCCTTCCTCCTAGGACCACCCCAAGCACAGTTATGGGCAAAAATACAATCCCAACCAAGGCCCTGCAAAGCATTATGGGATCGAGATTAGCAGTGGGCAGTGAATATTATAGTGTCCAATATCAAAATAATTCTACAAAGAGTTGCAGTTCAACTAGTCGTCACTGGGTGTCGTCCCTCACGAGTCAAATGCAAAAGCTTCATGAAAGGTTTTCAATACTTTTGCATTTCACTCTTGAGGGACGACACCCAGTGACGACTAGTTGAACTGCAGCTCTTTGTAGAATTATTTTGATATTGGACACTATAATATTCACTGCCCACTGCTAATCTCGTCCCATAATGCTTTGCAGGGCCTTTGGTTGGGATTGTATTTTTGCCCATAACTGTGCTTGGGGTGGTCCTAGGAGGAATCGTTCAATAAGATGTGCTTTTTGTTTTCAAGACATCTGCTTGGTTGTTGGTTCTCTCCCTAAGTTAGTGAGGATACCAAAATCATCACCTCTCTCACTGCTTGTTAACTTTTTGTTTTCACTTTAGTGAAATGACTATATGCATTTTTAGCATATAAAGACAGAGATATTTATTTTATCTTAACTTGCACTGTACAAGTTTGCTTTTGGTAATTATTGTACAGTGCAGTCAAGCACACAGCTACGCACTACGCAATTTGCATAGCTACGTGTAGTTGAAGCTGTACTTCACGTAGCTACGTGAAGTGCTACTACGCAAACTACGCCCGGGCTTAATCACGTGATGGGTTTAATCCTCATCCCAACCAGCATGATTTTTGTACAATGCCTGAGCTAGGGCAACCGCCCACTCCTGCGCATATGCATGTTTTAAATGTATGGGAACGAGGTCGCAAAAGGCTGGAAAAATTATAATTTCTCCCTTAGGGCACTCCATGAAGAATGCTGGTGGCCAATCTTGCTCTGCTAATAGGATTTCATATCCAGATGACAGATTTTTCCAAAATAGACCTTTAACTTTCCTGGGCTTCTCCCCCTCCATCCGGAGTGTTATCTCATGTAACTTATGTGGGACACTTACCCGAGTATCAGGTGTTTCCACCGTGATATACACACTCAACTCCGCCGTCACCAGAAATTCCTTCAGGTTCTGGTGAGCTATTGTTATTTCTGCCGCACTGTCTAGCATCGTCAGAGCCCATTCCCCGTTCAGAAGCTGTGTCCTCAGAATTCTGGGCATGTCTGATCTTGAGACCTGCTACCTTCTTCTTTTTTAACTGAGGTTTTTGTTTTTGATTATCTTCTTTTTTAGGTGCGTAGTCCACAGCGTGTTGCGTGTCTCTGGACTTTGTACGCTCCTCTTGTCTTTGTTCTGACCGTCCTTCCCTCTCGGAGTTTTTTGATGTACCCTGAAAGGAACGAGAGGAACGTGTATCAGTATCCTGATACCTGTCAGGTTGCCTAATATTATCCCTATTCCTGAGGTTATACCTCCTTTCAGAGGGCTCCTGTTGAGGAGACCTGCCTCAGGATTGAGATCTGCTGCCTTTAGACTTTTGTTGCTTTTTATTCTCCCACTTCTTTTTAGAAGAAGTAGGTGTCTGCTTTGTAGTGTCCTTTTCAGAACTGCCCACCAGTTGTGGTTTTAATGCTTTCCCACCGAAA
The DNA here is from genome assembly GCA_963921515.1 of Calotriton arnoldi. NCBI lineage: Eukaryota > Metazoa > Chordata > Amphibia > Caudata > Salamandridae > Calotriton > Calotriton arnoldi. Next base: position 501,901 of record CAWUFW010004117.1, on the reverse strand, counting down.
CTGTCTCTGCCTAGTTCTGCATACGCAGTTTCAATTATTTTGGGTAGTTCGTGTTGTTGATCTACTGGACTGAACTCCCTTAGGCGTTGGCGGATCGCCACTGAAGTTGCTTCTCCCTTAATGTTAGCTAGTATTATGACTGATACCTGTTCGTAGTTACCTAGTAACTTCATCCCTAAGTTAAGGGCAGGCTCTGCTCCGTACTTATTTTGTATCTGTCTTAATATGTCAGGTACTACTGCTAATGACGGGATACCATGCTTTCTGGTATATATGGCAGCAAAGACTGTACCCCAAGAGGTGCAGTCCTCTATTTGTGGTGTGATCCCCATGGGCAAGCAGATTGTTAGTATTCTGTGTTTATCACAGGTGGTAGTATTCTGGGATACTGCCTCAAGCTGAGTTATTTCCTGAGCTATTCAGAATGGTATTTGTTCACGTTTTGCGGGCATTTTGCCCATTACTGCTTGTAATGTTTGAGGAGTAATTTTATTTCCTGTACCCTGAGCTGGAGTTCTATTTGCTGCACCTGGTGCAGGTTGGATTGTTAAAGTCCTCATGACAAATTGTGTCAGGTTTCTGTAGATTTTAATTAAATCTTTGTGTTGTACGAGTAAGTCTCCTGGTGGCATTGTGTCAATGTCAGGATGTGGTGTGTAGGCAGCTAATAATGGCCATGTGGCTCCTTCTCCTCCGAGTGGGCCTAACCTTGCTCTTCCTTGTACGTGGGGTAGGGCGCCATTAAACCAGTAATGATGTTCCTGGTAAGTGAGTGGAATCTCTATATCCTCAAACGGACAATATTCCGCTGGTGCATCTCCTTCTATATAGTAGTGAAATGTCTTTGTTATTGCATTTGCTGCTGCGAGTGTAACCCATGAATAGAACACCTCTGTTTTGTTTGATTCGTGTGCCTCAATCACGAAAACTACCATGCCACCCCTAGCTTGTAAGCCATTTCCAATAGTCTTAGGGTGACTGTCCTTCTGAATTTTGGTGCAATCTGTATTGCATCCGCAGGATCTTCTCCTTCATCTGAAAAATTCAGTTCAACTCTCTCTGCCCTTACCTCGGCATCAGTCATGTTTAGAGGAAGAAGTGTTCCAAGGGAACTAAGATATGGTGTTATGCACAATTTTTAGGAACACTATGTCCTTTCAAGCTTGAATAACCAACAGCCAATAAATAGTATTTTCGTACTACTCAGCTGCAGACGGATTTTGTGCCCACCCACTCCAGACGTCTCTGGGGTTTTGTGAGTAGGTTCTCTGAGAATAGCACGACTGAACTACTCAGATTCTACTGTTAAATAAGTACCCAACCAACGTTGGTGGTGCCATGTCGTGTAGTTCCTATAGTACCCCTGCAGGACCTGCGCGTTTGGATAACATACACTGCGGGCTTGGTGGTAGACTGGCTCTGTGCACCCCCATCGCGTATGTTAGCCGGGTTTGCATTAGCTAGCTCACAGTGCCACTCGAATCTCCTGTTATCGGGGAGAGATTAGTTTCGGGCAACCTTAGATCATGACAACCTTGATCCCTCAGAATCGTGGAAACAATGTACTACTTTTCGCTCAGTCACTCGTGCTTACTTATTCGGTTTGTCTCAGAGAGTTACACAGAATAAACAGTCTGGGCGTTTCAATAAGTATTTATTGAACAGTTGTTATTCTAGTGTAAAGTATATGTGCTGCAGCAATCAGCAGACAATAGCAGAGATATATTATCAGCAGTACGATAAAAGTGAAAGGGTAGTACAGTTCTACCATATTGCAATAATCATGAATACATGCATGAATATAAAATGCGTAATAGAATGTCACCCAAAAGTGCGCGTACTCCTACGATGCCTAACTAGATGTACCTAAGTGTACCTAGCATGTGTGTAGGTCTAAAAGCCTATGAGCCAAGAATCACTCTAGGATTTAGTCGAACCCCCATACCTGAATAGAGAGAGTGTGGGACCCCGTCCTGGTCTCGAGTTGGACACCCCGCAAGGGCTGTGTCAGACTGCTGTCAGCTGGAGCGACTGCATGCAGGAGCCTCAGCGTCTCTGGTCAGTGTGTCGGCATGGAAGTCTCAGTTCCCTCTATCTTACCATGGCAAGATATGGTGTATTTATACCCTAAAGTGTCTCGTCCCTTAGTATCGTTTGTATTGGTCTTTGTTGGACATGAGGAAGACGTCAGGGGTGAATTTTGTACATACATATTATGCGGGAGATGTAGCTGGTGAATGCTCATGCATAATTTATGAGTACATTGTAGGCCTGTGTTCGGGAAAAACCCTGCAGTGTTCTAACCACAGACTAGATAACGTTCAACCCTCAGAGTTCGTTGTGTACTGTAGGGAACTAATGTAGGTGAAAGATCATGCCTATATTAGGGCATAGGAGATCATGACTATAATAGGGCATAGATGATTATGACCATAATAGGGCATATACGATCATGACCATAATAGGGCATATACGATCACGACCATATACGGCATATATGAACGTGTCTATATTAGGGCCTCTATATGAAACATAACAAACTATTTCTAGTCATAATATTTCTAGGTTTTTTTTATGTATGAAACCTATAGAAATGCAAAAAGTGTATACTAATATCATAAATTTATAGGTCTTTGATGAGCTCCGTCTTTGATGAGCTCCGTCTTTGATGAGCTCTGTCTTAGATGAATAGCTAACTGATCCATCCACTGGATTGCAGGCGACCGCTAGGAGAGGGTAGGTGCTGAAGAGCCGGCACCCGATGTAACCCAAATAGGGTGCGGGCACCTGGCGGTCAATAGCCTAGGGAGACTGTTCCCGGTTGAAGCGAGGGTACTACCATTGCTTGGGTAAATCTACTGTCTGAGATTTCCATCCCACTATTTAGGGAAACTCTCCCTGTGGTGAACCCCAAGCCACCTTTGATTCACGTGGGTTACCATTCCTATTTTTGGAACCCGTCTTTTAGTGCACATCTTTCACATTAGTTTGGTCCTGAAGAAACGCCATTGATCATTCAGACTACCAGGCGTGAAACATGTCGACCTTTTGTTAAGTTACACGGGCACATTAGGCCTTATAGTAACTCACCAACCTTCGGGTTTTTTAATCTACCAGGGGCACCACGCTATTAAAGAACTTCCTTGTGGATACCCCCCAGGTATTTTTAGCCACCACCCCTGCACGCACTTTTACACTTTTCTCACTGGATCCACCCCACACACCCGCATTCACCTTACGGCTTTTCTCTTAAAAGATCTCCGTGAAAGTGACCCTTCGGGGGTCCGTCGGGCATTGCAGCGCCGGCCCGATGAGGAGCAAAAAAGCCCGATGATGAAGCATGACATTCTTCGGGGTGTGTGAGGGCTACTAAGAGGCTAGACTTGGCCCTCCCCTTCGGGACTGGATCCTTGATACCGGGGATGAACCTCTGCCTCTTTCTCTTTCTTCTTCCTCTCTCTTAACCTTCGATTCTATTCTTTTTACTCTCTCTCACTGACTGGGTGACATTTCGCACCCTCCAGTTGGAACAGTGTCCCTTTTGATTTAAATGGTTATTTGTGGAGCACGGACACTGGACCACAATAGGCTCCTGGTCCCCCCTTCTCTTTTGTAAACCTCGCTAACTGATCCTGCACCTGCTCACCACATAGAGATAAATGCAACAAGTGAAGGTTATGCAAGTGACACATCTATCTCAAGGCGTCAACCCACCACCCAATCAGGTTTGAGTTTTTCCAAAATATTGACACAATCTAATGTGACACTTCTGCAGTCTTCCAGCAACAGCAAAACCATCTCTAATGGGGCCAAGTTTCTATCATTTACATAGCACAGTGTAATACTAAACCATAGCACATTTAGTTAGCGGCCAGTTCCCTTACCATTTTCTCTAATTCTGGCTTAGAGGAGGTGGGAGGAGGAGGTTTAATTCCCTAGCAGACCACCCACCCACTCATGACATTCTAGTTGTTTATTTATTTATTTTTGGGGTGTTGCGGGTCCCACAGTACCTCTAGGGCACCCACTGCAACCCCCCTGTAAGTTCTACGATAGTCACATGGATCTGACCGGCAAGCTTCAACAATTGATACTTGTGACATAGCTCCACTGGACTATTGTGGACCACACTGAGTGCCACACTACTAACACAATAGCTCTTCCTAGAGCCACACTGCCTGCCAATTCCAACAATTATTTCAAATAAGCTCCTTTTTTTAAATGAGTTAAGTGGTACTGCAGTACATGTGTGGTACCGAACCAGGCCAATAACCATGTTTAACAGGAATGTAATGGGCTGTGCAGGAGTGCCATGGTACCACTTAAATATATAAATAAAAAACAAGTTGTTCCCCAACCATGCCCTCAAAGCTACATATGAAAAATAATGAAAACAAAACATATTAAGCATTATACAGTCAGTCAGTCAAAAAGCTTTATTTCGGCCTTACAGCCCTAAAAGCACATAAAATATTACAAATACATGTATTCAAAAACATATATAAAAAGAGAGAAAAAGTAATAAATATTGTGTTAAAAAGTATCATCACTTGTACGGGGTTTAAAAATCAACAGTAGCCAGCAATGACTAGACGCCCCCTCGTCAATACTTGCTATAGGAATAATACAACAATAATCCCAGCAATAAAAAAGGGTCTTACATCATCAATTGCAATGTTACTGTCATCAATTTATATATTTAAAAGCAGCTATTGACTGATAACCCGAAGGGATTAAAAAGTAAGTAAAGAACATTAAGAATATATAAAACATTTTTAAAAGAGAGGTAGGTGAACAAGCGACCCAGGGGAGGAAGAAAATATGTAAAACAAATTTCGGGCTAGGGGATATTCCCCCTTAAAATAGCCAGCTATTTAGTACACACTCTATTGAGGTTCTTCTGAGTTCTCTTTCTTTAGAATGGCCCTACGGATACACCACATCGAATATAAAAACCTGGAGATGGCAAACACGATTAACGGATCTGTTTCGTGTTTGAGGAGTCTGTAAGCCTCAGTATGGTGTCTGATTCCCAGGTTTCTGCAGAGCTGAAGAACCCATTTAGACCTTGGCCTTTTATAGGCGGGGCAAAAAAGGACTGCGTGGAGATCTGTTTCGTCAACTATGTCACACCCAGGGCAGTCTAATTTAGACATTCCCTGCCATTTATTAGTGAGTGCTCGAGCGGGAGCACCCCATGTCTAAATTGTAGGAACAGTTTCTTCGCAAGCAGTGGTTGAATACTGTCCAATACTAGCTCAAGCTTGTATTGCTGTTTGACCTCTAAAAATTTTGAGGTCAGACTACTGGGATTAATACTCTGATATAATTGGACCATTTTGTGTTCCCTGTAGGAAGCGAGTAGAGCCTTTTTGGGGGTAGAGGGGCAAGTCTCTTCAGGAGTTAACCACATGTCTACCCTCCCCAATGCCTGGCAAGAATTCCTTATATAAGCCAACCAAGGTAGGTTCCCCGCTCCCAAGAGGGACATGACATCCTTTAGCTCCTCCCTATAATTGGCCAGCTCTGGTATACTCCAGAGACGACGCCAATATAAGAGTGGTCGGAAGGCAACAACATCTGCTATGGGACCAATCCCCAAGTCCATCCTAAGGGGTGTTAGCGGAGTGCTCATGGGGAGGCTCAGCAATTGCCTTAAAAATAAGTTCTCTGTCATGGATAGCATATTTGCTGAACAATAGCCCAGAGTTCTGCCCCATATAGCGTGGCTCCCCTAGCCTGTGTTTTATATATTTCTGCTGGTGGGCCTATCACCTTCTGGGAGCAATTTTTATATATTTTTAAAATGCCACCTGCGGACTGAGTCAATTTGAGGTTAGCTTTCTTAACTTGTGGTCCCCAGTTCATCTTATCATTGAGTGTGAGCCCTAAATAATCAAATACGGGCACCCTCTCTAAAGCCTTGCCATCCAGTTGGGGATGTGGACAATTAATAGTGTTGGCATGGAAAACCATATATTTGGTTTTTGAAGATTTATCTCCAATCCCCTCTTCCTACAAAAGGCACTAAATACTTCAAGTACACGCTGCATACCCATGGGTGACTTAGAGAGTAGCAGCGTGTCGTCCGCGAACATAAGTGCTGGAATTTTACGATTTGCCAACCTCGGTGCGTCTATATCTTTCCCTGCTAATAAGGTTTCAATTAAACCATTTAAGAAGAGGGAGAACAGGGTCTGGGCAAGGACACATCCCTGTCTCACCCCTTTCTCTACGGGGAAGGGAGCTGTCAACTCGCCTTTTTTGCCAAATCTAATTCTTGCATAATTATCTTGGTGCAGGCGTTTCAGCTGATGGGAAAGGTAATCAGGTAAACCCATATCATGAAGTATGTCCCATAGCTGATCTCGCCGCACCATATCAAATGCGGATTTAAGATCCACAAATGTGACATAGAGGCTGCCACCCTCTAGGACCACGATTTTCCAATGGATCAACTGTAATCTAAAGATCTGGTCAATAGTCGAGGTCTTGGCCCTAAATCCAGCTTGCAGAGGTGTTAGTACATTGTTTTCTTCTATCCAGCTTAAAAGTCGACCCAAAAGAACACGAGCATAGATTTTTTGGGTAACGTCTATGAGGCTTATTGGGCGATAATTAGCTGAGTTAAGAGGTGTACCTTTTTTATAAATAGGAATGATCTCTGCCCCTGCCCAGGTCGGGGGCAACGCCATACCTTGTAGGATGGCATTAAATAATAAACATAAATATGGTGCCCAAACTGCTGGTTCGGTACGAAATAGGTCACCAGGTATCTTGTCTAGCCCAGGTGCCTTGGCTGGTAATAGGTTGCTCAAGGCCACTGTGATCTCCTTCATTGTGCAGGGGGGGGTATTCAAGTTTGGGGGGTTACTTCAACGGCCGCTAATACTTCGCTGCGATCTTCTACCCCTACTACAGGCCGCGAGTATAAAGATTTGAAATGGGATCTCCAAACTTCTTCCCCCAGATTGGGTCCAAGGGCCAAATGGCCTTCGGGTTTCCCTGTCTTGACTAAATTCCAGAAGCCTCGCATATCGTGGTTATCAAGAGCTATTTTAATGGCCTCCCATTTATCTATCTCCCAGTTAGTTTTTGCATCAGCTGTAGTTTTTTTGTAGAAGGCTCTAGCTTCTTTTATTCGTAATTTATCATTCTCTCCGATTCTAGTTACTAAGGCCTGCTTAGCTTTCCTAAGCATTATACACCACTGCCTCTTTCAGTGTCTGTAGGTATACATGTGTATGTATGTGTATATGTATGGATCTGTATGTCTATATATATATGTGGATATTTATCGGTGTGTGTGTATCTGTGAGGGTGTCTGTCTCAGTGTATGTCTGTGTGTGTATATGGGAGTTTGTGTGAGTGATGACCAGCCTTTACACCACTAGGGTCCAGCTGGGATAGGTCTCCTGTAGAGCAGTGACATGGACCCAATTCACTATCACCCGCTTGAAGTGCATCCTGGAACTTTCAGGATCACCAGGCTTCCTGCTGGGTCCACCTCCTAAACAAAGGACATTAGGGCATTCTGTGCCCTCCCCTCGTGTGAATACTCTCCCTATAGCGAGTGTTAGAAATTGGGTTTCAGGTTGGCAGAGGTATGCTTCCTGTCCAAGCAGGAACCACAATCCTAGTTAGGGTAAGTCACAACACACCCTAAATTATCCTGTGCTCACTCTCTGGTAGCTTGGCACAGAGCAGTCAGGCTTAACTTAAGAGGCAATGTGTAAAGTATTTGTGCTATACACACTGGGGATCATGGGATCGGGCCAACCGGTTACGTACTGATCCCAAATTAAACTGCATTCACACTGAAGTGCGTCCGGTACACTAGAAAGCTGGGAGCTGAAAGATAGTGTCTTAATTCCAGATATATCCCTTCAGAGTTCTTAGGATGGTATGTGAGGTGATAAGATAGTGTTTTAGGAAGGAGTCCTTTTTAAGGACGAGAACCCTCACTCACCCGAAGGTGACATGATTCATCATGGGGTCCTCTCCTCACACCCGGACTGAAGAGCAGAGGTGTTTTCAGATGAGCGATGGATATAGAGTAAGTGAGGGACAGAGGGCATTCAAGAAAAGTGATGTGTTAAGTTAGATAAAACTACTTCCAAGGGGCCAAAATATGTTTATTTGGTAGGTCCAAAGGAGTAGATTAAAAAAGAGGACTAGGGTTTTCTAACAAATAAAACCCTTTTAGTGGTCATAGTCGACATGTTTCTGGTAATGTTTCTGGTAATGTGCAGTTATCGTAGGTAAACATCTTTGTAATAGAAGTTCCCTTGAGGATGGTGGGTAACAGCCTAAAACGTATCTCTAAATATCCATACATGTATCACATTGTGTAAATAGTCCCTGTATGAAAAGATAATTATGCAGTATATAACACTATCGTATGCATTTGAAAAGACATATTAATAATCACCTACAGTTACAGAGGCTCACCTTATTGAAACAGGTGATGTAATACCCCCTGGCCTACGGCGGCCTCACATCGCTGCGCCGATTCCAGGTAGTAGTGCTGCAAAAATGTGTGGGTGCTCTTCCACATCGCAGCACAACATATCTTCTCCAGCAGGACACCTGCAAACAGAGCAGCCAAAGAGGACACTGCTCTCGCTGAGTGTGCCTCCTGCAAACAGAGCAGCCAAAGAGGACACTGCTCTCGCTGAGTGTGCCTCCTGCAAACAGAGCAGCCAAAGAGGACACTGAATCTCGTTGAGTGTGCCTCCTGCAAACAGAGCATCCAAAGAGGACACTGCTCTCGTTGAGTGTGCCTCCTGCAAACAGAGCAGCCAAAGAGGTCACTGCTCTTGTTGAGTGTACATCCTGCAAACAGAGCAGCCAAAGAGGACACTGCTCTCGTTGAGTGTGCCTCCTGCAAACAGAGCAGCCAAAGTAGACACTGCTCTTGTTGAGTGTGCATCCTGCAAACAGAGCAGCCAAAGAGGACACTGCTCTCGTTGAGTGTGCCTCCTGCAAACAGAGCAGCCAAAGAGGACACTGCTCTCATTGAGTGTGCCTCCTGCAAACAGAGCAGCCAAAGAGGACACTGCTCTCGTTGAGTGTGCCTCCTGCAAACAGAGCAGCCAAAGAGGACACTGCTCTCGTTGAGTGTGCCTCCTGCAAACAGAGCAGCCAAAGAGGACACTGCTCTCGTTGAGTGTGCATCCTGCAAACAGAGCAGCCAAAGAGGCTGGCTTGGCAGTTCGGGCTGGACTGTTCCCACAAGGGACAGGGTCAAGACTGATTTGCATATGGCTGGGTCCAAACTTGGGTGGTGTGGTGAGCAAAAGAATGATGGATTTAACCCAGATCCTTGTGACTGGGGGTGAATGTTTGCATTGTCCAGCATTCCGTCCATCAATTGTTTCTTTTGCATTTGGCGCCCTAAGTGGGAAGGGTATGCCCAGACGTGGGTCCCGTGCTCACTACACCACTGGATTCAAGCTAGCCTGGCTGATGAAGGGTGATGCCCTGAAACCGGTCCCAGGATGCTTGTTTCCGGTCCAGGGAGGACCTGGCCTGGCAGTTCGGGCTGGACTGTTCCCACAAGGGACAGGGTCAAGACTGATTTGCATATGGCTGGGTCCAAACTGGGGTGGTGTGGTGAGCAAAAGAATGATGGATTTAACCCAGATCCTTGTGACTGGGGGTGAATGTTTGCATTGTCCAGCATTCCGTCCATCAATTGTTTCTTTTGCATTTGTCGCCCTAAGTGGGAAGGGTATGCCCAGACGTGGGTCCCGTGCTCACTACACCACTGGATTCAAGTTAGCCTGGCTGATGAAGGGTGATGCCCTGAAACCGGTCCCAGGATGCTTGTTTCCGGTCCAGGGAGGACCTGGCTTGGCAGTTCGGGCTGGACTGTTCCCACAAGGGACAGGGTCAAGACTGATTTGCATATGGCTGGGTCCAAACTGGGGTGGTGTGGTGAGCAAAAGAATGATGGATTTAACCCAGATCCTTGTGACTGGGGGTGAATGTTTGCATTGTCCAGCATTCCATCCATCAATTGTTTCTTTTGCATTTGTCGCCCTAAGTGGGAAGGGTATGCCCAGACGTGGGTCCCGTGCTCACTACACCACTGGATTCAAGCTAGCCTGGCTGATGAAGGGTGATGCCCTGAAACCGGTCCCAGGATGCTTGTTTCCGGTCCAGGGAGGACCTGGCTTGGCAGTTCGGGCTGGACTGTTCCCACAAGGGACAGGGTCAAGACTGATTTGCATATGGCTGGGTCCAAACTGGGGTGGTGTGGTGAGCAAAATAATGATGGAATTAACCCAGATCCTTGTGACTGTGGGTAAATGTTTGCATTGTCCAGCATTCCGTCCATCAATTGTTTCATTTGCATTTGTCGCCCTAAGTGGGAAGGGTATGCCCAGACATGGGTCCTGTGCTCACTACACCACTGGATTCAAGCTAGCCTGGCTGATGAAGGGTGATGCCCTGAAACCGGTCCCAGGATGCTTGTTTCCGGTCCAGGGAGGACCTGGCTTGGCAGTTCGGGCTGGACTGTTCCCACAAGGGACAGAGTCAAGACTGATTTGCATATGGCTGGGTCCAAACTGGGGTGGTGTGGTGAGCAAAAGAATGATGTATTTAACCCAGATCCTTGTGACTGGGAGTGAATGTTTGCATTGTCCAGCATTCCGTCCATCAATTGTTTCTTTTGCATCCTACAAACAGAGCAGCCAAAGAGGACACTGCTCTCGTTGAGTGTGCCTCCTGCAAACAGAGCAGCCAAAGAGGACACTGCTCTCGTTGAGTGTGCCTCCTGCAAACAGAGCAGCCAAAGAGGACACTGCTCTTGTTGAGTGCACCTCCTGCAAACAGAGCAGCCAAAGAGGACACTGCTCTTGTTGAGTGTGCCTCCTGCAAACAGAGCAGCCAAAGTGGACACTGCTCTCGTTGGATGCGCCTCCTGCAAACAGAGTAGCCAAAGAGGCCACTGCTCTCGTTGAGTGCGCCTCCTGCAAACAGAGCAGCAAAAGAGGACACTGCTCTCGTGGAGTGCGCCTCCTGCAAACAGAGCAGCCAAAGAGGACACTGCTCTCATTGAGCGTGCCTCCTGCAAACAGATCAGCCAAAGAGGCCACTGCTCTTGTTGAGTGTGCCTCCTGCAAACAGATCAGCCAAAGAGGACACTGCTCTCGTTGAGCGTGCCTCCTGCAAACAGAGCAGCCAAAGAGGCCACTGCTCTCGTTGAGTGCGCCTCCTGCAAACAGATCAGCCAAAGAGGCCACTGCTCTTGTTGAGTGCGCCTTCATTGGGAGTGGTTTGCAAGTCTTGGTGTGGCAAAACTGAATGGTAGGAGAAATCCATCTTGGGATGGTTGGCTTTGTACCTTGATGAGAATGACCATCAGAAACCAAAAGCTGATCAGTGTTTAGTATGATGCAGATAGAATTTAAGACATTGATTAATGTCCAAGGTGTGGAGAGGTTTTCAGCTGAAGATGCAGGATTTGGGAAAAAAGTATGAATTATGATAGGTTCATTGAGATGAAATTGCGATGGAACCTTGGAGATGAATTTTGGCCTCGTTCTGAGAAGAGAGGTCCTGCCTATGGATTACATTGGTTTTATGCTTTTGGGAATATCGCTAACAAGGATTTGAATGGCTGTTTATCGTCTGAACTATAGATTGCAAAAACAGATTTGTTGTAGCTTTTTTGCAAAAAAAACCATGCTTTTCGGGATTTATTTTTTGGGGTTTGCATTTTTTTAGACTATCCAGGAATTTTTCCAACTGTTGTATTATTGGAAAAGATGGCAACGCCACTCTCTGTATTTTATGATAGTTTTTCACAGGAGTTGGGCAGCTTCATGGAATATGCGTTTTGTACTTTGGGTTATTGGGATTCACAAGACTCTTGGTGAAAGGAGGTTTAGAAAAAGCACTAAGAGTTGAAGAAAGAAAACATCTTCAGATAAGAACCCCGACATCCTTTTAATTTGAAAAGATATTTTCAAAAATGGCAATCTAATTTTTAATAGAATTAGTCAAAAAAAGGCAAGTAAGTTAGAATAGGTGTTAGTGTTTATTAGAAATGTAGTATGCATGCAATCTTGTCCAAGTAGTCTCAAGCCACCATCAACAAAAACTGTTGAATTTGGCTCAATAGTCGCTCCAGCATTTATTTTGTTCTTTTGGAAACACATGGGTTCAGACTACCTGTCTATGATTGCGCTATTCTCATTTCTTGGAAACTTTGCTCGTTCTTCAAAATTTCCCAAAATTGATCAAAGTTAGGGTGTTGTTTATCCCTCAATGGCATTATTAGTCTTTGCACATCCCTCTAAGCAGTTTGTGTAACAGTTTCACCACTCAATAGGGTACCTTGGCTTCCTCCTGTGACCCGACCTGCTTAGATGGCCAATCTAGGTGTCCTCAAAATAATTTAGTAAGGGTGCCAATTTGTCGTCGTTTTGCGTGAAATACTCAGATTCAGTAATTGAGGTATAGAATTCATTCACATAGTCAGGAGGTACGAAGCATAACGCAGTTAGTTTCTTTTTTATTTTGTTTCACATTATTTTATTGAGAGTTATAGAAGAACAAAACAATGCTGGTGACTCTTAGCGTTACATATTGACTGAGGTCAATTGTCGTTACAGATAAATCTGAGCCGTTGTGAAGAAAACCTAAGCAAGAGGGTGGGGAGGGAGGAAGGGAGGAGAGATTGAGGGTACAAAAGGGACCGGAAACAGAAAACAAGGAGGGGGGAGGGGAGGAGTAGTCATCCTTCATAATGTGTAACATACGTGTTAACTATGTAGAGTTGGGTCCTAATATTGTAACCAGTGGTTTGTAATAGCCTGGTTCGGGGTATCGGGTGCAATTAATAATGAATAATGAGGGGTCCACGCCCTCCTGTGGGGGCCATGCGGTGGATGATGGTGGCGATTTGTCCGTGAGCAGAGGACATAAGGGGGAAGAGGTGGGGAGGCAAGGGTAGGTAGGTGTCCCTATGAGTAGGCTGGGATGGGAATATGGTATGTGTTAAACCTGACATCCCTCAGCCATCAAAGTCTCGAGATAGTCTAGACAGAGTGTTTCTCTTGGGAGGGAGGCAAGGTTATGTGTATGTGGGGTCAGCTGGTGGCGCTAGGGGGTGAGGAATGAGTGGGGGGTATGTGGGCGGGGATGTCGGCCTCCTTGCTTGAAGGAATATAGGGGGGAGGAGAGGGAGGGGAAACCGGGGATAGGGGGAGGGGTGAGGGGGGAGGGCTGGTGGGAGGGGAAAGGGTGTTTGGGGGAAAATAGGTTGCAACTAGGGAAGGGGGAGATAGCGGGTTTTAGGGAGCAGACTCTCGGAGGAAGAGGGACCATGTTTGTTGAAACACCTCCTCTTGCAAGCCGTATATAACGCATTCGTGGGACACCGTTTGAACCATTGCTACCATCCAGTCCTCCTGCGAGGGGGGGGCCGGATGATCTCCAATGCCGTAGGATTCAGATTTTGGCTGTAGAAAGCGCTGTGTGTAATAGGCGGCGTGTGGGCGCGTGAGATCGGGTGAATCTTTGATATCATGCAGTAGGATGGTAGGGGAGTAAGGGGGAGGCAGAGGGGCATTGTCTCTCTCAGAGTGTCTCCTATGTAGGACCAAAAGTACCTTATAGAGGGGCAGTCACATAAGATGTGGGGGAGATCGCAGTTCACTCCCGGGCACCTCCAGCACTTGGAGTGTGGTAGTAGTCCAGCTTGTTGAAGTTTTAGAGGTGTCCAGTACCAATCATGTAAGATTTTAAAACAGCAGAATTTCAATCGAGCTTCCCGGGTACCCTTGTCTAGAGCTTCTAGTGTGTCCGGCCAGTCCTCTTCCTCAATGTTGATTTGACGGCGTATTTGCCACTTCTCACGAAGACCACTGAGAAGAGGTTGTGAGTATAAGTGTATGGTCAGGGTACTATATAGTCCCGACATCACTCCCTTATGTCGTCCCCATACTTGGAGACATTCCAACATCAGTGAGGGTTCCAATGTCCAAGGATGGGGGCCGAGGAAGTGTCGCAAACAATGTTGTAATTATAGGTGTTGCCATGCTTGTTGTGGGGGGAGATCAAATTTCTCCCTATGCAGAGCGAAGGGTTTTAACTCACTATTTAGTAGGATCTGATCTAGTGTCCAAATTCCTCTAGCTATCCAGCTAGGCTAGTGAAGTGCCTGTCCGTTTATTTGGATACTATCATTGCCTCAGAGTGGGGCTTTGGAGTGCAATCGATGGTTTACCTTAAGAAGGCGATGTGCACGGTGCCATGCCTTATGGGTAGCCTTTATCACTTGGTGTGGGGGGGGACGGACAGTCGGGGGATATGGTCTCCATATAGAAAATTGAGGCCTTCGTCGCTTCCAAGGAATGAGTGTTCCATTGTGACCCACTGTGGGGGATCCAGCGTATCAGGGAGTAGATAAGCAGGCTGTGAGAGGTGCAGGGCCAAGGAGTAGTGCTCCAGAGACGGTAAGCCCAAGCCACTGTGGGAGCGGCAGACTATAAGTTTGGCTGCAGCTAGACGGGGCGGTTAGAGCCCCAGACAAAGGCCTGTATCCGGGCGTCTATGCAGCACAGAATAGTCAGAGGTACCTCCATCTGCAACATTCCCAGGGTGTATGTGAAGCGGGATAGTGTGACCATTCTCACGGCCTGCACTCTGCCCCACAAGGAGAATCCTAAAAGGGAGCATTTAGCTAAATCTGTGTCCATTTGTGCCATTAGGGGCATCAGATTATCTGCGACCATGCTTTCCAAGCCTCGGTTAACCAGGATTCCAAAATACTTTAGCCGTGCTGGTTTCCAGCAGAAGGGGTAGCCATGTATCGATGTCTTCATAGTGCCTGAGGAAAGTGGGAGGGCTTTGCTTTTATCCCATTTCACCTTGTATCCAGACAGGGCTGCAAACGTGTCTATAATTTCTAGCAAGGCGGGTAGTAGTGAGTGCGAAACGTCTCTGAGGGTAAGGAGGATGTCATTGGCATAGAGATATAGTTTGGACACGCCTCCTGCGATGGGTATGCCCTCAATACGCAGTGAGTGATGAATGAGAGAGGCGAGGGGTTCCATGGCCAATAGCAACAAAAGGGGGGAATGGGGGCAGCCCTGTCGAGTACCTCTTCAAATCTAAAATGTGTCTGATATAAATCCTCTGCAATTGACCGGGCTACAGAATTATCATAGTGCAGGCGTAACTTGGAGATAAACTGATTTCCTAGGTCAAAGCGTTTCATTGTAGCGAATAGGTAGCCCCTGCCGATGTTGTCAAACGCCTTTTCTGCATCCAGGGAGAGTGCCACCGCATCTTCTGGCAGGTCCCTCACAGCTCATAAAGTGTGGGACAGCATACGGAGATGATTTCTAGAAGAGCGGCCCGGGACAAGCCGACCTGCGTATGATGAATAAGGGATGGGATGACCTTGCGTAGCCTTGCCACCAGTATACTTGCCAGGATGTTAACGTCGCCATTTATGAGGGAGATGGGGCGATAGCTGCCGCAGGAGAGTGGGTCTCTGCCCGGTTTGGGAATTACAGCGATTATTGCCCTATTAGAGCTAGGGCAGAGGGATGCAGTCCGTTCAGCGTCGTGTAGGGCAGCGTGGAGGGTATTTATTGCCTCTTCCCCAGACCATTTATAGTACTCCGCGGGTAAGCCATCTTCCCCCGGAGATTTGTGGTAGGGTAGGTTGGCAATGGCAATGTCCACTTCTTCTTTACTGATGTCTCCCTCCAGTAACTCTCTGCCTGCGTCTGTGAGGCGTGGTAGGTCAGTTCCCACCAGGTAGGTAGATATTTGGTCTTCGGTTGTCGGGGCTTCAGGGGTATAGAGTGTGTGTTATAGAATGAGGCAAATGTATTGACTATGTCTTGGGGTTTAGTGAGGACCACGCCTGAGTCGGTCTGAAGAGCAGTGATGGCCATTGCTGCCTCACGTTGCCTCAGCTGTGCTGCAAGTAGGCGGCCTGCTTTTTCACCTTGCACGTAGTGTCTGCCTTTTAGACGCTGAAGAGCATATTCACCTTTGGAGGTATATAGGCTGTTGAGGGCCATTTGGGCTAGTTCCAGACATTGGCGGTTGGGCACTGTGAGGTGGGAAGAATATAGCTGGGAGAGGGAAGTAATCTGGTCTTCTAACTCAGTGCAGCGAAGAGTTGCCGTTTTATTGGCCTCCACCGCATCTCTCATCAGTTGCCTGTGGATGGTTGCGTTCGCAGCTGCCCATATATATATAGTCCTACTGGAGTTAACTGGGAGAGGATGTGGCCAAACGGCTAGGGCGGTCGACCTCGAATCTGGGGAACAGGGTTCGAGTCTCGGCAGCGACGCTCAACATCCTGTGATCCTGGGCAAATCACTCAATCTCCCCATGCCTAACAAAAATGAATGTGTCCTTCTGTAATGCAACTGGTGCTCATGTAAAGCGCTCTGATACCTTCGGGTCGCGTTCGCGCTATAAAAAAAACAAAAAAACAAAAAAACTGATGACATTGTTGATTAGGTAGGCGGAAAGGTGAGACAGAAGTTGAGTCCTGCCTTGAGGCGAACGGTATCTCTGGATGTTCATCCGCCATGGTTTACGGCCTGGGAAGGCTAGACCGATGTCAAGAGCAAGTAATACCGGGGAGTATGTATTGTATTGTATTGTATTGTAATTGCATTTGTATAGCGCTCACTACCCTGACGAGGCGTTGAAGCGCTTTTTTGGCGAGTAGCACGCTACTCCGGAACCCAAGAAGGATTAGTGTTGAATTAGTATAGTGAAATATGAAAGTAATTTGAGTGGTGGATAGGTTAGTCAGTTATTTGGATTCAGAAGGATAGCGAAGGGATAGAAGAGGGAAAAAGGTTTGCATTTATATAGCAATTGTTACCCCTGATGGGGTGTTGAAGCGCTTTTTTTTTTGACAAGTAGCAGGCTACTCTGGAACCCATAAAGGACTAGTGGTGAATTAGTATAGTGAAATATGAAAGTAATTTGAGTGGTGGATATTAATCACTTATTTGGATTGAGAAGGATAGCGGAGGGATAGAGGAGGGAAAAAGGTTTACATTTATATAGTGCTTGTTACCCCTGTTGGGGTGTTGAAGTGCTTTTTTGGCGAGTAGCACGCTACTCCAGAACCCATTAAAAGATTAGTGTTGAATTAGTATAGTGAAATATGTAAGTAATTTGAGTGGTGGATGATATGTTAGTCGGTTATTTGTATTGAGAAGGGTAGCAGAGGGATAGAAGAGGGAAAGAGGTTTCCATATATATATATATATATTATATATATATATATATATATATATATATATATATATATATATATATATATATATATATATATATATATATATATATATATATATAGCACTTGTTACCCCTAATGGGGTGTTGAAGCGCTCAAAGGATTAGTGGTGAGTTAGTATGGTGAAATATGAAAGTAATTTGAGTGGTGGATATTAGTCAGTTATTTGGATTGAGAAGGATAGCGGAGGGATAGAAGAGGGAAAAAGGGTTGCATTTATATAGTGCTTGCTACCCTTAATGAGGTGTTGAAGCACTTTTTTCGGCGAGTAGCACGCTACTCGGAACCCATAAAGGATTAGTGGTGAATTAGTGAGGTGAAATATGAAAGTAATTTGAGTGTTGGATATTAGTCAGTTATTTGGATTGCGAAGGATAGCGGAGGGATAGAAGAGGGAAAAAGGGTTGCATTTATATAGTGCTTGCTACCCCTAATGAGGTGTTGAAGCGCTGTTTTCGGCAAGTAGCACGCTACTCGGAACCCATAAAGGATTAGTGGTGAATTAGTATAGTGAAATATGAAATTTGATAAGTGGACATGTTAGTCTGTTATTTTAATTGAAAAGGATAGTGGAGGGATAGAAGAGTGAAGGATTTAGAGATTTTTTATTTTTTTATTTTTTTTGGACGTCATAGCAGTAGTGGGAGGCTTGGGATGAGTAAAAAGGGATGTGGAGTGGAAGAGTCAGAGGGAAGAGTTTAGAAAGGCTTGTTTGGGGGATCAGTATAGTAAAAAAGGTGTCAGATGGTGCAAGGAGGGGGTAGAGTAGGGGAGAGTATAGAAAGGGATATTTTGGGGGTCATAAGTGGTATGGGGTTTGAGATGAATGAGAGAGTGGATGTAGAGGATATATTGATAGAAGTATAGGGTGAGGAATAGGGTAGTGCATTGGAAAGAGTAGTAGAAAGAGGTTGGAGATGAGTCAGATAGTTGAGGTAGATGATATATTGAGAGAGGTATAGGGTGAGAAATAGGGTAGTGCATTGGATATGCTGAATTAGAAGAAAGTAATAAATATATAGATCCATAAGTACATGGAAAGTTTATAGATGCTTAAAGGAAGTAAGTATATGTAGATGAAAGATATTGATAGAGGTATAGGGTGAGAAATAGGGTAGTGCTTTTTTTTGTTGAGGAAGGTAATAAATACATAGATACAAGCATATGGAAGGTATATAGATGCATAAAGGAAGTAAGTATAAGTAGATTAAAAATGCATTCAATAAACTCTGGTTTTCAAGTGTTGTAATTAAAAATGTATTTATTTATTCATTTTTTTTTTTAAACATAATTATTCGACATGTTTATACAAAGCAATACACATGTATAGGTACATATCTATAGCACAAATAAATCCTTATATACAGAGGGATATGCTGTATATTTCTGTTTGTGTATGGTGCTTATGTGGAGAAGAGCCAATTCTTGAGTAGTTTTCTGAAGATAAGGTGGTTGTCGGTGGATCTTATGTTGGGGGGGTAAAGAGTTCCATATTTTAGCTGCTTGAACAGAGAAGGATGTGCCACCCATGGTCGTTTTTCTTGTATCTTGGGATTTTGAGTTGAGGTGCCACCCTAGAGTGGAGGTTCCTTTGATGAATGTGTTTGGTGATTTTATTCCTGATGAAGAGCGGTCCCATTCCATGTATCACTTTGTGGGTGATACAAAGCAGCTTGAACGTGGATCTTCTGGCAACCGGTAACCAATGCAGGGCTTTCAAGGCAGGGGAGATGTGGTCTTGCGGTTTTATATGTAAGAGTAGTCTGGCAGCCGAGTTCTGAATCCATTGTAGTCTTTTCATAGTCGTTAAAGGTGATCCGTGGTAGAGGCTATTGGCATAATCGAGTTTGGACAGAACAAGGCAGATGGTAGCTTGGACCTTGTGTGGAAATCCCAAATGGGGGAAGATTCGTCGCAGAGGTTTTATAGTAACAAAGCTTGATCTTGCAAGTTTGTCCACTTGGGCATTCATCGACAGCTTGGAGTCCATGGTCATTCCAAGGTTTCTTACTTCCTTTGATACTTTAGGCGGTGATCCCAGTTCATCAGCCCAGGCGGCAAGCAGGTCATAATGTTTCCAATCGCCACACGTGAGTATTTCCCTTTTGGAATCATTCAATTTGAGATGGCTCCACGTCATCCACTGATCCACGGCTCTGAGACAACTGAAAATTGGCGAGTTTCCAATGTCTTTGGGGCATTCCAGTTGAAGGAGTATTTGCGTGTCATCTGCATAGTTATAGCACGTGCGGTGAAATTGATTGATCAGTACCGGTAATGACTTCATGTAGATGTTGAAAAGCATGGGCGAGATGATAGAGCCTTGAGGGACCCCAGCACTTGTGGAGTACGGTTTGGACGAGAAAGGTGGGGTATGGATGACATTAGTTCTGTTTCGAAGGTAGGGCATGATCCAGTCTAAAGCAGTCCCCTCTATGCCGGCTTCGTAGAGTCTTTGTACCAGAGTGTCATGGTCAACCGTGTCAAAGGCAGCCAAGAGGTCCAAGAGGAGTAGCGCAGCAACCCTGTTGCGGTCAACTGTGTTATTCAGGTCATCCCAGAAGGCATGGAGGGCAGATTCGGTGCCTCTTCCCGGACGGAATCCCGTTTGGAAGTATGGTATTGTCTTCAATGAATTGTGACATCTGGGCGAACGCTGCTCTTTCTATCAGTTTGCCCAGGAAGGGTCCATTTGTAATGGGTCTGTAGTTCTCAGGGTTCAGTGGGTCCAAGTTTGTTTTCTTCAGTAAAGGACTTGTGTATGACTTTTTGAGTTCTTCTGGAAATATTCCGATAGTTAAGGAATCGTTGATGATTCTTCTTACTGCAGTGGCAGCAGAGGTTGTTAGAAGAATTGTCTTGAAAGTTTGCGGTGGACACGGGTCAGAAGTTTTTAAGTGTGGAGTTGGAAAATCTATGAAAACCTTTTACAACTGTACTAAACAACAAATACGCTTCCACCCACCTGTTTACAGGAAATGTCCCAGTGTAGCATCCAGGCACACCACACTGTGTAAGAAAAAAAACCTGAAAGTAATGTACGGGTCATTTCACTAAAAAGCCCATTCAAAGTACATGCACTGCATCCCCAAAGCACCGCACCTCTCAGTAACAGCACTGCAAATCAAAACAAAGCGCACACACAACTACAATCCAAACCGTATCACAACTGCATATCCACTGCAAAGTATCTATCACTCACCCGCGCCAGGCCCGCCCGGCTCCCGGAAATAAAACAACCAAAAGAATACCTCTATACAAAACCAATTGGTCCGAAGTTCAGTCCCCGAGCATGTGAACCCATTGTTGACTCAGTGTGTACAACAAGTGCTCAACACTGTCCTCTGACAAAGCCTCACCACTCGACCACACCACCACAAACAGAGAGCAAGGTGCCATCCAGCTCCACCTCTGCCCACCCCCGGGGCTCCACTGGACTCCGTGCAGACTACACCCCACCCCGGCACAGTACATACAGAGCCAGCCTTCTACAGACATTTCCTGTAAACAGGTAAGTAAAATCGTTTTGGTTAAATAGTACAATTTTAAAGAATTTCTTTAGGTTTTCAAACTCCACACTTAGAAACTTTTCCAAGAAAAACAGTCAATGTTATCCTATAGAGAAAATAGTGTACGCGATCTTCTTTCCTAAAATTGCCTTCTCTTTGCCACATTAATGTTTGACGCAAATTTTGCATTCATGACACTTGGACTGGTTTCGCAGAAATACTGACCTTGCTGACATGGAACACTTCATGAAAATACTATCACACTGCCTTAGCATTTGCACAAGGCCTCTCATGTGCGTAATATAAATGTGTTTTATTATTACATCCATACGGCGACACAGCTATCTGCAGAACACTAACATGGGTTGCCCAATCACAATCTTGGCCTGAGGCTAGGATGTCATTTTCTATATCTAGCCTTTTGTTTCCTAACATAATCACAGGAGAAACTTCTGCTGACTTCGAGGGGTCCCTGCATGCTGAATCTTTCACCTAGCAGCTGACTGACATCTCTCCCGAGGGTTATCCAGTTCATGACCAAGACGGGGTCAGACACTCTTACCCCCCAGGTAAAGGGGTTAGATCACCCAGACTGGGGTTTTCTTAGCAGATCATACATTCACACCCTAGACACGTAGGTTAGGATTAGCATTGTAGGAGTACGCTAGATTTTTATAATCTTTTATATGTGTGCATATATAACCTATCTCAACAAAATGGTGGAACTCTTTATTTTATTCACTGCGTTGACACTTAATATAACTTTTATCTGCTTCTGTCTTTCAATCATCACAGCCCCTATTTTCTATAAAAGAATCACTGCGGTTCAATAAATATTGAAAACTAGGCCTGGGCGGCGAATTCCGCTCCGTTCGCGGAGTTTGCAGAGTTTTACGCACTCTGCGGAGCACGCGGAGTACCAAAAATCTCCGCTTCACTTAGTGGAGTGGAGTTTTTTCCTCACTCAGGCTCGCCATCGTCAAGTTAGCGAGCCCGAGCAAGGGAAATTCACCTCCCAGTGAGATTTCAACGCCGGCGGGCAGATTTCTCAACGTCGAGTTGAGAAACCTTTCCCATAGTATACAAAATGTGAGACTGGGCCCGCACAGCAATGAGGGGGCGACATGGCCCGTCCTAGCTGGATACACACTTCATCCAAAAGTTGATTGTCTGACTGCAGGCCAGATACGGAGATTATATAATAATCTAGTAACAATATGCAGAAGTCTTACACAATTTGTGATGCGAACATTGACACTCACTCCTGTGCACACTGTTCAAGCACCACAATTAGCTACACCAAGCATCAGCCCTCAAACATTAAATGCAGTGATGGGGAAAAATCCCGCCTAAATGGAAAAAATTCCGTTTAGGATCTCACAAAAAACAAACCAGCTTGAAGCAGTATTTCCCCATACGAGCATGCAGGAAGAACACAGGATACTGACAATGTGCTTGCCAATGGGGATGGCTCCCCGATAGAAGATTGTGCCACTTCTGGTACAGTCTTTGCTGTAGTATATACCAGAACACATGATACCCCTTCTTTGGCAGTTGTACCTGAGGTATTAAAAAAGGTACAACATGAGCCTGGGGCAGCACATGCCCTGGACTTAGGGATGAAACTGATGGGCAATTTTGCCCCAGTGTCGGCCATAATGTCGAGTAACAAAAAATGGGAAGCAACTTTTTTTTTTTTCCCTATTTTCCGGGATTTATATAGAGCATAGCTACCCAACGGGCCTCCCAGTGCTGGTAATGACCTCTGCTCAGGTAAAGAATATCTAAACGTCCTTAAAAAAGGTGGGTTTTTAATAGTTTCCTAGAGATCGTTTCTGACTTCTCATGCCTGATATGAAAAGGAAGCTTTTTCCAAAGCTTGGGAACAAGAAATGTAAAGGAGCACCTGCCGCCTCTTACCTTCTTGATCTTAGGAACAAGAAGATGGTTCTGACTCTCAAAACGGAAAGTTTGTTTGGGGACATAGGGGGTGATCAGATGTTGAGTGGGTTGAGGTCCCTTTTTGTGTACAGCTCGATGGACCAGACAGAGAGATTTAAAATGTATTCTCTTCTGAATTGGCAACCAATGAAGTACAGCCAAGGCATGGGCTGCTGACACGCGCTTGGGAACGCTAAAAAGCGTCCATGCTGCTGCGTTCTGTATTACCTGCAGACTTTTGGGAACATATTTGGGACTGCCTAGATAAAGGGAGTTCCCACAGTCTAGACGAGAATTGACCAGTCCTTGGACTACTATTCTGCACAGCGGGATTGGAAGCCAACTCAAGAACTTTCTTAAGGCACGAAGATGTCCGAAGCAACTGACTGCGAGCTTTTTGGCCTGGACTTCCACAGTTAACCTTTCATCAATCCAGAATCATATGTTTTTCACTGATGGAGCAGGTGCTGGGAGTGCCTCTTAGTCTGTCGGCCAGTTGAGTTTATTCCAGAGGGATGGATTGTTTCAGATTTATTTATTTATTTATTTTATTTAAGGAGTTTTATATAGCGCTAGCTGGACCCGAGGGTATCAGAGCGCTTCACAGCAAGTAACTTATGTGCAAATAGGCAGTACAGAGAATATAGAAGAACATTGGGGTTCGTGCCGGATAAGGATCGAACAAAGGGGTGATCGAGCAGAAGGAGCAGGTCAAACAAGCATTGCATGCACATATAAACCACAAATCCTGTTTTATCTCCATTCAACTTTAGTTGACTATCCGACATCCAGTTTGTGACATGTTTGAGGCATGCATTCAGCTGCTGTGAGGTGTTCCTGATGTCTGAATGGAGTGAAATGACAATCTGGGTGTCGTCTGTGTATGAGACAAGGGCAAACCCATACGTTTCTACAATTTCTGCCAGTGGACGTACGTAGACATTAAATATGGCGGGGCTCAAGGAGGTTCCCTGAGGTACTCTACATCTAAATGCATAAGTTGTGGAGAGGAAAGACTCCTCCTGAACTTGGAAGCTTCTCAGCTCTAGAAAGCTAGTTAGCCATTTAAGGGCGATACCGCTTATTCCCACCTCCTTCATTCTGTGAATGAGGACAGGATGGGATACTGTATCAAAGGCGGCACTCAGATCAAGCAAGATCATTGCAGCTGAGCTGCCTTGATCCAGTATCCGTCTTAGCTCTTCCATTGCCACTAGGAGGGCTGTCTCGGTGCTATTGCCTTGTCTAAATCCTATCTGAGTAGGGTGAAGGTTCGAATGAGATCCAGGAAGGTGGACAGGTGACTATTCACAAATTTCTTGAGGATTTTACTAACCCCAGATAGAAGTGATATGGAGCTGTAGCTTTCGCCAGGAAAGGATTAGCAGTGGGCTTTTTCAAAAGGGGTTTTATTACCACATGTGTCCATGCCTGAGGAACCGCACCCATCTCTAATGAATAGTTCAACTGATAGAATATTCCCTCCTCTTCTTAGGATATCTGGAGGTGCTATATCAAGGGGGGAACTTGATTTGATTGTGTATAGGATCTCCTTGATCGTCTCAGTTTTAAGTTTGGGGAAGGCTGTTAGTGTATGGCTTGCTGGAACAGCCACGCTTTTGGTAAAATATTGAGAGGTTTTTGTCAGATGGACAAGCAGGATGTTGTTCACCTTATCTAGGAAAAACTCTGCTAGTCTGTTACTCCGCTCCACTGAGGGTGTGGGTCCATTTTGAGGTTTAGCTGGCTTAATAAGACTGTTTTCCAGCTTAAACAGTTATTTCAAGGTATATGGGGCATTTTCTATTTTATTGCTAAAGTATGTTATCCTTGCTTCTCTGGTGGCATACTGATATTTTTTTGCTGATTTTTTGTATAATGCTTTACTTTGTTCATCATACCTTTTTCTTCACTGTCTTTCTGCTTTTTTAGCTTCCTTTTTGTAATTCACTTGGAATTACAAGATTGGTGGAGTACCGTGCCGCCTGACTGGCTGGGTGGTCTGATCCTGTTAGCTTTGTAGGAATTAAGGCATCCATTAAGCCTTTAATCCAGTTCTCAACATTTATATATTTCTCATCAACTTCCCCTTCCCTTTTTAATGGTGATTCAGCTAGGGTATTTTCCGAACATCTAACGTCTAGTCTGGCCCAACATCGCTTTACTTTTGCAAAATGGAGCTGTTTTCCTATTCCCTTGGTGATATTAATGGAGAAGGGTACTAGAAGCTACGTTAGCTATACGCCAGCGCCTGAGGGATTACTCTCCTGCACAACAGGAGTGTGAATTGCCTAAAATTATTGAATAAACCTATGCTACTCTTGGTAGAGATATTTTGGAAGCTAGATCAGGAAAACCACAGGTAAAGAGTAATTCTGAAAAGGATAACTCTAAGCAAGCACCGACTCTTCCACAAAGAAGAAGTCAGACAATAAGAAAAATAAAGAAAAAACAAAATCACGGGGTGGGTCTCCTACACAGGAACCTACTGAAAAACGTTTCAACTTAAGTACCCATGATAACGTTAAACCACCTGACAGGTATCAGGATACTGATACACTTTCCTCTTGTTCCTTTCAAGATACATCCGACATACACTCAGAGAGAGGAGGATGTTGAGAACGGAGATCAGAAGAGCATGTGAAACAAATAAAGGATCCACAACGCTCATCTGAATACATAATTGAGCAGGAAGATAAGCCTAAAATATCAAAATCTCAATTTAAAAAGTTGAACATAGCCGGACTAAAGGTCAGGCATGCCCCGGATTTTGAGGACTCTGTTTGTGAACGGGGAGTGTGCACTTACAATGTTGGACAGCGCGACAGAAGGGAAACACCTGATCCCAGGGTCAGCGTCCAGCATCGGTTATATGAAGTACAGCTATGGTTGAAGGGAATGTTCCCAGGTTTATTAATGTCCTCTTTTGGAAGGAACTCACTCAGGATTATGACATTTTGCTGGCGTACAAAGATTGCCCACCTTATTGCTTAATGGATTGCCCAAAAGGAGAAACGGTAATTTTACCTGCTTTCTCCAACCTTGTTTCAGAATCAATTAAACATTTGTACGCCAGGAAGTGGACTTTAGCTCTAGCTCCTGCATTATACCGCAACCATGTGTGGTGGGATGATGATTCTCCTCATCATGACATACCAATGAGGGCAACCCCACAACTTCAAAGACAATACTCTATAAAAAATGAAGCAAAACAACAAGTTATGGAAATCCTAAGACAACTTGAATATCAAGGTGTGTTTGAAAGTTGCACCTCTTCAATGAATAATCTTCTGTTTCCGGTAATGAAACCAGATCAATCGTATTGTCTAGTATTAGATTACAGACATTTCAACACAGCTACTCGCATGTTTGCAGCACAAAATGCACACTGTCACACTGTTGTATTCCGCTTTAGGGGTCCGTATATAGGTTTTCCTGAATCATGTCCTTATATAGGCACAATTCGCCTTGCCCTTATATAGGCATAGAATCCCTGTCCTTATTTAGGCATTAACCGTGCACTCCAAATACAGGCATGGTCACCGACATCCGTCCACCCTAACTTCACAACGAGTTCTTAGAAGCCAGACCCTTAAGCTTCGGGAGTTCCCCTAGCACAGGACTATTGATTTCTCCAAGAACTCATCTATTATGTATGAACCGTTATACCTTAAGGGTTCATTCCTGACGTCTTCCTCTGTCCGACTTCACGTCAATGCTAACATTCCACGATACCTACCAGGTATAAATATACCTTCCCTTGCCCAAGCAAGTTAGAGGAGACCTCGACTTCAGAGGAGCCCGTATCCCGGCCTGACGCACTGAGAAGACGCTGTCATTCCTGCATGCAGACGAATCCAGCTTCCAGTGTTCTGACTCCCTTTGCGGGGTGTTAGAGTTTCAGATCCGGCAGGAGATTCCCACCTCTCTCATTCTCAAGGTATGGAGCTGACTAGAACCTAGAGGGACTCTTGGCATACTAGACTTAACATACTCTTAGTCTACCATACTAGAGAATACTCCACCTACTTCTACCTTTCCCTACACCTAGACTAGGTTAGGTACATTGGGGTAGAACTAGCTTAGAGACGCATCAAATGAGTACTCGCATTTTTTAGCTCATGTTATTTATGTACGTGAATATATGATAAAAGATAATGCTAGCGCAGTATTATTTATTTCTACTGCTTACGCTGTACATTATTTATCTTGCATACTGTCTTGTGATCATAACAGCACATATCTCTTACACGAGAAACAAGACTGTTCAATAAAACCCTTTTTATTGAAACGCCCGTCTTTCCTTTCTGTGTAACTCTGTAGAAACTAAGCATGCACGATTGAATGAGTGAAACTGTTATCTATTGTTTCCACGATTCTGAGACATGTTCCGCTTCTAAAGGGAAACAAAGTTGTCATGTTTTTCGGTTGCCAGAAACGACTCCCTTCTTGTTCTCAAGGAGTTTCTAGTGGCCTCTGAGCTAGCTGGCACAGGTAATTAAGTTTAATATAATCAATAGGGACATACCGACCTTAGTCCTATGTCAAACCTAGAGGTTATATTATTCCAATGCGCAGAGCCTATTAGGGAAATAGGAACTACACTACAACACTAATGAATAACATTGTGCCGAAAAAATACATAACAATACTTGCTATCTCAAATGGATTCTTCTGACAAAATATAGCACCTAGAAGCAGATATTTGACCACATGCACACACACTAGGCTCAAAGAAACAATTCTGGTGTTTACCCCAGGGGTATCAGAATTGCCCCGGCTGTTTTCAGCTCGAGCCACAGAATTACTTGAGAATTTTGATGATCAGGCATTGTCATATGTTGATGACATATACTTAGCAGAAGATAACCTGATGGAGCACTTGACCAGAGTGAACAGCATCATTTTGGGGTTTGTTCACATAGGCAATAGGCTCAATTTAAAAAAATCAAAAATTGCCAATTTCTGTGTCTTATTTTTGGGATACGAGCGGTCAGGTGAAGGCAAGAGCCTGGCGACTCATTTTTTAGAAAAATGTGCATTGCTCCAACCTCCAACGGCTCTTAAAAGATTACAATCCTTATTCGGATTTCTACATTTTGGCAGAACATACATTCCTGATTATGCAGAATGGGTTAAACCATTCTACGACCTTATACGTCCAGATTTTTCAGGCACACTTTGGACGCAAGAACACACAGAAATTTTACGTTCCGTACAAGCTGACATGACAGCTTTCAAACACTTACACATGTGTTGTAAACACTACAAACATGGTAATCCGTGTAATCGCGGGTACATCAGAGTATACATATGTCACGTTCAATGAAGGTTACACAGTACCGATTGCATATAAATCGCATCTCTATAAAAACACTGAAATTAGTTTTGCACCAACAGAAACATTTTTGACAGCAGTTCAGACAGCTGCAGTGAGAGAGTGTGCCCTGGCTCAAGGGAAACAAATTATTGTTGTGACGCCTTAGAGGCGGTTACCAGAGCTAGTGTTCCAAATGCAAAATCTCTAAATTCAAGATGCATTCAATGGGCAAACTCCCTCACTGCAACAGATGTAGATTTCAGATTTGACTCTACATTACAAACACAAGTATTTCTCCAGTATGAGCAAGAATATCCTATACCTAATGAAAATATTCCTCTAGATCGCTATGACTACATCATTTACACATGATGGCTCTGCGCAGCCTGCCTCAGGGACAAAAGAGCAATATTCAGCCGAATGCACATTTGTAAAAGGCCATATGTATGATAAGACATTCCATCCTGAAAAAACCTACACACAGTCACTTGGTGATAAATCCGGTATTTGTAAAGCGCAAACTAATCACCCCTAAGGGTCTCAAGGCGCTGGGAGCCGTCGGGGAGATTAAGTGAGCTATTGCCCAGAGTCACATGGTGCTGAGCTGAGCTGCCACCAGTGCTGGGGATCGAATCCTGAGCCCCACCCTCCAGAGTGAGCTGCTCCAGCCACTGAGGCACACCTCTCTGGCACAGCTGGCAGAATTTAAGGCTCTAGTACTGGCACTACAGAATACAGATGCTGGATTCCCCACACTCATTGTGTGTGATTAATATTATTGTGTGCAGTCCTATAATGAATATCTTCATTACTGGAGTCAAAATTGATTCAGGGATTCGAAAGGCTGCACAGTGAAGCTACAAGATGCTTTGGGAACAAGAGGCAAAACTAAAGGAATGCTTGCCACAGCCTCATGTCGGCGCATTGGTGTGCAGGTTGCAGGGAATTATATGGCTAACGAAGCTGTAAAAATGACAGTTCGACCCGCCGCGGTTGCTGCGATATCTCGTTCCAGTGCGAGAATAGACAGAAACATCATGGTGGCCGTCAATAATGCGCGCAATGACACACACTTTCTACAAGTTAGATGCATAAAACATACCATATGCTCAGATTCCAGGAATGGGGGACAGAGTAATACCAAATAGTGATTGCAGACTAGGATTAATATTTGCTGCACATGAGGATTTGGCTTCTGCACACGCGGGGTGGCTGCTACAATTTCTCTATTGCAGCAATGATATTGGTGGCCGTGTCTTTACAAACAGACCAAGGACTTTGCCCTGAGATGTGACATCTGCCAACAGATGAAGGGTTCCACCGTGGCACGTCCACCCCAGACACCTCTTTTGATTTCAAACAAGCCTCTGTGTATTTGGACCACTGCGGCTCCCTATCATCTGATGGGGCTTACAAGTACATCTTGGTGGCAGTTGATTCCTGCTCTCAATTCCTGTGGGTATGACCACAGCGATCGGCTGACGCTCAAACTGTTATAAAGTGTCTGCGAGTCTTTATCGGTACATGCGCAGTTGGCACATTATATTCCGACTAGGGTCCGGCGTTTAGCTCTCGGACTTACAAAAAGACCGTGGAAGGTTTGGGTGTGATCCTGTGTTTCTCATCTTCATACCATCCTGAGGGAACCGTGGTCATGGAGAGAATAAAAGGGACTTAAAGCAGTATTTAACAACAAGGGTATTAGAATCTGATCGCAGTTTGGTTCATCACCTATATGGGGTACAGATGGGTTTGAATAACATGCCAAAAAAGTCCTTGGGTGATCGGACTCCTTATGAGATCCTGTTTGGGGTTAAGATGTGGGTTCCAGACCTTGATAGTGCCAGCGCAGTGGTGGAGGAAACACCATTGACATCAATGAACTTTAGGCTGTTTTAGAGGAATTGAAAGATTTCCGGGACGAACAAAGCAATGTCCAGGTGATACACACTGCCGCTGGAGAAGTGAAGGTTGCATCAGTAAGAACCGGCTAAATCCCAAAGATCGGGGAATTGGTCCGTGAAAAGATTGTGGACAAAAACGAGTTTGTGCCTGTCCTGGCTGTTGAAGGTACGCAAACTGTACTTCTTCTGCCCCTTGCCAGACGCAGAGACAAAAGGTTTGTCTCTATTGATCTGATCAAACCACACTATGTGGCCGGTTCTCAACAGTAGGCAGCGTGGAATCCTGGGTAGCTACCAATCTCCTCTCGCTGCCGTTCAGGAAGTTCAGATGAAAGCTTTAATTACAAATGGAGCCTGCTCTCTTCAAAGTGAGACAACAACGAACAACAATGAAGTATGACTTCTACCTGTTTAGAAAACAACAACTACTGTGCAGTCTACAAGTACGGAAACACAGATTTCAATTCGGAATCCAGAAATTAACAAGATCTATGTCAACGGACCACAGATTGAGTCTATGTGACGGAGGAGCGGTGCCGGGGCTGCCATAATGTGGACGTGCAGCTCTGCAGCCACGTCTATGCTCCCGACAAGCCTTGCCTCTAAGAGAGGGAGGGTGCGCTGTCACCCAACACAATGTGTTTCTCTCATAATCTTATTCAGAGACACTGCTAGTAGCTAGCACCGGTAAACTCCACTCTACCAGTGGTAGGCAGAGTTGTTTTGCTGAATTCCGCTCTCCAAGCGGAGTGCGGAGTAGCAAAAACTCCGTGAAGCGAAGTTTGCCGCCTACCCTTATATATAACCTGTCTCAAAAAAATGGTGGAACTCTTTGTTTTATTCACTGCGTTGGCGCTCATTATAACTTTTATCTGCTTCTGTCTATTAATCATTGCAAAGCAAACACAAGGAGATGATGGACGGAGTGCTGAAACTTTTCAGACACTCACCCCCAGTCACAGATCTGGGTTGAATCCATCATCGTTCTTTAGCTCACTTCGCCACCTCAGTTAAGACCCAGCTATATGCAAATCATTGCAGCCCATATTTTCTATACAAGAATCACTACGTTTCAATAAATATTGAAAACACCCCTTCGTGTATTCTTAGTGTACTTTCTCTGAGCACAAGAAAGCACAAGAGACTGAGCGAAAACTTTGAAGTTCATCACCACGGTTCCTGAGGAAACAGAGTTGTCATGTTCCGTGATTGCCGAACTGCTTGCTCTCTGCTCAGGTTTAGGGGGGACAACAGTAGCACTGCAAGCTAGCTGGTTGTATTGCTTCGCCCTCCCAAATAATAGAAAATACCGCCCTCCCACACGGAGGCTCAAACATGACGAAGCAATAAAAACAAAACATCACCAGGAAAGGGATTTCACTCTTATCAAATGAAACACATCAAAAGACTGTTCTCAGAATAAGGCATGGTGTTTATTTGTGCAACACTCTAACAGAAAGGCTTTCCCAGATGTCAAATGAACAACATTCAAATGTATACAGAGATATATATATGTACATATATGTGCAAGCAATAATAACACACTTATAAGTAGGCAAATGCTAAATGCGTGGATAATAATATGAAATGAAATGTGAGCAGATAGTAATATGGGCGTCCGCTGTAAGAAATCAGAAAGATATATACACTAAATACATCAGATGATTACAACCACTGAAGACTTGGATGTGCACATAGACACTCACACATCACAATGTCAATAATCAAAAATAAAACACTTCACCGGCTGCAAACTTCGTCTTGGCCCACTCCAGACTGGGGGATTCACAGCCGGGGTCAAGAGACTCAGCAAACCAGGAGCTGCTGCACTGTAGACGCATCCGTCATTCAGGCCAAACAAATCCCAGTCTCTAAGTCAACAAACCCCAGCTTTATAATCTCAAAGCACACTGAAAGGTGGCAAGAGGCCCTCCTCTGCGCCAAGGAGTTGGCCACTCTCCATGCAAACATTCCAAAGGCAAAAGAGTTCTCACATTCCTTCTGCACTCTCACATGTTCCAGCCTTTATCTTAACGAAGCTTACAAAAGTCTCCAGCAGTACAGCCAACAATCTCCAAAAGTACAGCTACAAACAACCTTGAACGTGAATAACCTAAACAACTTTAGTAATCTGGGGGCCTGCCTGTGTGCACAAAAGCTCAAGCTAACTGACAGAATTCAAGATGGCATGAGGGCATGTCAAAGCCAATAGTAAGAACTTCATAATACTTCCCAATGTACAACACAATGCACATTTGTGCACCACTGCCTATAGCACTACACACTTCACCCACCAATGTACAACATAATGCACATTTGAGCACCACTGCTTATAACACTGCACTTCGAAACCAAGAAGTACATTCCACATCTCTCTCATGCTTTCAAATGCACATCCCACACGTTCTGTTCCTGGCAAGGCTGTTCTACTCTGTGAAAGCTCTCCCCCTCCGCAGCTACAAGAAGACATGAAAGAAATCTTGAAAGAAAAAAAGCACATGCAGGAAAAATGATGTCGTACTTTTAAGATAGGATAAAGTAAAACACCAAAAGTCAATTAAAATAACGGTAGTCAAAGGTCATCATGTGGTTTCAATACATAGGAGTGCCTCTAGCACTACACTGGTCCAAGGGACAACATATCCTACGGAGGTACATGGAATTAGGCTGGCACCATCCTAAGTTTATGTTGTCTGCAAACATGCAGTTCCTACGGATTAGGCGAAACTACACAACATTATCTTTATCCCCTTCTCCCAGATATAGTCAATTATCTGGATGGCTCTAACTGACTTCCTTGCTTGTTCTTTGAAGTCATAGAGTAAACAGTCTGACTATTCAACAGATGTGGGGAGGTGAAATCTTGTTGCAGCCCGGTCCATTTGATTATGAAAGCCCCTGATGCCCTCGGGAGGAGAATTCGAAGGATGGGCAATGGAGGTTACAGAGTTGGGACAAGATAGTCGTCCCACTCATCCTTTGAGAGTTGTGGTTCAGGGATATTGCCTTCTTCCCTTTCATCTTCAGTAGATGCTGGGTCATCCCTTGGTGGCACCGGTATGTTAGATGCAGGTGTCGTTGTGGGCATCTGAAGTGGCAGAGTGTGCCTTGGAGTAGTCGGAGAGGTAGGTTGAGGTGATAGTACTGGCTGTTCCTGTAGAGGGTAAGGGAAACTCTTTCTGTAGTCTTGCAGAATGGCCTGCAGATCTTGTACGAGTGACATGTGCATCTGTACCTCATCAAACCAGGGTTGTGGATGAGCATGATATTCATAAAGCTCATAATGCCTCTTGGGAGGGGCATAATACTGGTGGTAATAATGTTTTTCCTCTTCTTCATTGTCTTCATCCTGGTATTTAACCTGGAGTTCTGATGGGCTGTGTGCTTCCCCAAAGTGTCCGTCATCATCCAACTCCTCTAGGTCTATCTGGTGACTTGGTGGAAGAGGTGAGACCTTGCTAGGAGATGTTATCTCAGCTCTTAACAATGTTTTAATCACCCTTAGAATTTTTATATTCATCAATGTTCCCGTCTACGATGCCGTCGACAACGTCGTTATGAAGGGAAATTTCGGCATCGACGTTAGGAATTCTGTTTTCAAAGCAGTCTACGGTGTCCTCATCGATGGTGTCATCGGGGGTAGCGCGGACGTTGACGGTGTCTTAATAGATGACAGGATTCTTGTTGACCAGATGTGGGCGTCGACGGCTGTCAACATCGTTGTCTTCAATGATGATGGTTTCATGGACGAGACAGTAGTGACTGTAGTCATCGATACTGGTGATGTTGTCATCGACGGGGCTTTGAGAGTAGTTTTATGCCTCAGCGTCAATGGTTCAGTAGAGGGAAGACACTGACGTTCCCCTGTTTTCACAGATGGAGAACTGGGCTGAGAGGAGTCTGCCCCTGTGGATAAGTATTTTCTTTTCTCCTTTCTCAGAGGTTCTTTGTGCTGAGTTTTTATGGCCTTCCTGCCCTCCTCAGATGTCCCCTGGTCAGATGATCATGACCTTTTGTGTGTCCTCACGGACGTGTCACTGTCTTTCTCAGATGTGGAAGATCTCTGAGTTTTAGCCTTCTGTAGCCACAGATGAAGCCTCCTCTCCCTGTCCTTTATGATCTTAGGGGAAAATGTGCGATATATTTTGCACTCCTTTACCTGGTGTTGAGGGTAGAGGCAGTAAAGACAGTCTTTATGTGGCTCATCCACATGTAGCTTTTTCTTTCCACAGGTTTTGCAGGATCTGAAGAGGCCTTTATCAGGAGTATCGGATATGGCAGTTGTAGGATAAATCTCAGACACTTAGAGAGGACAACTAAGCAGAGCTCAGAGAGAGTCCCTTCACACAACGTGCGGTAGAAAATCTGAGGGACTCTGTTGGGAGTGTTCTAGAGGGTGCAGTCGCCTGATTGGTTATAGTTTAAGTTTGGTAATTTTGTTTAAAAAGGACATAGTTAGGCTAATAAACTGACTTTTCATTGCCATTATAGACTATGATAGTGATATATACTGCTTTACTATGGTACCGTGGGAATCCCACTTCGACAACTGGGAATGATTCAATCATGTGAATCTATGAAAGATCCAATGCTGGAGAACTTTAAAGTACATGTCCTGCCTTTTAAATTCATTTCACCCTGCCCTGTGGGTGACACAGGGCCTACCTTACGGGTGACTTGTATATATAAAAAGGGAAGGTTTTGGCCTTACAAGAGCTTTATCTTGTCAGGTCGAAGTGACAGTGTACACTACACATAGAGGCTCTGCAATGGCAGGCCTGAACCATGGTCAGAGGGCTACTTAAGTGGGTGGCACAATGAGTGCTGCAGGTCCACTAGTAGTATTTAATTTTCAGGCCCTGGACACATGTTGTGCACTTTACTAGAGACGTATAAGTAAATTAAATATGCCAGCTGGGGATGAGCCAATATTATCATGTTTAGGGTAGGGAGCTCGAGCAGTTTAGCACTGGTTAGCAGTGGTAAAGTGCATAAAGTCCTAAAGTCATCAGAAGCGAGGTCAGAAAAATGGAGGGAAGCAGGCAAAAAGTTGGGGGGAAACCACCCTACGGCTGTCAGTCCTAACAGCGCTACACTAGCCACCCCTGCAGAGTGCCCCACTATTGAGTGTCTCTCTGGGGCACAATGCATCTCCCTTCCTATGCCCTGAGGGATGACATTCAAAGCACCTACTCCCCTCAAAGAGCTTAGGGCTTCTTTCCCCCTAGGCTCCTGCCTTTCAGCTTCCCTGAAGTGGATTGGGACTCTCCCCTTGTCAGAAATTTGTGGCCCTAAGGCGGTTCTCACTTTTTCCTTCTGTTGGGAGCCTGGCCCCCTTTGTTGCTGTCACCCCTTGGTATCTCCTTAGACACTCTGACACTGAGCCAGAGGTTTGCTCCCTTTTCAGACTTCCTAGGGATGGTGAGTTCGGAGTCTTTTAGGTGCTGGGTAACTCTGTGAAGCAATTACTCAAGATGTGCTCCTGCATAATCAAATTATACAGCTCATCATAATCCTTTACTGTACTGCCCTTCACTGAACCATCCACTGCCTTACTTGGCAGGTCTACAAAATGCTCATAAGACTGGTGTGACTGTTTCTGGCTATCCCTTATCTGCAGGAGAAGTTTCTCGGGGCCAAACCAAATGTGCCCGTGAGGGCCTCCTTCATGAGGGCATAGTTAACCTGGTCAGCTGCACCTCGTGCCAATAGTGCATCCCTCCCAATAATGAGCATGTGCTTCCATAGGCTATCCCCCCTCAGGCTGCTTCTGGGATTTTAGGCAAGGACACCTCATAAGCAGCAAGCCATTTCTCCATGTCATCCCCCACCACATAAATAGGCACCAGGTCTTGTGGGATGTGAACTCTGTGTTTACCTCTCTATAGGCACGTCAGTATCGTTGCCACCATCATCACTGAAGTCAGAGACCCCTTGGGACCTCCCCTTAGGAGTCCTGCACTGTCTACTCTTGTTGGTCATCAGGGCCACCTTCTGTCTTAAGGCCAAGGTCAACTTTTTCTCTTAAGCAACCATGGCCAACATTTTCCCCTCAGGGGTAAAGGTGCCAGCTTCAATTTCAAGGCCTGCACAGCCTGCCAGTCCTCCAGCTCCCTTGGGACAAACTATGAGATGACTCACTGCTCCCTGCCCTGGACAACACAGGTGATGCTGGATGTACCTTGGGGAGAACCCTGCTCTGACACTGAGGCTTCCTCAACTTCATCCTCATCCTCATTCTCCTCTTCAACTTCATTCTAGCCCTGGGCACAGTTCTGCTACGCGGAACTCTGCGGAGTCGCAAAAACAACTCTGCTGTGCTACACGGAGTTCCGCTAGCGGGTGAAGTTTGCAGTCACACCGTTCGCGTTGCAAGGGGAACACGGATTGCATCCTCGCACTCCAAATCGTACATGAACGGCACTATGAGGTTCTCAAGTGCATTCTCGCATTCCAAATCACGCGCGAACACCACCACGCGGTCCGCATGGGTGCGGCCATCTTGTTTTTCTCCTCGCTGTTATGGTGATGGGCCTAAATCTTAATCTCTGTAATCCTCCTCCTTTAAAACTTATCTACCCCTCATTTTTAGTTTTTTATATTTGTGTGTCTTTGTGTATGTGTATTTTATGTTTTTGGGAACTTTTTTCATCTTTTTGGTGACTTTTTATATTTGGTTTATTATGGCAGAGGGACAGCTGCCTTGCGGGTGGCGCCGCCGCCCAGGTGTGCAGCCCTGGGAGATCTTTGGAGAGGAGGAGGCGGCAGCACTTGTTTTTTCTGTGCAGTCCCACCTCCCCTATTTGCTGGCAGCAGGCGTTAGGCCCGGTAGCAGATACCCCCTGCGGGGGCATCGGCGGCGCTGGGGGACGGTGCACCAGTGCGTGCGGAACACCAGCCAGATTTGGCGCACCGCCCAGCAGCTGACGCACCACTGGGCGGATATTCTGGACCGGGAACAGGACCTGC
The DNA here is from genome assembly GCA_963921515.1 of Calotriton arnoldi. NCBI lineage: Eukaryota > Metazoa > Chordata > Amphibia > Caudata > Salamandridae > Calotriton > Calotriton arnoldi. The sequence continues at coordinate 464,965 of CAWUFW010004117.1, read as the reverse complement.
TCGACCTGCTAGGCATCGAGATTCTGGGGCTCGTGAGTATTAATTATTTGTTGTCTTTGTGTTCTACAATGCTAAAAAATAAATTCCAAATAGCATGCTGCTCACACTCAGAGGAAAGTTATGTTTAATTTACGCTGGTATATTACAGTGTGATCTAGTTTCTAGTTTCTTCTAGGCAGGTGCTCAGCGCTACCTAATCGTACTCATCGTTGGCGCTCGCTTTGGCTGATTAATTAAGAAGGCATTGCAGACTGTTCTCCTGTCACTATAGTAAATCAGTGAGTAGCGCATTCTCGCTGTGACTTTGTTTATGTAGCTTGTACAGTTCCAAGTTATTTATTTCACAGCGATGAGTAGCATACATCTATGTATTTCAAAAAGGGAGACTGAGTTGGTCCATCAAGGGGCTTGAGAAAGGGGAATAGAATCAAAGATCATTCACTGCAATCCATTAGTTCCAAATGTAGTTTTTGTTAAGGAAATTTGGAATAGGGATTTCAGAATTAGTTTGGGCAACTCAACGATAGTCGATAGACTCAAGTCAAAACTAGTAGTACTATAGGCGATCTGTTTTAGAGAAGTACAATGTGACTGTGTTTGCTTGTCATAAAAAATTTGTGGCGATTATTAACTGAATCACTAATCTATTTTTTTTACCTTCTTAATTTATTACATCAGCACCCAAGGGCAAGAAGAGGTATGTTGTTGAGGGTCTGGGAGGGACTAGTATGCCGGCACTGACCACCAGCGCCACTGCCGAGGGCTCTGATGACCCTAGTAAGTCCTATTATTTATTATTATTATTATTTCACTAATGTTGGCTTTTATGATTGTTGTGGACTTAGGGTAGAATCTTGGGGTATTGGAATGTTGGTGCTGTCTATCGTGAAGATTCAGATTGCAGGCCAAAGTAAGCTAGGATTATAAATAAAATTCACCATGTATTTTTGTTGAGAAGTCTTTTTCTTTCCTGCTCATGCTCTAACACAGTTGAGTTCACGAGAGAGTGGCCATGGTCATCATGGACCCCCCCCCCCAATGTAGTGTGCTGCTGTCTCCTTCATTTATAGTTACAGTATACCAGCAGTTTCCCATCACGGTGATGCCGGCTCCAGAGCCGCTGAAGGAGGAGACGGGTCAGTTGGAGAGGGATGAGCGGCAGCAGGGACGGGCACTGGTAAGTCAATTAATTGTTTGCAATTACTATGCTGACTAGCTAGTGCCAGGGCGTCATCATCAACATATGACTGTGAAGTGAACCCCCCCCAGCTTTACCAGCCACAGTGGTGGTTGAGTTATTAATATGGCCTCTTCTATCTGCAACTCAGCCAAAGTACACATAATGAGCGCTGATGGCTGGAGGGACACATGAATGAATGGAAGGTTAAAAGAAAGGAAGTGGTATATGAGTGAAAGGGTGGGTGGGTGGGTAAGAGGGTGCGTGGGTGGGTAAAGAGATGGATGGGCGTAAGAATGGTTTGAAGAAAGGGTGGCTATTGAATGGATGGATAATGGATTGGACATTTTGGTGTAAGACTGGATGAGAGAAATTGAAGCTTACTCATGATGGTTATGGGTGAATTAGAGTTAAACGATGAATGAATATTTGGATTGTTTGGGTGAATAAGCAAGGCAGCTCTTCTCATGAGGAGGATGCTGCTCACCTACTTTGCTTACTTGGTTTAAGTAGGGTTATCATTCAAAGCTAAGGTTCTAAGTAGGGGGTACTTTTATTTCTTTGTTCTACTCCCTTGACTCGCCGTATTTGTTAAGTGAGCCAGATGTATCCCACCCATCATTCATCACCCCCATCCCTGCCCTTTGCATTTTTGCCACCTAGGACTGAAGTGCAGTGTGGGTCAATTCATGACTGAAGTGTTGGCTGTGCAATGTGCGTCTGCTTCAGTTAATGTAGCATTTACAATGTTTTCAGTGCATTGCAAACTGAACACACAAGGTATGTTGTTTTCCTTCGCCCACTTAGTCACCTCTTAGTACTTCACACCTTTATTATTTCCTAAGTTCATCCATCCCAGCCTACCATTCTTGGCATGTGCAACATTTCGTTCTATAACCATGTGCAGTGAAGTGATTCCAGAATATATTTCATGGCTTCCCATAACAGATGTATTTTACACTTGTTCAGATTTTTCAGTTTCAAATTGTACAGTGACTGGATAAGCCAAAGATGATGAATTGAAGGCCAGTGTAGTGGCCCCTCTATTCTATATCAAAAAACCTCTACCCTACCTGTCTAATACTTCTACCCTACACTCTGCGGTAGAGTAAATCATTAAGTTACCTTTCATTGCTTACTGCCCAGCAAATGAATTTGTTGAATATGTGGTGGTGGGTGAGGCCACAGAGTAAAGTGGAAGTAAGTGCATGATTTGATGTCAAGTTTAGCGTATGGGATACACAGTAACAAATGTGCCAAATACAATCTATATAGCCTGTTCCTTTGCCTATAGTGCAGTCCATCAGATTCATTTTCTCCAACGCCTACTTACGTCAGACAGGATAATATTAATATCCACATTTCATACGCGAGGTGTGTGACGTAGTAGCTTATTTATTATTCATCTGCCTGTTTGGAGTCAGGGTAGAAAGAGAAATACTTTTGGAGAAGATCAGGGCAATTGGAATTAAAAATAGATAATTGTCCACTACAGCTGCCCCAGCTGCAGACAGTATTAAACTATCCGACGCCCTGGCTAGCAATGTGCATTGCTTCATTATTTTAGCACAACACGCAACTTCTACTATATATAGTGCATAATGCCGTACTCATTAATGAGAGATCATTTATTTTTCAACTCAAAGTGTCTGTTTAGAGTTACTTGAAAAGCCTTTAGTAGACAAAAATAATCAAATCACTGTTTTTTTAAATCCGGTGATGTTATTCTGCCTTTTAATACTTTTCTGCCACACAGTCAGTGCTTTTTTACATAAGGCGTGTGTGGGTAAACATAAAATTGGCCTTGTGACGCTCCTAATCATAATCACATCAAATTCCAATGGCCCTAGGGGACCAGCGATGTACTGCTACTGTGCCACCCAGTAATTTAAAACATTTCTTTACACAGAGCATTATTTACAATTTGTCTCTTTTATTTTTCTCAATGAAGCTGCTCCTGCTGGTCCAGTTGGACCACCCACCAGGCAGGAGATAGCGGCCCGTTTGCAGCAGCAGAGGCTGGAGTATAACCAGCAAGAGTACAGGTGGCTGGTGGTCCTGGAAGAGCAGGAGGAGTAAACAAATGTACCTCAGCCGGGCCCCAGTGCAGCCAGCCCCCCTCAGCCTCCAGCCTGCCGGCCATCCCATCACCGGTGCTGCCGCCAGCCAACTACTGCAACTCCTTACCACACTGACAACAGGCCATTGCTGGGCCGCATCCTGCAGTGGCTAGACACCATCAAGGGCCGGCTCACCATGATAGAGCAGAGCCTGGACCAGGTCTGGACCGACATCCATAATACCCTCTTCTAGCTCTTTTGTAAATTTCTTGTTTTGATGGGAGGGTGGAAAGGGAGTTGGGACTGGGGTGACTTTTTCCATGGACATTTTGAGTTTTGGGGCTTGGGTCAGTTTTGTTTGGAGAGAGGGGTGGGCATTTTGTTTGGGTGGAGAGGTTGGGGTTCTTTGTAAATAAATAAAGGGAAAAACTATTTTATTCAATATAAATGTATGCCTGAAGTAGTTTGTTTAAATTTACTTTGCTCTGCTGCCTTCAGCTAGTTTTACGCAGCCTGTTTATGTGCTTGCAACTAAAGAGAGAGTGTAGCGCTTAGTTATAGAGTTATACTTCTCTAACTATCTTGACCATTAGGGGGAATGCTGCCATGACCTATATTGTCTACAACAACCTAGATAAACAATATTAGCAGTTAGTTACTTATTATTGTTATTATTAATTTAATTTTATAAGGCGGTTTCCCGGCGCCATCGGACATACGTAGAAAGAAGAAAGAAAAAAAAAAAAACTATTGGTTGAATAACCATGTTTTTAAGCCTTTGCGAAAGTTCATATAGATGGTTTCATGCCAAAGTGGCGTGGGGAGTGAGTTCCATAGTGAAGGGCCCAGGTAAGAAAACGAACGGCCACCCATACGCGACCGGCTGGTCCTAGGGACTGATAATTTGGCCTGAGTAGTGGATCGAAGAAGGCGCGTTGGGAGGTAAGGATGGACTAAGGCACTCAAATACTGTGGTGCTGTGCCCAATTTAATTTTATGCATATAACACAGGGCCTTGAATTTGATGCGGTTCTCCATCCTAAGCCAGTGGAGGTCGGCGAGAGAGCCTGAAATGGAGGCCCTTCTAGGCACCTGGCAAAGCAGTCTGGCTGCCGAGTTCTGTATTACCTGCAGTTTTCGAACCACCTCCTTATTGGCTCCTAAATATAGGACGTTGCCATAGTCCAGCCTGGAAATAATAAGGGCCTGGACCACTGTTCTTTGTGTGGGACCAGGCAACATCCAACGTATTTTTTTGAGCCATTAAAGGATGGTGAAGCAGGTTGAGGCGACCTTGACTGCTTGCTGCCTCATTGATAGCTGGTCATCAATGATTATGCCTAGATTAAGGACAAATTGCACCGGTTGGGGAAAATCGCCCATTTGAGGAGGCCAATGTTGTGAGCTCCAAAGATCTTTATTTTTCCCAAGAATTAAAACTTCTGTTTTTCCACCGTTAAGTTTTAGCATGTTGGCATGCATCCAGCCTGCTATATTTTGCAGCCTTACCTGAAGAGAGGATACCTTAGATCCCTCATTGGTGGAGAGGGAGAAGATTAGCTGGGTATCATCAGCGTACGAAAAAATGGATAACCCCGCCTCTTCAGCTATTGTGGCCAGGGGTCTGACGTAGATATTAAATAACAATGGGCTGAGGATAGAGCCCTGCGGTACTCCATAAGGAGAAGCATAGGACTTAGAACTTGCTGACGGGGAAAAGACCTGAAAAGTACGGTCGGTCAAAAAATCAGTGAGCCATTTGAGTGCTGTCCCGACTACGCCCGAAGATTGTAGAGCTTTTAGTAGGGCGGTATGTGACACAGTGTCGAAGGCAGCACTCAAATCAAGCAGTATGAGTGCCACAGTTTCACCCATATCAAGACATTGACGCAAAGTTTCTGTAACTCCCAAAAGAGTGGTTTCCATAGAGAAACCAGCTCTGAAGCCAGACTGAGATGTATGTAAAAAAAATTGGGAGTCGACAAACTGCGTCAGTTGTTGGTTAATATGTTTTTCTAAAATTTTTGAAAAATCTGGAAGTAAAGAGATCGAGCGGAAATTGGATAATTCCGCCGGATCAGCATTAGCTTTTTTCAAAAGAGGGAGAACCATGGCGTGTTTCCATGCAGATGGAACGGCTGCTTCCTGCATGGACGCATTAAGCAACTCCATGATAAGTTTAAGTGACGATGGCTCCAATTTTTGAAGTATGGGGATGGGAAGAAGATCTCTGGGCGAGCCAGATTGAACTAAGTTAACTAGTTCAATTTCAACCATACTAGTCATCTTACCTGAATGTAGATGAAGCAATAACAGGGAAGGCATCACAACTTCACAAGCAAGGTCCCACTTCCAGTTCCTCCCAGGTGAGCTCCAACTGTAGGATTAATCTGAATGATTGATTGATTACCCATCGTAGACAACTAAATGGAAATAAAAAGACTGCGTTCGTGGGTTATATTTTATTGAAGCTTTACAAAGAATTGACACCTGAGTACTACATGATGACACAACGAGAATGCCCGATAGTGCTAAAATACATAAAATAACAATACTAGTAAATTTTGGCTAATGTGTGAGCTAGTAGTATTATTTCTGAAATCCTCATGTTATAAGTGCTGATGTAAAACACTGACTACGCACTACGCAGACGCGTTACGCTCCTGTGGAGGTGGAGCCCACTCGTGCTGTGCTGCTGTGAGCCGTGAACCGCAAGCCGCGGCCCGCCCGCCGCCGAGACTGCCCGACGAGACTGCCACCGGGCCGGCCGTCGGTCTCTGAGATTGCTGACTGCTGACTGCCTGCTGAGCCAGCGCTGGTCCCTGAGGCATGCGGCATGCGGTGGGCGGCTTGCTTGCTGGAGCTGGGAACGGAGCCTTGAGCCTGAGCGAGGTGAGGGGATGCGGGAGGCAGGGAGCGGAGCGTTGCGCAAGGAGCAAATTAGGAGTAAATTAGGCATGGTGGTGCTCCTTGCCCCTCCATCCCCTAGCTGACTGTCTTTTTTTTACAGAGGACTGTACAAATCTGCAAGTTTGCAAGTTTTCAAGTTTGACACACAGGAGCCTATGCGCCTAGGAGGGAGGTTGCAGAGCGCAGAGACGGAGGTTCGGTTCTCTGTTTCCCTTTATCTTTTCCTTCCTATGTACGGGAGGGCCCCCCGGAGATTGCCCTGAAAGTCCTGAGCGCCTGGTGGGTTATTGATATTCACAGAGACATTCACAGAGACTGCGGCATAATACTGGGAGCTTCGAAGTTCGAAGTTGGAACTGACTGTCAGGCCTGGACCTGTATCTGCACCGTCGGGAAATTTTTACTAGAACTGAGGGAGATGCATTGGTGAGGCTGACTTAAGGAGACCTGAGGGGACCTGAGGGGACACAGCTTGTCTTCTCGCCTGTCTTCTCACTGTGGCCAAAGTTGCTGGACGCTCTCCACCCGCAATAGTTGTGACCTGGCAGATAAAGTCAGTAACAGTAGCTGTAGCAGTTAGCGCATTGTGAGGACACTGGGAGCTACGACTGAAAAGAAAAGTTGCCTGCACGCGGGTTATCGCAGCACATCCTGACTCTGGTTCCCCTGTCCCGTGATTTTGGGGACTCTGGACTCTGAACTGCTTTATTTGTTATTTATGGTTGGTTATATTTAACGCCCTATCCTTTAGACCCTTTGTCTCTTTGTCCTTTGTCCTTGGATCCTTTATTTTTGGCAGAGAAAGGACAGTTTCGGCTCCAGTTGTTGTAGAGAGAGCTGTTTGTTCTGGATATTAAAGAGACTTTAAAGAGACTGTAATTAAGTCTACAACAAATATAACCAATATAATTGAAACTGGTTCCATACGCTGAACACTTTTTGTGCAGGCCTTAAATAAAATGATGCAAAAACAACAGTTGATGGACAGAATGCAGAACAATGTCATACATTCACCCCAGTACAGAGATCTGGGCCTAAATCCATCGTTTTTTTGCTCACAATGCCATTCCAGTTTGAACCCAGCCATATGCAAATCAGTCTTGACCCTGTGCCTCATGGGAACAGTCCAGCCCGAACTGCCAAGCCAGGTCCTCCCTGGACTGGAAAACATGCATCCTAGGACCGGTTTCGGGGTTTCACCCCTCTTCAGCCAGGATAGCTTGATTCCAGTGGCATGGAGAGCACGGGACCCACGTCTGGGCATACCCGTCCCACTCGGGTTAACAAATGCAAAAACAACAGTTGATGGACAGAATGCAGAACAATGTCATACATTCACCCCAGTACAGAGATCTGGGCCTAAATCCATCATTTTTTTACTCACCATGCCATTCCAGTTTGAACCCAGCTGTATGCAAATCAGTCTTGACCCTGTGCCTCATGGGAACAGTCCAGCCCGAACTGTCAAGCCAGGTCCTCCCTGGACTGGAAACATGCATCCTAGGACCGGTTTCGGGGTTTCACCCCTCTTCAGCCAGGATAGCTTGATTCCAGTGGCATGGAGAGCACGGGACCCACGTCTGGGCATACCCGTCCCACTCGGGGTGACAAATGCAAAAACAACAGTTGATGGACAGAATGCAGAACAATGTCATACATTCACCCCAGTACAGAGATCTGGGCCTAAATCCATCGTTTTTTGCTCACCATGCCATTCCAGTTTGAACCCAGCCATATGCAAATCAGTCTTGACCCTGTGCCTCATGGGAACAGTCCAGCCCGAACTGCCAAGCCAGATCCTCCCTGGACTGGAAACATGCATCCTAGGACCGGTTTCGGGGTTTCACCCCTCTTCAGCCAGGATAGCTTGATTCCAGTGGCATGGAGAGCACGGGACCCAGGTCTGGGCATACCCGTCCCACTCGGGGTGACAAATGCAAAAACAACAGTTGATGGACTGTTCGGGCTGGACTGTTCCCATGAGGCACAGGGTCAAGACTGATTTGCATATGGCCAGGTCTAAACTGGGGTGGCATGGTGAGCAAAAGAATGATGGATTTAACCCAGATCTCTTGACTGGGGGTGAATGTTTTGATTTGTTCTGCATTCCGTCCATCAATTGTGTGTCTTTTGCTTTCTCGCCCTAAGTGCGCCGGGTATGCCCAGACGTGGTTGCCGGGCTCACTGTGCCACTGGAATCAAGCTATCCTGGCTGAAGAGGGGTCAAACCCCGAAACAGGTCCTAGGATGCTTGTTTCCGGACCAGGGAGGACCTGGCTTGGCAGTTCGGGCTGGACTGTTCCCATGAGGCCCAGGGTCAAGACTGATTTGCATATGGCCAGGTCTAAACTGGGGTGGCATGGTGAGCAAAAGAATGATGGATTTAACCCAGATCTCTTGACTGGGGGTGAATGTTTTGATTTGTTCTGCATTCCGTCCATCAATTGTGTGTCTTTTGCTTTCTCGCCCGAAGTGCGCCGGGTATGCCCAGACGAGGGTCCCGGGCTCACTGTGCCACTGGAATCAAGCTATCCTGGCTGAAGAGGGGTGAAACCCCGAAACCGGTCCTAGGATGCTTGTTTCTGGTCCAGGGAGGACCTGGCTTGGCAGTTCGGGCTGGACTGTTCCCATGAGGCACAGGGTCAAGACTGATTTGCATATGGCCAGGTCTAAACTGGGGTGGCATGGTGAGCAAAAGAATGATGGATTTAACCCAGATCTCTTGACTGGGGGTGAATGTTTTGATTTGTTCTGCATTCCGTCCATCAATTGTGTGTCTTTTGCTTTCTCGCCCTAAGTGCGCCGGGTATGCCCAGACGTGGGTCCCGGGCTCACTGTGCCACTGGAATCAAGCTATCCTGGCTGAAGAGGGGTGAAATCCCGAAACCGGTCCTAGGATGCTTGTTTCTGGTCCAGAGAGGACCTGGCTTGGCAGTTCGGGCTGGACTGTTCCCATGAGGCACAGGGTCAAGACTGATTTGCATATGGCCAGGTCTAAACTGGGGTGGCATGGTGAGCAAAAGAATGATGGATTTAACCCAGATCTCTTGACTGGGAGTGAATGTTTTGATTTGTTCTGCATTCCGTCCATCAATTGTGTGTCTTTTGCTTTCTCGCCCTAAGTGCGCCGGGTATGCCCAGACGTGGTTGCCGGGCTCACTGTGCCACTGGAATCAAGCTATCCTGGCTGAAGAGGGGTCAAACCCCGAAACCGGTCCTAGGATGCTTGTTTCTGGTCCAGGGAGGACCTGGCTTGCAGTTCGGGCTGGACTGTTCCCATGAGGCACAGGGTCAAGACTGATTTGCATATGGCCAGGTCTAAACTGGGGTGGCATGGTGAGCAAAAGAATGATGGATTTAACCCAGATCTCTTGACTGGGGGTGAATGTTTTGATTTGTTCTGCATTCCGTCCATCAATTGTGTGTCTTTTGCTTTCTCGCCCTAAGTGCGCCGGGTATGCCCAGACGTGGGTCCCGGGCTCACTGTGCCACTGGAATCAAGCTATCCTGGCTGAAGAGGGTGAAACCCCGAAACCGGTCCTAGGATGCTTGTTTCTGGTCCAGGGAGGACCTGGCTTGGCAGTTCGGGCTGGACTGTTCCCATGAGGCACAGGGTCAAGACTGATTTGCATATGGCCAGGTCTAAACTGGGGTGGCATGGTGAGCAAAAGAATGACGGATTTAACCCAGATCTCTTGACTGGGGGTGAATGTTTTGATTTGTTCTGCATTCTGTCCATCAATTGTGTGTCTTTTGTTTTCTCGCCCTAAGTGCGCCGGGTATGCCCAGACGTGGTTGCCGGGCTCACTGTGCCACTGGAATCAAGCTATCCTGGCTGAAGAGGGGTCAAACCCCAAAACCGGTCCTAGGATGCTTGTTTCTGGACCAGGGAGGACCTGGCTTGGCAGTTCGGGCTGGACTGTTCCCATGAGGCCCAGGGTCAAGACTGATTTGCATATGGCCAGGTCTAAACTGGGGTGGCATGGTGAGCAAAAGAATGATGGATTTAACCCAGATCTCTTGACTGGGGGTGAATGTTTTGATTTGTTCTGCATTCCGTCCGTCAATTGTGTGTCTTTTGCTTTCTCGCCCTAAGTGCGCCGGGTATGCCCAGACGTGGGTCCCGGGCTCACTGTGCCACTGGAATCAAGCTATCCTGGCTGAAGAGGGGTGAAACCCCGAAACCGGTCCTAGGATGCTTGTTTCTGGTCCAGGGAGGACCTGGCTTGGCAGTTCGGGCTGGACTGTTCCCATGAGGCACAGGGTCAAGACTGATTTGCATATGGCCAGGTCTAAACTGGGGTGGCATGGTGAGCAAAAGAATGATGGATTTAACCCAGATCTCTTGACTGGGGGTGAATGTTTTGATTTGTTCTGCATTCCGTCCATCAATTGTGTGTCTTTTGCTTTCTCGCCCTAAGTGCGCCGGGTATGCCCAGACGTGGGTCCCGGGCTCACTGTGCCACTGGAATCAAGCTATCCTGGCTGAAGAGGGGTGAAACCCCGAAACCGGTCCTAGGATGCTTGTTTCTGGTCCAGGGAGGACCTGGCTTGGCAGTTCGGGCTGGACTGTTCCCATGAGGCACAGGGTCAAGACTGATTTGCATATGGCCAGGTCTAAACTGGGGTGGCATGGTGAGCAAAAGAATGATGGATTTAACCCAGATCTCTTGACTGGGGGTGAATGTTTTGATTTGTTCTGCATTACGTCCATCAATTGTGTGTCTTTTGCTTTCTCGCCCTAAGTGCGCCGGGTATGCCCAGACGTGGGTCCCGGGCTCACTGTGCCACTGGAATCAAGCTATCCTGGCTGAAGAGGGGTGAAATCCCGAAACCGGTCCTAGGATGCTTGTTTCTGGTCCAGGGAGGACCTGGCTTGGCAGTTTGGGCTGGACTGTTCCCATGAGGCACAGGGTCAAGACTGATTTGCATATGGCCAGGTCTAAACTGGGGTGGCATGGTGAGCAAAAGAATGATGGATTTAACCCAGATCTCTTGACTAGGAGTGAATGTTTTGATTTGTTCTGCATTCCGTCCATCAATTGTGTGTCTTTTGCTTTCTCGCCCTAAGTGCGCCGGGTATGCCCAAACGTGGTTGCCGGGCTCACTGTGCCACTGGAATCAAGCTATCCTGGCTGAAGAGGGGTCAAACCCCGAAACCGGTCCTAGGATGCTTGTTTCTGGTCCAGGGAGGACCTGGCTTGGCAGTTCGGGCTGGACTGTTCCCATGAGGCACAGGGTCAAGACTGATTTGCATATGGCCAGGTCTAAACTGGGGTGGCATGGTGAGCAAAAGAATGATGGATTTAACCCAGATCTCTTGACTGGGGGTGAATGTTTTGATTTGTTCTGCATTCCGTCCATCAATTGTGTGTCTTTTGCTTTCTCGCCCTAAGTGCGCCGGGTATGCCCAGACGTGGGTCCCGGGCTCACTGTGCCACTGGAATCAAGCTATCCTGGCTGAAGAGGGGTGAAACCCCGAAACCGGTCCTAGGATGCTTGTTTCTGGTCCAGGGAGGACCTGGCTTGGCAGTTCGGGCTGGACTGTTCCCATGAGGCACAGGGTCAAGACTGATTTGCATATGGCCAGGTCTAAACTGGGGTGGCATGGTGAGCAAAAGAATGATGGATTTAACCCAGATCTCTTGACTGGGGGTGAATGTTTTGATTTGTTCTGCATTCCGTCCATCAATTGTGTGTCTTTTGCTTTCTCGCCCTAAGTGCGCTGGGTATGCCCAGACGTGGGTCCCGGGCTCACTGTGCCACTGGAATCAAGCTATCCTGGCTGAAGAGGGTGAAACCCCGAAACCGGTCCTAGGATGCTTGTTTCTGGTCCAGGGAGGACCTGGCTTGGCAGTTCGGGCTGGACTGTTCCCATGAGGCACAGGGTCAGGACTGATTTGCATATGGCCAGGTCTAAACTGGGGTGGCATGGTGAGCAAAAGAATGATGGATTTAACCCAGATCTCTTGACTGGGGGTGAATGTTTTGATTTGTTCTGCATTCCGTCCATCAATTGTGTGTCTTTTGCTTTCTCGCCCTAAGTGCGCCGGGTATGCCCAGACGTGGGTCTGGGCTCACTGTGCCACTGGAATCAAGCTATCCTGGCTGAAGAGGGGTGAAACCCCGAAACAGGTCCTAGAATGCTTGTTTCTGGTCCAGGGAGGACCTGGCTTGGCAGTTCGGGCTGGACTGTTCCCATGAGGCACAGGGTCAAGACTGATTTTCATATGGCCAGGTCTAAACTGGGGTGGCATGGTGAGCAAAAGAATGATGGATTTAACCCAGATCTCTTGACTGGGGGTGAATGTTTTGATTTGTTCTGCATTCCGTCCATCAATTGTGTGTCTTTTGCTTTCTCGCCCTAAGTGCGCCGGGTATGCCCAGACGTGGGTCCCGGGCTCACTGTGCCACTGGAATCAAGCTATCCTGGCTGAAGAGGGTGAAACCCCGAAACCGGTCCTAGGATGCTTGTTTCTGGTCCAGGGAGGACCTGGCTTGGCAGTTCGGGCTGGACTGTTCCCATGAGGCACAGGGTCAAGACTGATTTGCATATGGCCAGGTCTAAACTGGGGTGGCATGGTGAGCAAAAGAATGATGGATTTAACCCAGATCTCTTGACTGGGGGTGAATGTTTTGATTTGTTCTGCATTCCGTCCATCAATTGTGTGTCTTTTGCTTTCTCGCACTAAGTGCGCCGGGTATGCCCAGACGTGGGTCCCGGGCTCACTGTGCCACTGGAATCAAGCTATCCTGGCTGAAGAGGGTGAAACCCGAAACCGGTCCTAGGATGCTTGTTTCTGGTCCAGGGAGGACCTGGCTTGGCAGTTCGGGCTGGACTGTTCCCATGAGGCACAGGGTCAAGACTGATTTGCATATGGCCAGGTCTAAACTGGGGTGGCATGGTGAACAAAAGAATGATGGATTTAACCCAGATCTCTTGACTGGGGGTGAATGTTTTGATTTGTTCTGCATTCCGTCCATCAATTGTGTGTCTTTTGCTTAAATAAAATGATGGCAAGAAAACTCAGGTCAGGGCGATTACTTGTGGGTAGGACCTGTGCAAAAACTAAATCAAATCCCTTACGTAACAAGGACATCTCAGGCATGCTGTCAAAAGGAAAAAGTCAACTATTTAGTCTATGGGAAAGGGTAAAGGAAAAAAATCTTCAAGTTGATTCAAATACCTCGCCCATTTGGAATGAGGGGGATAATGTGGCTAGGAATGAGGACATAATGGTTAATACTGTTAATACTGCTACTGTTATGGTTGAGGCCATTGATTCACATACTACTCACATACATACTACTGATAGTAAGCATGGAGGAGGAGAGCCCCTAGAATCCCAGAGGCATCCAGTACGGTGCCCTGAGGACCTGATCGGCTCTCCAGTCCTTCTGGTATCCTTAGGATCTACTTTACCATCCCCTAAGACGGTAGATGTAATCCCACACAGAACACCGCACGTAATCATAGAAGAGCCCCCTGGTCCCTTCTTAGTAGAGGATGCCCAAAACAAAGATTTTACTCTTCCCGATTTAGACTTAGAACTTTGCAGGAGGTATATTTCTCATGATACTAGCAAGATTACGGAACTAGCAAATACCCCAGCAATAGCAGCTCCTATAGGACTAAAACTATTCAGTAGTATCCCCTCTAATAAATCTAACTATTCTCTTCTGCAATCACACCCCTCTCTGACCCCTGATCTAAATATCAGTGATACCCAACCCAGTCAAAATCTAAGGAAGGATATAATAGTCTCGGATTCATTAGTATCCTTAGAACATTTATTATCCTCTATCCTAAAGCTACTTGAAAAATGTGTAGGAGGTTCTGAGTGTGTGTTGGAAACTGTAACTCAAATATTAAAGGTATTGTTAAAAAGTAATCAGGAGAGGGAGACTAGTTCAAGTGTACAAACCGAACAAGTAGAAGCGGAAGTAAAGGTGGAAGAGGTTCTGGAGAATATACTTGGTGGTGATAGTAGTCAATCAATCCGAACTGCTCATGATGGCAATCCCCAAAACGATAAGATAATGAATAAAGCTGTGATGTTAGAGAAGACCCTTGAACCGTTATCTGAACCCATACAAGTTATCTCTGATTCGGCTCAAAAAGTAAAAGGCTCGGTGGGCTCACCTATAAGGATAGACCAGGAAGTATTCCCTATCTTTAAAATCCAGTTAAATGGTGAGAAAGACAATGTCTTAGGAGCCTCGCACCTAGAAAAAAATGGGAGAAATGGGAAAAAGGAAAATAATAGAAGGAAAAAGATTAAATCAATACGAAGATTCTCAAAAAAGAAGCAAAGGAGAATTTGTTTTAAAGAAGACATCGAGGTTTCAGTTAGTATGGAGACTTCCTCCCAGCCCCTGCAAAATACATCACGAGATATGAAGCGGGAAGACAAAATCGATTTTGTGAACCCTCAGAATAAAGATTTAACAACAGAGTCGATGATGGTCTATGAGGCCTCCCCCTCGAATATTCTGTACTCCAAAGGAGATTGTACTAATACCGTAATGGAGGGGCTTCCATTACCTATAACAGTGGAGCAGTCGAGGCCAGTTAACCTTCTTTCATCAGTACTTAACACCCTGGCTGTCCCCTTCCCTGACACCGAAAAAATTTGAAGTAAATCAGAGATAACTGGTGTTGAACCCCTCTGGGAAAGTATGGACACACTTCAGTTAGATTTTATTCCTCTGTTTGATACAGATTTAATATTAAATAGGACCTCACTACTCAAATGTCTCTCGGAGATTGAAAGTTTGAAACTTATACAAAGTAGTGATATAAATCTAGTCTCCATTTTAAATACAGAAGTTGGTTATAAGTCGAGAGTAAGGTTTAATTCCAAAATTATTGCAAATCTTATATTACAATGGTCAGAAGGCCTACAAAGCAGGGGGATTGATGTCATTCCACTCTTTGAGATACCCCGAAATAGAGCCCTCGACAATAGGTCTCTGTCAACTCACTCACATTTACACAGTAGAGATTGCTTGCATGAAACAAAGGAATTAAAAATCTGTGTTACTAAAAATGGTAGACAAGTGAAACTTAAAGAATGCCCCCCACTTTCCTTTAAATGGAACCCTAAAGAAGAGAGTCCAAAATGGAATTGGTTACCCGGTGTACTATCGAGCAGATCTAACAGTAAACATCTACAACAGCCATCCTTCTAGCAATGAACTAAAAATAATATCCTGGAATGCTGCAGGAATAAAGAATAGTAGGGAGAAGTTACTATATTTAAGTGCGTTAGATGCAAACGTGATTTGTCTTCAGGAGACCTGGTGCACAGAGGAACTGCTATGTAAGGATTATTTCACTTTAGATTGTAAAGCAACACCGTCCAGGAGGGGACATGCAAAGGGAGGGGTGACCTGCTTACTGTCAAATAAGATAAAATGGAATTACGATTACTATAAAGATACTAGTAATCTTTTTTTGGCAATAATGTTGTATAATCTTGATAATAATGTAAAAAGTCCACCATTAATGTTGATAAATGCCTATATTCCGCCAGATGCCTCTCATGATGTTCTCTTTAAGACGTTTTTTTTCCTACATTAAAAAAGTTAATGATGTAGAACTTCCCCCTCATATAGTTCTGGTAGGAGATCTGAATTGTAAAATCTCTAACTCTACATTGGATAGATTCCGAAATAAGGAAAAAGAAGAATCCATGCAGATTCCACAAGCGCTCTTTCCACAAAATATAAGAACTAATCAGAGAGAGAAAAGGCTTTCTGATGAATTAATGAAGGTTGATGGCATTATAGCAAATGGAAGACTTCCTTCGGATACACCGGCAACCTTTACTTGTAAAACTTATAGTGGAGAATCTATCTTAGACTATGTGGTAGTGGGAAGTTCCTCCTTCTTCTTATTAAAAGACCTAAAGGTCTCTAACTCTTTCTGTAGTGACCATAAAGTACTAACTCTTATGGTAAATTTAAATTTGTTTGCGCACGATCCATGGGCATTAAATGGTGAATCTGTTAGTTTTGCTAAGAAAACAGGGAGATGTCATTGGGATAACAAAGCCATCTTGAGCCTTGACAGTGTCTTAGAGGACACCGTAGAGAACTTGCCTAGTTGGAACGGAATAGAAATTGCAAGTTTTAACACATTCATGAATCAAGTGGTAGAAATTGCAAAGAAGGTGAACCAAAGAAAAAGCATTAAAGTAGTCCCTAGACTCCTCCTGCCGTTAAATCTTGAAATAAATAAACTAGTTAGGGAACAGTACTTGAATTACTCCTCGGAAAGATATTATAGAATATTATTATTAAAAAGGAGGAGGACTCGGGTAAAGGTTAAGTTAAGAAAAGAGAGGGAAGATAACATTTGAATTAAACTGAGAGAAGCAGCCTCTAAAGGCCAGGTAAGAACCTTTTGGTCTCTCATCGGGGAAGGATGTGGAGCTAGATCTCGACCACTCCCTGTGGCCATTGAAGAACATAAATGGGTTAGCTTTATTCAGAATTTATATGCAGATAATGCAACAGCAATTAAGTACATCGCACCAAAGGAAGACCCCTCATCGTATGGATCGCCTTCTGAAAAAGAAATAGAAATGGAGATCAGGGGGATGCGCTCCTCTGGAGCGATGGGCCCCGATGAATTACCAATCACAGCTCTAAAACAAAATAGTACACTGTGGAGTAAAATTCTTTATCCGGTGTTCAAGTATTGCTATGAAAACAAAATGGTTCCCCCCTCTTGGAAGGGGAGTATATTAGTCCCTCTGTTCAAGAAAGGAGATCGAGGTGCTCCTCACAACTATCGTCAAATTGTGCTTCTTGACGCAGTGGGTAAAGTTTTTGCTAAATGCCTCTTGACCCAAATTAATGACTGGGTGGATGCGGTTAAAATTTTACCGTTGGAGCAAACCGGGTTTAGGACAAAGCATGGAACAATTGATAACCTAACTGCACTACAGGTAATAAATGAAAAATATGTTAAAGTTAGAGGAGGAAGGGTGTTACAGGCTTTATAGATTTCTCCACAGCATTCGATAAAGTAGATCGTCTTCTGTTGTGGAGAAAACTATCAGACCTGGGTATGCCGGCCACCCTTTTGGAGTTAGTTTGTGCTCAACATACGGATACTTGGTGCAAAGTCCTAATGGGAGGGGAAAGAGGTCTCTCCCAAACCATCCCTACTGCAAATGGCCTAAAACAAGGATGTTTATTGGCTCCCCTACTTTTCTCCCTATATATCTTTGATCTTCCTCACAATTTGGCTCAAAGTGAGGGCATTGCCCCATTACTGGGGGGAAAACCGATTGCAT
This sequence comes from Calotriton arnoldi, assembly GCA_963921515.1. NCBI lineage: Eukaryota > Metazoa > Chordata > Amphibia > Caudata > Salamandridae > Calotriton > Calotriton arnoldi. Next base: position 447,512 of record CAWUFW010004117.1, on the reverse strand, counting down.
GTTTACTTTATGCAGACGACATAATAATATTGGATCTAACGCCTAGGGGATTAAATAGTCGTCTGCAGGCACTTCATAAATTTGCAGAGGCCCACTATTTAAAGATCAATATATCTAAAAGTAAAATCATGTGCATGCACGGAAGGAAAAAGTTGCAATACGGGAATTTCGTATGGTCTGTGGGTGGCCAAAAATTGGAACTTGTAAAATCTTACACTTTCTTGGGAAAAATAGTGTGTGGCAACCTAAGTGACAAAGCCCATATAGAAAATAACATCCGTAAAGCTACTTCACAGGGGAAAAGCTTGGGCTCCCTCTATAGATCTACTGGAAAAAGACACTTTGCACTTTTATTAGAGGTTTTTCGTGCAAAAATCCCTGCTTCGCTGTTGTATGGTATTGAATTGCTCGATGTAGAGAAATGGGATTTTTTAAATACAACAGAAGACAAAATTTTAAGGAGCCTATCCTCAGTCAACTCTGCTTGCCCTGTGACTGCTCTCAGGTTAGAATTTGGTTTACAAAGTAGTTGGGTACAGGGTCTTGCGGGGATAGTGCAATGGGTTGTAAACCTGGTAAAGGGTGATCCTGGTACACTAAGATTTTTAATTCAGAAAGAAATATTAGAAAGTTTAAAAGAGCAGTCATTAATTCTTAAAAATGTTAGGACTGCGGTTGATTTGCTGCAACTGGATGAGTCTCTGCTCTTCACCCTATAGTCATATCAATTAAGGGCCACTTTGAAACAGGCCACTTGGGAATTAAGTTTCACAAGGGATAGGGAAGCTCGCATTTCAAAGAGGGGTATCCACCCGGCCATAGACTCCTGTGTGATAAATAAAGTACAGGCCTATAATTCCTGGAACCTGCCCCATGGAGTGCGCCGTTTTTGGTTATTACTAAGGCAGGGTATGCGCCCTTTAATACTGTACTGTCTAAATGGTATGGTTCTTCCCCGATTTGTAATTTGTGTAATAACACCATTCAGGATGTTAATCATGTGCTATTTATTTGTCCCGCTTTATTATTGTGTCGGCGTAAATGGATCAGACCAATTTGTTTACAATTATCTATCCTCTCGGCATCTGCACTAATTGATTCTATTTATGAGCCACCAAATGAAATGTTCTGTCATAGGATTTTTAATTTTTTTAAGTGTTTTTTAAATTTGTATTAACGCTCATTATATGAAGGGAGCAATTATTAACTTTGGTTTTAGCCTGATGTTATACAGTATTGAGGGCATAAAGGATATTTTAATTATTTCCTATTGTATAAAATATTCTAATGTTTTGTATTTGGAGATTTTTTACTGTCGGCTTTCGCTTATGATTGTAGAAACTATGTTGCACAATTTTTTTTTATATGTTGATGGTCTTTCAGTTTATGTGGATCTCTTTGGAGTTCTAAGATCATAAATAAATAAACTTGAAACTATAAAAAATGGACTCAAAGTCTGGAGTCGACGAGCTTCGGTTAGGCGTTTACGGTTACGTAACACAGGGCCTGAATGATGATGATGCTGACGACTGATCTTCTTCATTCTATATCTAAAATATGGATCACTTTTCCTGAAGATCCTGCAGTACGTTTGTATTGTTTTCACCACATCCGCCCCAACAAGTGTGCGATCCATTGATGGTGTAAATTAAGTCACACCGTAATAAATCACAGAGCCCGGGGGAAGAGGGATATGTTTTTGATGAATGAATGGGAAAGGGGATTTGGGGAAAGGTTTGACAAAGAGAAACACAAGGACAACATTCATCTGGGCAATGAGCAGCACCACATCATTCATCATCAATCTGTGGTGGAAGGAAACAAAGGAATGAGTATGACAGAGTACAGATAAATGCATTGCAAACTGTCCTTCGGCCCCCGAGACCCAAGTTATCAGATATCCAAATGTTCTGTCTTCTAGGTTGGGTAGTGAACCCACCCACCCAGTTCTCCAAATATGATTGTTAAAAGAAAAATGATATTGTATTATTAGGTGGTGCATCTGCATTCTCCTCGGGAACGTCCACTCTTTGGTGCCTGTCTGGACTGGTCCGGTAGGTAAGCAGGAGTGTGGTTGAGTTGCAGCTTTTGCCGTTCATTCATGCAGGAGACTAGAAGAAGGCCTGCGGATTGTAAAAGATAAACTGTATTTTAGAATCGATTTGATTCGGATCGATTCAAATTACTTTATTTCAGCCACCAGGGCCAAAAAAGTACACGCCATATCCATAAATACAAAGCACAGCATAATTAAAATCCCTTGCAAAAGTGATCAGATAAAAATTCATCAGCTAATAAGTCAAATCCGTACATAAAAATAGTATCATAGTTGATTATCAAATAAAACAATCAAAAAAGAGATGCACTTGAATAATGCATGTCAAGTCGGAAGGCGACAAAGGGCTTTGCCACACATCACCCACATAGCAACGGAAATGGCCATTACAGGGCGAGAATCTGATCTAAATATGCGCAAGGCTTCCTGATAATTCTGTACACCTATTAGCCTACAAATGGATACAAGCCAGGTATGCCGAGGAGATAGATAACCTGCACAGGCAAACCGAACACTGGAGACACTTTTGCTTGGTTAATCACAAATCAGGCAAGAGGTACCTCCTTTCCCAGCCCTGCCTGTTGTAAACACTCTAAGCGGTAAGGTGCCTGTACGAAACTGAAAGTAAAGCTTCCTATGCAGTGGTACAGACACAACATCCCAAAATAACTCCAACCTGCGGATGGGCTTAAAATCCATAAAATCGCTGGTTAGCTTGGCGGTGGCAGCCTTCCACGAATCCTCAGCCATCACAAATGATCATTATAACTTTTTCATCGCAGCCTTCGAAGGAAAAACAGATGTTTTTGGGTGTTCCCACAAGTCGTGAAGCCCTAACGAGTATAGGGCTATCTTCATATTTTTGAGCCAAGCGATTTTGTTAAAATGGTCGGCCTTCATTACATCCAGCAGGGAGTCAGCGTAGTGGGCAAGTTCGAGGGTAGTCCGCACACGTCTCCAAAACAGCACAGGCTGCAAACTTATTTTATCTGAAACCTTGGAGATACCTAGGTCACTAAACAGAGGATATAATGGGGTACTGACTGGGAGAGATACAAGATTCCTAGGGAATTTGTTCTCGGTTATCATCATACTTTGAAAACCCCCATAGTTCAGCCCCATACAGGGCTGACCCCAAACCCTTGGCCTCATAGATCTTTAGTGCAGGAGGAATGGGTTTGGTATGTGATGTCGAAAGCTCCTTAAGTATTACTCCTGAGATCTGCTTAAGCTTCAAGGTCGCTTTATCAATATGAAGATTCCAAGACATACCCTCTGCAAATGTGACTCCCAGGTATACAAAATAATTTACCTTCTCTAAGGGAACACCTCCTAAGGTCAATTTGCCCTTAAAAGATCTCTGCTGATTGAAAGACATCACCTTGGTTTTAGAGGTGTTGATTTCCAAGCCCCGACCCTCACAGAACTCATTGAAGAGGAGCAGACGTTTCTGGAGGCCTGAGGGAGTCTTAGAAATCAACAAGGTGTCGTCCGCAAACAAGAGGATTGGTGTCCTAAGGCCAGACAAAGATGGAGCATCTGCTCCTACTTGGAACAAAAAGGATACAATGTCGTTAATTTATGTAATGAAAACAGGGTGGAAGCCAAGACACAGCCTTCGCGAACACCTTTAGAGACTGGTACCCTTTCTGTCAACTGAGCCTGTTCCCCTCCCCATCGTATGTATGCATAATTATCTTTATGCAGGCAGATTAAAAGAGATAAGATATCAGGAGGCATTCCTAGGGCAACTAAGACACTCTAGAGTTTGGATCTTGGGATCAGGTTGATAGCCGATTTTAAATCGACAAAGGCGACATAAAGGCTGCCTCTGCCAATCAAAAAGGTTCTCCACTAGATCATAATAAAATGGAAAATCTGGTCAATATTTGAAACCCTTGATTGAAAGTCTGCTTGAAATGGACTTAGAATGTTGCTCTCCTCCATCCAGTTTTGTATTTTATAGAGGAGGCAACGTCCAAAATGTTTTTGAATGCAATCAATAAGTTTTATTGGCCTATAATTGGAAGGTAATGAACGGTCGCCTTTTTTATGTATAGGTACAACTATGGCACCCTTCCATGAGTCGGGGATAGAAGAACCTGCTGCGATTGCATTGGCCGGGGCTAGAATATAATGAGACCAGGGTTCAATGTTAGCTAGAAAAACATCTGCTGGAATGCCATCAGGACTGGCCACACACCCACACGAAACCACGTTCAACGCCTGTAAAATATGCATAAGATCAAACAACGGCATGGAGCTGACATCACTTTGGATAGCTAGAAAATCTATTGATACTATGATGTCATTGGGATTACCAAAATATAAATTTCCAAAATATTTCACCCAATCATAAGCAGCTACATTTGGGGCCAAGTTCTGTGCAACACTGGAGCGATCCCATGCCACCAGTGCCCAAAACGTGGATGAATCACCAACAGTGAACGTATCCAAGAGGGCCCTCACCTCTGCTCGTCCCAGTCTTTTTTGGCATGCGTAATGGCCTTTTTATATGCCTTGCTTAAAACTGATATACAGGCCATATCTTTGTTTTTTATGGCCTCGACTAATCAACGATTTGCTGCTCGACATTCTTTACTGTACCATGACTCCTGCTTAGTTTTGACCAATCGGGGTGTTGCATTCGAAATTGTAAAAAGGGAAAAAACCTGTTAAAAAAGGCCTCTTGGATTGAGGTCAGTTGGTTGGATACACTAGCTTATCCCCCCTCTACCTGCACGAGTACTGAATTGCAATCTACCTGAATCGCTTTCAGTATTTCTGGGCGTTCAGCAATCTAGGGCTATTTTAAATGTCATTTGTCTGCTGTCAAAACAGCCTCTCTAGTGAGTGACGGTAAATAAGTGTCTGAGTGACTAAACTCACAAAAGGGCTTGAACGATGCAGATAAGGGATTCGGGTCACTGTCGATTGTTTCAAACACAGTCATATCAATGACTGTTGGCCGTAATCTCAGGTCAAACAAGATGTAGTGTATGCTACTTGTGTGAGAGGGCCTATTATAAGTATGGGCGCCCATCATGTCCGATTTAGTTCAACCATTGAGGGCCCTCAGGCCATACTCAATGGTGATGGCTTTTAAATAAATTGCAGAACCTACCCAAGTATGAATTGGTTGGATTTCTAAGCGAGGGACTGACCAAGCGGTGTCCTCGTCATCTGTTATGTGCATATCTTGATCATCCAGTGGCTCAAATGTAAGATTAAAATCACCCCCCAGGATAAGAAAATATTGTTGGGGGAGTGAGTCAAGGAAATGTTCAAGAACTTGTAGGGTGTTAGAAACTGTGCCCTGTCTTGCCCCCTTACATAGATATTAAGAATAATTATCGATGTACGATTTCCGCTGTCATCGTTCAACGCCCAATATATCTGGGGAGTCAGTTTTAAGTTGGTGAGCCGTACAGTTTAGGGAATTCTTAACCCAAATTACCAAGCCCTCTGCAGCCCTTCCCCTTGGGCCAAGAAAAGTAGGAAGAAAAAAATTAGGATAGCCTGGCCTATTGGTTCTCACAGAGAAGATGTGGAACTTTCAGACAAACCAGTAGACGTGATTTTATTGAAGTTGGAGCTAGACTCATTTATTGACTGAAAATCAGGGGCAGGAGTACACAGAACTCTAGTAGGGAGATAGGGTATAACAGAGCTCATACTCGTACGTTGACCCACAGGAGACCTAATTTGAATTAGATGATTGGACCCGCCACTTTCATCTAGGGGGGCTTGATATATATAGGGTAGTTGTTAGCGGGCAGGAAGAGGAGAAGGGAGGGACACACAATGTCAGTAAGCCTTCGGCTGATGGGAGCTGTCATCCTAAAATGCATTGAACATGGATATTTAAATTGAATATTTGAATAGCCAGTGGGGATAGTTCTAACATCCAAGGCCACCAGGTTGTCTACCAGAGCCTTTGAGGTGAGAATTAGTTCCAATGTATCAAATTTAGATGTGGAAGAACTGAGTCTGTTTACTTTAATAATGTCATCACGAATAAAAGAACAACACCCTCTGAGTCTGACGTGACGTATCTGGTGAGTCACTTTGTCCTTCAATGAGTCTTCCTTCTCGAACCGCCACGGTCTACTTAACTTGGGAAAGTTGGTCATCAAAATACAACTATCCCTATGAGGCCCACTTAGCTGCTTAGAATGTTCAATGTTTTTAGGCGTGCAAATACGCTCCTTATCAAAGGTGAGATGGCTACCATTTAACTGTGGATTGCATTGGGTTTTGCCCTGTGTGCCCTGTGACTGACCTATCCGAGAACAAGGCTTTGTTAAAACTGTTTGGTGTGATTTAGAAGCCACAGATTTAGAGGGATGCAATTCGCTGTTGTTAGTTAGTTACAGGCCCACCCAATGTTTGGGAAACACCCGGCGTTGGAGGGACTTGGGCTTGTGTACCCGAACCAGCCTGTGATAAAATCAGTTGTTTGTGGGAAGCTAAAAGCTGGTTCATTGTATCCGACTTAGTTAAGACCAGGAGCTTAAGAGACCCGACTACCGCCTTTAGGTAAAAAAAAAGACTAGCGTGCTGATCCTGCTCTGTTTGAGTAGTTATAGAAACACCTGGTGGAGTAGGGTTATAGATAAGGTCTTTATTTCTGGTTATGTAATCCGTATCCAAGCCTTCCAGCAGAGCATAGCGATTGCTAGACAGCAAAATGTCATCAGATAAAGGTTGCTGGTCCTGTTCAGACTCAACAGATGCTGAGCTATGAGCTTGTGCCAGAAGACTTGAAGTCTCAATAGATTGAGCCTATGCGCCCTTTTGTAATCTTTGAATAGACCAGGTATGTTAGTTTGTTTCAACGAATGATCACTACTTATGGGTACCGTAGGGGTGATGGAGGGGGAATGCACTTTCTCAGAAGTCGGTGTAAGAATCACATGACATTCACAAATCCTCAATGCGATCTAACATTCAGTTCTTCACAGCATGTTCAGTGTTTTTTGTAGTCTTTTTTTTAGCATTTTTATTCTATAGCAGAGGCTTTTAAAGGAAGAGGCACAAAACACAATTCCCCAACCACTTGTACAATGTTCAAAGTATGCACACTAACAAAAGCATGCAGAAAAGGTTTTTGCCCCAAGATATTGTGCAATACCCATTAGAGGGGTGGCCCAGCCCAGTCTCCTACGGGCGTGGACGGGCCTGCCCTTGTCCCGGGCTTGACCCGTGCGGCACGAACAGTCCAGCGCTTTAAGAAGTGCAAAAGGATGACGTAGATTACCCCCTGCACCTGGGTCACGACAGGCAGGGCCAGCAGTAAACAGGTCCAGCAGCAGCAATCCCCTGTGTGCGTCCTGCGAGAAGAGTCCACCACTTTTAGATGCGCAGAAGGATGACGTGGGTGACCCCCTGCACCTGGGTCACGACAGGCAGGGCCAGCAGCAAACAAGTCTGGCAGCAGCAATCCCCTGTGTGTGTCCCACGCGGAGAGTCCAGCGCTTTTCGAAGTGCAAAAGGATGACATAGGTGACCCCCTGCACCTGGGTCACGACAGGCAGGGCCAGCATCAAACAGGTCCAGCAGCAGCAATCACCCGTGCACGTCCCCATTTATTTTGGAGTCAAGGAGAAGGACAGAAGGAAGATAAGCTTCATGAAGAGTGTATCAAGAAGATTCAGAGGCAGAGCATAAAAAACAAGAGGGGGACTCAGAGATTTACTTTTGCAACAAGTCCAACATACACACACACACAGCAGCAGTATTTCACAAATGTACCTCTCTCTATTCCACATAGCTAAGTACTAGGCCTCAGACTCTTGGTTTACCTTTGAACTGAAGTCGATAACGTCTTGCTTATAGCTGTTGATGAGGTAGTCACCCAGCTCCCGCTCTGAATTCTTCCATTCTCCTCCTGACTCCTGACTCTGAGTAACTTCGTCCCAGACCAGTCATCATCAGGACCTGAGCAAAATAGACGTGTAGAGCATTGCTGTTGAAGAACAAGCAGAGAAACAGAATTGCAGTATTTTGCAGTATGTTAACTAAAGTGACTGTTCTGGTCTCTGAAGAACCAGAAAAAAGAAGAGGACCCTGCAATTAAATCTGGCTAAATGTGAAAGGGAAGATCACGTCCAAGGAAAAAACATGATCGCCCATCACTCAGGCCCCAAACATTGCAAATCAATAATCATCTCAAGACATTTCCCGTATTATAGTTCAACACACCCTCCCTCACTGTCAGCCTCCCCATCAATAATCACTCAGTCACTCGATAATCTGATCACTTATTGGTGCAGTGGTTTCCTATCCCAATCCAAGCACAGTGGTAGGTACACTATCTCCCCTTTAATGCGAGCAGCAGATTGAAATTTGCCATTCTTGACGATCAAAAGATTGTCTGGGTCAGCCATCCTAGATGATGAAAGAAACAGAAGGATCATAGGAGTGGACCATACAGGCTAATACATTTTCGCCAAGTAAGTTTGTGACGACCAATAACCTCCAGGGAAAAAATGATCACCCATCACTCATGCCCCAAACATTGCAAATCAATCATCTCTGGCAAGTTCCCACATTACAGTCAACACCCTCCGTCAATGTTTGCCACCAAATGAATCATTAATCGTAAGAGGAGTTTACAGTGGGACTGTGAACTAGCTGGTATACAGGCGAACATAGCCGGTGGGGGTGTCTGGAATCAGTCTGGACACCAATCCCACAGTTTATGTTGTCTAAACGTGCAGATCCTATATAGATTTAGAGGAACTACACGACATAGCGCCGCCAACGTTGGTTTGGTTCTTATTTAACAGTCAAATCTGAGTAGTTCAGTCGTGCTCCTACTCACATATACCCATCAACGTCTGGAGTAGGAAGGGAAAATCCGCCGCAGCTTAGTAGGCATATCCTATGTTCCTATGTATTGGCTGTAGGTTTATTCAAGCTTGAAGGATTATAGTTCCCTATTGAGCATAAAACCTTATCTCAGTTTCCTTGAAACTTTTTCAACAATGACTGAAGAGGAAAACGCTGCGGCAGCACTAAGTGCAAATGCAGCAGGAGAGGCAGAGCAGGAAGGTGCTATAAACATTTCAGAAAATGTCAGAACTGCCCTTACTCTAAAACTAGCAGAGTTTGGAGTTACAGCAAGAACTGGGACTGTAACCTTTGTGAGTGAGGCACATGAGTCATACAGGACAGAGGTATTCTATTCATGGGTCCATTTCCCACCAGCAGATGCACGCACAAATACATTTCATTTTTACACTGAAGATGAAATACCAGAGGAATATTGTCCATACGAGGACATTGAAGTACCACTCACCTACCAGGAGCACATTAATTGGTTTAAAGGCGACCTCCCATACACAACAGATAAAGTAAGACTCGGTCCGATCGACAGAGACGGAGCGACTTGGCCGATCCTAGCGGCTTACACACCGCATCCGGACAGTGACACAATGCCGGTAGCAGACTTACGACCACTACACAAAGAAATAATAAAACTTTACAGAAATCTGACACAGTTCGTAATGAGAACACACTAACACTTCAACAAACAAGGGTTACACCAGCAGGACAAATTCAGGGGTCTGCAACTAAAATAACTCCACAAACACTGAACACAGTTATGGGTAAAATGCCTACTAAACGTGAGCAAATGCCATTCTGGACAGCTAAAAAAAAACACAGTTAGAGGCAGTGTTTCCACACACAAGCCTTCAAGAAAAACACAGAATGCTAACAATCTGCTTGCCAATGGGTATAGCTCCCCAGATAGAGCATTGTACCTCTTGGGGTACAGTTTTTGCTGCCATCTATACCAGAACTCATGGTATCCCTTCAATAGCAGTAATACCAGATGTATTGAGACAAATACGGAATGAGTATGGAGCAGAACCTGCTCTGAACTTAGGGATGAAATTGTTAGGAAATTTTGCCCAGGTATCAACTATTATATTGGCAAACATAAAAGGGTAGGCAGCAGTGGTGGCAATGCGCCAACGCCTGAGGGATTTCACTCCTATACAACAGGAGCGTGAATTACCTAAAATTATTGAAGGTACATATCCATATGCCCGGTTCTCTCAAAAGAGGCCTTAACTTTCCTGGGTATGTCTCCCTCCATTTGGTGTGTTATTTCGTGTAAACACTAACCCTTGTGTAATACCGCGCCGACCGCTTCTCAGGAATGCAACATGGCGGCCCGTGACGAGTCGAACAAACTGTTATGTTCCGTATAGGTACCCTAATATAGGCCCGGGTAATATCATACACCTTCACCTACATTACCTCCCCTTCACTACACAGTAACGAGCCTTTTAGGATTGAACCTTTACCTAGTTCTAGTCCTGGGTGCAGAAGGAGGGTTTTCCCTGAACAATAGCATCCTATAACTCCATCAATAGACTCATACAGTATGAATGAATATTCATGAGGGTTCTTGGAAACCAGGCTGGGGCTACACCACCTGCATAATATCTACGTACAAGGTTCATCCCATACGTCATCCTCAAATCCAACAATGGCTAACACAAGATATAAGGGACAAAGGAACCCTAGATACTTTCTGTATAAATACAGCACATCTTGCTAGTGTTAGCTAGAGGAGACCGAGACTTCCAGCCGACACACTGACCAGAGACGCTGAGGCTCTTGCATGCAGACGCTTCAGCTGACAGTGGTCTGACACATCCCTCGCGGGGTGTCCAACTCGAGACCAGGACGGGGTCCCACACTCTCTCACTACAGGTAATGGGGTTAGACTAAATCCTAGAGGGATTCTTGGCTACACACCTACTCACATGCTAGGTACACTTAGGTACATCTAGACAGGCGTCGTAGGAGTACGGCCTTTCCTTTTATCATGCATTTTAGATTCATGTCTGTATTCATGATTATTGCAAGATGGTAGAACTGTACTATCCTTTTATATTCACTGTACTGCTAATCATATATATCTGCTACTGTCTAACGGTTGTTGCAGCACATCTGTTTTACACTAGAAGAACAACTGTGCAATACATTCTTATTGTAACACGCCCGACTGTTTCTTCTGTGTAACTCTATGAGACCGAATAAGTAAGCACGAGAGACTGAGGTAGTACATTGTTTCCACGATTCTGAGGGCTCAGGGTTGTCATGTTCTAAGGTTGCCAGAAACTATTCTCTCCCCGATAAGAGGAGATTCTAGTGGCACTGTGAGCTAGCTAATGCAAACAGGTCAACATTCTCAGTGGGGGTGCTCGGAACCAGTCTGCCACCAAACCCACAGTTTATGTTATCCGAACGCGCAGATTCTGTATTGGAATATATAGGAACTACACGACATGGCGCCACCAACGTTGGTTGGGTTCTTATTTAACAGTAGAATCTGAGTAGTTCAGTCGTGCTAATTCTCAGAGACCCCTACTCACAAAACGCCAGAGACGTCTGGAGTGGGTGGGCACAAAACTCCGCCACAGCTGAGTAGGCGAAATATCCTATTTATTGGCTGCTGGTTAATCAAGCTTGAAGGACACTTTGTTCCTAAATTGTGCAAAACACCTTATCTTCGTTCCCATGAAAAGATATTCTGTGTTCTAAAACACAATGACAAACGAAGAAGAGATTAGATGCGTTAGCACAACAAAGGCCTCACTCAGACGAGGAGGAAGATCCTAATGGAATACAATTTCATCCAAATGTTAGACAGGCATCCACCCTTAAACTACTTAAACACGGTTTAACAGCCAGAGGTGGCACAGTAGCATTCGTGATAGAGGCGCACGAAGATTTTCAAACAGAGGTATTTTATTCATGGGTTACATTCCCAGCAGCAAATGCAACAACAAAAATGTTTCATTATTACATACATAATGACATACCAGTGGAATACATTCCGTATGAGGACATTGAAGTTCCACTAACGTACCAGGAACATGATTACTGGTTTAAAGGCCCCCTCTCCCATATAAGAAGAAGAGTAAAGCTCGGTCCGTTAGGAAGACCAGGAGCAACATGGCCGATATTAGAAGCCTACACACCACATCCTGACATTGATACAATGCCACAAGATGAATTACTCGAACAACACAAAGAGTTGATAAAACTTTACAGAAACATGACACTATTTGTCATGAGGACACTTTCAGTCCAACCAGCAGTAGTTACAACTACTACAGCTCCAACACAAAGTACAGCAACTAAAATTACTAAACAAACATTACACGCAGTAATGGGCGAAATGCCCACGGAACGTGAACAGATACCATTCTGGATAGCTCAGAAAATAACACAGTTAGAAGCAGTATTCCCGAACACTAGCCAGTATGAGAAACACAGAATCTATACCAGAACTCATGGTATACCATCCTTAGCTGTAATACCAGATGTATTAAGACAAATACAAAATGAGTACGGGGCAGAACCTGCTCTGAACTTAGGGATGAAATTACTAGGTAATTACGCCCAGGTATCAGCAATAGTATTAGCAAATATTAAAGGAGAGGCAGCATCAGTGGCAATCCGCCAATGCCTACGGGAGTTCGGTCCTTTACAACAGGAATGTGAATTACCCAAAATTATAGAAACTGCCTACGCAGAGTTAGGCAGAGAAGATTTGGGTGGGAAAGCTCTAAAACCACAATTAGTGGGCAGTCCTGAAAAGGACAATTCCAAGCAGACACCTGCTTCTCCTAAAAAGAAGTGGGATACTAATAACAAAAAACAAAATAACAAAGAAAAGAGATCTCAATCCAGAGGTGGATCTCCTACACAGGAGCCCTCCAAAAGGAGGTACAACCTCAGGAATAGGGATAATATTAGGAAACCTGTCAGGTATCAGGATACTGATACACGTTCCTCTCGTTCCTTTCAGGGCTCGACGAAAAACTCTGAGAGAGAAAGACGGTCAGAACATAAAGAAGAGTGTACAAAGTCCAGAGACAAGCAGCACGCTCAAGACTATACTTCCAAAAAAGAAGAAAAGCCAAAATCAAAACCTCAGTTTAAAAAGAAGAAAGTTGCAGGCCTAAAGATCAGACATGCCCAGAATTCTGAGGACACAACTTCTGAATGGGGAATGGGCTCAGACGATGCAAGACGGTGCAGCAGAGGTAACAATAGCTCGCCAGAACCTGATGGAATTTCTGGTGACAGCGGACTTGAATGATTACATCACGGTGGAAACACCAGATACGAGGGTAAGCGTCCCACATAAGTTGCATGAAATAACACTCCAGTTGGAGGGGGACAAGCCCAGGAAAGTTAAAGGTCTCTTTTGGGAGAACCTGTCATCTGGTTATGACATCCTATTAGCTGAACAAGATTGGCCGCCAGCATTCGTTATGGAGTGCCCTAGGGGAGAAAATATAATTTTTCCAGCTTTCTCCAACCTCGTTCCCATTCATATTAAACACACATATGCACAGGAGTGAGCAGTTGCCCTAGCTCCAGCATTATATAAAAATCATGCCGGATGGGATGAGGATTCAACCCACCACGTGATCCCATTAAAAGTCTCACCAAATGCACAGAGACAATATCCAATAAAGCAAGAAGCTAAAAAACAAGTCAGGGAGATCTTAGATACACTTGAATATCAAGGGGTCATTGAAACATGCACCTCACCAATGAACAATCCTTTGTTTCCCGTATCAAAACCGGACAACTCATATCGTCTAGTTTTAGATTACAGACATTTAAACACTTGCACAAAGACATTCGCTGTCCAAAATGCACACAGTGCCACATTAATGAATAACATTGTGCGGAAGAAATACAAAACTACACTTGATATCTCGAATGGATTTTTCTGCCAAAATATAGCGCCTGAAAGCAGTTATTTGACCACAATCTCAGCATTGGGGTCCCAGCGACAATTTTGTCGTCTCCCTCATGGGTATAAGAACAGCCCGGGGGTATTTTCAGCAAGGGTAACTGAGTTACTCCAAAGTTTTGATGAGGAAGCATTGTCCTATGTGGATGATATTTATCTGAGGGATGATGACCTAGAAAGGCACTTGACCAGGGTGGACACCATAATTATGGGATTCGCCTCTGAGGGCTACAAATTTAATTTTACAAAATCAAAAATCGGCCACCCCAATGTCCTATTTTTAGGATATGAGCTGTCAAGTGAAGGGAAAAGTCTGGCAGCTAACTTTTTAGAAAAGTGTGCGCTACTCCAACCTCCAAAATCATAAAAAAATTTACAATCAATACTGGGATTCCTAAATTTTGGCAGAACATACATTTTGGATTACGCAGAAAGAGTAAAACCTTTCTACGACTTAATAAATCCTGACTTTTCAGTTAGACAATGGACACAGGAACACACAAACATCCTACGTTCACTACAAGAAGACATGGTAGCTTCAAAACACTTACAGACGCAGGTAAACGTACGCAACTTAGTGATCCGTGTAATAGCGGGTCAATGCGGGTACACCTACTTAAACTTAAATGAAGGCGAAACAGTACCAATCACTTACAAATCACACCTGTACACAAACGCAGAAATGCGTTTCACTTCAACAGAGAAAATCCTGACAGCAGTTCAGACCGCTGTAGCAAGAGAAAGAGCACTGGCTCAGGGAAAACGCATAATTGTCGTAACACCGGTACCAGCTTTAGAAGCTGTTACAAAGGCTAGCATTCCAAATGCAAAAGCCTTTCATCCGAGATGGATACAATGGGCTAATTCTCTTACTGCAACGGATGTTGAATACAGATTTGACCCAAGTCTCAAAACACAAGCATTTCTGCAATACGAACAAGAATACCCTCTACCGAATTAAATCTTGCCTCTAGATCAGTATGAATATATAATTTACACTGACGGATCTGCTCAGCCGGCCATAGGGAGTAAGCAGCAATACAGTGCGGCATGCGCAATCGTTAAAGGTCGTATGCGGGATGGAAAGTTCTATCCAAGTTGCACGAAAACACAGTCTCTAGGGGACTGTACGGCACAGCTGGCAGAATTAAAAGCACTGATACTGGCACTAGTGAATACGGATCACGAATTCCCCACGCTGATAGTGTGTGATTCTTTTTACTGTGTGCAATCGTACAATCAATGTTTACTTTATTGGGAACAGAACGGGTTCAAAGACGCCAAAGGTGGCACAATTAAGCATAAAATGCTCTGGGAACAGGTAGTTGAGTTGAGAAACGAACTACCACGGGCTCACGTGATTCATACACTGAGTCATCAACGTGATGGCGTTCACGTTGAAGGGAATTCATTGGCTGATGAAGCCGCGAAGGGGGCTGTACGCACAGCTTCCGTAGCTGCAATCACTCGTTCAAAAACGAGGATAGACGTGAGATTATGGTTGCTGTCATTGCTTCACGCAAGGGCAGCTCAGCAGTACCAAAGACATTTCCACTCAAGTACTCCTACAAGTTAGATGCAAACAACATTCCATATGCTCAGATTCCTGGAGTGGGGGATAGAGTAATACCAAATATGGATCGTAGACAAGGTTTGATTGTTGCAGCACACAAGGGTTTGGGCTCTGCGCACACAGGTGTTACAGCAACTATTTCATTATTGAAACAGCGCTATTGGTGGCCAGGTCTAACAAAGCAAACTAAAGACTATGTCTTGAAATGTGACATCTGCCAGCAGATGAAAGGCTCCACCATAACACGCCCGGCACAGACACCATTGTTAAAATCAGACAAACCTCTCGCTTGTGTGTATCTGGACCACTGCGACCCCTTACAATCTGATGGGGCTTACAAGTATATCTTGGTGGCAGTGGGTTCATGCTGAAGATTCCTATGGGTTTGGCCTCAGCGCTTGGCTGACGCTCAAACTGTTATCAAAGATTTGAGAGTCTTTATAGGGACATACGCAGTTGGCACGTAACATTCTGACCGTGGCCTGGCGTTTAGCTCTCGGGCTTACAAAGAGGCCATGGAAAGTATGGGCGTAGCATTGCGGTACTCCTCTCCGTACCATCCTGAGGGAATATTCGGTTGTGGAAAGGAAAAACCGGGACCTAAAGCAATCTTTAACAGCTAGGGTATTAGGCAAGGGCGGTAGTTGGGTCAATCATCTATATGGGGTACAGAGAGCCCTCAACAACCAGCCAAGAAGTTCTCTAGGGGGTGTCACTCCTTACGAGGTCCTATTTGGGACAAGAATGTGGGTACCTTTTCTTGATTGTGAAGGCACAGTGGCGGATGAAAAACCTTTTGACATCCATAACCGTTTGGCTATCTTACTGGAATTAAATGAAGCAAGAGACTTGCACAGTAATGTGCAGGTGAAACGAACAGCCACTGGGGAAGTCAAAGCAGTCACGGCAAGATCTGTCTGGATCCCAAAAGTCGGGGATCTGGTCAGAGAGAAAATAGCAGATAAAAAAGAATTTGGACCATCATACAGAAAGCCTGTACCAGTCCTAGCAATTCAAGGAACAAGAACTGGGCTTTTGCCGCCTCTTGCCGGGAAAAAGGTGAAAAGATTTGTCTCAATTGACCTAATCAAACCACACTATGTGGCCGATACTGAGCAGTAGGGCACATGGACTCCAAAGTAGCAGACGCCCTCCTCTCGCTACAATTCAAGAAGTTCAAACGGAAAGACTCATCATGTTCGAAGAGCCTCCTGTACGGAATGAAGGACTATGCAACAATGCTATGGAACTCGTTCCTCTTGAACCAGAAGTTTGACTTCAAAATGAAACTCAAAATAACAAAGAAGTTGCAATTTGACCAAATACAGACGTCTACGTCAACATGCCTCGACGAGAGCAAAATACGATTTCAACAAATCCTGATGCAATTCCAACAATTGATCGAACTGCTTCTGGCTACTTCATGAACTTTGATACATTCTCCTTTGATCCAAGTGAACCATAAACGACGCCAGCCCAACAAACACGCAAGCAACAAGTCAAGGACTTTCTGAACTTTCTCAAAAAGACTTACCTGGTATCGCCTTGGGTAGAACTATGGGTAATTACTGGGATACTGTTCTTTCTTTTCTGGCTAGGCTTAGTTATAACTTTTAGCATGCTTATTAATGGACGATACCTTCAACAAAGCTCTACAGCCCAAAAAGTTAATTTGATTCTGAAGCCACATCAATCTTCTCATCGTGAACAAAGAGACTTGTCATCAGGGAACATTACAGCAGTTCCTATACCGGACGGTATAGTTTGGGACAAGGTTGGTTTCGACATATTCGGTCCGACTAAACTTTTAAAAATTTCTCATGTATTTAAAATTTCATTGAGTGATATCATTACCTCCAGTACAATTTCTAATGATTGGGACCCTGAAACTGTTAATAACATGCTGTCTGATTTAGAGAAAACTGACGCATTTCCGAACACTGAAATGCTAGAAGGTGGGAGACGACCTTTACTTCGCGGTCATCACACCGCGATGCCATTACAACGCGGTCGTTAGAACGACCGCGTTGTTACCACGCAGTAGATGGTGCGCTAACATTAGGAATAGTATAGTTTACTACTACTGTTACGTAGGCTGGAGTTGGAATAGTAAATTATACATTTCTAATGTCAGCGCGCCATCTACTGCAAGTCGATGTAATGACTTGCATAGTAATGGCATTGCGTGGTAACAACGCGGTCGTTGTAACGAACGCATTGTAATGCCACGCGATGTGATGACTCGCGTTGTAACGAGTCATATTCCTAAAAGGTACTTCAGACTGTGACACTTTGTACTGTTACCAACATTTTGGTCATCATTTCTTGCACAAATCTATAACACCTAGAAATGTTTTTGAGTACCACCAGTGGGAACATTGCCCTACACCACCGAAAAGCAGCTCGCAAACATTTGCACAGAAATTTTCATATTTTTCAGGGTTTAACATCACTGACCCGACCTCATATTATTATAAGGTTACACCGACATCGGCACTGAAAATTATGTTGACAAACACCAAACAGATTTACTCTGCTTCCTTTATTGCCCAATTATCTGAACAGGGTTTTGACCTAGGGACTGGCAAGTCCAGGGAAAAGAAGCGCTATTTAGAGCATGCCTCATTCCACAGCAGATGATATTTCTAAATGACACTGTGCAACAGACATCCTGTCCTGGACTAGCCAAGAACAAGGACCTGAACACACCTCGGTTTCCAACACCATCACAGATGAAGGGGTGGCAAAATTCAACTTCACAGGAAGGGGCAACAGTAGATGACATCTTACAGTACAATAGATCAGACCCTAATTGGAAAGAATGGTTGGTTTGGCCCTTAGACACAAACAGATGTCAGAAAAGATTCTTGGGTATCACCGAAGGGTTCAGTATCCCTAGGCCAGACCCACGCTATGCACAAAGAGAACACCCAGGGGTAGTGACATCCTACAGTGTTGGGAAGTTGTGCCTTGATTGGCTAGAAACCTCAACACTCACAGAAGTGAAACAACACTTATCCTTACTCACACAAGACATGGATCTTAGGGTTTTTTACTAGGTCCCAGGAAACCCCATCAGAAACGTTTCATATATGCTGGCATTTATGCTGCCCATAATGAAATTTGGAAAATATCCCAACAAGAGGCCGCAGAGAGAATACGGGAAATAGGCCGTATTAACTTAGAAAAAGCATTAGCTGTAGTGGACAATAGGTTAACAACTTTGACCTCCAGGATATATTCCTTAGGCAACATTGTATCTTCTGCGATAGACATACTGGAACAAGATTTGGCCATATTACAACACGGGCAATTTCAGTTACTTTCTATTATGTTGTTAAGCTGGACGCTGCAATCTTTGCGAGCAGGCTATGTGCCTTGGCGTTTTATCAACAGTACGTCTCTGTTTTCTGAATACAATCTAACAGATAAACAGGTAGAAATGGCACAAAGGGGAGCAAAATATACAATGCTGCGTATTGAAAAACTGGATAGATTACCATTTACAGTGGCAGAATCACCATCAACGGAATGGCTAATCCATGGCCACATGACTCTACCGGTCGCTACTTTTCAGTTTCAATATTGCCTTGAGCAAAGGCAGGCAGGCAAATATGAAAAAATGGGTAAGGAATACATTAAGGAATCTTGGGAATTACCATACAGATTTCGATGCCGGAGTGGGGATTGAGAAGTGTTTCTAAGCGGTACAAACTGCAAGAACGCTTTAAGCGGTCCTCTCATGTGCCAGGATATTTTACTGCACGGAGCTTGCAATGGTTCAGTAGCGAACTTGTCCTGCCACATGAAAGGGATTCCAGCAGCCGTGATTACTCTGGTATTCAGGCTACTCTCGAATGGGAGTTACTTGATGCTGAACGATCAAGGTTGCTGTGGGATGCTTCTGGAAATTGCCTATCTGGTCACTGTGAACTCCAGGGTTACTTGCTGTATGCAAGTATTGTTTCCCCCAATGAATACATTCAGGGAGGCGCCGTTATGGCCTTCGTTGAATGTTTCCTTTATACAGTTTGATACTTTAAGCAGACTGAAAGCCATGCTTTTACAGCAAACCGTACCCTTATCCTCCGCCCGAGAGACCTTTGATCTTCAAATCGCAAGGACCTCGACTGAGATACAGACACTTATACGTACAAACTGCCCCTTTCATTTCGCAGAAATGGTGGGTCGTATCTTTAATATGTCTGATACGAGTGGTATTGTACACCTATTTAAGACCATAGGGTCAGGATTTCTGAGCACCTTTCAGACAGTCCTCGGAGTTATTCCAAATTTTATGCACTCCGTATTTGGAAGCATTTTTGGAGGTCTTCCGCTGATCCTCCTCTCAATAGCAGGAATCCTGATTGTCATTTTTCTGCTACGCAATGGACAGCCCAATCACCATTGAGATGGCTAAAGCTCTCCTGGAGCGCAAATACCGTGAGCACATTGTACAACATCTGGGCGCACCTCCCCTACGAGTACTGAGCGCCTCTTGGTTCCTATACTTTAGACCATTCTGGATGGACTGCATCTTACCTGTTCTTCGATGCCTGTTTTGCGGAGAAGAATGCATGTTGGATCTCTGTCTGACACTTGCATCGGACACGCCTACGGACTTGAATACCAGGCTGGAACCCGTGAGGTCCCATGCTCGGCAATGTCCCCAGCGTATTCCTGTATTGATGGCTGCATTCCTCGAGAACCCGCAAGTGCCTTTTGCTACAACTGGGTTGAGCATCAGCTCTTCCACTAGCACTCGGGTATCGACTACAGCACCAGCTGCCTCTGCACCAGCTATTGGCAGTTCTGAATATCATCTGTGCTCTATCGACGTACTCTGCGAGGTGTTACAAGGACCGTCCTCTGAGGCGGCGAGCAACTACGATGTTGCGTCTCCCAGCCAGGACACTTAATCTATAATTGGCTCATCGTGTGCTGGGAAAGAATTCAGATTTTTCCTTTTTGTTTCAAAACTCAACTAAATTTGGAACATTTCCTAAAAATTGACACATTTGCTGGAAAAGCATGGCCTTCTGACGCTTGTAGTGGTTCGACTTATACAAACGCACTCATCTAGGACTTTGGCTTAAGTAACAATTCCAAAAACTAATTTTCAGATTTTTGTTTTCCCTCTTAGACTATTTTTAAAGATTTTAATATTTTAAAATGTTTTACGAGGCTCACTGATAGTTTTATGCGCTGCTACCTAGTAAAGAAAGTAGTTCGCTAGCATTTTATTATTGTTGACTATTCGGAAGAGGAGTGGGTGTTATGTTCCGTATAGGTACCCTAATATAGGCCCGGGTAATATCATACACCTTCACCTACATTACCTCCCCTTCACTACACAGTAACAAGCCTTTTAGGATTGAACCTTTACCTAGTTCTAGTCCTGGGCGCAGAAGGAGGGTTTTCCCTGAACAATAGCGTCCTATAATTTCATCAATAGACTCACACAGTATGAATGAATATTCATAAGGGTTCTTGGAAACCAGGGTGGGGCTACACCACCTGCATAATATCTACGTACAAGGTTCATCCCATACGTCATCCTCAAATCCAACAATGGCTAACACAAGAAATAAGGGACAAATGAACCCTAGATACTTTCTGTACAAATACAGCACATCTTGCTAGTGTTAGCTAGAGGAGACCGAGACTTCCAGCCGACACACTGAGCAGAGAGGCTGAGGCTCCTGCATGCAGACGCTCCAGCTGACAGTGGTCTGACACATCCCTTGCGGGGTGTCCACACTCTCTCACTTCAGGTAATGGGGTTAGACTAAATCCTAGAGGGATTCTTGGCTTCACACCTACTCACATGCTAGGTACACTTAGGTACATCTAGACAGGCATCGTAGGAGTATGCGCTTTCTTTTATCATGCATTTTATATTCATGCATGTATTCATGATTATTTTAAGATGGTAGAACTGTACTATCCTTTTATATTCACTGTACTGCTAATCATATATATCTGCTACTGTCTAACGGTTGTTGCAGCACATCTATTTTACACTAGAAGAACAACTGTGCAATAAATTCTTATTGTAACACGCCCGTCTGTTTCTTCTGCGTAACTCTCTGAGACCGAATAAGTAAGCACGAGAGACTGAGCGAAAGGTAGTACATTGTTTCCACGATTCTGAGGGATCAGGGTTGTCATGTTCTAAGGTTGCCAGAAACTATTCTGTCCCCGATAAGAGGAGATTCTAGTGGCACTGTGAGCTAGCTAATACAAACAGGTTAACATTCTCGGTGGGGGTGCTTGGAACCAGTCTGCCACCAAACCCACAGTTTATGTTATCCGAACGCGCAGATTCTGTATTGGAATATATAGGAACTACACGACAAAACGGGCGGTTAGCGTACCAGCGTGTGCAGTATGTTCGACAGAAGGCGCGGACAACGTCTGGAAGAAGGAGATGAGGGAGGGACCGGAGACCTCAGAAGAGAGAGACGGGACGCCGCATGAGCAGCAGGGACATGAGGAAGCTGCCCAAAGGACAGAGGGAGACCGGAGCTGAAACCAGGAGGACGACGGTACCGGAGCCGACAACCTGACGTCACGCCCGCTTGGTGAGAGCCTCACTGTCACCGCTGGTATTGAGGAAGAGGAGCCCACCGGTGTACCCTCTGCCATGTCCCAGGAGGGTCGTGGCCACAAGCAAGTTTCTTTCCTGAATATGTTTGCTATACACCGCTGGTGGGCGGGAAGCACCAACTAACAGCCACACTAAAGGAGAGCTGATTTCACGGGTGTGGTGATGGTAGCACAAAGGTGTCCCCTGCTATACCGCAGTGCAATTACAGCATATTTTTTTTTATTTTCTTTTTTTTCTCTGAGGCGGACGTCCTAAACATCTCCTATGGTTGAGAGACACCACTAAATTTCAAGGGGAACAACCTTGGAAAAGAAGTACGGCCAAGAAGCAACCGGTCATTGCAAAAGAAGGAGACTGCCCCCGTTTTGTTCAACCTTATTATTTTGTGATTTAATAAGAAGACTGCTCCACCCGTGTCACATTAATTCCCCGTAATAAAAAAACAGAAGACCATACCTCTCTTCCTCCCATGTCTTACTTACACTACCCCCTTCAGTCGGAAAGGTGAAAGACAAGAAGAGAAAAGACAGGGGGTGGGGACGACCGAGACCACACCTTGTATCAGGTGTGTCCACCGTGATATGTTCATTCAACGCTGCTGTCACAAGAAATTCCATCAGGTTCTGGCGAGCTATTGTTACTTCTGCTGAGCTGTCTGTAGTGTCTATAACGTCATCAGAGCCCATTCCCCATTCAGAAACAGAGTCCTCGGTAGCCTGGGCATTAATATTTTAAGCCCAGCTACCGTCTTCTTTTTAAATTGTGGTTTAGTTTTAGGTTTTTCTTCTTCTTTGATAATGTAGTCTGAAGTGTGATTTGTCTTGACTCACTTTTCTGATCTGTGTTCTGACCGTCCTTCCCTCTTTGAGTGTTTTGATGAACTCTGAAAGGAACGAGAGGAACGTGTATCAGTATCCTGATACCTGTCAGGTTTTTTAATATTGTCACGATTTCTGATATTATATCTCTTCTCAGAGGGCTCCTGTTGAGGAGACCCACCCCGTGATTGTGGTGCATTCTGCTTATTATTTTTTGATTGTTTGTAATCCCATTTCTTTTTAGAAGAATTGGGTGCTTGCTTCGAGCTATCCTTTTCAGAATTACCCGCCACTTGTGGTTTCCCAGGTCTGGCTCCCAAATTATGTTTACCCAGTGAAGCATATGTTTCTTTGATAATCTTTAGTAGTTCTCGCTCCTGTTATGCAGGAGTGCATTTCCTCAGGCGTTGGCGTATAGTCACCGCTGCTATCTCCCATTTTATGTTACTTAACATAATCGCTGATACCTGGACAAAGTTGCCCATAAGTTTCATCCCCAAGTCCAATGCAGGTTCTGCCCAGTGCTCATTCTGTATTTGTTTCAATACATCGGGTATAACTGCTATTGTAGGAGTACCATGAATTCTGATATAAACGGTAGCGAAAATTGTACCCCAAGGGGTACAATCCTCTATCGGGGAGCCATCCCCATTGGCAAGCAAATTGTTAACATTTTGTGTTTTTCCTGCGGGCCCGTATGGGGAAATACTGCTTAAAGCAGTGCTATTTTCTGTGCTATCCAGAATGGGATTTGCTCCATCTTGGGGGCATTCTTGCCATAATCACATTCAGCATTTGTGGGCTTATTGTTGGGGTAGTCAATTGAGGTTGACCAACTGGAGCAGTCTGCGCAGGTTGTAGTGTAAGTGTTCGCATGACGAACTGTGTAAGGTTTCTGCACAGTTTTACTAGGTCTCTGTAAAGTGTACGTAATTCTGCTGCTGACAATGTATCAATTTCTGGATGCAGTGTGTTAGCAGCCAGGACCGGCCAGGTCGCTCCTTCTCTGCTGAGCGGACCGAATCTCACATTTGCTGTGGTGTGGAGGAGGGCGCCTTTAAACCAATTAATATGCTCTTGGTACGTTAACAGGACTTCTACCTCCATGTATGGAAAGTATTCTTCTGGTATTTCATCTTCAATGTAAGATTGAAATGTTTGTGTGATTGCGTCTGCAGGCGGGAATCTAACCCAAGAATAGAATACCTGTGTTCTGAATGCCTCGTCTGCCTCAGTCACGAAGGTAACACCACCACCCGTTGCCGGGAGGCCATATTGTAATAGTTTCATAGTAACTGCAAGTCTGCAATTTTCTAAAATGTTAAGAGCACCTTCCTGCTCATCTTTCTCTGTACTTGGATCAGTGGTACCAGCGTCCCCATTGTTAGACATTATGGGAGGAAGTAGTAGGGAAAAGAGATAACGGTTTTGCACAATGTGGGGAACTATAATCCTTCAAGCTTGATTTAACCTACAGCCAATACGTAGGGCGTACCTCCTCAGCTGAGGGGATTCCCTTCCCATTTAAAACGTCTCTGGTTAAATGTGAGTAGGGGTCTCTGAGAAAGCACGATTGAACTATTCAGATTTGACTGCTAAATAAGAACCATGTGCCATGTCGTGTAGTTCCAGAAAATACATAGGATCAACGCATTTGTTGGACAACAAAAACTAGGGGTTTGGTGTCAAGACTGATTCCGGACATGCCTGCAGGATATGTAAGCCTATAGACCAGCTAGCTCACAGTGCCACAATAAGCCCCCTAACCTTACCAAGGAGGGAATAGTTTCTGGCAACCACTGAGCATGACAACCCTGACACCTTAGGGATCGTGAAAACAGTACAATACTTTTCGCTCAGTCACTCGTGCTCACTGAGTCTAAGAGAGATACACAGAATAAACATTAGGGACATTTTCAATAAGCATTTATTGAACCAGCGTCAATCTAGTATAAAACATATGTGCTGCAACAATCAGCAGAAAGAAGCACACATAAGAGATTACAAGCACCAAAAGAGTAAACAGTAGATATATTTCTATCATGGTGATCCAGCGGAAGGCCAGGGTTGAATATTTGAGAAAAACCTGAATATTTCAATGGGCCCATATACATTTATCCAAATTGCTCATCCACACTCCCTGGTCAATTCGCTGGGGGGTCAAGTTTTATAATTCACTAAAGTTCTGATTAGTTATTTCCCTTTAACCACAAATCAGGTTAAGTTGACATTTTCAATGCCTAACTAATCTTCACGAATCAACAACTCTTTCCTCTGGTCGATGGTAGGGGTGGGCAGAGTTGGCGTAGCGCCACTACTCGGAGTTATGGAAAAAATGTGTGGAACACGAGCCCACGTCCTGCGGCCAGCCGAGGGTCCGTGTGCCCGGGACAGGGGTCCCTCGTACCCGGGCAGGCTCCCCGATCTCCCTGGCCTGGCTGGGTTGAGAAGCAGGGACCGGCCCCGAGGCCTGTGTTTCAGGCAGGGCCTGGGGTGTGGGAGCCCCCGTCCTGCGGCCTGCCAAGGGTCCGTCTGCCCGGGACAAGGGTCCCTGGTGCAGAGCCCCCGAGCCCTGCAAGGGCAGGCAGGAGCCCTACCGCGGAGGCTCGGGGCGGGCAGATGGGCGTCCTTTCGGTCCCGGCCATCTGGTCGCGCCATTTCCCCTCGGCCATCTGGTCGCGTGCAATGCTTTCCAATGGGGTGACCAGATGGCCGGGCCGGCCTGGTAGTCCCGATGAGGGCTCGTCCGCCTCTCCGATCCCAGCCAGGGCTCCAGGAGGTCGGGCGCCTCCGCGCCCTGGGTCTCCTCCGTCACTCTGTGCGCACGGGTTACCAGAAAGAGGGGTAGCTTTCCACCGGATTACTAGGGGCAGGGAATGCCGGAACACCCCTCCCGGGCTGGCGGTTCTCAGCCGGGGACCAGATGGGCTATGCCCGGACAACACCTCCCCTCCGTCCGGGTGCTCCCTCCTCCGGCCCGCGGCGTGGCAAAGTGTCCGGGACGTGCTCCATGGGTCCTGGGCAGTCCTCCCCCGGGCGTCCGGGCCCGAGAGCTCCGGCGGGCCTCCCTGAGGCCTAGCCGGGGTCCCCGAGTCCCCGGGAAGCGGAGCCCCCGAGCCCTGCAAGGGCAGGCGAGAGCCCTACCGTGAAGGCTCGGGGCGGGCAGATGGGCGTCCTTTCGGTCCCGGCCATCTGGTCGCGCCTTTTCCCCTCGGCCATCTGGTCGCGCGCAATGCTTTCCAATGGGGCGACCAGATGGCCGGGCCGGCCTGGAAGTCCCGATGAGGGCTCGTCTGCCTCCCAGATCCCAGCCAGGGCTCCAGGAGGTCGGGCGCCTCCCCGCCCTGGGTCCCCTCCGTCACTCGGTGCGCACGGGTTACCAGAAAGAGGGGTAGCTTTCCTCCTGATTATTAGGGGCAGGGTATGCCGGAACACCCCTCCCGGGCTGGCGGTTCTCAGCTGGGGACCAGATGGGCTATGCCCGGACAACACCTCCCCTCCGTCCGGGGGTCCCTCCTCCGGCCCGTGGCGTGGCAAAGTGCCCGGGACGGGCTCCATGGGTCCTGGGCAGTCCACCCCCGGGCTTCCGGGCCCGAGAGCTCCGGCGGGCCTCCCCGTGCCTGAGGCCCAGCCAGGGTACCCGAGCCCCCGGGAAGCGGAGCCCCCGAGCCCTGCAAGGGCAGGCGGGAGCCCTACAGTGAAGGCTCGGGCAGGCAGATGGGCGTCCTTTCGGTCCCGGCCATCTGGTCGCACCTTTTCCCCTCGGCCATCCGGTCGCGCGCAATGCTTTCCAATGGGGCGACCAGATGGCCGGGCCGGCCTGGAAGTCCCGATGAGGGCTCATCCGCCTCCACGATCCCAGCCTGGGCTCCAGGAGGTCGGGCGCCTCCGCGCCCTGAGTCCCCTCCATCACTCGGTGCGCATGGGTTACCAGAAAGAGGGGTAGCTTTCCTCCGGATTACTAGGGGCAGGGTGTGCCGGAACACCCCTCCCGGGCTGGCGGTTCTCAGCTGGGGACCAGATGGGCTATGCCCGGACAACACCTCCCCTCCGTCTGGGGGCTCCCTCCTCCGGCCCGCGGCATGGCAAAGTGCCCGGGACGGGCTCCATGGGTCCTGGGCAGTCCTCCCCCGGGTGTCTGGGCCAGAGAGCTCCGGCGGGCCTCCCCGTGCCTGAGGCCCAGCCGGGGTCCTTGAGCCCCCAGGAAGCAGAGCCCCCGAGCGCTGCAAGGGCAGGCGGGAGCCCTACCGTGAAGGCTCAGGGCGGGCAGATGGGTGTCCTTTCGATCCCGGCCATCTGGTCGCGCCTTTTCCCCTCGGCCATCTGGTCGCACGCAATGCTTTCCAATGGGGCGACCAGATGGCCGGGCCGGCCAGGAAGTCTCGATGAGGGCTCGTCCGCCTCCCCAATCCCAGCCAGGGCTCCAGGAGGTCGGGCGCCTCCCCGCCCTGGGTCCCCTCCGTCACTCGGTGCGCACGGGTTACCAGAAAGAGGGGTAGCTTTCCTCCGGATTAGTAGGGGCAGGGTATGCCGGAATACCCCTCCCAGGCTGGCGGTTCTCAGCCGGGGACCAGATGGGCTATGCCCGGACAACACCTCCCCTCCGTCCGGGGGCTCCCTTCTCCGGCCCGCGGTATGGCTAAGTGCCTGGGACGGGCTCCATGGGTCCTGGGCAGTCCTCCCCTGGAGTCCGGTCCTGAGAGCTCCGGCAGTCCTCCCCGTGCCTTAGGCCCAGCCGGGGTCCCCGAGCCCCCGGGAAGCGAGCCCGCAAGCCCTGCAAGGGCAGGCGGGAGCCCTACCGCGAAGGCTCGGGGCGGGCAGATGGGCGTTCTTTCGGTCCTGGCCATCTGGTCGCACCTTTCCCCTCGGCCATCTGGTCGCGCTCAATGCTTTCCAATGGGGCGACCAGATGGCCGGGCTGCCCTGGAAGTCCCGATGAGGGTTCATTTGCCTCCCCGATCCCAGCCAGGACTCCAGGAGGTCGGGTGCCTCGGCACCCTG
Organism: Calotriton arnoldi; assembly: GCA_963921515.1. Classification (NCBI taxonomy): domain Eukaryota; kingdom Metazoa; phylum Chordata; class Amphibia; order Caudata; family Salamandridae; genus Calotriton; species Calotriton arnoldi. Next base: position 419,657 of record CAWUFW010004117.1, on the reverse strand, counting down.
GGTCCCCTCAGTCTCGCGGTACGCACGGGTTCCGTGAAAGAGGGGTAGCTTTCCTCCGGATTACTAGGGGCAATTTATGCCGGGACACCCCTCCTGGGCTGGCGGTTCTCAGCCGGGGACCAGATGGGCTGGGCCCGGACAACACCTCCCCAACATCCGGGGCTCCCTCCTCCGGCACGCGGTGTGGCAAAGTGCCCAGGACAGGCTCCATGGGTCCTGGGCAGTCCTTCCCCGGGTGTCCGGGCCCGAGAGCTCCTGCAGTCCTCCCCGTACCTGAGGCCCAGCCTGGGTCCCTGAGCCCCCGGGAAGCGGCGCCCCCAAGCCCTGCAAAGGCAGGCAGGAGCCCTACCGCGAAGGCTCCGGCGGGCAAATGGGCGTCCTTTCGGTCCCGGCCATCTGGTCGCACCTTTCCCCTCGGCCATCTGGTTGCTCCCAATGCTTTCCAATGGGGCGACCGGACGGCCGGGATGCCCGGGAAGTCCCGATGAGGGCTCATTTGCCTCCCCGATCCCAGCCAGGGCTCCAGGAGGTCGGGCGCCTCCGCGCCCTGGGTCCCCTCAGTCTCGCGGTGCGCACGGGTTCCCAAAAAGAGGGCTAGCTTTCCTCCGGATTACTAGGGGCAGGGTATGCTGGGACACCCCTCCGGGGCTGACGGTTCTCAGCCGGGGACCAGATGGGCTGGGCCCAGACAACACCTCCCCACCGTCCGTGGCTCTCTCCTCCGGCCTGCCGCGTGGCAAAGTGCCCGGGACGGGCTCCAGCGGGCCCCGGCCGGTCCTCCCTTGGGCGTCTGGCCCCGAGAGCTCCGGCGGTCCTCCACGTGCCTAAGGCCCAGCCAGGGTCCCCAAGCCCCCAGGAAGCGGAGCCCCCGAGCCCTGCAAGGGCAGGCGGGAGCCCTACCGCGAAGGCTCGGAGCGGGCAGATGGGCGTCCTTTCGGTCCCAGCCATCTGGTCGCACCTTTCCCCTCGGCCATCTGGTTGCACGCAGTGATTTCCAATGGGGCAACCAGATGGCCGGGCTGCCCTGGAAGTCCCGATGTGGGCTCATTTGCCACCCTGATCCCAGCCAGGGCTCCAGGAGGTCGGGCGCCTCCGCGCCCTGGGTCCCCTCAGTCTCGCGGTACGCACAGGTTCCCAGAAAGAGGGGTAACTTTCCTCCAGATTACTAGGGGCAGGGTATGCCGGGACACCCCTCCGGGGCTGGCGGTTCTCAGCTGGGGACCAGATGGGCTGGGCCCAGACAACACCTCCCCACCGTCCGGGGCTCCCTCCTCCGGCCTGCCGCGTGGCCCTGCCGGTCCTCCCTTGGGCATCCGGGCCCGAGAGCTCCTGCGGGCTCCCCGTGCCTGAGGCCCAGCTGGGGTCTCCAAGCCCCCGGGACGCAGAGCCCCCGAGCCCTGCAAGGGCAGGCGGGACCCCTACCGCAAAGGCTCGGGGCGCGCAATGTGTGTCCTTTCGGTCCCGGCCATCTGGTCGCACCTTTCCAATGGAGCGACCAGATGGCCAGGCTGCCCTGGAAATCCAGATGAGGGCTCATTTGCCTCCCCGATCCCAGCCAGGGCTCCAGGAGGTCGGGCATGTCCGCGCCTAGGGTCCCCTCAGGCTCGCGGTGCGCATGGGTTACCAGAAAGGGGGGTAGCCTTCCTCCGGATTACTAGGGACAGGGTACTCCGGAACCCCTCTCAGCCTAGCGGTCCTCAGCCGGCAGCTGGATGGGCCAGGACGCCGCCCCAGCCTGGGGTCTGTCCCCGGGCCTGCCGAGTGGCAGGCTGCCCCGGATGGGGTCCCGCAGGCCCGGGAAGCCTCCCCCTGCTCGTGCTGGGTTCAGGGGCTCCAGGGGCCCCGGTGAGGGCGGCCTCCCCACCCCGGGCTCCGTCCTCGGTCCTGCCGCATGGCAGGGTGCCCGGGACGGGGTCCCGCGGGCCCGGGGAGGCTTCCCCTTTGCCTCCGGGCCCGGGAGCCCTGGCTGGGTCCAGGGGCCCTGCCGGGCCCTGGGTTGGGTGCTCCAGCCCTGGGCCTCGTCCCCTGGCCTGCTGCCCCGCCAAAGGCCTGGGACGGGGTTCTGTCATGCCCGGGGAGCCTCCCCCTGCTCGGCTGGGTTCAGGGGCTCCCAGGGGCCCCGGGGAGGTTGGCCTCCCCACCCCGGGCTCCGTCCTC